>JAWPHD010000086.1:0-687485 GCA_037043455.1 Cyrtodaria siliqua | reverse complement strand
GAAATTTTTAAATCCGACAAATTTTGATTGAAATGCAATATAAAAACAATTTTATGATAAATATAGATATAAAAATCGAACAGGAAAAGCAGCATTCAATGAAGCCACAAACACACACAGAAACAAAACAAAAATTAAAGATGAATAAAAGTCCAAATGAGACACAAAAGGGTTGACAATAGGGTTACCGCCTTGGAACATTAATAGGCAATATTATTAGGCAATGAAAGTAAAAATAAATATAGTGTCGAACAGGAAAAGCAGCTTTCACAGAACACAGTACATATAGATATACATATCGAACAGGAAAAGCAGCATTCAAGGACGACAGTCAACCACAAACACCCACAGAAACAAAAAAAAGCAAAATTAAAGATGAACAAAAACAAAAGGGTTGACAATAGGGCTACCGTCTTGGAAGAGTCAGAGGCAAAAAAGGCCGCGGGAGGTTTAAACCAGGTTCTAGGGTGCAACACAATTCACACGTACCCTACTATCAACCCAATACAACAGGACAGTATACATAAAGAAATGTGCCGACATCTAACGTTGCCTTATGACGATGTCCTATCTGTATGGAACATATGATGACGTCTGCATCAATTCTTAAAGGAAAACAAATAAGTATAAATGTCGAACTGGAAATGCAGCTTTCACAGAACACAGTAAATGTTTGATGTTTGTCTTAAATCGTGTATTGTCGTACATGTAATGATTTATTCTGTTGCATTGGCTCTGCCAATTCATTGAGTACTTGCCTTTTTGGCTTTCTAGGCTTAACTGTGTTTTCTATATACATATACATGATCATGCATGTGTTATATTTATATTGCCAATTGATACTGTCTTGATTGTTAAAGAATATAGCACGGCGTGGATTGCTTTACTTAAACTGTACAGGTTTATTGAGATGTCAGTAGGATAATAGTGAAGTCTGTGCACCCTAGAACCTGGTTTAAAACCCGAGCGGCCATTTTGCCACTGACACGGCGGCAGCCCTAATGTCAACACGTTTGTTTCTGCGATGTCGCATGCCTTGCTTCTTATTAGCCGTGTGTTTTTGTTTTAGTGTATATTCTTGGTTGACTATGTTATGTGAAAGCTACATTTCTTCTTCGTCCTTTCAAACTGATTTATAATACACTTATATAAAACAAGTATAACAACAAATTCCATGAATTGGTATCCCTCGCCGAATGATGTGTTATCCCCGAGTGGTCCCCGATTTTTCATATCAAGACAAATAAAGAAAATAACGAAGAAGTAGCGAAGCTACCCACCTTGTTTACCTGTATTTGTGGCGCTGGAACTACTTCCGAAGTGGGTATGGAGCACTTCTGCATATACCTCCAAACGGTGGTAGCTCCACTGATTATCAGCCGTGTATTTATCGATGCTACCTTTACAAAGGATAGATGCAAATGCGATAATTCGTATATACCTATTCATCCGTGACGTATTCATATTCATGAGTGTGTACCATACAGTGTAGAGTTTACAGATTTAAAGCAATAACCGATATTAGTAGAATAGAACACTATATGGAAATGTAATACAATAAATATGCTCCATTTCTACTCAAAAGAACATCCTAAAGATAGATATAATAGATATACAGCATCGTTACAATTCCCTTACGTAACATTGTTTAAGATTGCATTGATCTATGAACCCTCGCACTGGGTGTGATTATTGCAGATATTGATAAACGATAGAGAGCTCTCAGAAGACTTATCGGCATCTTGTAAATTATTTCTGCCATATCAAATCAATAATGAGTAGTTGTCGGTTAGCACCGAAGCCATAACTTAGCATCAGTAGAAGTCGGTTGGCACCGAAGCCATAACTATCATCAGTAGTTGTCGGTTAGCTCCGAAGCCATAACTTAGCATCAGTAGTTGTCGGTTAGCACCGAAGCCATAACTTAGCATCAGTGGTTGTCGATTAGCACCGAAGCCATAACTTAGCATCAGTAGTTGTCGGTTAGCACCGAATCCATAACTTAGCATCAGTAGTTGTCGGTTAGCACCGAAGCAATAACTTAGCATCAATAGTTGTCGGTTAGCACAGAAGCCATAACTTAGCATCAGTAGTTGTCGGGTAGCACCGAAGCCATAACTTAGCATCATTAGTTGTCGGTTAGCACCGAAGCCATAACTTAGCATCAGTAGTTGTCGGTTAGCACCGAAGCCATAACTTAGCGTCAGTAGTTGTCGGTTAGCACCGAAGCCATAACTTAGCATCAGTAGTTGTCGGTTAGCACCGAAGCCATATCTTAACATCAGTAGTTGTCGGTTAGCACCGAAGCCATAACTTAGCATCAGTGGTTGTCGGTTAGTACCAAAGCCATAACTTAGCATTAAAACGGCTTAGTTTGATTACACGTCTATTTAAATGACTTGTAATAGTATAAGATACAACTGATCACCTTAAAACCGAACTAATACACATGCTACTCTTAAATAAACTAAGAGGATAAGATGATAAAGAGTACGATACTGGACCTTTGGAAACGGCAAGCACGACACATACGAAATATTGCAGTCTCGGTTTGATTGAGACTGTTCATGAGCGGTAGTGACATATGCTAACTACCGCTCACGCCCTCTAGCCCCGGGTTGAGCAGAACTTAATATTCATAAAATCAATAGTGCAAAATAAGTATTATGTTAAATAAATTAAGGGAGTATTATTTCGATTGTTGTATATTGAGTGAGACTCTTAATTGCGTGTTTATCTTATTACATTTTAAACGAGTTGACAAATACTGTATGATGCGGCGGCTTAAAAAAACAGCATTCTAGCATTTGTGCCTCCGAGTTTAATTAATTCAATAACAAATAGCACAAATGTGAGATTCTATTGATCACATAACTCAAAACGTCCCATAATGTCAGATAGCGAGCCTAAATTGAACGTCATTGACGTTTAAGTTATAACACTAGTCTACATTTCACTGTTTTTCAATAAGCAGTTGCATTTAATGTCACCCCCGGTAGTTATGGAGATAAAGGCACATTGTCTTGTATATATAAGCGTTAATGTCCCCCCTGTAGTCATAGAGATAAAGGCACCATTGTCTTGTATATATAAGCGTTAATGTCTCCCCTGTAGTTATGGAGATAAAGGCACCATTGTCTTGTATATATAAGTGTTAATGTCCCCCCTCCCTCCCCCCTTGAAGTTATAGAGATAAAGGCACCATTGGCTTTTATATATAAGCGTTAATGCCCCCCCCCACCCCCGTTAATGTCCCCCCTGTAGTTATGGAGATACAGGCCCCATACAGGCCCCCTTGTCTTGTATATATAAGCGTTAATGTCCCCACTGTAGTTATGGAGATAAAGGCACAATTGTCTTGTATAATATAAGCGTTAAAGTCCCCCTGTAGTTATGGAGATAATGTCACCATTGTCTTGTATGTATAAGCGTTAATGTACCCCCTGTAGTTATGGAGATAAATGCACCATTGTCTTGTATATATAAACGTTAATGTCCCCTCTGTAGAGATAAAGGCACCAGTGTCTTGTATATATAAGCGTTTCGGAAAGCAATTATGTATGTAAACATGTTCATACAAATAAAATACTTCTATCGGACTAAGCAAAACAAAGAAAATCATATTTTTTTTAAATGAAATGTTCGTTACTGTCTCCAAAACCTAAACAGACTTATTGCATGTTGCAAAATTAATGTTTTGATTACTAGACACACACTAGTGATACACTTTTATTCAGCTACGTTATACGAATTAAAAGACACGCAAATTCATGTCACGTTTGTTTAAAATCATATATACATCGTTGATTGTATTTCAGTGACCGACAGGAAATTTTCGTTACATTTGCTACAACAGGCAGTACTAAAATAGCAAAGAGTTTAAAAAGAAATATATTTTCGAAATATTTACATATCCCTAATGTAATAAAACTCTCATTAAAGACTATAGTTGACTCATCTTTTCAATACCGTATTCTCAACAGCAAGGCTGGTACAATTATTGTAAAGTGAAATGGTCGTTACCAATGTGTTATCATGGGTAGATTAAGGTTGCACATTAAACTAAGGTCCTAACCAAACACTCCAATATATGCGCAAACGTTTGTGTGAAATGATGTAGAAATAACTCATCTAAATATCTTGTGTTAAAATGAGATATAGGGTCCTATAGAAACCACAGCGTCCGAACGCAATGGCATCTTAGGTCCGCACTGTACTAAAACAAGGATCAATATATAGGTATACAATGAAAAAGACAAAATTCAACAGAAAGGGTGGTGAAGACATGGTTATCTACTTGGAATGGTCAGTAGGCAATAAGACTTACAGGTTAGCTTCAATCCATTTTATATGTACACAATCCTCGCTATTATCCTATCTTCAGAGCCCAAATAGACAAGACAGTGTAAAGAAATATAAAAATATCGAACAGGGAAAGCAGCATTCAAGGACGACAGTCAACCAGAAAACACAAAAACAAACACGCAAACAGACAAACAAGAAGGCAAAAGCAATAATAAATGCAAACGACATCACAAACACAAAATGGTTGACAATAGAGCTACCGCCTTGGAACGGTCAGTGGCAACAAAGGCCTCTGGAGGTTTAAACCGGTTCTAGGGTGCACCAAACCTCACACTTACCCTACAGAAATGTTCGTTACACAGCTTTGCAAAACTTCAGAAATATTCGCTGTATCCTGTGATGTTCTTCAAGCTGTGAACCCCATATTAGTTTAAAACCTAACATTTTGACGAATCGAAAAACAAAAACAGAAGCTACAACGTCAATGATTATGCTGTAAGTATACCATTTTCGCAATGTTGATTTGTTTGTGTAATAACATGATATTTTGTTATCAATAGTTATGCACATTGTAGGAATTTGATTAGTTTACATGCCAGAACCATGTACTGGGACATACCTACGTGACATATCTATTGCATATAGAAATCCAAAGGGAGAAATGTTCGCTACAAGCAGTAACGAATATAGATATAAAACTCGAACAGGAAAATCAGCATACACGGACGACAGTCAAACACAAACACACACAGCAACAAAGAACACATTTAAAAATGAATAAAAGGCCAAATAAGACATCACACACACAATAGGGTTGACATTAGGGCTACCGCCTTGGAACGGTCAGTGGCAGAAAAGGCCGCTGGTGTTTAAACCAGGTTCTATGGGCACCAAACCTCACACTTACCCTACTGTCAACTCAATAAAACGGGACAGTGTAAATAAAGAAATCCCCGCCATGAACTATTCTCTAACCAACAAGGCAGCATGAATAGGCAATACAAGTAAAACACAAAGATGCTCGTGTGTATATATAAATACAAAAAAAACAATAGCCCAAAAAGCCACCAAGAAGGTACTCAATGGCATGGCAGAAGCCTAGCAACAAGAGAATAAACCAACAAGGGCACGACAAGACTGCAGACATTTATTGGGTTGACAGTAGCGTAAGTGCGAGGTTTGGTGTACCCTATAACCTGGTTTAAACCCCCAAGCGGCCTTTTCTGCCACTGATCGTTCCAATGCGGTAGCCCTATTGTCAACCCTGTTGTGTTTTTGATGTCTTATTTGGCCTTTTATTCATCTTTAAATGTGTTCTTTGTTTATGTGTGTGTTAGTTGTTGACTGTCGTCCTTGAATTCTGGTTTTTCTGTTCGAGTTTTATATCTATGTTTACATTTTTAATATTGAGCATATCCTCAAATATACATGCATATTAGAAATGACACTTTCATGCCTGTTCTTTTATCATAAAAAAGGACCTTACACATGATTACGTGTTGAAACAAAACTGTATAGTACTTCCTTTTATTCTTCTTTAAGTTGTATATGTATCTGAATATAAATGTACGATACTGTTTAGCATGGGATGGTATTGCCACTCTGTAGTATTGATATTATAATAATCATATATATTTGTAGAGAACATTTTATCAATCGTAACGAACATTTCAAAAAATTACTTCCACCATATTTCAGATAGTGCCCTATGGTCAAAAGAAAGGAGAAAGAAATAAAAAAAATCAGAAATATTAAAGGTTTCGACAAATCAAATCAAATCAAATCTTAATATAGATAGATGCAGTATATTACTAAAAATAGTATGTTAGTGGGGGAACATTCTGGACAAAGATGATACAGATAATAATGGCATTAACATTACCTAAAGCTATCTTTTTTTCTCGCTATAAAGGATCACACATTATAAATATCAACCTGTCAGTGCTATTTTGTTTCATTTTAGAACCAGCTACTTTTTCAGAATAAATCCGATCAAATCAGGTTTTCGTAGGTATTTCTGATATTGTTTTGTAAATAAAAATATAATAGAAAATAGGGTTTTATTAAACTACTGTACTAACTTCATTGCCAAAATATATCAACATGTTTGTTATTCTTTTTATATGTATTAATAAGCTCTTGTATGTAATCAAAACTGGTATCGTAGATTATCAATACGTAACGTAAATTACTAAATATTACTTTTCATATATAAAGTATGGAAACCTAATTATTATAAAAAAAAGTAATTTGTTTAAAAATCGCATGATTTAAAATTACAAAAAAATCAGTGTCATCGTTGCACACATGCATAAATACATATTGAAACAATAAATACAAATCTTTTGTTTAACAGTAAAATAGAATTAGCATATATTATGAATAATGCTAAAGCTTGTCAATACATCATTGTTGTGTGTGTTGTTATAACCCGTGTGTGTTCGTGATGTCGTTTGCATTTTTTATCTCTTTTGCCTTCTCGTTTGTCTGTTTGCGTGTTGTTTTTTTTGTGTTTTGTGGTTTGCAAAATGAAATTAAGGAACTTTGGGGTAAAGCAAACATATGATATGAAATTCTACAAGTGTGCTGGATATATTTTGCTTTTCTTTCTCAAAAGAAAGTATCCTTGACAGCTTCTTAAAGAGTAAATATTTATATGTTGACCCTTTATATTGTGAAATATTGCCTTATGGAGTAGAAAAAACAACTATTTTAGTGGCCTACGAATGCAGGTACACTTTGGATCAACCGTAGTGATGTTCCTTGTCAGATCAACACCCCCATCAGCTACTGGGAAATCTAAATGGATGTTTATATTATCGGAACAGTACAACACAGTTATGGATAGCTAGTGAAATAACTGTTTGCAAGTAAAATAACTCAAAACGTGTATCATGTTTGATATCGAAACATGTGCGCACCTCTTTTCAAGCAAGTGTTAAGAGGTTGATTTTTTATCTCTATGGACATTAGAGGTGAATTTGCGCG
This sequence comes from Cyrtodaria siliqua, assembly GCA_037043455.1. NCBI lineage: Eukaryota > Metazoa > Mollusca > Bivalvia > Adapedonta > Hiatellidae > Cyrtodaria > Cyrtodaria siliqua. Next base: position 680,192 of record JAWPHD010000086.1, on the reverse strand, counting down.
TTTCATAATAAAACACGAAAACATATTTATGACTAGATGTTAAATGCTGTGCCAACAACAACGATGATGACGTTATGCTTTCTTGAAATGTTCATTACTAAAAAATGTTCGTTACTTTACTGTTATATCCGTCATAAAATACATAATGCTCAAGGGATTTGTGTTGTTTTGTATTATGTAAGATATAAAAAGAGCTTCCATGTACGAGTTACTTCTGGTTTTTAATGATTTACATTTTATATCAGTAGTGTATCATATCTGAATGGCTAGATGGGTTAAATTATATCACCAATTGTCAATAAATATTCTATGAAAAATGTGTATCTTAGGTATTCAGATACGTTTTTACTCCCCATACATGAGAACCATGTTAGTTTAACCAGTCGTAAAACATTATCATTTAAATTACATAAATATGATACATTAATGCCATTTAAATAATCATGAACTGTTCTTTGTAACTGAGTTCCTCATAGACGGACAAGCGTGTTGTGAACACTTTTGAAAACTATACAGAATGATCTTATTGCTATAAAACGACTTTCATATGACATCAGTTTTCGCCTTTATTACCAACGACTTCCTTCTACTAATTATGTTTTTAACTAATTATGTTTGAAAATATATAACATCAGAAAACAGAAAAACGAACTAGTATCGGTATTAAACCTTCATATTAAATTATAGTTTGAATATTCCCAAGTCTCCTAATCATAATAAACATGTGTAGTAATTTCTATATTGATGAAAAACACATTAAACGAACTGCAAGACACGTTATGAACTAAATATAAGTATATAGGTAACATATAACGGACATTTGTGCACAATAAAACTCCAAGAACAGGTAGTATTTAACATATGCTTGTAACTTTAAAACAAATCAAATGATGTATAAACCTTTCTGGGTTTTATACACAAAGGTTCTAAAGATTTATAAAATCATCAGTTCAGTGTTATTAGTCTAAACTCATTTTTAAATATATTTCATCCTCAATTGCACCTGCGTATTGAGAAACAGCGATTATGATATTTATGTCATGGCTTTATTTCATTCGCGGAAGCCATTTAATGCGATAAAGGATTGTTTCTGACGAATTTGAGCATTTTATTATGATACATTACTTCAGAAATCTGCAGGTGGGAGTTTCAATGCGTTCCGTCATGAAAAGAAGATTGTGCTTGTTTTATTAACATGCACTGGCGTTCGATATTCATTGATGTATGTTGTAACACTGCCGATTATGCTGTTCGTATGTATGAACTTAAGAGAATAAAGGATTTGAATTTGACTGCACTATTAATTATTTATGATCGAAAGATCCTTACTAAAATACAGATAAGAGTACTTGACGCCACCAATGTGGCAACAATCATACTGTTGTGATTATCCTTCTTAAATGCAATGAAAAACAACGATATAAATACCGTTGAGATAAAGCATGCTCGCTTTTCATAAAAAAATAGCTATTTCACTGATAATAATTGAATAAGAAACAGACAAACAAGAAGGCAAAAGCAATAATAAATGCAAACGACATCACAAACACAAAAGGGTAGACAATAGGTCTACCGCCTTGGAACGGTCAGTGGCAAAGTAGGCCACTGGGGGTTTAAACCGGTTCTAGGGTGCACCAAACCTCGCACTTACCCTACTGTCATCCCATTAAAACAGGACAGTGTAAATAAAGAAATCCCCGCCATGATCTAATCTCTTACCAACAAGGTAGCATCAATAGGCAATATAAGTAAAACACAAATATGCTCGTGTAAATATAATACAAAAATAACAATAGCCTAGAAAGCCACAATGAAGGTACTCAATGACTTGGCAGAAGCCAGAGAAATAAGAGAATAAACCATTAAAGGCACGACAACAAAGATCATAGACAAACATCAAACGCCACCGTCCCAATGGGCTTTAGGTAGGCGTCATCATAGAGTCCAAAGTCAGTCCGGTCATCGTACAATTAAAGAGGAAAGTTCGCCCTGGCGAGTCAAACAAAACTACTGATCGCTTTATTCCTATAATATTATCTAAATAAAATGTTAAATGTTACCTTTTTTTTTAAAACAATAATTATGGTCCATCAACTTGTTTTTTTTATCTCATGGTTAGTTTTTATAACTTACATTCATATTTGAAGAAATATTTTATAGCTCAAAGAGCGCGTTTACGCGTTTATTTATCCTCGCTGTATTGCACTGGATGTATTATTGCGAGCAGACCTCGGTTTTAAATCACATCCGAAGGACTGGTAGTGTAGGAAATATCTTTTAAATATTTCGATAATTAACACAAATTCGGTCCTGGCTTGAACGCACGATCCCTGGGTTACTAAGCCTTGATGCTAACCATTACACCACTGCGCTCAAAGCAAATTATTGTTTCATATAAATACTATTGATTTTATTCCACCATGCACCCATGTACAATATCGAAGACAAATTGGACACTGGTTATGTAATAAGTAATATATTGGACATTGGTTATGTAATAACGATAGTGAAATATGCTAGCTACCGCTCACGCCCTCTAGCTCCGGGTTGAGCAGAACTCAATATTCATAAAATCAATAGTACATAATTTTAACCATCCCGAAGATGGCATGCATATGGCGATGGACATAGAGATTTTCTTCCCCAATGTCCAGCGGCGTATTGTCCCAGTATCTAACAAAATGCTATGCCCCGAAGAGCGAAATAAACAAACTGGAATTTAGTTGGGAGCTGCGGTTATCACAAGTAACAGCAAACAGACTAAATTAAAAAGCAGACAACATATCCTAAGAGTGGTTAAACAATACCCAGGGCCTTTTATCGGCCGGGGTAGTGGAACCACCGTATCGAAATTTAAGTAAGAAAACAGAAGCAATCGAAAATGTACCACCGATAACTAAATATAAGTATCGGGCTCATAGATCTCCAACGATCGAATGAATAACAGTCCTGGTTGCAAGCGCGGGGAGACGTTTTACTGCCGCCACAACACTGCTTCCATATACGTAGCATGTTCTCCGACCCCATATTGACAAAGATTCTGATTACGTCAGACATTTTCTAAAAAAATATTAGAAATAATTTGTTCAACTACAACAAAATAGTTTCTGACCTTGATATATTAAATAACATAACATAACGAATGTAACAAATCTACACGTTGCTATGCTCCAGGACGTCATGTCATCACTGGTAATTTTGATATTGTTGATGAGCGTATTCGGCATCTGTTTTCGAAAGGTCCTAAGTATAGATTACCTTCAACTATCGATTTTACTATTGCCATTCTTGTTTGACTTTTTGCGTATTTTGGGGTTACTGTGTTCTGTGAAATCTGCATTTCCTTTTCGATTTTATACTTACTTTTAATGCCTGTCGTGCCCAGATCGCCAATCCACTGAGAATTTTAGTATAAAATGGTGTCGCAGAGAACATTCGGACCCAAACTCTCTTTCTACTTGGATTTTTTTTTTAACTTATAGATACACGTATTAACTTTTCTAATGCTAACCCCTCTTTACTTGCTCCGAGACCTAGGCTTTCCATTCATAATTTACAATCGGGAATTCAAGAATTTCATAATAAATTTGATTTAGTTCCTGTTGATAGAGCAGCTAAGAATGTAATTATTGTTTGACGCCTACATTACGTCAGTGTTTTATCTCTGGAACTCGGTAGCACTTGTTTGTATACTCCAGTTCATTCTACTGAGGATGATGTTGTTTCCACACATATCACTCGGTGCACTACTTTCAAGGCTTTGGTAGACGAAAAGCAGAACAAATTGCCAACTAAGTACTGGATTCCTAAATTACATAAAATGCCTTATAAGGCCCGCTTTATTTCGAATTCTAGTACCTGCACCCCCATAAACATCTCCAAACGTTTAACTTCTTTTCTTACTGCCGTTAAATATCTCGTTAAACAATATGGTGATAAAACTTATGAAAACTCTGGGATTAATTTGTTTTGGTCAATAAAAAATTCAGGAGACGTTCCTGATAAAATTTGCAATAAACGTCAAGTTTCATCTATTAGCTCTTATGACTTCTCTACACTATATACAACCTTACCACATCACCTTATCAAGGACAAGCTTATTGCTCTTATTAAATAACATTCGCTAGAGAAAATATTACATTTTTTCCTGTAATAATATTAAAGCGTTGTTTACTAACGGCGGTTTAAACAATTACACTATGTTGAATTGCCAAGAAGTTTGTGAAACACTTCTATGGTGATGTGATTTATAAACTTCGTAAGATTCTTGGTCATGATCACTTTCATACTATCTTTGTTAAACTTGTTAAAAAATTTATCAAAAGAGGTTATGATCCTATCATTTTGCAACGTACTACATGCTTGGTGGTGGACCCTTTTACAGTTCGCCACTATGCTTTCCTCTTTAATTGTACGATGACCGGACAGGCTGTGGGCCCTGTGATGACGCCTACCTAAAGCCCATTGGGACGGTGGCGTTTGATGTTTGTCTATGATCTTTCCTGTCGTGCCTTTAATGGTTTATTCTCTTGTTGCTCTGGCTTCTGCCAAGTCATTGAGTACCTTTATTGTGGCTTTCTAGGCTATTGTTGTTTTTGTATTATATTTACACGAGCATATTTGTGTTTTACTTATATTGCCTATTGATGCTGCCTTGTTGGTAATAGATTAGATCATGTGGGGGATTTCTTTATTTACACTGTCCTGTTTTAATGGGTTGGCAGTAGGGTAAGTGTGAGGTTTGGTGCACCCTAGAACCGGTTTAAACCCCCAGTGGCCTTTGTTGCCACTGACCGTTCCAAGGCGGTATCCCTATTGTCAACTCTTTTGTGTTTGTGATGTCGTTTGCATTTTTATTACTTTTGCCTTCTCGTTTGTCTGTTTGCGTGTTTGTTTTTGTGTTTTGTGGTTGACTGTTGTCCTTGAATGCTACTTTCCCTGTCCGATATTTTTATCTTTCTTCCTATTAGATAACATTTTTGTCAGGTATGAAACGACCGTTTTGTAACAAACTGTTGGTATCCGAATGCGTACGAACTGTGCACCCCTTGTCGCAGATTTGTTTTTATATCGCTATGAAAAAGATGTTACTGAGTCCTTTATTGACACTTCTAGGTATATGCATGCCATTTTAAAACTTTGACAACCTTTTCTTTTCTACTATGGTTAGTAATATATACCCTAAAGAACTTCAACTTAATAAATCTAATATTTCAGATACTAACGCTTCTTTGCTTTATTTTCATGTCTCCATTGAAAATGGTGAAATAATTAGCAAAATATATGACAAGAGAGATGATTTTAATTTTGATATTGTTAATTACCACCATATAGATGGGAATTTCCCCGAGCAACTCCTCGGGGGTCTATGTGTCTCAACTTATTTGTTTTTCTAGAGATTGTACTCAGGTTGAGGACTTTAATATTCGTAATCTTTGTATAACTAAAATGCTACTCCATCAGTGCTACCGTTGTCATAAACTTCGTAAAACCTTTACAAAATTGTATTTTCGTAACACTTATATTCTTTCCAAATATAAAAGTAATATAAGAACACTTCTGCGAAAACGACTATACCAACCTGACTTCTATGGTGACGTGATTTACAAACGTCGTAAGATCCTTGGTCATGATCACTTTCATACTATCTTTCCTGTAATAATATTAAAGCGTTGTTTACTAACGGCGGTTTAAACAATTACACTATGTTGAATTGCCAAGAAGTTTGTGAAACACTTCTATGGTGATGTGATTTATAAACTTCGTAAGATTCTTGGTCATGATCACTTTCATACTATCTTTGTTAAACTTGTTAAAAGGTTTATCAAAAGAGGTTATGACCCTATCATTTTGCAACGCACTGCATGCTTGGTGGTGAACGCAATTACTGCCACTATGCTTTCCTCTTTATTTGTGCGATGACCGGACAGGCTGTGGACTCTAGGATGACGTCTACCTAAAGCCCAAAAGGACGGTGACGTTTGATTGTCGTCTGTAGTCTTGTTTGTCGTGCCCGCAATGGTTTATTCTCTTGTTGTTCTGGCTTCTGCCATGTCACTGAGTACCTTCTTTGTGGCTTTCTATGCTATTGTGTTTTTTTGTATTTATATATACACGATCATCTTTGTGTTTTACTTATATTGCATATTAACACTACCTTGTTAGAGAATAGTTCATGGCGGTGATTTTTTTATTAACTCTGTCCCGTTTTATTGGATTGACAGTAGGGTAAGTGTGAGGATTGGTGCTCCCTAGAACCAGGTTTAAACTCATAGCGGCCTTTTGTTTTTGCCACTGACCGTTCCAAGGCGGTAGCCCTATTGTCAACCCTTTTGTGTTTGTGATGTCTTGTTTGGCCTTTTATTCCTCTTTAAAAGGTGTTCTTTGTTTCTGTGTTTTTTTGATTGACTGTCGTCCATGAATTCTGTTTTTCCTGTTCGATTTTTTTTTATCTATATTTATCTTAATAAGGGCATTGCTTTTATTGATATACCAAGGAATTTTCGAGATAATCGTGGTTTTGATTTTATTCCTAAATATATTTCAAATATTCCAAAAATCCTATAATTTGTTATAAGTAAAAAAAATAAAATTAGAAATATGGTTTTTAACTAAAACAAAATTGTGTCTGACCTTGATAGAGTAAATAAAACTCCTAAGGAATGCGAGTGTAAAACGTATTCGGTATTTGTTTTCTTAAGGTCCAAAGTATAGATTGCCTTCTGTGATTGATCGCCCAGTCCATTGAGGATTTTAATATTAAATGGTGTCTAGAGAACATACTGACGCTAGCTACTTGGAAAAATACTATTTTCAACATCCTAGATACCCGTATTACCTTCTATACGGCTAACCCCTCCCTACCTTTCCCTAGACCTAGGTTTTCATTTCGTAATTTAAAATCGGGAATCCAGAAATTTCATAATATGATTGTTTTAGTTCCTGCTGATAAAGCAGCTAATATTATGATTATTGTTAGACGCCTCCATTACGTCATTGTTTTATCTCATGAAAAGTAGATATAATAAATGTGTATATCTCAGGAAATCGGTAATACTAATTCGTATATTCAAATGCAATCTACTGAAGATAATGTTGTTTCGACGTATATCACTCAGTGCAATATTTTCAAGGCTGGAGTAGAATAGACGAAAAGCAAAACAAACTTCCAACAATGTACTGGATTCCCGAATTACACAAACTCTCATACGTGGGACATTCATTATATAATGCAACTATGGTCCTAAAATTTAATTATGGTCCATTGTTGTAGTTATTGATAAGAATTATGTTAAAATAAACTTTCCCCTATTAATTTATCAAGTTTCAGATACACGCCTACTAGACTCCCCAACCGCCTCCAAAAAGAGGTGTAATACGACGTTTCGGAGACGCTTCCGATGCGGTTGCGGATAGTAAATTGAAGCAGCAACGGTAAGTGTGAATTTAATATTTTCGTTTCTTTCGGCCCTAAGTCGATCTTTTTCAAAATCGGGGAATGTGGTACGATGTAGAAATGTTTTCCCTTCCTGTTTCATGTGTTGGTTTCGAAATATATTGAACAATGTGGTCTGTAGAATTGTAGTGTAATTTTCTCAACTGGACATGGTTTTTACTCCGCTTTCTGCTGTTTTATGAGAAATCTGCCAACGAATGAGGTCTATGACTTTGATATCACCTTTCTGTCATCGTTCAATGAAAACAATTCAATCGAATATAAATTGAAAAGAATTATGGTCATGTTTTATGAAGGGGCGGTGTCGGAGAGTAAGAGGCGGATTCGGAGAGTAAGAGGCGGTTTCGGAGACATAAATAATTAATATGTAAACGCTTGCAATTATTGTAAAAATTGTAGAATTCAATACGTTTCAATAAATGCCGTTGTTACTGTTACGTCCAAGAATATATCTTCCGTATCACAAGTCAAATCACACTTGGTGTATAGTCATGGTCCTTTTTAGACCTTAGTCTATTCTACGGAGATAGACGAGGAAGCCCGGTTGGGTTTAGAGGCTGAACAAAAGTTGCATTATACATATAATATACCTCTAAAGAACACACTTATAAAACTGTTTCCTATAGTTTTCACATGTCTTCGTTGTTTCCAGTATTAAAGTAACACAAGCGCCAAATTTCGCTATAAAACCGTTCTTCCAAATTCTACCCATGTGTTGAGGTCACAAAATGATGCATATATGCTAATTAAAACTGTATATGTATCCACGGGTTCATAAAATACCCGCACATGAATATGTGTGAAATAAATTTAGAGTTGGTAACTTTTTATTCGAAGCTTCAAGCAATAACAAAAAGGCGATGTTTTTGTCTGGCCGGTTTCCATGTTTATATTGTATTTCTAAGAGTTAGGATTTGCAATTATATGTTAGTTTTATGAATACCTTATCGTTCGTCGAGGATTTGCAATTATTGTTAGTTTTATATATACCTTATCGTTTGTCGAATTTGAAGCGGTGTGCATATGTTGTAAAATTAGCGTGCTTTTGGCGGGTGAGTGACTTTAATTATGTTTTATAGAGGAATATTCTGGAACGAGCTTGAAAGATGAGATTATTTTAAAAAGTCATTCGCTGCCGGAACGGCAGCCACTCTTATATTGCTTTAGTAATTGCACATGATAAGGTAGAAATGAATAGTTTCTTTGAGTTTTTCAGCTATAAACATGCTTTACAACTTGAATTCCTAGAGAACTCGTCTGAAAAACTTGAATGGTATAAACACATATTTTATAATGTTGAAAGGTTACCATTTCACTTGCTGAAATGACGTTTTCGTAAACCAGTCTACTGAAATCATTACTATTATATTAGCGACGAAACATTCAGAAGCCTCAGGAAGGTAGGGTTCAATACTGCTGATTTCCCTTTCTTTTTTTTCTTTTTTAATTTTCATTGGTTTTTATTATTTAATCAAATTATTCAATGAATACAATTGGTTAAAAGTTGATCCCGTGATTAAAAATAAAAAGGTATATTGACCTGAAAAACGTATATTGACTTTTGTATATTGACCTGCGAAAAATAAGTATGAAAAAATCAATTTCCATGAATATTCAACATTCAAAATTTCAAAATTTCAAAATTCAAAATTCAAAATTCAAAAATTCAAAATTCCAAAATTCCAAATTCAGAATTTCAAAATTCAAAATTTCAAAATTCAAAAACTTTAAAATTCTCAATTCAAAATTCAACATTCAACATTCAAAAATCAAAATTTCAGAATTCCAAAATTTCAAAATTTCAAAATTTCAAAATTCAAAATTTCAAAATTCAAAATTTCAAAATTCAAAATTCCATGAATAATTTGATTTATTAATAAAATAATTGTTGCCTTTTAGGTTCGGTCGATATATAGAGTTTAATAACCAGTGTTTTTGAGATACGGGAAATATCTCCCGAGGTAGAGAAATGGCCCCGATATAAGAACGAGATCGGGGCCATTTATCTAGCGAGGGAGATATTTTCAGTATCTCAAAAACACTGGTTATTAAACTATATATTACATAATTTAAAATGATATTTTATTTAAGAAATAGAACATCGTTTACTGTGAATTATCGTTTAATATATCACGGTTTGGAGTTCAATTGTAAACATTAATTTCACGAGCCCGAAGAGCAAGTGAAATTATTGTTTACAATTGAACGACAAACCGTGAAATATTATAGATAATTCACCGTAAACGATGTTCTATTACTATTCTAATACCCCTAAAATGTGAAAATAATGCACACATCTGAAATCTTTCTCATTGCTTTGCTTACTCTCCTAACGTTGCATACGTTAGAATGCGTAATGCGCAATGCGCAATGCTTATTCTCCTAACGTTGCAAATATCGTTCAATATAACGAGATATTTTAAACTAGGCTATATAGTGCGGGTGTATTAGAATAATATTTCTAATGATTCACGCCTTTTTACACCAGTTTGCACGAGAACGCCAAGACGACGTTACACGTTACGTCATACAAACAAAACAAGTGGAACCGGAACTCTTCGTTAATTTCCGTAATCGTTATTTCCTAGTGATGGAATCTGACAAAGACGTCCGTAAAACAATCGGAACGTCATTTAGCATTTCCGCCACTGACGGTAAAGGCCAAGCAATGTTCCGTACTGGGAAATATCTGGTACTGAGAAATAGATATAGCTTTTCTATTCCCAGTATTTCCTATATAAATCAGAGACAATTATGTAATATGTGTATTTATCGACCAAAGAAAAGTGATAGAAAAGTGATATCGATCTCGGCTATCGCCTCGGTCGATATCATTTTTCTCAGGTCGATAAATACACATATCGACCTCACTAAAAGGCAATAATTTTATAATATTATTCCTTTACATTTGTCACTTTGATAACGCAATCTTAATAATTACACATGGTAACAGTGAACCGTTTATATGTGTTGTAATAATGTACACTCTAACGCACACGTGAACAATTGTATTTCTGTGGTGATGTGTACTTCTAGCACGTCGTATTACAAGGTAACTGTAATCAATATGTAAGGCATGTCAAGGTTTTTGGACAGAAAGAAGCGGGGTCGCCCGCATTGATTTAAAATGTCTGGTAGGAAGAACTGGTGGTAAAAATCGGAAAGAATGTAAGAAAAAAACGGTCGTGGCGTGTTTATGTCTCCGTGACAACATTTATTTTGTTCAATATGGTTTTAACACCCGTGACTTGATATATTATTATGTTAACTTCTTGTCTCTCGGCAGCTATTTTACGCTTGCGTAAAACCTTGCTTGTTTTTTCTGATATTGTTTAAAATTTACAACAGTGTATCGTTTCCTTTAAAAGAAAAAAATTATACTAGGTTAGATTTTCAATATTATATAATACAAAGTAGGGAGACTGCAGAATATCAGTCATTATTTACGAAAATCGGACAATTTAAACAGAAAAATAAGATTATTTATTATGCCTATTCATAAATCTAAAAATGAAAGTACTTCAAACGTCATGAAAGAGAAAGCGTTATGTTTAGACGGTAAAATTTTGTTCAATACAATACCAGTATGTACTATAGTCAGGTAGGCATGGAATGAAACACACCTTTTTTACAATTGACAGAAAATGTAGTTATTTTATAAAAAAAAATTGTTTAAAGTTAATAGATTTCTACTTTAGTTTGAATTACACATTTATGTTATACATACAATGCAGTTTGGTATACATTTATACGTAAATTGTAGTTATTGGGTAATTTGGCAAATCAAAAAAAACAATTCCATTTCATGCCTAACAGTCTATACTTGACGATAGATGCACTTTGTTGCTGACCTTTTAGCTAAACATATATTTCTGGGAATCTGGTCCTCGGTAAATAATTGTTAGGATGATAATAAAAGGTATAAGATCGGCTTTGAAATTGATGCAAAATGAAATAAAGTTTTTTAAATTTTATAAGGACGCACCAAGTACTATTATTGATAGAGGATTGTACTAAATGAATGTGCTTATCATTTATTTAGAATTCATTTGCATCTATTAAGCGATTTCGGATCAGATCAACTGTAGGTTGCATCGTGCATTTTACGGAAGATTCGGTAAATTTAGTAACGACTAAGACTAATTGTTCAATGATGGGTAGGATCAGTTACAAGTATTTGCAAAAAATAATACATCATAAACAATTGTATTGATTCATTACTTATCAATTAAAATCAGTATAGATCTATTATATAGAGTGTATGTCTCCGAAACCGCCTCTTACTCTCCGAATCCGCCTCTTACTCTCCGACACCGCCTCTTCATAAAAAATGACCATAATTCTTTTCAATTTATATTCGATTGAATTTTTTTCATTGAACGATGAAAGATAGGTGATTTCAAAGTCATAGACCTCATTCGTGGGCAGATTTCTCATAAAACAGCAAAGAAACGGAGTAAAAAAAATGTCCAGTTGAGAAAATTACACTCGTCGATTGACTTACATGTATGACAATTCTACAGACCACTTTTTTCAATATATTTCGAAACCAACACATGAAACAGGAAGGGAAAACATTCCTACATCGTACCACATTCCCCGATTTTTGAAAAAGATCGAGTTAGGGCCGAAAAAAACGAAAATATTAAATTCACACTTACCGTTGCTGCTTCAAATTTACTCTCCGCAACCGTATCGGAAGTGTCTCCGAAATGTCGTATTATCACCTCTTTTTGGAGGCGGTTGCAGAGTCTAGTATGCGTGAGATACTTCCAGCCAATAAGAAATGTGTTTTGAGGGTATTTGTTTAAGACATGAAAATGATACTGAACACGCCAAATACGGAAAAAAACTATTTTGACTAAAAATCTGATTTTGACGGCCAATATGGACTTTTCTTACCTAAACAACAAACTTTTGATGCTGCCTTGTTGGTTCGAGATTAGATCATGGCGGGGATTTCTTTATTTACACAGTCCTGTTTTAATGGGATGACAATAGGGTAAGTGTGAGGTTTGGTGCACCCTAGAACCGGTTTAAACCCCCAGTGGTCTTTGTTGCCACTGACCGTTCCAAGGCGGTAGCCCTATTGTCAACCCTTTTGTGTTTGTGATGTCGTTTGCATTTTTTTATTACTTTTGCCTTCTCGTTTGTCTGTTTGACTATTATTTTATTGGAAATTGATATTTTCAGGACTTTTATATTTCCAAGAAAACGGCAGGTCTTGTGATGGATTATATCGATGTTTTGTATTGAAAACATCGTTTTCGTAATATTTACATATCCTTCTAGTTACAACAAAAGTTGGAATTAATTACTTTGCTGCCAAATGTATATGTTTATGAATCCAACATTACGACCTAGGCAAATTCATTAAACTTTTCTGCCGCTTTTAAAGGCAGTGTGTATAGCATGTCCCAAACAAACAGTCGTCATAGACTTATATATTCACTGATTTTAATAATTTTTTCAGAAAGTGTCACTAAAGTTTCATTCTATGAGATCATTTTCAAATTTCGTGTGTAAATAAATACTGATAAAGGTGATCCTTTGGGAGCAACAAACACAATTAAGAGAATAACGCAGCTGACTCGGTTTTATTGAGTCTGTTCATGAGAAGTAATGAAAGAAGCCACACCTCTCACGCCCCCTAGCACCGGCTGAAGCGGTATTCTACTTCAAAGCCACCTATATTGGGCTCGTCGGTCCCAAAGAACCAGTAAAAATAACACTACTGATTCGTAGCACGGGGAGACTTTTTACAGCCGCCGCTGCACTAAACGAACGCTAGTGTGAATGTTAATAAATACTGATAAAGGTGATCCTTTAGGAGCAACAAACACAATCAAGAGAATAAAGCAGCAAACTCGGTTTTATTGAGTCTGTTCATGAGAAGTAATGAAAGAAGCAACACCTCTCACGCCCCATAGCACCGGCTTAATCGGTATTCTACTTCAAAGCCACCTATATTGATCCTTTCACTAATATATGCAGACATGCGCACAAACGCTTCCTGGTGGAAACTTGATTTCGCTGTAGAAGACGTCATGAGTTTCGGTTTCCATAATTTGCAACGGTCTTAAAGTAATTTGCGATAGCCTAAGTGTGTTTTTGCTGCACCTAAATAAAATTTCAATATAATACTACACGTCTATTTTTTATTTTTGTAATTTAATTTATATTATTCACGTCTTGACGCCATGTGTCGAGCTCATGTATCGACGGGTTTGTTTACTGTAGTTACCAAGATGGCGATCCGCCAACATTTAAATCGTTTATCAGTTAGGCAGTTGTGACAAATAGTGTCAGACAGCGGGAAAGAGCCACCTTCCAGATTACTTAAAGCAGATTTAGTTGAAAAAGTAATTGCAATCAACGCAATATCAGTTGATTTGTCAACCCCAATATCAAAGCAAACACACGGTAACAGTGCCCTTCAGCCAACCATTTCTGGGAAAGAAAACCTGCCCCCTTTTGACAAGGTCACATTCACACCCTGTAATCCAATTGAAGTGCCGAATATTGATTTAAGTGATATTTTTCGTTGATGGTGTCGAGAAAAACTCATGTTAATACACCTATAAAAAACTTTAAAGGCCTAGACAAAGCTGTAAGGCACTATGAAGCAGGTGATGTCAGCAAAATTGAAATTGCAAAGGTAAGAATATTATGTCAACACCATTTAATTTGCCTCTTCACATATCGGAACATAATTGTAAGACATGAAAATGCATTGTTATTTTACGGCATGTTAACACGTATAAGGGTACAGTAAGACAGCTATCACAGAGGAAGATGAGATTAATTGAAGGATGAAGTTTTATGAACAATTAGTTTTACCTTACTTTTTCAACCAATCACTTGTCTCACATTTTCCAATACTTGCATCATTTATTCATGAAGATTTACTACAAGAGTCTTCGCAGTGAAGAGCGTGACCTATATAGAGACTATCGATAAATCCTATGGTAAACACTAAGCCGGCCATTAAGAAACTGTGGTCGGTCGCTACGCTCCTTCCTTTCGGTTTCTTAATGGCGAAGATTTCTCTTCATAGCCTGTATCCTTTACTGTGTTCATGAACAGTCTCAATCAAACCGAGACTGCAATATTTTTTATATTTATCGTGGATCCCGTTTATACACTTTGTGGATGGTTTTTAAATGACACGGCAAAGAAGCAGTGTCGACTGTGAGGCTCGAACCTGCGATGTGTGATTTTATAGTCCAAATAACAACTAATCTATCCAGCTTGCAAGCATTATCATAATCAATAGAATCTCCAGTCCTAAATATTATTATTCAGGTAGATGACATGACATACATCCGAGCATCTTGTATGGCATCTATGAAAAAGCAAAAGTATACAGTTTATGTGTGCATGTGCCCAGGGGTAAATATGGCAGGATCCTGAACTCCCTGATCATCCTCAGATGCATATATCTACATACATACACACAAAAAAAGATAATGAAAAACATTTGTTAAAGTGTTATGATTCAGGGCTCATTCAGGATGAAATGTTATGAGAACATGTGACCCATCCCAGTACAAAATGTGGGACATTATGAAAATATGTATCGACAATATCCAACAACGTCACAAGTAGCATGAGTGTTTCTAAGATACATAGGTGCTAGCCAATCAGTATGATTGATTCTTTTATGCTGTTTCATGTAAATAAAAAAGTGTTGGCCCTTAAACTAAAAATAAAAATAATAAATATTTTTATTTATATATTTTAAGGGGCCATAGGGCCTAAGGGCCATAGGGCCCAGATCTAGTTTTATAATGGGGCCATTTGTGAGAAAGGTGTGTCTATGGTGCAAGGGTGTGGCATGGAATGAACTCTGATGATTAAAACATAGCAAGAAAGATTTAACCAAGATTTATTTCAAAATTGCCTGGTTTACTTCTGGACCATAATACAAATACACCAACACTTTGAATAGATGCGCACACTATATTTTTATTATTATAGAAAACACTCTCACATTATATTAATCCAAAAGTATCCAGTATGCTCTTATATAATAAAGAATACTGATTTTACCCTGAACTCACATAGCTTGTGTCATATTTCTATTACAAACATTCTAAACTTTACAGAAAATAAACAGGTTAACAATATCTACATGTAACTAATTTTAAATTTGCCTTTAATGACAAAATGAAGAATACGTATATATGTACAAAACTGTTAATTTTATTCAATATTTCAAAATAAATTGTTAAAGTCCTAACGTTTCAACAAAATGCTATCATAACTTCTTTTTTGTGTTATTTGAAAAAAAATAACAACACAAAATTTGTCATACATATGTATGTAATTCAATCTACAATTTCTTCTTAAAGGTGTGTTTACATATTTCAGTCTAGCTCGTGGGTGCAGTCCTCCTTACAATTAATATCAGCCAGAGACAGCCAGCAAATAGTGCAACCCAGACCAATGACAATAAAGCCTAAGCCTCTCAGCCAGTTTCATCTAGGGAAAGAGGAAAACGGTATAAAGCGACAAGTGCTGGAGTTTGACACCAGGCATTCATCAGCCAGGCGTACAAGTTGATTACATGCTACAAAGTCTGAGGGAATTGAAACGGGTCTTCCCTAAAACAGGTATGGTATTTGTATACAGTTAAACATGCTCAAGAGAACACCTGTATTAAGACCACCTGTGTTAAGAGAACAGTTTTACCTTTCGCTTTTCTGGTCTCTTAACCCTTACCCTGCTATAAATGTATAATGCACTGTCTTTTCTTTGAATTTGGACCATTCCATTTATGATGCAAAGGGGTGTTTTTAGGAAATTACTGATGAGCAGCCAGATGGTGTACACCCTGATCAGCTTTCGAGTTACTCGCAGGCTGATCTGGGTTTACACTGGATGCAAATGCTATTGTAGTCAACCTTAGCATGGTCAGAGTTTATACAGTTTGAATATACATATAAGAGAGGTGTTCAACTTATAACGTAACACTTTCATTTTGTAACTGTATCAAATATATTGATATTCTCGTCAAATATTTTATTTTAATGTCAATTCTATTGATTCCTTCGATATAAAACATTATGACATGAACTTTTATTGCTTCCTTATTTTGCTGCATCCGTAGTTTTGAATAAGGGTAGAAAATGATGTTTTGAAGCAAAATCTTCAAATATAAAAATAACTGTAATACAATTTAAAAAAAAATGCTTGTAAATTGTCGTTTAAAGTTATAGTAGTCTGATAAGCCCATGTCTGAAGGTAAACATTTGGAATATGCATTTATTTTGCTATTCGGATGTTTTCAAGAGTTTAACGAAAATGAACATGAAATTTGACTTTGAAATGACTGGATTTTTAAAAACTTCTACCCCGGTAGTTCGAAACATCATCTGCAGGCTTTGTTATGATTTCCTCCTCTATAAAATAATAAGTTTCATTACTTTCTTACAGCAAAATAGAGAAACAATATATAACTTAAGATTTAAGGGCAAAACACACACATTTGCAAATAATGATGAAAACAAATTTAATTATGAACAAAGATATCTTTATATGGCATGTGATAACACAGCAAAAATAACTATTCAGTTTTTGTCGTACAAAATAGGAATAAAATGCTTATTTTGGTTAATTTATAAAATCATCGCTAACGTACGAGCAAACTGTCCTATCATTTTTTAATTTCTTAATATTGCGATAAAATTCGAATGTTTAATTCAACATTTATGTTATTGTCTTAAAATAAAACATACGTTTACATTTAAATTGCAAAGTTTTAAACAATTATGATATGCATTTTGTGGAATTATTTGGTTCAGGTAAAACTCTACGGCAATAGAAACATATAGGCCTAAAATTGGAAAATAGCATGCACCTAATTCAAAATGTAATTAAAGACGAACCGCGTGAAATTGGAGATTGTTTTTAAATGTATACGTTCTAAATGACAGTTTCACATAATTAAATCACACATTTTTTATGATAATCACTTCCGCTGAAAAATAGCATCTTAAAACAAAAGTGTAAAGTTTTAAGTTGAACACCTCTCGTACATTTATTTACCTAAACTAATATACAATCAACAGCCTTGAAACACTTTGAAAACATATTATTATACATTATAATCATAACATAACAACTGCTGTTTAAAATGAATACAGATTTATGTATGTTTATGTGGTAAACTTTCTATTTTAAACAACAGTGACCTTGACCCCAGTGACCATCAATGCAATCCAAAGCTTCCTTGTCATATAAGCTAAATATACACAAAGTCTCAAGCCAATATCTCATTCCCAAATAAAGTTATTGTTTCTATTTTCAGTAACAGTGACCTTAAACTTGACCTAAAATGCAATCCCAAGCTTCCTTTTCATATAAGCCACCTACATAACAAGTTTTGAGCCAAGATCTAATTCCTAAACAAAGTGATTAAGCAAAAACTTATTTTCTATTTTAAGTAACGGAGACATTGACCCCAGTTGTTTAACTCGTCCAAGCTTTTATTGATATCAACAATCTGGTAAAATTTGGAAAAGATCGGATGAAATATGAAGGCCCTATCGTGTTAACGAGGCAGAATATATCATATTTCAGAAAATCAATGGCCATCACTCCAGTGTTACTGGTCCGAGCTGGCTGGTTTTCGAACTCGCTTTCATTGATATAGACAATCTGGTAAAATTTGGAATAGATCAGACGAAAAATGAAGGCGTTATCATGCTATGGAGGCAAAAGTTAACGGACATACGATGGACAACTTGTCATCCCATAAGCTCTGCTGGCCTTCGGTCAGTACAGCTAAAAATGTCTCGACCAAGGTTTGAGATTGTGTAAAATGTATTTAATATATATATGTTCTAAACAGCAAAAACAAAAAATAGGCATGATCACCTTTGGAACTTTCCTGATGAAACACCAGATGCTGAATGGGAGAAAGTTGTGGAGTGTGAACATGATCAGCTCACCCAGACAATTAAGGATATGGTGTTTACACCTACTAATAGTATGTAAATTATTACATAACAACGATGGTAAGTAACTGTGTGAAATTCAAAAAGAGTGGGTTCATACTTTTTTCAGGATTGGGTGACCTTGATGTTTGACATCAAGGTCATAGCATGGAATGAATATGTTCATAACAAGTCATGGCCACCTTTGCATTTGATCAATTTATCCCAAAAGTAATGGCTATGTATTTATGAAGTTTCATGAGGGTCAATGTGTTACTTTGGTGTTATTGCATGGAATGTGTAATTGTTTACAAAGCGGATATCCATATACATAACAGTGTATGTAAACCTATGCTCTCAATTGAGAAATTGTTGATTCTTACGTATGGCATGAGTTATACAGTACTGGTTTTACCCTGGACAATTGTTGCGATATGTCTCCGCCACAAAGCAATCGACCGTCATATATATAGCCTAAAATGTGCTGACAAATGACGTAAAACACCATTCAGGATTCAAACAAACAAACAAAACACATATGCTCAAGTTGTCAAAAATGTGTCATTAACAAAATGATTTTATTACAGTTCCACCCGCTTCAATAGACCAGCAGCTAGTTCAACAAATAGAAAGAAATATACATATACGAGAGGTGTTCAACTTATAATGTAACACTTTCAGTTTGTAACTGTATCAAATATATTGATTGATATTCTCGTCAAATATGTTTATTTTTAGTGTCAAGTCTATTGATTCCTTCGGAATCAAACATTATGACATGAACAGGAAAGTATCATTCAAGGAGGACAGTCAACCACAAAACACAGAAACAAACACGCAAACAGACAAACAAGAAGGCAAAAGCAATAATAAATGCAAACGACATCACAAACACAAAAGGGTTGACAATAGGGCTACCGCATTGGAACGGTCAGTTGCAAAGTAGGCCACTGGGGGTTTAAACCGGTTCTAGGGAGCACCAAACCTTACACTTACCCCATAGTGGCGAACTGTAAAAGGGTCCACCACCAAGCATGCAGTACGTTGCAAAATGATAGGGTCATAACCTCTTTTGATACATTTTTTAACAAGTTTAACAAAGATAGTATGAAAGTGATCATGACCAAGAACCTTACGAAGTTTATAAATCACACCACCATAGAAGTCAGGTTGTGATAGTCCTTGTCGCAGAAGAGTCCTTAAATTACTTTTATATTTTGAAAGAAGATCAGGGTTACGATAATACAATTTTGCAAAGGTTTTACGAAGTTTATGGTAACGGTAACCCTGATTGAGTAGCTTTTTAGTTATACAAAGATTACGAATATTAAAGTCCTCAACTCGAGCACAAGCTCTTGAAAAACGAATAAGTTGAGACACATACACCCCATAAGAAGTTGCTCGGGGAACATCCCCATCCAAGTGGAGGTAATTAACAATGTCAAAATTAAAATCATCTCTCTTGTCATAGATTTTGCTAATTATTTCACCATTTTCAATCGAGAGATCTAAATCGAGAAAAGAAGCGTTATTATCAGATATGTTAGCTTTATAAAGCTGAAGTTCTTTAGGATAAATATTATCAACCATAGTTGGAAAGAAAGGGTTGTCAATGTTCAGTATGTCATCCAGATACCGAGAGGTGTCATTAAAAGCTTCAATAACATCTGCCTGGGTATCTGGTGAAAGACTCAACATGAAATATCTTTCATAGCAAAATAAAAACAAATCTTCGACAAGTGCAGACAAGACAAGGTGCACAGTTCGTACCCATAGGGATACCAACAATTTGTCTATAAACGGTGGTACCATACCTGACGAAAATATTATCTAATAGGAAGATGAGTGCTTCACAAACGTCATAGCAAATCACAGAGTATAATTGTATAAACTGCCGTTAGTACCAGATGGAGTTATACCTATTAAAAACTTGAAAGTGTTGTGGTGTTTATAATTTGAAAATGTCAAATTCTGATTTATTAATCCTGTCGACCTTTGAACATATATTTCAGTACAGTCAATTATTACTCTTAAACGAGCATATTTTCTAAAACAAGGAGGTATTGTTCGATTTATTATATCACGGCTAGGGGAACGTATTTAATTGCCTCAATTCCACATGTAGAAGACAAATCCAGGTGGTGAAATACTTTGAGTAAGTTCCAATAGAAATACCGAACCTATCTGTAACATCTTGCACAAAAAGTCCAAGCCTCAGTCGAATTAGGAACGAAAACAGCTGATCAATTGGTTCAAGTAGTCACTTGTTGACCTTGTCCTGTCTGTGACTGTTGTACAAGCCTGTCCTGTCCAGTCGGTCAGGCATCTGGCCTTTGGAAGCAGAAAACTAAAATGAAAATCATATATTTTTAGGTATATTTAATAAGTATATGGGTGAAATAGAGGATCCAAAATTGCTGTCATTTTAAAGAAATGAAGGACTAGGTATGATAAGGGACAAACTTTGCTCCCAATATTGAAAGTTTTAATGCACAACTTTTTAATATCTAGTTTTGTTATAAATAAACTGAATCAATATTAAAACTCAGTACAAGTACGTTTGAAGGCTCTAAATGAGTTTTAAGAGCCTCACAAAGGCGGCCTTTTCTTTCATAAAAAATAATTTTTGTTCATTTTCAGCAGTTTTCGATCAGTTTTTGGTCTTGGTCTTCAGCGCCCAAATAGACAAGACAGTGTAAACAAAACTACATCCCATCAAAAATAAATCTCTAACAAAAAAGTCCACATCCAGAGAAACTAACTAAGATATACATACAAAATAATAAACAGCTCAGGATGTATCCAGAATCGTACTGAACAACCATAGTAGTTGCAGCTAAAGAGAAAACCAATCTAGGGTACGACCAGAAAACCCGAGGGACGACAGCTCCTGCACCCACCTCCATTAGTTGGGGTTTCAGTAGGTACAACCATAGATTCCCAAGAGGTAGTCCAGTCATCGCACAAGTAAAACGTGAAGCGTAATGACTGACTGTAGAGGGGTCAATCACTAAACATGCAGTGCGCTGTAAAACCAAAGGGTTACATCCTTGTCTGACGAACTTCCTGATTAAATTTGTAATGCGGTCAGGAAACCCGTCAGACCCCTTTAACTTTCGATGTTTATAGACCATATCTCCATAAAATGAGGGTTGTGATAGGCCTAGTCGCAGAAGTGTTTTAAGGTTGGTGTTGTACTTTTCCAGCAGGCCCTCGTTGCGACGGTAGAATTTAGAGAAAGCTCTACGTAGTTTGTGATAACGAAAACCCTGCTGAAGAAGTTTACTTGAAATAACTTGATTACGATCATTGAAGTCTATAACATCATTACACGATCTAGCAAATCGAATGAGCTGGGAGATATACACCCCATATGAGATAGCACGAGGTACATCTCCATCCAGTTGTGGATAGTTAACGATGTTAAAATTGAAATCATCTCTCTTATCATAGTATGAATACAATCATTTGAAATCGAGAGATGAAGATCGAGAAATGCTGCTACTGTATCCGAACTGTTGGCTTCATTCAACGTGAGCTATTGTGGATAAATGTTAGTAACCATATGAGCAAAGAACGGATTATCAATATTGAGTATGTCAAAGAAATCTCTTTCATAGCAGTACAAAAACAAATCTGCAACAAGTGGCGCACAGTTAGTACCCATAGGAATACCAACAACCTGGCGGTAAATAGTTTTATCGAATCTTATAAAGATGTTATCCAGAAGAAAAGAGAAGGCACTACAAACATCAGTACACGTCCACATATTATACTTATCAATGGGGGCGTTAGTAAAGAAAGCCCTGGCATTATTACAAGCTAGAAAAGTAGTACGTTCTCTAGCAAATGTCTTCTGAATAAGCTGAAGCTATTTTTCTTTGATAAGATTATGAGGTAGTGTAGTATACAGTGTAGAAAAGTCGTAGGTGCTTAGAGAAGAGGCATGACAATGCTTACACCGTAGTTTGTCAAGAATTTCTCCAGAGTTTTTGATAGACCAAAACAGATTGATTCCTGAGTTCTCGAAGGCCTTTCTGCAATATTTTACAATATGTTCTTTAATCGCGGAAAGCAGGAAGTCAATAGTTTTGATATATTGGTCGTGGTACATGAACTAGAATTAGCGATAAAACGTGCTTTGTAAGGAATTTTGTGAAGTTTGTGTATCCAGTACATTGTAGGGAGCTTCGTCCGCTTACTAATTACAGAAACCTTTATAGTCTCCATAAAGGTCACATGCTGGGAAACAATGTCCGTCTCCAG
Source organism: Cyrtodaria siliqua (assembly GCA_037043455.1). NCBI lineage: Eukaryota > Metazoa > Mollusca > Bivalvia > Adapedonta > Hiatellidae > Cyrtodaria > Cyrtodaria siliqua. The sequence continues at coordinate 657,530 of JAWPHD010000086.1, read as the reverse complement.
CAGAGGTGTAGTTATATAAGCAGACGTGCTCGCTAGCTCAGCATTCAAAGTATTGATATAATGTAGTCGTCAGACAATAATTATATTGTTGGAAGCTTTGTCTGCTGGAACTAGAGCAAATTTAGTATGTAAATTCTGAATACCCTTCTTAAGGTGTCGTAAATTGTAAGTGGAAGGCCGTGGAAGCAGGGATTAAGTGGAATTTTGCCATCCACTTAATGTAAATTGTGAGTGGAAGGCCGTGGAAGCAGGGAGTAAGCACACAATTACTTACGCAACCCTTTACAACGTACTATAAGGAACCCAATTCCAAAATTTAGTTGAGCGAAGACAAGACATATAAGAGATATAGACTTGTATACACAGCATTTGCGCCATGGGAGTGTTATAAAGTAGTGATGCATTTTTCATATTCAACTAGTTAAATAAGCAGACGAAGGGTGAATCATCGTTAGGTCTGGCTCTCAGAACCCATGGGTTACAGGAAACAAAATTTCTTATGCAGCCCTTAAGATAATGCTATAAGGAAGTTTACGAAAACCTTGATGTGGGACGCTGACACCAATGTGATTACAGAAGCTCTCTTATTCTTCAAATAGTCAAGCTAAAAATGCACACAATTTATTATTGGAGCAGCCTATATGTTTAACATTATCGTAGGACTTCTTCCTAGGTTTCCGCATGATAAAGGACAGCAAAACTACATGGTTGATTTCCGAAATCCAGTATTTTGAAAGGTTACGGAAATCGACGAGGCAATTCCGATATGCTAGGAATAGACCTAACGATGATTCACCCTTCATTTGCTTATTTAACTAGTTGAATACGAAAAATACATCACTACTTTATTACATTCCCATGGCGCAAGTTATGTGATAAATGAAAATTCATTATGTTTAAAAGAGCACAAATGTGTTGACATTTCATATTATATAATTTTAAAAACAAGTTTCATAATTTTTTTTATATAATACAGAATTTTTTTGTTATCATAATTATAACAATTTCTTTAAAATATTAATTTAACTTTTTTATTTTATAATCTCTTCTGCTTATTATCTATTATATCTTAAGCATCAAATGATCACACTGCCGTTCAATGAAAATAGTTCATATACAAAGTATGTTATGAAAATATGAAATTCAGTACTGTAACACTGACCTTGCAACAGTACCTTGCAACATATAGTTATATTTGACATTGCTAGTTTAAATGCTATAAGCAGCAGTCTCAGTCAATAGCTAAGTATATGTCTTTGTTTGTTTGTATTGTGTTTTACGTCATTTTCAACACATGTTAGGTCATTTATGACGGTCGATTTTTTGTGGTGGAGGCAAACCACCCACATTTCCTGGGTAAAACCAGTACTGTACACCTCCCGTCATTCGTAAGAATCGTCACTTCCTCACTTAAAAGTCGAGCTCCCAGTGGGATTCAAACCCGCAGCGGTTAGAGGCGAAGGTTTACAACAAAACGTCGTTAACCATTCGGCAAGATTTTGAACTCGATACCTCCTGTTGCAGGCATGTCTGAGGAGGAAACTTCAAACTTAATCTCATCTCTTTCTGAGGTTATTGTCCCCAAGTAACCTAATAAAATGTGCTATCGGGATGTAATAACCCATTTAACTTAATTACTATAAAGATTTTATTGAAAGTTGTAAGCATGTACTACTGGTACATCAGAGCTAAAAGTATGTGAATTTCTTCAACAGTGTAGTTCCATTTTCTCGGGAACATTTAGTCACAACATTGATGATAAAGAATATATTTATAAAACATGATTACTTGAAGAGCCACATGAAGATGGCAAAACTTGGTAGGCCAGTGTAGAATCTAATGAGTGTGTCGCTGCTTCTGATTTACTCCACACTACATTTTGTTTTGTGGAGTTCTCCCTTCAAGTTCTTGGTTTCCATCCTCAGTTCCTCGTTTACATTGAGCAAATGGTCAAATTGAAAATGACTTTTTTCGTGAATGCCACTGTGTGTAAGAAAGTAAAAAAAAACTTTTATTACTTATATGATTTTTCATCTCAAAATAAATGTCATAAAAAAATCTATTACAAATGACCGCTTAGGCAAAGAAAAAAATAATGGATAAAGCTCAGTCAACAAGCAGATAATACTCAGGTATTCAACATTTGGATTCAAAGTGTTAATGCACTACCTGGGTCCTATATTTCAGGGAATAGTCACATGGCTGGCTACGTTCAATTACTTGAGCCTTCGACAAGTAATGACATGTAATCGCATCCAAACCATATGAATAGTTGTGTAGGCTAAAGAAGACTGATTGTAGCAAAATTATTAAAATTTAAAAGAATTGCTAGATTTTCATCCCCTCAAGCTCTGGAAAAATGCAAATAGTTTATATCAGCCTTATGAAATATATAAAAATATAATTAAATACTAACACTGTTTAATAATTAGTTCTAAAAGCTACAGATAGTAGTGTTGGGAATCGGCTGACAATTCATGATCGATCATCAGAATATTTAAACGACCGATGATCGATCATTAATTGATTAAACGTGGCTGCTAAATATGACACACTGACCGTTGATCGATCACTAATTGATTAAACGTGGCTGCTAAATATGACACAGCTGACCGATGATCGATCAAATACATTAATTGGAACAACGCTAAAGATAGTAATGCATGAATGAAATTTCTGAATACATTTTGCTGAATAGTACCTTTATGAACTACGGAGTGTATATCAGTATCTTCAGGTTTGCCGTTTGCGGGGACAGTGGGTCGATCGCCCAATGGCCTACAGTAGGTTGCATAAAAAAAACTCCATGTGTGATCCCTGCCTTTTCATATCTGCCTCCTGTGATTGAACAGAACTCTGAAATAAAATTAGTTTAAAATTTACATTCTCATCCAAAGGAATGGTCATGTGTAAACAAACAAAAACATTTCTAAAACCTAGAATCAAAATTTAAAAGGGTACTGCGTGGGATAGAATATTTGATCCCTAGATTACTATTTATATAACTGAGGTGCTAACCTATTCCTCGCTGACCCTAACACTAATTAAATTAGCAAACATTGTACACACTTTACACACATGTACATGCAGTTAAAATATCACTTAACAGCCGGTTCCTGAAGCTATTTCCATTCAGATTTCTTAACTTGTTTAATGGCTATTATGACCAGGTGAGCTGATTTGGAACAAGAGACGCCAGGCATCTTAACGGCTGCACAAACTAGGTCAAATGATCTATTTTAGAAATATTTACATAGGCCAACCTGTTATTTTTTAACAAATATTGAAATATTTGTATACCTATCAGCGATTTGTATGGATTTTTCAGTGAGCTAATGTTCATACTGCAAACGGGACCGATGGTTTTAAATCCCCTTCGAAGGATGGCATACTTTCACAGTCCTTGCCCGAGTAAGATACTGGGGGTGTGTGTTTGAAAAAACAGATATGTGACCCCACCCGCAATCGAACTCATTACTACTGAGACGGGATTAAAGTAGGCTAACCAATCAGCCACCGCAGTTCCTGAAACTATATTACGAGCTGCTACTAGTGCTATATCCGAGCCTTCTCTGACCCTAAAAAAGTTTTTTATTGTGACTTGTTAGATACACAGCCTGATGAAATATCAAAATTGTAAAAAGGACTGGTAAGGTCAGAGAAGGCCCTGATTAGCACTAGTAGTGGTAGTATTACCTTTAGCACCTCCCTCTGTGCGACTCATCTCTGTCTTGCCAGATGAAGTTCTGATGGAGTGGACATCTTGTGGGGGAAGATTGGTGGCGCAAAGTTCCTGTCGTCAGGGTCATCGCTGTGCCAGCCATCAATTAAGTGCTGAGAACAGATATATGTGTGCGCGGTTGTCGTCCAGTCTTTCCTTTGAACGGCTCTTTCCCATGCCAATATTTTCCTTTTGTTTGCAGGGAACCGAAAAAAACTAACGCCATTCTTTTTTGCACTTAAATCTGCTTTGTTAAAGCACTTATACACGCAAAACGACTTCACCATACTGGTTTTTTAAACGTTCTCAACTATTGACTTTCTTGTTTACGCGTATCCACCGAAGCGTTTGTGCGCATGCCCGCATCGCAGGTCCTCAGTTATCGTAATAGGGTCTATTGGGCTCATTAGTCTCAAAGGACAGTAAAAATAACACTACTTTTTACAGCCGCCACACTGCACTAAACGAACGCTAGTGCGAATGTTAACAAATACTGACAAAAATGATCCTTTGGGAGCAACCAACACAATTAAGAAATTCTGTTTTATTGAGTCTGTTCATGAGAAATAATGAAAGAAGCAACACCTCTCACGCCCCTAGCACCGGCTTAAGCGGTATTCTACTTCAAAGCCACCTCTATTGGGCTCGTTGGTCAAAAAGGACCAGTAAAAGTAACACTACTGATTCGTAGCACGGGGAGACATTGTACAGCCGCCACACTGCACTAAACGAACGCTAGTATGAATGTTAATAAATACTGATAAAGGTGATTCGTAGCACGGGGTGACTAACCTCATACAACGTGAATATGACGGCTAGTTGCATTATATAATATACGCTTCTCGTATAAATAAATACTGATAAAGGTGATCCTTTGGGAGCAACAAACACAATTAAGAGAATAAAGCAGCAGACTCGGATTTATTGAGTCTCTTCATGAGAAGTAATGAAAGAAGCAACACCTCTCACGCCCCCTAGCACTGGCTTAAGCGGTATCCTACTTCAAAGCCACCTATATTGGGCTCGTTGGTCCCAAAGGACCAGTAAAAATAACACTACTGATTCGTAGCACGGGGATACTTTTTACAGCCGCTGCACTAAACGAACGCCAGTGTGAATGTTAATAAATACTGATAAAGGTGATCCTGTTTTATTGCCAATTCTAGTTCTCTATAGAGAGATGTAAACTAAGAAAAGAAGCTACAATATCAAAAATGTTAACTTTGTTGAGGTGAAGTTCCTTAGAATATATATTATTAACCATAGTAGTGAAGAAAGGATTGTCAATGTTCAATATGTCATCCAGACACCGAGAGGTGTCATTAAATGCTAGAAACTGGAACCATATGCCGCTGGCCATTGAATGGTGTGAAAATACCGCATTGAAGGTTTCATGTTCACCATCATATGCATACCATTTACGGGATGGCTTAAATTTCTGCACTATTGACAGTATTAATATTGAGTTCTGCTCAACTCGGGGCTAGAGGGTATGAACGGTAGCAAGCGCGTTTCACTACCGTTCATGAATAGTCTCAATCAAACCGAGCCTGCAATACTTTTTGTATTCAACGTGTTTAACTTTTTGTATTTTACTATTTTCATTCTTAATATTAGGTTCTGCTCAACCCGGGGCTAGAGGACGTGAACGGTAGCAAGCACTTTTCACTACCGTTCATGAACCGTGTCTGCAATATTTTTTTGTATTTAACGTGTTCGACGACTCCAAATTTCTCCTTTCATACCTTCTCTCAGATGTACTGCCTGAGTATCAGATGAAAGATGTAACAATACAAAAACAAATCATCTGCGACAAGAGGTGCACAGTTTTTAACCATATACACTACCTACTGACCGTTCGATAAACCTATCTTCACCACTCTTCGTGATGTGTACCGTCAATCATCGTATATTTTAGTTGTTCTTAGTTACGGGTATACAGTGCCATTGCGTTTGTGTCTTGAGAATCTGTAGAATCCATTTGTCTCATTATTTTTGGTAAAACACTGACTTCTCATGAACAGACTCAGTAAAATCGAGTCTGCTGCTTTATTCTCTTAATCATTATTTATTAACATTCCCACTAGCGTTCGATTAATGCAGTGAGGCGGCTGTAAAAAGTCTCCTTGTGCTACGAATCAGTCGTCTTATTTTTATTGGTCCTTTGGGACCAACGAGCCATTATAAGTGGCTTTGAAGTAGAATACCGCTTAAGCCGGTGCTAGGGTGCGTGAGAGGTGTTGCTTCTTTCATTACTTCTCATGAACAGACTCAATAAAACCGAATTTCTTAATTGTGTTTGTTGCTCCCAAAGGATCAACTTTATCAGTATTAACTATCTGATTATTTTGAGACACTTTAAACACGTTCCGCAGATCTTCTCCTTGGCTGCAACTGCTGTGGTTGTTCAGTACAAGCCTAGATACAGCCTGAGGGTTTTCTTGTCATGTATGTTTATTTATATTTACAACAAAATGTAAGTGTATCGTTTGCATAGAGATTTGCAAACAATACATTAAATGTTTTTGTAAAGATATATGATAAATATATATAAGCTTAAATGTACTCGTACAAAACATTATCAGAAACAGCATTAAAGTGTTATTGTTTGTGTTTCACTCAAACATGTGTTTATCCATCATGTTTTCTTCATTAATCTAGATATTATTGGCATAACTCTGTAATTTCTCACAATTTTAAATCTAAATATTAGAGATAAAGTGCATTGGAATGTATTATGCAATGGTCTACATTGTATTTTATTGGACTATTAATCTTTATGAGGTTTATAAATACAAAATTAAATAACGGATATATTGATAGCACTCCGTTCTGTTCTGGAATGATATGCAAAAAGAGTAATAAATCATTAGTTAATTGAGGTTTTAGATTAGTCTGTGAAGCATACCTTCTATTTTTACTGTGCTTCATTCATCTGTCAGTTAAGATGTATCAATTAATACTATTTGTCTATACACCAGTTTGTAGATAAACTATTTGTTGTATATATGCAATATGTCCATGGTGTAGATAGACTATATTTCCTTGGCGTAGATACATAATATATCCTTGGTGTAGAAACATTATATGTCCATGGTGTAGATACACTATCTGTCCATGGTATAGAAACACTATAAGTCCATGTTCTAGACACACTATATGTCCATGTTCTAGACACACCATATGTCCATGTTCTAGACACACTATATGTCCATGTTCTAGACACACTATATGTCCATGTTCTAGACACACTATATGTCCATGTTCTAGACACACTATATGTCCATGTTCTAGACACACTATATGTCCATGTTCTAGACACACTATATGTCCATGTTCTAGACACACTATATGTCCATGTTCTAGACACACTATATGTCCATGTTCTAGACACACTATATGTCCATGTTCTAGACACACTATATGTCCATGTTCTAGACACGCTATATGTCCATGTTCTAGACACACTATATGTCCATGTTCTAGACACACTATATGTCCATGTTCTAGACACACTATATGTCCATGTTCTAGACACACTATATGTCCATGTTCTAGACACACTATATGTCCATGTTCTAGACACACTATATGTCCATGTTCTAGACACACCATATGTCCATGTTCTAGACACACTATATGTCCATGTTCTAGACAAACTATATGTCCATGTTCTAGACACACTATATGTCCATGTTCTAGACACACTATATGTCCATGTTCTAGACACACTATATGTCCATGATGTAGAAGCACTATATGTCCATGGAGTAGAAGCACTATTTGTCAAAGATTCAGATACAAAATATGTATATGGTGTAGATGTTCTAAATATTTTCATGGTTTATAATATTTGCCATTCATGTGTGTCTTTTTGCGTGTTTTGGGGTTTACTATGTTCTGTGAAATCTGCATTTCCTGTTTGCATGGTATACTTATTTTTGGATCAAATGTATATGGTTTAGATACAGTATATTTTCATGATGTAGATAACATATATGTCATGGTGTAGATACCTTATATATCTATGTAATAGATAAACTATATGTCCATGGTGCGGATACAACATATGTTAATGGCGTAGATACACTATATGTTTGTGAAGATACAAACTATGTTCATGGTTTAGATACAGTATATTTCCATGGTGTAGATAACATATATGTCATGGTGTAGATACCTTATAATTCTATGGTATAGATAAACTATATGTCCATGATGTGTATACAACATATGTTTATGGCGTAGATGCACTATATGTTCGTGTACATACAATATGTTCATGGTCTAGATACAGTATATGTCCATGGTTTTGGAACGTTTAACACTGCTATGTTAGTATTATCTAGATTGTAGATGAAGCTTTGTATCAAGTCTCATTTTTGATTTGTAATGGCTGCATGGTACTTGTTGGTTATCTTCGAATGTGCCTACAAGAATAAATGGTCATCATTTATTGCTGGTTTAATCATATATTTATTTTTCATTGGTTTACAACATTTCATATACATTGTACAATCATATTAAAGAATTGGAACGAAAGCAAGCTGCTTATAAAATTCTTCGAGCTGTTTTCTTTTATTGTTCGATGGTTACAAATGCATAAACTATTTTCTGAAGTGTCCACGATATTGCTTTCTACAACTCAGAGCTAATCACAAGTACAAGTATCTAATGATACACAACTATGCATAACACCATGGAAGGCTATGTTAGTATGCACAAGCTAAAATTAAAACAGATGCTTGCAACCCTAAATAATCAGAGTGTTATCGTAAAATGCAATTAAATATCCTTAAAATATAAATTGTTTCAACGTTAGTAATATAGCCGCAAATCAGCATCAATTTGTCTTTTTATATTATTTTTAACATGAAATATTGGGTTACCGGCTGGAATTTTTCAATCTTCTGCCCATCCCACCCAAACGAACTAATAGAATTTCGTTATCCGTGTAATGTATCCATTTTTAGAGAAATCAGTGTAGCTTATTGGTTTATACGCGAAATTCGCTAATATTCGTGATAATGCTTACTAACAGTAATCAATAAAGATTTCACTAACCAACCCATTACGAAGTTCAACTTTGTTCATGAGTGAAAGTTTTTAAAATCTTCGTCTCTCTTTGGCAAAGAAATATAAAAAGATCGGACAGCGAAAGTAGCATTCAAGGAGGACAGTCAACCACAAAACACAGAAACAAACATGCATACAGACAAACAAGAAGGCAAAAGTAATAATAAAAGCAAACGACATCACAAACACAAAATGGTTGACAATAGGGCTACCGCCTTGGAACGGTCAGTGACAAAGTAGGCCACTGGGGAGTTAAACCGGTTCTAGGGTGCACCAAACCTCACACTTACCCTACTGTCATCCCATTAAAACAGGACAGTGTAAATAAAAAAATCCCCGCCATGATCTAATCTCTGACCAACAAGGCAGGCTCAAAAAAACGAATTACCAGTAAGTAATAAAAAATGATATATAGGGTACTATAGAAACCACAGCGTCCGAACGCAATGGCATCGTAGGTCCACACTGTACTGCAAACAAGGACTTGAAACTACAATGAAAGAGACAAAAAACAACAGAAAGGGTGGTGAAGACAGGGTTACCGACTTGGAACGGTCAGTAGGCAATAAGGCCTACTGGTTAGCTTGAATCGATTTTATATGCGCACAATCCTCGCTATTATCCTGTCTTCAGCGCCCAAATAGACAAGACAGTGTAAACAAAACTACATCCCATCAAAAGGAAATCTCTAACAATAACGTCCACATCCAGAGAAACTAACTAAAGATATACATACAAAATATTAAACATCTCAGGATGTATCCAGAATCGTACTGAACAACCATAGTAGTTGCAGCTAAAGAGAAAACCAATCTAGGGTAGGACCAGAACACCCGAGGGACGAAAGCTCATGCACCCACCTCCCTTAGTTGAGGTTTCAGTAGGTACAATCATATAGTCCAAAGAGGTAGTCCAGTCATTGCACAAGTGAAAGGTGAAGCGTAATGACTGACTGTAGAGGGGTCAATTACTTAACATGCAGTGCGCTGTAAAACCAAAGGGTTATATCCTTTTCTGACGAACTTCCTGATTAAATTTGTAAAGCAGTCAGGAACCCCGTCAGACCCCTTTAACCTTCGAAGTTTATAGACCACATCTCCATAAAATGAGGGTTGTGATATGCCTAGTCGCAGAAGTGTTTTAAGGTTGGTGTTGTACTTTTCCAGCAGGCCCTCCTTGCGGCGGTAGAATTTAGAGAAAGATCTACGTAGTTTGTGATAACGAAAACCCTGCTGAAGAAGTTTACTTGTAATAACTTGATTACGATCGACACTTTTGATTCGTAGTTATTTGATGTCATGTGCCGTCAATTAATTGATATAAATAGAATCTCACATTCGTGCTAGTTATGTTTTAATTAGTTGGAAAAAACGATATGATTCCCTCAGATCGTCGCATTATATAAGATTTACCAAATATTTTACTAAATGCAATAATAAATAAGCATGAATGTGCAACTTCCTATTTAATGTCTAGATTGCAGAAGGTAGATATACTTTCAAACATGTTTAAAAAAATTACCATTCTTAATCAAGTTTCTGAAAGAGTATGAGAGTGGACCTTTGGAAACGGCCGAACACAACACATACGAAATATTGCAGTCTCGGTTTGATTAGGCATGAACGGTAGTGAAATATGCTAGCTACCGCTCACGCCTTCTATCCCCGGGTTGAGCAGGAAGTCGCAGAAGTGTTGCAATATGATATATTCCTGATAGTTTTTCAAACAATATTGGAAACAATTTGAAACTATACAACACAAAGTTTAATGAAAGTGAATCATGCAATATAGCATGTATCTTGTTATTTTGGCGCTAGAGACCACACTCGCAGGCTCGTCGTCCTTTGTCAAAACAACTGGTTTAATACAATATCGCGTCATACAAGTTCAATAACCTATACACATAATTAATAAAGGGTCATGTGACTACGTCGTCGACCGATTTATTTTCTTTAATTCTTTTTTCTTCAACGATCGATATTTAATAAATGCTTTAAAGAATAGTTTGTAAATGCTGGTTGTGATATAACATTCATCTTGCTCCTACAATTTTAGGTGTCTCATTTTCTTATACGCCAGCCTAAGCTTATCGACATAGACTGGAAAATGCGTGAACATTGTCATACATATGCACATCATCCAATTATAGCCCAGCATCATTCACTTTGTGTTATTTAAACCGGTATGGATTCAGTTCTTTATTAACATTACTGAACATCACCTTACAATAATTATTGTACTAGTTTATCAATTAGTTACACGACAACAATACATGAAGTTTAAGATATCATAGTTGATAAAGCTTCCAAATAACTGTTAATCTTGTGTATGGAACCGCTTTGGTGATTCCTAACCATTCACTATATTTGATCAACATACATCCATTTCACGTGTTACGTGTATGCAAACTCTCAGTTGCAACAGGTCTTCGTTAAAGACAACATCAGTTATAATTGATATAGAAAAAATAAACTGGAATCGTTAAATCTGATTTTTCTGAAATATATTTCAGGTAGTGTCTCGGCTGATATATTTTCGTATAAACTAAAATAGTTTGAGAGCACCGTATAAACCCACACGTGGACAATAGTGTTCTGTATATACTATATTACACGATATCCTTCTTTAACTTTCACATGATCAACACGATATAATACATAATTTCGTTGAACCAAATATTCGAAAGGAGCCTTGATGTATTAATTACCGAGAACACATGTAAAACCAGATAATTTCCTATTCACTTGTTTGACTAATCAAACCAGATAATTGACTATTCACTTGTATTACTAATAAAACCAGATAATTTCCTATTCACTTGTTTTACTAATTAAAAGGAAATATAAAAAGACCGGACAGGGAAAGTAGCATTCAAGGAGGACAGTCAACCACAAAACACGCAAACAGACAAACAAGAAGGCAAAAGCAATAATAAATGCAAACGATATCACAAACACAAAAGGGTTGACAATAGGGCTACCGCCTTGGAACGGTCAGTGGCAAAATTTAACCAGATAATTGCCTATTCACTTGTTTTACTAATGTCTGTGCAACTCATCGTTCTAAACTAAGCTTCTTTGACTGCATCCACTTATATGTTATGACCTCTTCCTAAATGTCTTTATTGCAGAGATTTAACCACTTGGTCAACAATGCGTATACTGTTTTGAGTGATCCAAATGTCCGTCCATTTTCCGTGGGCAATGTTATAATAATAGCTGTATATTCAATAACTGTATCTCTTTCTGAGATAGATCTCTTTCTGAGATAGTATTGTGTACGTTTTGCCTTCTGATTAAACTTTTGCTTTGCTGTATTATTAACTGAGATATCAGAGTGCCGTAGCATTAGTTGTCGAATGGTACGTACAGTATGTTTTCGGTTGAACCTTTTGACAGGTTACAGAACGCCATATTCCCCACAATCCTGTAAAAAAAAATCAGAAAGTGACATTAAACTTTCATTTTAAAGGTATATCATTGTTCTGTAAAATGTAAAGAACATATTTCGTACTTCAGTTCTTTGTTTATCTGTATCAATTGGATGATTATGTACTCTAATGAATTTTATCCCAGGCTTAGGAACTCAGGACCATCGTTATATGTTGGACAGTTTAAAGAAATATAAAAAGATCGGACAGGGAAAGTAGCATTCAAGGAGGACAGTCAACCACAAAACACAGAAACAAACACGCAAACAGACAAACAAGAAGGCAAAAGCAATAATAAATGCCAACGACATCACAAACACAAAAGGGTTGACAATAGGGCTACAGCCTTGGAACGGTCAGTGGCAAAGTAGGCCGCTGGGGGTTTAAACCGGTTCTAGGGTGCACCAAACCTCACACTTACCCTACTGTCATCCTATTAAAACAGGACCGTGTAAAAAATAAAGAAATCCCCGCCATGATCTAAAACGATCGTGGGTTGTGTTTTAATAATCAGTTCGATAGAACGGAAATTGTTTTCCTCATTTTGTTTTAATATTTATAAGTTGACTTGTTTCGTTTTATTAAATATTTATCTTCGTCTATTGAACGAAATCAAGCTATTACATGTAAAACCATTTCCAGTATTATCGCAAACTACGTATATCTGTCTCAAAGTTATATCGCTTCAACGAAAACCCAAATTGGTGATGTTCACGTTATAAAATCCTTCTAATATAAGCTTTCCCATCGCTTAATGGAATTAAGGCGGGCCATCGGAATGTTAACTTTTGTCGCTTTTTTGTTTGCATACGAATTAAAACAAACACCTGGTCACACACTAGCAGGTAATTTGATTAACGTAGAGTAATTTTTTTTGATTTTGTTACATTAATACAACAAATATATTAAGTCATATTTCTATATAAAAATTGAACAGGAAAAGCTGCATTCAAGGACGACAGTCAACCACAAACACACACAGAAACACAAAGAACAACAACTATAAAAATGAATATAATAGCAAATAAGACATCACAAACACAAAAGGGTTGACAATAGGGCTACCGCCTTGGAACGGTCAGTGGCAAAAAAGGCCGCTGGGGATTTAAACTTGTTTCTAGGTTGAACCAACCCTCACACTTAAGTGTGCAATTTAAAATAAAATTCAAACAATATAAAAGGCGAAAAAAGCAAAGTTAAAAACAAATTATACACCACTGCAAGATGTTAAGAAAAAATAAATGCCAAGCTAAAAAGCACAAAATGAGGACACAACTAAGCTAATATAAACGAAAAAGAATGCTAAAGCCTGGATTATAAAGAGAAAAAACAACAGAAATACAAATGTAGCGGCTGAACAATACATTTTATGAGTGCAATGTAGCCAATAATCATCATAAGTGTAACCTATATATATATATATATGCTACAAGAGTGCAATGTAATGAAAAGATTGTGTACATTATTGTTTATAGTAGTAAACAAATGTGAAATTTCTACAAAGTGACGTTTCTAAGAAATTGTCTTTTAAAATTGGCTATCGAATAAAAATATGTTCATTTGTAACAATTGCTGCAATTCTATTTTGATATACTATAACGATCTTGACATAATGAACCAAAATACGCTGAAAGACATATATTGCAACTTATAAAACAACTGTACCGGTTGAGTTGCGGAATCAACGTTAATCAAACGCAAGTCAAATATGTATGCATACTTTGCTAGATTAAATTCCGTTCAATTAAAACAAAAGCCGTACTATTAGAATAGTATCTGCATGCATTACAGAACTTTTCCAAAAGGGTTCATGAATGTACTTCTTAATAATCCGGCAGTGGTGGATCATTTGTTGTGATAAACCGCTTTTTGTGATTAACTTACTCTAACTTATACTCAGGATCAATTAAGGACTGTCTTGAATGTAATGTCCTGAAGCGAATTTCGTTTAGTTGTTAGCAAAGTAGTATCTTGTTTATTAGAGTTGACCTTTGTACTTTGGGAGCGTCTGTTGGAAACAGGATTGTCATCAAGACAATCTGTTAAGTGGACGTCTAGGGTATTCATTAACGGCCTATTCAAACTGATACCATTGTCCGAACGGCCCTAAATCAAAGGTGCGCCTTGAGCTAATGCATTCGTCTGCAAATGAATCTTATTCGGCCTTGTTGGAGACGCTCTATTATCTGTCTCTTGTGTAAAACGGACATATGTAAATGGCGAAAAAGACATTGTACATCTTGATGCTCGACGAGTGTCTCTAAGAATGAGCCTGGGTGTTTATAGCGGAATGCTGTTCGTTCTTCAATGCCGCCGGTCAGCGGACATATTTTCCTGTTCAGATTTCATAAGCATATTCGCTGTAAATGAAATGCTGTATACTTATGTTAAACTTTATCAAGCATAACTTTCAAATGATTGTATTCATACTAAAATCTATGATAAGAGAGATGATTTCAATTTTAACATCGTTAACTATCCACACCTGGATGAAGATGTATCTCGTGCTACCTCATACGGGGTTTATATCTATCAGCTCATTCGATTTGCTAGAGCATGTAATGATGTTATAGACTTCAATGATCGAATTCAAGTTATTACAAGTAAACTTCTTCAGCAGGGATTTCGTTATCACAAACTACGTAGACCTTTCTCCAAATTCTACCGCCGCAACGAGGGCTTGCTGGAAAAGTACAACACCAACCTTAAAACACTTCTGCGACTAGGCATATCACAACACTCATTTTATGGAGATGTGGTCTATAAACTTCGAACAGTCATGAACATTCTCAATCAAACCGAGACTGCAATATTTCGTATATGTCATGTTCGGCCGTTTCCAAAGGTCCACTCTCATACTCTTTCGAAAGTTAAAGGGGTCGGACGGGTTTTCTGACCGCTTTACAAATTTAATCAGGAATTTCGTAAGAAAAATATATAAAACTTTGGTTTTACATCGCACTGTTTGTTTAGTGATTGACCCTCTACAGTCAGTCAGTACGCTTCACTTTTCACTTGTGCGATGACTGGACTACCTCTTGGGACTCTATGATTGTACCTACTGAAACCCCAATTAATGGAGGTGGGTGCATGATCTTTCGTCTCTCGGGTTTTCTGGTCGTACCGTAGATTGATTTCATCTTTAGCCGCAACTACTATGGTTTTTCAGTACGACTCTGGATACATCCTGAGATGTTTATTATTTTGTATGAGTTTCTTTAGTTAGTTTCTCTGGATGTGGACTTTTTTGTTAGAGAATTCCTTTTGATGGGATGTAGTTTTGTTTACACTGTCTTGTTTATTTGGGCGATGAAGACAGGATAATAGCGAGGATTGTGCGCATATAAAATCGATTCAAGCTAACCAGTAGGCCTTATTGCCTACTGACCGTTCCAAGTCGGTAACCATGTCTTCACCACTTATTCTGTTGTTTTTTGTCTCTTTCATTGTATTATCAGTCCTTGTTTGCAGTAAAGTGCGGACCTACGATGCCATTGCGTTCGGACGCTGTTGTTTTCTATATGACCCTATATCTCTTTTTAGTATGCATTCCATTCGAATTTTACTTATGTATACGACATTAATAATGCAGCTCTTTCGTGTTGACTGCATTTTACTCGAATTTTTAACACAATCCTCGCTATTACCTCATACTTAGCAAAAAACCTAAATCGAAAGTGCACAAAACCGCAGGGTTAGAATACACTACATACTGAAAATGAGAGCCCTTTGAAGCAACACCCACAAACAAACATAAACAACATATTAGCGTAGCAGATTCGGTTTTATTTAGTCTTTTCATGAAAGGTAATATCAAATGCAACACCTCTCAAACCTCTAGCATCGCCTTAAACGATATTCTACTTTAAAGCGACATAGTCTTGGCTGGATGATCCCAAAGTAAGTAATAACGCTACTGATTTGTAGTCGGGGCAACTTTGTATGGCCACTAAACAAACGCTAATGTGAATGTCAATAAATCCTGAAAAGGGGATCCCTTGGAAGCAACCGACACAAACAAGAGATAAAAATAGCAGACTCTGTTTTATTAAGTCTGTTCATTGTATAACGTGAAGTTGTATGTTATTAAAATGCAATGTCTTTACAGATGAAAAACAATGAGGTACATCTACATATTGCTTTATTCCTAATAAAGTGAAATGTTTTAAACTACACTTAAAGCTGTACAGTCCCTGTTTTAACTGGTAATAGCTCATGAATATGAATGAGTCACGTGTGAAGTAGTTTCAAATCGACGAACACCCCAAAAGTCGGTATATAAGGTGAAATCGATACGTAAAATTTCATATTTTTATTTAGCCTCCGTACAGGTAACATCGATAAATATACGGCTCCAGAATATATGTGATAAAAAAATAGTTGCCCGGAACAGGATTTGAACCACAGCCTTGCACTGGTAAGATTTGAAAGATATACGCTGAACCTCTAGACCACTGCTCTTTATTGGTATTTTGTAGCATTTTTAACACTAAATAGGCATTACGTACACAAAGCGCGCACACAAACTCATCAAGCGCTAAAGAACAAGTCGAGATATGGTTGATTTGAGGCGAAGTATTAGTTTCATATTGATAAGATACAGTATTACACCAGGCAATGTTAATTTACACGTGCGACAATATGGACTGCATATTTATTGATCCATCTTTAGTTGCGTTCAAATATGTTAAGTTATTTTGGCTCATAATATATGGTAGTTAGTATACTGTTTTCTCAAGTAGCGCTGTAGTTCAGTGGATAGAGCACAGGACTTGAAATCAGAAGATCGTGTGTTCGAGCCCCGAAAGAAGCTAACTTTTTTTTGTAAAAATTACTGTTACCTGTGTATAGGTACGATGTGCACTGGTCGATATATATACAGTAAATGATTTCCTTCACTATATTTGCTCGCTTAAATACCCGATTTCGACATGAGCTGGTGAACATGAAGTTACAAATAAAGACACGCCTACAAAGAAGAAATCGATTGATATAGGGACTCTGTAGCTTTAAGTATATTTAGATACATTTTGAATACATGATGTTAGTTTGTACAATGAATCTTTCGTGACGTCATATGCCTTTATTCTATAATAACATTGCCATTCATGTTTGACTTTTTGCGTTATTTTTACACACATTGCAGCACAAAAATATGATGAGCGTTTGATGACTAATTAGAGAAACTAATTGGCAAAAGGCTATTGAATATGTTACAAGCTTTCCTTTCAAAAAAAAAATTCAAATATAAGAGAAAATACTACACTGACAATTAATGCATGCAAAATAATAACGATAATTTGCAACTATATATATATGCTTTCATACTTGTTTATGTTTTCTTACCTTGTTTAAAGTTTCCATTAAATCCAGCGTAGATGAGAGGGTTGAGTGCACTGTTCGAGTAAGCGAAACATCCTGCTAGAAACTGCATCAAAAAGAACCAATCTCCAAACTGAAAATGATAATAAGAAGGGGGAATAAATTAAGATTGATTGCACTATTTATCAGGATTATCTCTATAAGAAGTGTTACAAAATCTAACCACGTTATAAACGCAGATAAAAGAAATACTTGTTTTTTAATAAAACAATTGTGTTTTTCAAAGCATTCCAATCCATTATCGTCAAGTATTTAGTCAAAAGGTTATTGATGCATTTGTGTGTGTCAAAGAAACAGAAACAACATCTTAAGACATATTTATAATGATTTGTAATATAATTGAACACAAATCATGCTTTAATTTAATTAAAGATAAAGTGTGTAACTGACATGCAAACACCTTTTGAATATATAATAGAACATGAACATACATGAATGGTTATGATGGTTGGAGGAGGAGTTAAAAAAAACAATAATAATGTATTGATAAAATACTGAACATCAATAAAAGTGTAAGTACTAATGAAACACAGTTCCCATTGTTATCAATCTTAAGGGTGCTAATTATCAAATATTTTAGCAAAACTAGGAGAACAGGGTTCTTCACCACTGAGATCTGGATACGAGATAGTTTTTTTCTTTCAGATTGTCAAAATATAGATTGAAAATGGAAGCAAAATTCGAACATCAAATGTAGCAGAACGCAGTCCACCAAACATGCATTCAAAGCAATCAATAATTACAAGCAAGAATTACATTAAATAATTACAAGAAATAATTACCCGAAATATTTGTGAAAAAATATAAACGGCTGACAACATGTTTAGAAGATGATGCGTTTTGTTTCATCAAATGGTTAGATACAGTTTGTATGATCAGCACCTTTAAAATGTTCAACTTGTTCTCGGTGCCAAATGCATTTAAAGTAGATATGACAATCGAACAGGACATATAGCATACAAGGCCCACAGTCAAAAAAACACACATAGGAAAAAACAACAGTATGAAGCAGAAATAAAGACCAGATGTATGACATCTTACACATAAAAGGGCTACAGCCTTGCAAAGATCAGTGGCAAAAAAGGCCTGGGGCTTTAGGGTGCACCAAACCTCACTCGTACCCTAGTGTCATTCCAATAGAACGATACAGTGTTAATGCATTGAATTGAATTGAATGTTGTTTAACAGCTCATTAACACAGTATAGGTTATTTAGAGCCGCCCATGAGAGAGGGGAAGGTAACATAGGAATCCGGGAACCGTGCCCTACTCTTATTATCGAATAGATTCCAATGGTTCTTTAACGTGCTCGGAGGATAGACAGATACACAGGACCGCCCTGTTTACGTGCCCCATGGACGAGGCTAAGGAAAAGTGCCTTGCCCAAGAACACACCGACGAAACACAGTGGCATCACGGAGGATTGAACCCGGGGCCTCCGGTTACAATGAAGAAATACCCGCCATACTATATCCTCTAAGAAACTAGGCAGCATTAATATGAAATCTAATTATAATACAACGATAATCATATATATATAGGAATATAAAAAGCAAAAAAAACAAGAAATCAACAAAGCAAGTAATTAACGATGTTGAAGAAGCCTGAGAAACAAGAGAATAACAAATTCAGGACTGGACAAGACAAGATTGGAGACAAATATCAAAGGTTACCGTCCTTTCAGGATTTAGTTAGACGTCATTATACAATTAGCCCGGTCATTGCACAATAAAAGAGGAAAGCATAGTGGCGGACAGTAAATGGGTCAACCACCAAACATGCAGAGCGTTGCAAAATGATAGGATCATCAGCTATAAAGATTTTATGAACGTGTTCATTACCAAGAATCCTACAAAGATTGTAAATCACGTCACAATATCGTTATGATAGTTGTGATGTATCTAACAAACAGTAATATAACATACTGTACACCACATTTCGTAAATGCATGGCACGTGACACAAGCTGTAATAAACCTCCTGTAGATGTTGCCAGACTGATAAAACATATTATTATTAAATCAAATTATTATTAAATCAAATTATTCAATACTATTAAATGGTTCAAGTCTTATCTTACAAATAGAACTCAAGCGGTGAACTTAAACGGTGTTCTCTCTGATAAGCAAATTACGACATGCGGGGTCCCGCAAGGGTATATTCTAGGGCCTCTTTTATTTATTTTATTCATAAATGACTTGCCTATGTATGTACAGGATAATGTTTCAAACGTTGATATGTATGCAGATGATACTACAATATATGACATAAATAAATCTAAATTAGAAGTTGAAATGAATTTACAAGCTGCTTTGAATAACGTCAGTACATGGTGTCTAAACAATGGTATGGTATTAAATGCTTCAAAAACAAAAGTAATATTGATAACGACACCCCAGAAACGGACAAGATTAGTTAATCAACCTCTAAATTTGAAATATAAAGACTTAAATCTGGAAATCACAACAGGTGATAAAATTCTTGGCATATATATAAATGAAAACCTTAAATGGGATACGCATATAAAATTTCTTAGGAAGAAAATATCTAGTAATTTGTGGCTATTATCAAGAATTAAAGTATTTATTCCTGTTAATTATAGAATAATGTTTTACAAAGCCTATGTCCAACCACATCTTGACTATTGTAGTATCATTTGGGGTAGTACAAAACAATCAAATATCCAGGTTTTAGTGCGATTACAACGAAGAGCATGTCGTATCATTCTAGGTGAACAATATACCACTTTAAGCGAGTCTTTAAATATAATCAATTCTCTTAATATTGAACAGAGGGTTTCACTTCATAAAGCCAAATTTATGTACAGGGTATCGCAAAATGCAGTCCCGTCATATATTCAAAATATGTTCAATTACACTGTCAGGCGTCCAAATCATTTACGTTCTTCAAATAAATCGGATTTTTTAATACCCAAACCAAATATAGAACTTTTTAAAGGGAGTATGTCTTACTCTGGGGTAAAAGTATGGAATAACATTCCAAATGAAATAAGACAGAGCGAAAGTATTAAAAGTTTCACAGTAAATTATACTAAGTGGATAAATTCGAATCAACAGTCATAAAGCTAAAATTGTAAATATGGCCATATGTAAGTCTGTAAGTTAAACCTCTGCCGCCATATGTATGTATTATGTTGTTGTGTAACATTGTTATCATGTTGATCATGTTTATGAATAATGCTAACTTTGAATTTGTTATGCTGATTGTTATATTGCTATATAATTATGTATTTGTATGTATGTAAATATTGCTTTAGAGGGCCCCAAGGAAGATTAGTTTATACTAATTGGGTTACCCTCTGTAAATAAAGACTTTCATTCATTCATTCATTCATTCATTCATTCATTCATTCATTCATTCAATGAATACAATTGGTTAAAAGTTGATCACATGATTAAAAATAAAAAGGTATATTGACCTGAAAAACTTTTATTGACTTTTGTATATTGACCTGTGAAAAATAAGTATGAAAAATTCAATTTCCATGAATATTCAAAATTTCAAAATTTCAAAATTTCAAAATACAAAATTCAAAATTCCAAAATTTCAAAATTCAAAATTTCAAAATTCCAAAATTCCAAAATTTCAAAATTCAAAATTCCATGAATAATTTTATTTAATAATAAAATAATTGTTGCCTTTTAGGTTCGGTCGGTCGATATCACTTTTCTCAGGTCGATAAATACACATATCGACCTCACTAAAAGGCAATAATTTAATATTATTCTAAAGAAAATAAACCAATAATACATTACCCTTTCTCTGTTCGAGCGTAGTTCACTGTACAGCTGAACTATTTGGTAAGGCAGCCAACATATTCCAAATACCGCCATGATCGTGACCAGCATTCCAATGACCTGCAAAAAAATAATATACACATATATAAATGCATTCGTATATAGCCAAACAGGGCAATACTACAATATATACATATACAAATACATCAGTATCGTCCAAGACAGGACAATACACAAATTAAAGGCCGTCACATAGTCCTTCAACTGTTACCTAAAGTTAACTCTTTTAGAACAATCAGAGAAACGGACTAGATATCTATTCAGTATAGTCAATTCATTCACTTGAACATTTGCATATTACTGTTTGTTTGCCAAGGAAAGGAAAACGCAGATCAGCTGTGGAACACAATATACAAAATAAATGTTATCAAAGAGAATGCTTATGTGATCACCCATATTACATTCAAACATGCCGATAAAACCGAATCTTGATAAAACTATATTTGATCGTTTTTCGCTAATATACCGATTCCGATTTCTTTAACAATAGCATGTTTTATATCAATTGTGTTTATAATACTCTTAAGTATCCACGGGTGTCATTTAAATGGCAACACTGACATAATGATTTATTTTAGAGTACTCTATCAGTCATGAATTCCCGATAAAACAGGATTTAAACATAAATTGAATGTTAATGTGGTCATTAAACGAACACAAATATCCCTGGGAAATATTTTTTCAAAAGCCATGGACAAAGACGTAAGGTTCTTTCAGAAATATCCTCAATTTGTCATAACTGTCATCTCATATTGCTAATAGTCTATAAGTTATGACAGTTATGGTATACAGTTTTGAGTTCTGAAACGATATGATCATAGCATGTCTAATTTGTCCAAGTAATCTTTACTCGAGAGATATTAAAATAAAACTCATTTTTATGATCAAATATGGAACACGTTGCAATGACTTTGACTCTACCCAGTGGAGTTATATCGCGTTGTTATAGCGTCTGCTATGATACCATAAACTGCCAGGAATACATCCTATATCTCATATTCTTAACTACGGGGTGTGGAACGTGTTCGCTATTATTATAAAAGAGAAAAAGTTACAAAGTGTTTGCTTGTATTAAATTTATACAAAAATCACAAAAACAGTATTTTATGTATATGTTGTGTTAAACAAACACATCATTATATATTTCGGAACAATCTCTGGAAAACACGTATATATTACAGTTAAATAAAGGACACGAGACATTTTGGAGCTGGCTTAATGATGGCGCAGTAATTGTCCGTGACACGAATTCCTCAGCGGGTACGGTAATCGTTAATGTTCGACTGTAATTCAAGGAACTAAATTATTAAATAACAAGAAAACATTTATCATATATTGCGTGACGACATTTTAAAATCGATCAAAATACTTGAATTCAGCTAATTACGAGACTGTTTTAGATTCAGGTAATAATCATTGGTGTCACGCTTTTGTTGTATGCTAGAATGTTTTGGCAATGACCTTGTAAATTATGTTGTAAACGAAAAACAGATTTTGCCAAACCCAGAAAGGAAGAGAATGGCCTATATAAAACATTTATTCGAACAATAAACACACAAACCAAAGTAAGATACACAACGAAAGGGTTGTTACTTTCAAATATGAAAGATATTTCAGTAGAAGTAGATGAATAGGTCAAACAGGAAGTTACGTATTCAAAAAATAAAGTCATCCAAAAACGCGCGTTTACAACAAGTTTATGTTTTAATAGATTTAAACTAACCAGAAGGCCATATTGGCTACTGACCGTTACAAGTCGGTAACCCTGTCTTCACCACTCTATACTGACCGTTCCTAGTTGGTAACCCCGTCTTCACCACTCTTGTATAGTCCATCTATTTGCTCTTGGATTATGGTAAAGTGCGGATCTATGGTGCCATTGCGTTTTTGGTTCTGCGATTTCTCTAGGTCATTTTTTCAAGGAGGACAGACAACTACAAAACACAGAAACAAACACGCGAACAGACAAACAAGAAGGAGCAAAAGTAATAATAAATGCAAACGACATTACATACACCAAATGGTTGACAATAGGGCTACAGCCAAGTTGAAAATATTGGTAAAGCCTTGTAACGGTTATTACTGTATCTTTCATTCAATAGATTCTACATTATAACTATATTTTATTTCCTCATGTACGAGTGCATGTTTTTATAATATCCAAAATGACAACTAATAGTACATCACTGTAGATTATCAAGTTACCTTCTTTTTGATTTTCTGCTGTACAGTTATGCATGTCTATCCGTTCACCTGGAATGGTACTGAGTCGGAGCTTCCTTATTATGACCGACTACGCAATTGTCATCGCTAACATTGGAACAAAGTAAAGTACACCAGACACAATGGTAAAATACACAGTTCGTGTCGGCATGTAACTTTGTGTAGTGTTTGTTCTTGGATCCCATTCATTAACAACGGGCCATGTGTCATCGCACCAACGTTCAGTGTAATCGAGCCACTTCCTCTCCTTGAGTTCCCAGAACCACAGCAATGGTGCTGCAACGACGAAGGATATTAACCAAATAACACTATTTACGTCCGAGCTTTTCTGTCTGTCATCTGAGCCTTTAATGCTAACACGATGCCGAAGAATATGTCGTAGGCGTAGCACTGAAATATAAAATACATTCAAAATGGTTGTTTGTGCAATTGTTTTACAAATAGTGGAATAAACAGATACCAACTGGCATGGCAATATCGTCAATAACAACAGCTTTTCATTGTAGGCACGAGCCTAAACATAGGTAAAACATTATTTCTTGTATGAAGCACTTTAGTTCAAATACCAATATCAATATAAAATACGATGTGTTGGCTGTATCGATGTTTCAGTCTGTGCAGTCTGTGCAAGTGGCCAGTATTTGCGAATACAAATTGAGACGTGCGTCTGCATTCTTGTTATAAGCCATTTTTATTGTTTTCTATTATGTTTAATGATGTAATACATCTTTTTGAAAACGACTTTGACCCACTAGCATATTCTCGACTTAGTCAACCAATAATACTGTGCCAGCACAACATTCCAGACACAGCTACGACCCTAATGCAGCATATATCAAAGAGAGGAACATCACATTTCTTTTCCATTACGTGGTAAGCGATAGGAAACCTTATATTATCATATAACGTATATTTCGACAATAAAACACGTTTAATAACATTGTTTACTGAAGAAAAAAGCTAGTACCAGTTTAAAATTACCTATTAAATATTTTAAATTTACAATATGCAAACTTGTTAAGCCGAAATTAATACCACAGCCGACACCGTTTTCGCTTGGATGGGGTATGAATGGGGTATGATGGGGTATGAATGTTAATACTCGGACCACGTAATGCGAATCCAAGTATATAGATGGATGATTGACTTTATCGGTGATGTGTTTACTACATGTTTATATTCCAAACCACTGTGTATTTGTCTTGTCTACCACATGTACATATAATCGTTCTGTACACGTTTACTTTTCACCAATATAAAGATAATATGTCAACATTTGTAATTGCTTTAAATCACGCCTTAGACATGAAGTAGAACAAACCTGTTTTGATTTATATTGCCGTCATTTCTCTGTCTTATAGTCACCAAAGCACGTTATGTAATGATCCATAGGAGTAAATTATTTATTAATTTGTTCATTTAGACAGATTGTTCTCTCATTCGAGCTTTAATTCTTATTATTGGCATTTATGAACAATGTTTTTTTGTCCAAATATGGAAATTGTTTACTTGGTAATTGTCCAGTAGAATACAGCATTAACCTCAATACTGTAAAACAACATTTCAGTATCACAATTACAAGGACACATGGAAAGCTTGATATTGTTTATAAATCTCGTTAGATTTTACAACATAAATTGCAAATCATATTTGATAAATTAATTCAAAGCACATTGTTTTGACATATTACTAAGCGGTAATTTGGCATTACTAATAATTTGTTATTAGCTGAGTTTTTAATAAGACGCCGTAGGTATTTAGTATTTTGAAACTACCTAGCAGAAAGCTGTGAGGTTTTTCAGGAGTCAAGATTGTCGTGTGTCCCTTTAATATCAAAATGAAGTTGCAGCATGTTATAAAGTGTCGAGACATTACTGACGCCGTTTTATATCGGGGAAAACTGATAGCAATTGAAAATACGGTGAGTACTTTAATCCTATGTATCTGACGTTTACCAGATTGTATTGTTTCTGTGGAGAGAGTTCAATTATTGTTTGATATGTGGTTCGTCATTTTATATTTCGTAGATTAGCGTATCTATGATTGATTTACTCCAAATAAACACGCGTATACGCGTTATTTGATTTGTAGTAAAAGACGACTGTAATCTTAAACTCTGTGCATGCTGAAATATAGTAACGTCAGTTATTCAATGTTTAATGATGTTGTTTTCAATAAGGACGAGTGTCCATCATGAAGACTGAACTTGCACTACTATTTTAAATACCATGCAATTTATATCGGCTCCATCAGTTCTATTAGGCACTACGGAGCATATTCATCTTCGGTTAGTTTATGAACATGTGAGTATGTGATCAAGTAAAAGCAATAAATAAAAGGGAGATAAAGTCTTCAATGTTGACCTGAAAACATGCGTGTGAAATACCATTATGTTCATTCTTGCATTCTTGCAATTCATGTTAAATATAGAATACATTTACTAACTAATGTTGCTATATAAAAATGAATATAATGGATTGTGTAATAAAAACTCGAATGACCTTCCATCTATTTACACCGAATTTCACCGAAAGAATGTAGGTAGAGTGTTTCGGAATATTTGTTTCTGTTTTGTTAAAGAGCATAACCTGACGGGGGTATTTTTATTTACACTGTCCCGTTTATTGGGATGACAATAAGGTAAGAGTGAGGTTTGGTGCACCCAAGAACCCGGTTTAATCGCCAGCGGCTTTTTTGCCACTGATCTTTCCTAGGCGGTATCCCGTTTGTTAATCCTTTTGTGTTTGTGATGTCTTATCTTGCTTTTTATTGATGTTTAAAGTTGTTTTTTGTTTCTGTGTGTATTTGTGGTTGACTGTCGTCCTTGAGCGCTACTTTTCCTGTTCGATTTGTATACATGATACCATATATTATTACATTACGGCCGGCAGTCTAAGTATGTTATTGAACAAAATATCAGACTATGTGCATTCATGTGCTTGTACTGAAAGTAATTTAAAACGCATTAATGCCTCCAACATTCTGATATAAACAGGGAAGCGTCCTTAACGAATAAAATAATACAAAACAAACATGACCTTTTCCGAAAACAACTAGGATATATGGGATAATGAATATACACCGCGTAACATGTATGTATATATAAATGACTAAAAGTTGTTGCTTTTAGGATGAATTCACACGTTGAAATTATAGCATTTAAGGACCACAGTCAGGAAAAAACGCATAGATACTAAGATTAATTACAAGATAAATCAATAATAATGATAATGTATATATGGACATGACTGGCCGGAGCATAGCACACTTTAGATGTTCTACACTCGCATTCCTTAGGAGTGTCAATATGGGGTCGGAAAATATACTGCGTATAGCTTTGAATTAGGGAAGCTGTGCTATACAAATGATCTGTTTCAATGAGAATGTGTCTGTTTCCTCGTAAATCAGCTTAAGTGAAGAAAAGGATAGATAAGTGAGACGAGAAAGCTATGTACTCGCACGTATAAGGGCATCATTCTCATTTGTTTAGAAATAACCTTAGTATCATTACAAGGAGAGAGTAGACAATGATCACAGAATATTTACAAATACAGCCTTTTCTAATGACGTCGTTTCCTTTATTGTCAGGTTGGCATTTATATATTATTCATTCACAAATGCGTATGTGCATCTTGGCTAGGTCATTTCCCTTTAAATCAAAGTGCAAACTAATAATAAGCATATTATATCGAGAAACAAACAAATACTTTTTATTTCCCAGAGTTAGAACTAAGTGTTTATGCGACTTTCCGCTCATGAACAGTCTCAATCAAACCGAGACTGCAATATTTCGTATGTGTCGTACTCGGCCGTTTCCAAAAGTTCATTATCATACTCCTTTTTAATATGGAGAGTAACATTTCCGCTCTCGTGAGACATTATCTTAAGTGATACTGTCCGTATAGGAGATACGTCCCGGATACAATCGGCCCATGAAAGCTCGAAAACTTCTTAAAGTTTACCATGGTCATTCGATTTCAATTGGAAAATGACACACAGTCTAGTAGTCTAGTACAGTCTAGCATGTGTCAATCGACTGATTATAAAGTTGATCAGAAAGACTTTAAAACAAAAATAAAAAAGTTGCCTGACATTGGCCGGTGTCATTGCTCTGAGACACTAAATAGATACGTTACAAGCAGTCTAATCATATTCCTCAAGGTTTACTAAACTTTGTGTCAACCTGAGCAATTGTTTCATACACACTGAAATCCATTAGTTGGCCATGTCAAAGTGTATTATTCTGTGTAACGCACGATTTGATAATGTTCACTGCCGAACTCTTCCAACTTCTAAATGGTACAAACATGATTAACCCATTTAATCAGAAACCTTTTATTATTGCTAACTCTAATTTTATTTTACTTAATCCAGGAAATACATGTGTATTACATGCGTCTATTTTACTTATTGTCAGCTTAGATCTTATTATAACAAATGTTCAAACCAAAAATCCAATATACTAAGAGGCGCAGTCGACATACTATACTTTGATTTTGGAAACGCATTGGAATATTCAAACGTTATTGCGTAAAAATATGCGCTTTGTTATTTTAAAATAATCATGTGCAAAAGCTCCGTACTGCATTTGGCGAGTTGCTGATTGTCAACTTGTATTGGGATGTTATTAAAATAACATTAGTCACATTTGGTGAAAACTCGGAAATGTTTTATACGGGTATCGCGTAAACATGGATGTTTAACGAGCGACAGATGATGAAGACAACGATGACGACGGACAACATGTCATAGCATCAGCTCACACGAATTTTGACCAGTAAACCTTTACCTTTTATAATGAGTTTTGACCAGTGAAACTTTACTTTTTGCAATGAGTTTTGACCAATAATTTTTTTTACTTTTTGTAACGGTTTTTTATTTTTGTTTGAGAGATTCTGTTTTTTTATTACAGCTTAGAGACGGTTAAAACATAATTTATTTAGTAATGTTCAAATAGATATAATGAACAAACTACAAAGAGTAAGGAACTGAAAACAAACGTATCACAGATTATATTATTTCATCTCCTTTACAGACGTTAAAGCTTTTGATTGGCATTATTAGATTTTCTCGAATGCACAACTAAATACATTAAAATGATCAAAGTGCTATGAAAGAGGAAAGAACCTACAACGGCATGCAGAGAAACTAGTCCGTAGGAAAATATATTTATATCTTTATAATTCCAGAAAATGAAATAAATTATCTGTATACGTCCTTGAAATCCATTCAAAAGTCTTTCCATTTTAAATTAGATAGCAAAAACTGTAGGAATGTATCTCTTTCGTATCTCCTGGGATTATATTCTGTAGGAAATAAATTGCTTTCGTACGCATAAATAAAAAGCTGGGTTATACCAGACACATTAGATTAATTTGATTTCAGTTGTTAATACCGTTGCATTATTTTCCTTTAGATGCTTGTACATAGTCAATATATGATCTACGTGAAGATTCACATACTAATATATCAAAATTAGGTTTATTGTTCAAATGTGGCACAATCTCATTAAACTGTAATGTACGTAGTACAGTATACGCTGTATTTTATTACTTAACATATCCTATGTGTTTTAACTTTATTTTTTTGTAACTGTATGGCACTGGTTTAAGTTACGCAGTTAGAAATAATAAGTAGGGACATCTATTCAAAGAAATATAAAAAGATCGGACAGGGAAAGTAGCATTCAAGGAGGACAGTCAACCACAAAACACAGAAACAAACATGCAAACAGACAAACAAGAAGGCAAACGTAATAATAAAAGTAAACGACATCACAAACACAAAAGGGTTGACAATAGGGCTACCGCCTTGGAACTGTCAGTGACAAAGTATGCCACTGGGGGTTTAAACCGGTTCTAGGGTGCACCAAACCTCACACTTACCTACTGTCATCCCATTAAAACAGGACAGTGTATATAAAGAAATCCCCGACTTGTTCTAATCTCTAACTAACAAGGCAGCATCAATAGGCAATATAAGTAAAACACAAATATGCTCGTGTAAATATAATACAAAAAAAAAACAATAGCCTAGAAAGACACAATGAAGGTACTCAGTGACTTGGCAGAAGCCAGAGCAACACGAGAATAAACCATTAAGGGCACGACAAGAAAGATCATAGACAAACATCAAACGCCACCGTTGCAATGGGCTTTAGGTAGGCGTCATCATAGGGTCGACAGCCTGTCCGGTCATCGTACAATTAAAGAGGAAAGCATAGTCGCGAACTGTAAAAGGGTCCACCACCAAGCAAGAGGTACGTTGCAAAATGATAGGGTCATAACCTATTTTGATAAACTTTTTAACATGTTTAACAAAGATGGTATGAAAGTGATCATGACCAAGAATCTTACGAAGTGTATACATCACATCACCATAGAAGTCAGGTTGTGATAGTCCTTGTCGCAGAAGAGTCCTTAAATTACTTTTATATTTGGAAAGAAGATCAGGGTTACAATAATAAATTTTTGCAAAGGTTTTACAAAGTTTATGGTAACGGTAACCCTGATTGAGTAGCATTTGAGTTATACAAAGATTACGAATATTAAAGTCCTCAACTCGAGCACAAGCTCTTGAAAAACGAATAAGTTGAGACACATACACCCCATAAGAATTTGCTCGGGGAACATCCCCATCCAAGTGGGGGTAATTAACAATGTCAAAATTAAAATCATCTCTCTTTTCATAGATTTTGCTAATTATTTCACCATTTTCAATCGAGAGATCTAAATCAAAAAAAGAAGCGTTATTATCAGATATATTAGCTTTATTAAGGTGAAGTTCTTTAGGATAAATATTATTAACCATAGTTGGAAAGAAAGGATTGTCAATGTTCAGTTTGTCATCCAGATACCGAGAGGTGTCATTAAAAGCTTCAATAACATCTGTCTGGGTAACTGGTAAAAGACTCAACATGAAATCTCTTTCATAACAAAATATAAATCTGCGACAAGTGGTGCACAGTTCGTACCCATAAGGATACCAACAATTTGTCTATAAACGGTGGTACCATACCTGACGAAGATATTATCTAATAGGAAGATGAGTGCTTCACAAACTTCATAGCAAGTCTACATAGTATAATTGTCTAAACTGCTGTTAGTAAAAAACACTTTAATATTATTACATGCCAAAAATGTAGTATTTTCTCTAGCGAATGTTTTTTGAATAAGAGAAATTAGCTTGTCTTTAATAAGGTGATGTGGTAAGGTTGTATATAGTGTAGAGAAAGAAATATAAAAAGATCGGACAGGGAAGGTAGCATTAAAGGAGAACAGTCAACCACAAAACACAGAAACAAACACGCAAACAGACAAACAAGAAGGCAAAAGTAATAATAAATGCAAACGACATCACAAACACAAAATGGTTTGTCAATAGGGCTACCGCCTTGGAACAGTCAGTGGCAAAGTAGGTCACTGGGGGTTTAAACCGGTAATAAGGTGATGTGGTAAGGTTGTATATAGTGTAGAGAAGTCATAAATGCTTATTGATGAAACTTGACCTTTATTGAAAATGTTATCAAGAACGTCTCCTGAATTTTCTATATACCAAAATATAATACCAGAGTTTTCATAAGTTTTATCACAATATAGTTTAATGTGATCTTTAACGGCAGTAAGACAAGAAGTTAAACGTTTGGAGATATTTGTTGTGGTGCAGGCACTAGAATTAGAAATAAAGCGAGCCTTATACGGATTTTTATGTATTTTAGGAATCCAGTACATGGTAGGCAGTTTATTTTGCTTATCGTTTACACCAGCCTTGAAAGTAGTGCACCGAGTGATATGTGCGGAAACAACATCATTCTCAGTAGAATTAACTGAAGTATACGAATTGGTGCTGCCCAGTTCCAGATATAAAACATTGACGTAATGTAGGCGTCAAACAATAATTACATTATTAATTGCTTTATCTGCAGGAACTAAAAAAAATATTATTACTAAATTCCTGAATTCCCGATTTTAAATTACGAAAGGAAAACCTAGGTCTCGGAGGTAGTAAAGAGTGTTAGCATTATAAAAGTTAATGCGTGTATCTACGCATGTTCTCTACGACACCATTTTATATTAAAATCTTCAATGGAGTGGGCGATTCAAAAATCAGATATAGGGACCTATAGAAACCACAGCGTCCGAGCGCAATGGCATCTTTGGTACACACTGTACTGCAGCAAGGACTTCAAAATACAATGAAAGAGACAAAAAAAAACAGATAGGGTGGTGAAGACAGGGTTACCGACTTTGAACGGTCAGTAGGCAATAAGGCCTACTGGTTAGCTGGAATCGATTTTATATGCGCACAATCCTCGCTATTATCCTGTCTTCAACGCCCAAATAGACAAGACAGTGTAAACAAAACTACATCCCATCAACAGGAATTCTCTAACAATAAGAAACATCCTGAGAAACTAACTAAAGAAACAAATACAAAATAATAAACATCTCAGGATGTATCCAGAGTCGTACTGAACAACAATAGTAGTTGCAGCGAAAGAGAAAACCAATCTAGGGTACGACCAGAAAACCCGAGGAACGAAAGCTCATGCACCCACCTCCCTTAGTTGGGGTTTCAGTAGGTACAATCATAGAGTCCCAAGAGGTCGTCTGTGTTTCAAAATAAGCAATGTCATAGTACAAAAAAAAAATATAACAGTTCCAAGGCGTTAGCCCTATTGTCAACCCTTTTGTGTTTGTGATGTCGTTTGCATTTAATATTACTTTTGCCTTCTTGTTTGTCTGTTTGCGTGTTTGTTTCTGTGTTTTGTGGTTGACTGTCCTCCTTGAATGCTACTTTCCCTGTCCGATCTTTTTATATTTCTTTAGAGCAAAACAAATAAGGGAAACAGTCCTACAGACACCATAGTACCAAATCGCAATGGCACAGTTGTTCCGTACTGTACCACGAAGTACAATTAAATGAGCAAATTAAGTGTTGATGACAGGGATACCTACTTGGGATGGTGGTCAGTAGGCAATATGGCTTACTGGTTAGCTTAAGTCGATATTATGTTTACACAACCTATCTGCAATCCTGTCTTCAACAAGAAAATTGACAGTAAATGAAAGTATATCCCATCAAACGAAATCTCTAACAATGAAGTCCACTCTTTGTGTTGTGTATTGCACTTTTCATCGTATATTTAATTGCTCTTTGATTGAGGTACAGTGCGGGCATGCTGTGGTTCTATAGGATCATTTTTCTCACTTTCAAATTGATTATACTGCGTGTAAATCGTTGGATATATTAAGAAACAAAAGCCGACTGAATGTATCAGTACCGGTATCAAAACATACTTAGGAAATTAAGGTTGTGATGTTCTATAAAGTAACAAGAAAAATGGTACAAAAGAAACCACAGCAATCAAACACAATGGCACTGTAGGTACGCACTGCACCATAAACCGAAATATGAGCATAATTAAGATGTCAATGAAAAGAACAGTAGTAACATAAAGAGTGGTGAAGATAGGGTTACCGTCTTGGAACGGTCAGTAGGCAATACGGCCTACAGGTTAACTTAAATCGATTGTATGTGTGCACAACCTCGCTTGTGTAAGTTTAAACGTGTTAAACTGTATGAAAATAGTCTTAGATTGTTACCTTCCTTCACCATACTCAATAAATAAAAATAAAACCGATTCTGCTGCATTTCTCTCTAGTTTGTGTGTGTTGCTTCCAAGGAATCCCCTTTTAAAAAAATAACTACATCATGCAGATTTCCGGCTTTCGTGCATAACTATAATTTCAGTACATGTTTTATCTTTAAACAACACGACATTAAACAACAGTTTTACATTGGAAAAGTCGCGGTGTTTTATAACGAACAGCGCGATATTGCGATGCGCATTGAACTTTCTTAATATAAACATTATGATTAGGCGCCTAATGTTTAATGGTTCTTTCATCCCAGTATAGAAACTAACTAGAGGTCAATGTATTACACATCCGCTTGAAGTATTTCGGTTTAGCATATGAGTTTTGGTTTGGCATATGATAATTATGTCAAAAATGTGAAAAAGTATAGAAATATAGAAATCAAAGCACAGAAACGCAATTGCATCGTAGGTCCACACAGTACCACAAAGATAAACTAAATGACATACACAACACAACGAGTGGTGATGACAGTGTTATCGCCTTGGAGCGGTAGTCATAGTGGCAAACTGAAATGGGGTAAACATTAAAATGGATGGCGGTGCAATTTCATTGGGTCAAACCTGCCTTACAACTGCGATCAAGGATATTTCATAGTGTGTAAATAATGTCATTATAAACGTCAGGTTCGTACAGACTATGTAGCAAAATCGTACTTCAATTATTCTTATATTTTAAAAGTAGCGTTACAATAATAGATATTTTGGAAAGGTTTTTCAAATTGTATGGTTATAGTTGTCATTAGGGGTAGTTTTTTAGTTGCAAATGTTCATGTTCTCAACCCGACTGCAAGCTCTAGACAAACGAATATATTGAGAAACATATATCCCATGCGATATTATTCGGGGAATATGTCTGACTTGTTAATGTTAAAACATGTGACGCTATAACTACCAAATGGTATACAAGCTTACGTAGATATAAACTGAGATGTTACCATCATGAATATATGTGTATGTCTGATCCTAGATGTATGAATACGCCTGGTAAGATATCGATATAACTAATTGAATTTGAATAATTAACTAAAGAAGTATTATAGCTGACGATAACGTCGCCTAAATTGTCAAATGTATTGAACGTTTGAAGAAACTTCTTCTTTTTTTATACATCTAACGATATTTCGCTGCTTTATATAAATGCATCAAATATTAAAGTAAAACAGTGTACATTTTCCGATATGCCTCTGGTTAGTAATTATCAAATATAGATCAATTAGTCGTAGCAATGCGTGCCTATGTCAATGCAACAATGACACCATAGTCTTATTCTCCAAGTTGTGTTATGTGATAATCAATTAAATTCAAAATCGCCTACATTTTGACATTGCAATTCAAAAAATATATGGAAATGACACACAGTTACTTCACTTGTTTTTATAACAAATCTCATTATTTCCTTGGTGTATCGGTATTCCAAGTATAATATATAAACATTTTAATAAAAAACAAAAAAAACATTAAAAAACTGACCATAAACTACAGTATATTATTTAGGTTATTTTTAAAATTATAATAAAATGCAAAAACTCGAGCGTCTATATTTATCATTGTTTAATTTTGCACTTAAATTTAGGAAATGAATACTTATTGTTTATAGTTAAATTATTTTTAAAATTTACAGACTGAC
Source organism: Cyrtodaria siliqua (assembly GCA_037043455.1). NCBI lineage: Eukaryota > Metazoa > Mollusca > Bivalvia > Adapedonta > Hiatellidae > Cyrtodaria > Cyrtodaria siliqua. The sequence goes on along the minus strand of JAWPHD010000086.1, from coordinate 622,594 downwards.
GAAACGACGAACAGCAATATCTAGTGTGGACAAATTGCATGTATGTGCATTTGCTAAATAAGAAGACATCGATGGGTGGGAAGGGCACTTAAATGACTTATTATTGCATTCTAATTTCCAATGACGTTTATACTTATGAGACTTCCGCGATACATTCGCAGTAACAATATTAATGTAAGCACCAACCTGACCGGACATAGGAAAGAGCATGCGGCTGATAGAGATGGCATTTAGACAGACTGATATCTCTTTTGCATACAAAATGAAACGAGTAAGCAGACATAGGTGAATGCTATTTCCGACCATTATTGCCTTATTTCTATCGGTTATAATTGTTAGCCTTAGGAGACATATATTTATACCAAAAGTAGATACAAAGGTTGAGTAGGAAGTATATGACCTTGAAAAGGCGTATGCGAATAAATAATGATAAGAGGGATCCTTTGGAAGCAGCACGCACAACCAAGACAATAAAGTAGCAGACTCGGTTTTATTGAGTCTGTTCTTGGGATATAATGTTAGAAAAAAAGACCTCTGGCATCGGCTTAAGCGGTATTCTACTTAAAAGCCACCTATAATGGGCCCGTTGGTCCAAAAGGACAGTAAAAGACAACGCTACTGATTTATAGTACGGGGAGACATTTAACAATCGCCAAACTGCACTAAATGAACGCTAAAGTGAATGTTAATAAATACTGATAAGGGTGAGAACACAACCGAGAGAGTAAAAAAGCAGACTCGGTGTTAACATAATATAACTTTTGTATATCATTTTGCTTTAAATACGTCCTTCACCTAAAATCAGTAAAGTTATGACCGAAATCTTGTTTCAGACCCGGTGTTAACATAATATAACTTTTGTAAATCATTTTGCTTTAAATACGTCCTTCATCTAAATTCAGTAAAGTTATCACCGAAATCTTGGATCAGACCCGGTGTTAACATAATATAGCTTCTGTATATATTTTGCTTTAAATACGTCCTTCATCTAAATTCAGTAAAATGATGACCGAAATTTTGGATCTGCCTACTAATATAGTATCGCAGCTTTGCAGAATATTGTATTGACTCTAAAATAAATAGAAAATGCATCCAAGGGACCTGAACGCCACGCGAAATAGTTATCGGTTGCTTACAAAATGTAGTAACAAAATGTTAAGTTTTAAAAGGCAAGTTATATGGACCTGATTTGGGTAGGAACATAACGGTGCGATATAGATGTAAGTGTGTATGAAGTTTGAATACTGGCTTTTGCTATTGGAGTAATTGACTTCATAAACAAGAGGGCCAAGATCGCCCTAAATCGATCACCTGAGTACTGGCCCATTATCGATCTTCTTCGAAATCGTATGGTCATATACAATTTGTGCAAGTTTGGTTAAGATTGTTCAAGAAATGTGGCCTCTGTTGTGTTAACAACATAGATATAAAGACACTGACAAAGTTTCGTAAAGATCAAATACAAAATGAAGGTGCTAGATTGTAGCCCTGGGGCAGGGTTAAATGTGACTCCAGGGCTACATGTAAGATATGAGAGCTGCGGGCTTTATGTTTTTTGTGGTTTCAGAGAAGAAGATTTTTATGTGTTTCCTATACAAGTCTATGTAAAACATGTGACCCTGTAGCAGGGCCAAATGTGACCCCAGGGTCACCATTTAAATAACTTTGTAAAGGACCATATGCTCATAGTAAATGCTAAATATTAAACCTCTGGCTCTTGTAGTTTCAGAGAAGATTTGTTTTACTATATAAATATATACATGTAAAACTGTGACGCGCGGGACGGGGGCCAAATTTGACCCCAAGGTTACCATTTGAACAAAGTCGGTAGAGAACCATAAGCTTATAGCAAATGCAAAATATTACACATCTGGCTCTTGCAGTTTCAGAGAAGATTTTTTTAAAAGTTTTTCCCTATACAAGTCTATGTAAAATATGTGACCCCTGGGGCGGGAACAAATGGATCCAGGGTCACCATTTAAACAAACTTGGTAAAGGACCATAAACTTATATTAAATTCTTTTAACATCTGGCTCTTGTAGTTTCAAAGAAGAATATTTTAAATGTTTTTTTCCTGTGTAAAAACTGTGACGCCTGGAACAGGGACAAATTTGACCCAATGGTCATCATTTGAACAAACATGGTAGTTGACCATTAGCTGATGTTATTTGAAATAAATGAGAGATCTGTGCCTTGTGGTGTCAGAAAAGAAGATTTTTTTTAAGTTGTTTCCTATGTAAGTCTATGAAAAACATGCACAATCTCAGTACAAAAACTTTGGACCCCGTGGCACGGCCATTTTTAACCCCGGGGACTTCAGTTAAACAAAATTGATAGTCTAGGCATTGTCAATTATTTTAAAAGAAAAACTGTCGAAAAATATCCAACAGTTGTTGAAAAGAAGCTTTCATAAGATTTCGAACATATATGGTAATGGCGGCCATCTTGGATGTCGTGCTAAATACCATTTATCTAAGGTTCGTCCATGTGAAGTTTGGTCAAAATTGGCAAAGCGGTTTTTGAAGAAAAGTCGTTTGAAGCGAAAGTTAACGACGACGGACGACGGACGAAGAGTGATCCCAATAGATCACCATGAGCCTTCGGCTCATGTGATCAAACAACGTCAATGTAAAAGTATAATGTAAATTAACAAAGTGTAAAAAGTAGGTCATGATCAAGGTTATTTATATTAACCTGATTTGGGTAGGAACATATTGCTGTCTATAGATGTAAGCGTGTATGAAGTTTAAAAGATGTACTGCTTCTGGTATCAGAGTAATGGAAATAATTAAAAACTTGAATGTAAAACTTTAAGGTAAATTAACAAAGCATAAAAATTAGGTCAAGGTCATTTATATTGACCTGCTTTGGGTAGGAATATATTGTTGTCGTACTGATGTAAGTGTGTATGAAGATTGGAAACTATAAGGCTTTTGGTATCTAAGAAACTGAGTTAATAAAACACTTGAATGTAAAGGGTCAATGTAAATTAACAAAGTGCCAAATGTAGGTCAAGATAAATCATATTGAATTACTTCGGAAACGAACATACTGCTGCCATGTAGATGTAAGTGTGTATAAAGTTTGAAAACTGTACGGCTTTTGGTATCTGAGAAATTGACGTACGGACGTGTCGTACGGTCGTGAAGTACGTCCGGACGGACAAGGGTAACACTTTATGCCCGCACCACTTTCGTAGCAGGCCATAAAAATAGTCAGCACGTAAATTGATAGGCTACATTATTCCATTCAGAAAAATGCATTAGCTAACTAAAATGTGAACTATTATTGCATATACATTTCTGATTATATTAAATTAATACATTTTAATTGATGACTCCAATATTATATATCAATAATTAAAAAATAATGAAAGTATATATTTTTTACCTTAGATTAACTCATTGCATGTTACTAACGAACAAAATCACATACGGAAAATTGATTTTAAATTGAAGAGTTCGACAAGAACCTTTGAAATTCATCCAATCGGACATTTCCTGTTTTCCTTTTGTTTTCTGTTTTGTAACAAGCATCAACAAAGTGTAGTGCTTGGGTTATTAATAACATTTAGGCTAACGGTATACAGCTGATATTGATATTAGTGTCGTCATCGCGTTCATATGAATTGATTAGTATAGGATAAACCAATTAAGAAACCATCACTATCGTTTTTTGTTTCATATAAAATATTTGTCATGTTCTGGATGTTCTCCATCTTTCACAAACAACATCAATCCATTGCGCGTGTACTCGTTAATTACATTATGTCTCCGATATTAAGGAGATAATCGTCACCTTCAAAGTTATAAGAGCGAGTCGTATTGACGATATCATTAGCTCAAAACAAATAGACCGTCCCGCGTCTTACTCTATTGCTTTGAATAAACTAGATTTGCTATGTCAGTGAATTGCTTCATGAAAACATCATCGAAACTGCTGTTTTCGATAACAGTTTTTGGTTTATTGATATGCTATTAATAGTATGGTCAACTGATGCATATATACAATGATAACAAATAAAAGATCAGAGCGGAATCATATTAACTCTTACTAAGTTCCTTTCCTTAAAAAACAGTATTTGATATTTGTATATTCAAATAAAAAATAAAACATGGAACTTTTAGAGATTGACATAAATATATTTATATGTCTGAACAATAAATTAAAAATGTAGATATATTAAATAATGCAATTCCTCTGAATTTGTTTTACACACAGACATGGAAATCGTAAGCGAATAAATGATTTCCAAAGCCTGAGGCTGAATAGCAGAATGTTTTTGTTAGAATAAAATCAGTTATGGAATATGTACGCAAATACAATTATATTGATTGTTTGGAATGATATGACCCTACCCTACCAGAGAATCGGTGAGAACACAGTAAACTATCAAACATCAATTACCTCTATTTTAAGGCTATGTTACATCTATTGTTTTTATTCGTGTGCAAATTCAGGTTATTTACTAATCTCATTGTCTCGTATTGTACACATTTATTGCATTATATCGTTACCAATAGTTGCATTTCGTCAAAAAAAAATTAACAAATATGAATGAAAATAATCGACCATCTCGTTATGTTAGACGATAAGCTTTTCTAGGCTACATAACATAATTGACGTCGGTCAACAACCAAAAATACTGTGGATGAGCCTGTAAATCCGCTATTACCGAGTGTCTATAGTATATGATTAGGCAAATAACCGATATGTACGGTACGGGGACTAAAATGAATGAGTTGTCAAATTAAATGCATTTCCCAGACGACACATTTCTGTATATCATTTCCCAAGACGGCACATTTCCGTTTACGCAATGACAGTGTTCGACAGTATTATTTAATTTGTAGTCATATAAACAAAATATGTACAACAAAAACACACAAGGACAATTTCTAATAAGACAATAACCTGTATATTTTTTCCATAATTGCCTTGTGTCTTATATTGTTTTATTTTTTGTCTACGTTCTGGACAAAACTTAACAAAGAAGAACAAGTAAAATAGCAGTATTTAACATTTATATAACTAGATAGATACATGATTTAGAACTATAGGTCTCACTACACAATTAGCTCCTTGAAACCCTAGGTAGGGTAATTCGTACGCCTTAAAAAGTAGTAGTGTGTTATTCGGTTTTAAATATTTTTAATAATTGCTGACATATATATGTGTATTGTTGTTGCGTGTGATATGAAGAGAGTCTGACATTGGATGTGCAGCTATTAGATGACATTATTTATTAAAGTGTTATTAATTTCTGGATGCGTTCTTCTTCTCAAACACGATTTTATCTTGTTATTCAGACTTGACTAACTATGTATTATTGCGTGCCTTTCTTGTTATTCTCTGGATTGTTTGTGTTTGTGTCACAACAATAGCAATATATTCCACTTGGAAGCATATAATACAGTTAGTATTCCAGTATTTGGCGAATAATCGTCGTCTTTACATATATGGAAGATATAAAGGTATTGGAGGTAGCAATTATGTCGAGACTTACTTTCCTTGTTGTTTCGAAGATCTATAGTTATTGTAGGTAGCAATTATGTCGAGACTTATTTCCCTTCTTGTATGGAAACTCTATAGGTATTGAAGGTAGCAATTATGCCGAGACTTACTTTCCTTGTTGCGTCACATAAACCAAAGTAATGCTTGTATGACTGTGTACTTAAAATCAGCCAGTGTTTGTAATAAGCTATGTACATACATACACATGATTAGATCTATAATAAATACTTCAAAAGGAGATCCTTTGGAAGAAAGAAAAGGTGGATATAAAACTCGAACAGGAAATGAAGCATTGAACAACCCAAGTCAACCACAAGCACGCACAGAAACAAACAACGAACTCAGAGTAACATTGGTCCTCCAGCCATACCTGTGATAAAACCCAGAGTAATTACGTGTGACATGCGAAGAAGCTATATCAGACTGTAGCAGTGTAACAATATGGCACATATTTAGTACGTAAATGAACGTATGACAGCCATTGATAAAGGAGACCCGCACGAGGCTCATATGAATGAATGCTGATACACAAACAGTCAGCTTCTGAAAATCAGTTTTTTGTTTGTGATGTCTTCTTTGGCCTTTTATTCATATTTAAAGTTGTTCTTTGTTTCCGTGTGTATTTGTGGTTGAATGTCGTCCTTGGATGCTGCTTTTCCTGTTCAAATTTTATATCTATATTTTATTGATAAAGTTATTATGTAAGATACATTTATTTGCATAGTCAGATTTGACAGTTAAATAATATACCCATGTGTTTTCATGTTTACTAAAGTCACGAAGCGGGAATCTGTAGAGTATTTAAAGAGAACCGCCTGTTAAATAAAATTACTTTAAGATTAGCCGGAATCTTGCTCATATATGACGAGCCTTGGACATAAAATTATATTCCAATATAATGACTGAGAGTTGTTTGTTAGTTCGATACAGTAGCTATATTTACAGGCATGGTCACACAATTCCGAATTTAAAAGATATTTTTAACAGCAACTTTAAAATAATACACCCATGTGTTTTCATGTTAACACAGCTGTAATTATTACTGCTCTTTATGCATGCAGACGGTGGTTGATTATTTGTTTATGCAGAGATTTTCAGAATCATTGCCGAAAAGAGATTATGCGGTTCCATAGAATATAAATCTTTAAAAGCTATGTAAGATTCTCACAGATATGGCAACACGACCGCTTTGTGTGTGGGTGGTGGAGGTGGGGGTGTACAGAAGGTTTCTCGGGTACGCAAAACCCCACTATTGCAATGAGTTTGATAGATTGACTTAAATATCTCAGACAAGAACATCGTGCATGCTATTCAAAAGCCAGTGCTAATAACTCGCGTTATTTCGTTAGAGATTATAACCCGGCGGGGATATCTTTATTGACACTTCCAGTTTATTAGGATGACAATATGGTAAGAGTAGTTCGGTGCACCCTAGAACCTGGTTTTAACGACTAGCGACCTTTATTACCACTGTCCGTTCCGAGGCGGTAGCCCTATTGTCAACTATTCATCAAAAAAAAAATTGGGACAGTGTAAATAAAGAAATTTACGCCAGGAACAACTCTCTAACCAACAAGGCAGCATTAATATGCAATATAAGTAAAACACAAAGATGCTCGTGTTTTTATAAATACAAAAACAACAATAGCCTAGAAAGCCACAAAGAAGGTACTCAATAACTTGGCAGAAGCCATAGCAACAAGAGAATAAACCATTGGGGGCACGAAAAGGCAAGACTGCAGACAAACATCGAACGGCATCGTCCTTTTGGGCTTTAGGTAGACGTCATCATAGGGTCCACAGCCTGACCGATCATCGCACAATTAAAGAGGAAAGCATAGTGGCGAATTGTAAAAGGGTCCACCACCAAGCATGCAGTGCGTTGCAAAATGATAGGGTCATAACCTCTTTTGATAAGCCTTTTAACAAGTTTAACAAAGATAGTATGAAAGTGATCATGGCCAAGGATCTTACGAAGTTTGTATATCATGTCACAATAGAAGTCATGTTGTGATCTCCAACTTGTGTGAAAGGTCCACTCTCATACTCTTTCAGTTTACCAATAAATAAACACAACAAATATGTAAGTGATAATCCCTGTTCTTTAATTTCTACTGACAAAGAAGTCCAATGTTATCTGTGATAAATTGTCCTCATGCAGTCTCAGTACGAAAATGTTCGAACTGGCAAGCCAAAATGCAACGTATATCCAACACCATAGGCTTGCGACCGCTATAGCTAGAGTACGACATATTATCATTACTCTTTTATTAAATGATTCAGACATGGGCAATGTAAAGTAACATGTAATCTGAGTCTTTATGGTTACATAGTTGAAGAGCATATATATAAAACATGTTTTGCATCCTCATTGCTTGCCAAATGCAGGGCATTCTCTCTTCAAAGGTCGAGGGCTAGCATGGTCCAGTAGATAGCGTGCTGAACTTGAAACAATAGGACCTGGATTCAAGCTTCATCGATGTGTTCTTAGGCAAGACATGTTCTCTTAGCCGCGCCCATCGGATGTGGACCTAATCCAGGAGGTACCGTATATCAGAGTATAACATACTACCATGTTACATAACCATTGGAATATATTCATTAGTAATAGTTGGGCAGGTTCCCGGATTGCTATACTAGTTTATACTCCCCCCACCAACCCCTCTCTCTGTGACAGCTCTAAATAACCTTCAATATGTCGATGAGCCGATAAACAAAATTCACTGAATTCAATTCTTCACATGTTGATAGCAAAGTATGGCCTGCTGGTACAGCATATTATTCTGTGCACTTTAACAAGAACTGGTATATTTGTCATTTCACATGAATGTCTTCCTATTTGATGTTGTAGTAGCTGCTTCAGCTGTTCACATCCCATTTCTTTGAAACTGAGAAAAAGCTTGTCTGCAAAGTTCGATTTTACAACGTGGTGAGATATGCGTGGATCGAGTGATTGCACTGCATCGCCACCAACACTGATAATATAACCAACCCCATCACAATCATTTAAGCCTAGACATTCGAGAGATCCATCCAAGTAAATTAGACTTGAGTTCTATTTTCATTTTATTTTGTACTTTCAATGCTGGTGGCATTGCATGGTTTATCATTGTTAATCATCTGTTCTATCTGTTTCCCTTGCATCGGAATTGTGGAAGGGTGGGCTTCCTTTGTTGGTCATAGAATAATTGAAGTTTTCACTTTTAAAGTGTTTTGTACCTTTCGTTTCCTGTTTCCTCTACCTCTCCGACTGATGCAATTGTGCCTTTAGTCATTTGTTAAAACATTTTTGTCATTGGTTATAAGCTCTGATAAATTCATGTAACTGTTGACAATGTTTTAGTGGATTTTAGTGTGACAAAATGACAAATGTATCGCTGTGGATCTATTCTTATGTTGATAAACTGATCATATGTAGAGTGTATAGCTCACACACCTGCATGGATGACCATCGATCAAGTATATATGGTCAAATACGACGAACCATGATATCATAGATCTATCATAATGACTCCCCCGTATTAGCTTTTAGAATTCTTAGCAGGATAACTTCCAAGTTCAGTGTTTGTTTCATTAATCACATTCAGAGTGGTCGTTTGCTGCACTCTCACGCCACTCTTGAAAGGGCAATACAGTTTCATTTGAAAGAAATTTGCAGTATTTTAATGACGATTGTTTGCAAGATGTTCCCCTATAACACTATATATAAAAATGACATAAGGCATTATATTACTCAACTCACATAGTTTCAGAGAAGAATATTGTTCATTGATTTTCTTATACAACTCTGAGTAACACTGTGAGCTTTGCGGTCACAGTATGAAGTGGAAAGATTGACTTCAGGCTCACCATTTTAACAAAATTAATAGAGGACCATAAGCTAATGCTACATGCGAAATATTATAACTCTATGCCTAGAGGTTCCATAGTAGAATTCTCAAATGTTCCCCATATAAGTCTATGGAAAACATGTGAACTCTCATTATACAACCCTGAACCCCCAGCCACCCCCACCCATTTGCCCCATTGGTGCGGTCATGTTTGACCACTTAATTTGAACAAATTTGACAGTTTATTAACTAGCTATCACTTGTGAGCAAAATCCAGTCAAAAATAGTGTTTGCAGTTTTTAAGAAGATTATGTTTTTATCGTTACCTTCTATTTTTAGTAACATCTTGGAACTAATGTTGACCTAATGTTAACGAACTTTTGAATGACACTAATCTTAGGATTGTTCATGGTCAAAATCCGTCAATAAATATAAAAAGATCAGAAAGGGAAAGTAGCATTCAAGCCGTTCGTGAGAAGTATTTTAAAGCAAATGTTAAAAAGGAAGGTGGTCGAATGGTGATCCAAATAGTTCACATTTGAGCGATGCTTAATGAAAAAATAATGCCGCTTTTGTGGGCTTCATAATAATTATGCTTAAAAATGAAGGTCAGTCATTAAATATACTTTCAATATTATCTTGTTACTACTTTTAATTTGCTTTACTTATATTTTTGAACTTTCATCCAACAAAAAGTAACGTAATATTAAGATTAATAACAGTTATATATTAAAAATTCGGGTACCCCGTTTAGGGCCTCACTTCCCGAAAAGACTTGCGTCCCCTGACATTGTCTCCTGCTTTTTATTTAAAGGTCATACCCTAAGGTTCTTTCATGCAAGGTTTCATGCTTTTTTCCGGAAGTCAACAATTATTTCTATACAAACCACACTATAACATTATTGGTGAGTTTGTTCCGAAAAGACAATTTCATAATTCAAAATGAAAGTTGGAAAATGCCAAACAGTGAAAACTTATCAAATTGTACGTACCCAAGTAGATATCTAGTACGTTAACTAACGCTTTACCAGAAAGGGGACATGCATTTAAAAGTGATTTAAGAAAGCGACGGATTAGGGATGGCTTCGACAACAGTATGTACAGTTAACTGAAATGTTACCATAAACTAGAATATAAAACAGAAGGCTGGATATAAAAATGTTGAAATAAATGACACATACAATTAAATACTATGTAAGGTATTTCGTATGTGTCGTTTTCGGCAAAGTCCCTAATGATATGAGTATCCAGTTATTTATACAGAGCATGCTAAGTATTTATTCATACATATACGTCTGAACAAATAAATGTGTAAATTATTGGCGTGTATTAAAGCATTTTAACTAAACACAATCACACCAACTCATGCCTAATATATTATTAAGTAGCGTTGTCCGAAATACCAATTGTATATTAAGTTGAATATGAAATGTAGTTTTAATAGAAACATGTCAACCAAAAACACGTATTAATACAAACAACAATTACAGGGTTAGTCAGAATTGAATTGAATTGTTTAGGAGTTTATAGTCGCACCAAACGCTACAATCATAATTATGACGACTTTCCAGCTTCCATTGGTGGAAAAAGATACCATGTTCACCTCCGCGTAATTTTCGTGCACAGGCGGGCACGTGGGTAAAACCACCAGCTGGATACCTTCAAGGTTAATCAGAAGCAAGGTAAATGACATCACAAACACACACACGTTGACAATAGGGCTACTGCCTTCGAACTGTCCGTGGCAAAACGGCCGCTGGGTCGTATTGTGCAAAGTGATTGGTTTGCATGTTACTGACATACAGATATAACAAAATAACAGTATGGGCTCTAAATAATGTAATAATAGTAATAAGAATCTGTTTACTGCCAGTTGAATGTGTATAGTATGCCTAGATATGTAACAGTATCGTCTTAATGGTAAAAGAAACACATGCAATGTCGGCTTTTCATTTAGTGGAACTAAAGGTAATAGGTACATACTGTATCACTGTCCCGTTTGGCTAATATACGGAAGAAAGCATAGTTCGATGATATTTCAAACACAATACCGATTGAATAAAGTGTACTTACGAAGTCACTATAATCGGCTATGTGCTTATGGCACACTGTACGTTACAACATGTGTGAGATATGATCTTGTTTCAAACTCAAGGTACTACCTTTACATCTTTTTAACACGTTTCGTGACTAAAATGAGATATAGGGCCCTATAGAAACCACAGCGTCACAACATAATGGCATCGTAGGTCCGCACTGTACTACAATCAAGGAGCAATATTTAATTATACAATGAAATAGACAAAATTCAACAGAAAGGGTGGTCAAAAATGCGATAAAGTGTCCTATAGAAACCACAGTGTCCGAACGCAATGGCATCGTAGGTCCACACTGTACTGCAAACCAGGACTTGAAAATACAATGAAAGAGACAAAAAACAACAGAAAGGGTGGTGAAGACAGGTTTACCGACTTGAAACGGTCAGTAGGCAATAAAGCCTACTGGTTAGTTTGAATCGATTTTATATGCGCACAATCCTCGCTATTATCCTGTCTTCAGCGCCCAAATAGACAAGACAGTGTAAACACGACTACATCCCATCAAAAGAAATTTATAACAATAATGTCCACATCCAGAGAAACTAACTAAAGAAACACATACACAAATAAAAAAACATCTCCGGATGTATCCAGAATCGTACCGTACAACCATAATAGTTGCAGCTAAAGAAAAAAACAATCTAGGGTACGACCAGAAAACTCGATGGACGAAAGCTCATGCACCCACCTCCCTTAGTTGGGTTTCAGTAGGTACAATCATAGAGTCCCAAGAGGTAGTCCAGTCATCGCACAAGTGAAAAGTGAAGCGTAATGACTGACTGTAGAGGGGTCAATCACTAAACATGCAGTGCGCTGTAAAACCAAAGGGTTATATCATTTTCTGACGAACTTCCTGATTAAATTTGTAAAGCGGTCAGGAAACCCGTCAGACCCCTTTAACTTTCGAAGTTTATAGACCACATCTCCATAAAATGAGGGTTATGATATGTCTAGTCGCAGAAGTGTTTTAAGGTTGGTGTTGTACTTTTCCAGCTGGCCCTCGTTGCAGCGGTAGAATTTAGAGAAATATCGAGTTATCGATTTGGAACAGTCAGTAGGCAATAAGACCTACAGGTAAGCTTCAATCGAAATATATGTACACTATTCTCGCTATTATCCTGTCTTCAGCACCCAAATAGACAAGACAGTGTAAACAAACCGACAACCCATAAAATAAATTGTCTAATAATAAAGTCCACATCCATAGAAACTAACATCAGAAAAACTAAGATATTGTTGCAAAGATATATAAAATCCAAAATAAGAAACATCTTATATGGTTACTAACATGAATCCATAATTGTACTGAACAAACGCATCAGTTGCAGCCAAAGAGGAAACCAATCTAGAATACGACCAGAAGACCCGAGGGACCAAATCTCATACACCTACCTCCCTTGGTCGGGGTTTCAGCAGGTGCAATTATAGAGTCTCAAGAGTTGTCCAGTCATCGCACAAAGGAAAAGTGAAGCGTAATGACGGACTTTAGAGGGGTCATTCACTAAACATGCAGTGCATTAAAATACTAAAGGGTTGACCCTTTTCTGACAAACTTCCTGATTAATGTTGTACAGTGGTCAGGAAATCCGCCAGATACCTTTAACTTTCGAAATTTATACAGATGCTACTAAAAGCTTTAAAATAAAAGCTAGACATATAGCAGAATTGAAGTGGATAAAAGACCTACAGACACCATAATCACTCGGCCTTAATGACAATATTTATCAGCGATCAATATTTCAAAAGATCCTAATATTGACATTTTTTCATCATTTTCTATTCGAAAGCGTAACTCTAGGTCTCATGATCGTAGGCGTAATGATAACATCAAACGTGTAATTACTTCAATCGCTGATTTACATACTGCGGTTAAACAGTCTGGAAAGCACTCTATGATTTCACGGCTTATCTCTCTGTCCATTTCTTCACTTAAGTAGATCGACGAGGAAGTTGATGACAAAACATCATTCGTACAGATCCCTTGTATAACTCTGCTTCCATAATTCAAAGCTACAGACAACATGTTCTCCGACCCCATATTGACAAGGAGTCTGATCACGTCAGGCATTTTCTAAAACTACTATATATTAATAAAGTACTGATTTCATTGACATGCCTAGTATTTTTCGAGATAATCATCTAATTGATTCTATCCCTAAATATTTAAAAACATCAGAAAGTCCTGCAATTTGTTATAAGTATAAAAAACCTATTACAAATATTATTTTAAAGTACAACACAATAGTTTCTGACCTTGATATATTAAATAACACTCCTAAAGAATGAGAATGTAGCACATCACAAGTGTGCTATACTCAAGCAGGTCATGTCATCACTGGTAATTTTGATATTGTTGATAAACGTATTCGTGTCTCAACTTATTCGTTTTTCTAGAGCTTGTACTCGAGTTGAAGGCTTTAATATTCGTAATCTTTGTTAACTAAAAAGCTACTCCATCAGGGTTACCGTTAACATAAACTTCGTAAAACCTTTACAAACTTTTATTATCGTATTCCTGATCTTCTTTTCAAATATAAAAGTAATGCGACAAGGACTATCACAACCTGACTTCTATGGTGACGTGATTTACAAACTTCGTAAGAACCTTGGTCATGATCACGTTCATACTATCTTAGTTAAACTTGTTAAAAGGTTTATCAAAAGAGGATATGACCCTATCATTTTGCAACGCACTGCATGCTTGGTGGTGGACCTTTTTACAGTTCGCCACTATGCTTTCCTCTTTGATTGTGCTATGACAGGACAGGCTGTGGACCATTTGATGACGTCTACCTAAAGCCCAAAAAGACGATGACGTCTACTGCTTGTCTGCAGTTTTGTCTTGTCTTGCCCTCATTGATTTATTCTCTTGTTGCTCTGTCAAATCATTGAGTACCTTCTTTGTGGCTCTCTAGGCTGTTGTTTGTTTGTATTTATAAACACACGAGCATCTACACTACCAAATAATCTTGTCAAAATAAAATTGTTTCAGCTGATTCCGAAGACATTTGCTAGAGAAGGTACAACTTTCCTAGCTTGTAATAATGTCAGGGCTTTCTTTACTAACGCCCCCATTGATAAATATAATTTGTGGACTTGTACGGATGTTTTTAGAGCCTTATCTTTTCTTCTGGATAACATCTTTATAAGATACGGTACAACTATTTACCGCCAGGTTGTTGGTATTCCTATGGGTACTAACTGTGCGCCACTTGTTGCAGATTTGTTTTCGTACTGCTATGAAAGAGATTTTATGTTGAGTTTGTCACCTGCTAGCCAGGGTGAAATTATTGATGCCTTTAATAATACTTCTCGGTATGTTGATGACATACTCAATATTGATAATCCGTTCTTTGCTCATATGGTTACTAACATTTATCCACCAGAGCTCACGTTGAATAAAGCCAACAGTTCGGATACAGTAGCAGCATTTATCGATCTTCATCTCTCGATTTCAAATGATTGTATTCATACTATGATAAGAGAGATGATTTCAATTTTAACATCGTTAACTATCCACACCTGGATGGAGATGAACCTCGTGCTACCTCATACGGGGTGTATATCTCATAGCTCATTCGATTTGCTAGAGCGTGTAATGATGTTATAGACTTCAATGATCGAAATCAAGTTATTACAAGTAAACTTCTTCTGCAGGGTTTTCGTTATCACAAACTACGTAGATATTTCTCTAAATCCTACCGCCGCAACGAGGGCCTGCTGGAAAAGTACAACACCAACCTTAAACCACTTCTGCGACTAGGCATATCACAACCCTCATTTTATGGAGATGTGGTCTATAAACTGCGAAAGTTAAAGGGGCCTGACGGGTTTCCTGACCGCTTTACAAATTTAATCAGGAAGTTCGTCAGAAAATGATATAACCCTTTGGTTTTACAGCCCACTGCATGTTAGGTGATTGACCCCTCTACAGTCAGTCATTACGCTTCACTTTTCACTGGTGCGATGACTGGACTACCTCTTGGGACTCTATGATTGTACCTACTGAAACCCCAACTAAGGGAGGTGGGTGAATGAGCTTTCGTCCCTCGGGTTTTCTGGTCGTACTCTAGATTGGTTTTCTCTTTAGCTGGAACTACCTTGTTCAGTACGATTCTGGATACATCCTGAGATGTTTATTATTCTGTATGTGTTTCTTTAGTTCGTTTCTCTGGATGTGGACTTTATTGTTAGAGAATTCCGTTTGATGGGATGTAGTTTTCTTTACACTGTCTTGTCTATTTGGGCGCTGAAGGCAGAATAATATTGCGGACCTACGACGCCATTGCGTTCGGACGCTGTGGTTTCTATAGGACCCTATATCTCATGTTTTACTTATATTGCCTATTAATGCTGCCTTGTTTATTACAGAATAGTTCATGGGTGTGCTTTATTGATTTACACTGTCCCGTTTTATTGGGTTGACAGTAGGGTAAGTTTGAGGATTGATGTACCCTAGAACCTGACTTAAACCCCCAGCGGCCTTTTTTGCCACGGACCTTTCCAAGGCGGTAGCCCTATTGTCAACACTTTTGTGTTTGTGATGTTTTATTTGGCCTTTTATTTATCTTTTAATTTGTTCTTTGTTTCTGTGTGTGTTTGTGGTTGACTGTTGTCCTTGAATGCTGCTTTTCCTTTCATTTTTTCTATCTAAATTTATAGAACAATTCTATATAAAATAAGGGTTGTGATATTCCTAGTCGCAGAAGTGTTTTAAAGTTGGTGTTGTACTTCTGCAGTAGGTTTTCGCAGCGGCGGTAGACTATTGACAGAAATATCAACGAGTTTGTGATAACGAAAGCCCTGCTGAAGAAGTTTACTTTTAATAACTTGATTTCGATCATTGAAGTCTATAATATCATTACAAGCTCTAGCAAAGAGGTCTATTATATTTAGATACTTAAAAGGGGGATCAAATGGAAGTAACATACAGAAACAAGAGAGAAAGTTAGCAGTCTCGGTTCTGTTGAGTGCAACACATCTAACGCCTCCTAGCACCACCGCAAACGTTGGGATCGATGATCCCAGATGACCGGTTGATATCTTCTGTAAATGAAATTAGCCGACTTCTCAGGACATTTTATAGTTGTAATAATACAACGAACAAATCATTTATCAATTTGTAAATGCATTCATTAAGCAATGACTCAAAAGGTAGTTAGATTCTTCACAGTACAAGTGGCATGGACAGAAACGCACTTCTTTCACTAAATATTATAGCTCTACAGACGCGTTTTACAGAATATAAATTCAACTATGTCAATGCTAGGTCGTAGTTTTTTCTCTAAAGTAAGCAAATATTAGGCATTGGCTGTCTTTATCGTTTTGTATGCCACTTAGGCAGTTGTATTCATTATCGATCTAGATATAACGTTCTTTGAAAAACGCACATGAACACTAATCCTATTTAATTCTGTTTTTGTCCGAATCAATCTTGTTTTGCCTCCGCTACCTCTCTTAGAAGGAATATAACGGCGTTCGTCATCCATTATCAACTCAAAGGACTTGGATAAGTGCTAAAAGGACTTATGATAAATACTGTTTTTTATCATATATATACGCATTTTTTGCACGCAATATGCACACAATTACCCTACAATAAAGCTCTTGAGAAATGAGCCGTATTCGAAATGCGGTCCGATACGCCAATTTGAGGTCATGTGACCGGGCCGAAAATGCATATCCATATTGGCCCTGTCACCTGACCGTTATTGGCCCGGTCACCTGACCGGGCCAATAACCGGTCACATGATCGTTACGACTATTGGCGATTGCTTGCTATAGAATTGCTTTTGTTTTACCCTTAATAACACTATATTAGGGAACAAATGGAACGGTACCGGCTTCCGACCTTCCACCTGGCTGCGCCCCTGATTTTCTTTCCTATTTACGATGACGTAACGAACGTTACATGACGTCATCTTTTTAAACCATAACGTCACAACGAATGTAAATAAACAGCGGTTTTAAACAGATACTCAGTAATGGTAAACACTTTATCTTAATATTACAATCGTAACGCTTGATTATGTGTACATTATGTCATATTATTTTTAAAAAGCTTAATCAATAAGAATAACAGATATTTAAACAATTTTTTCCGCTGGTAAAATGGTGCACTCTGACGAGTTTTGGGAGACACTTTTGTGGATAAAAAGAGCATAGCCTATCAGGAAAAAGGTTTTCTGTCGGGGTTTGCAGTGCCTAAAAGCAGCTAGACTACGCCACTAGAAACTTTTTTTTTCAGAAAACGTAAAAATCTAGACCTATATCTATTTGGTAAATGTGTGATTTGGCTCATTGGTTCAACTGAAATTAATTTAATTCACATTATATATATAATAAAAATAACATTGTAACGGTTTACTACAGAGAAAATGCGTATATATATGTAACATGTGTGATGTATTAATCTCTAAATATTATTAAATATAAAGACGATAATGATTGAATTATTTATAAAGATAATGATAGATTGTGTAGAATGTGACAAATCACGTTTAAAGGAATTTTACTGAAATCATATAAATGACAAAGACGTTAATTATGATAATGATGATTTAATAATGATTATTAATTCATAATAGGTCCATACACATATACCTACCTGTTTCGACGTACACGTACCTCTTCTGCTGAACTATTTGTTAATATTCTTGCTGATGACTATGATAGTGGTAATGGTTATCATCGTCATCGTCGCCTGACGACGGTGCCGATGATAGTCGTTATATTTGATGAATTCGCCATTATATACCACATATACTTACCTGTCTTGACATATATGCACCTGTTCTACTGGACTATTTGTTAATATGCTTGTCGACGACGATGATGCTGGTAATGGTTATCATCGTGATCGTCGCTTGATGATGGTGTCAGGATAGTCATCTATATTAGATGATGAAGTCGCCAATATATACCACTTATACTTGCTAGTCTCGACATATAATCACCTGTTCCGCTGGACTAGTTGTTAATATGCTTGTCGATGACGATGATGTTGGTAATCGTCATCATCGTCATCATCGCATGGCGATGGTGTCGATAATAGGCGTCTGTGCTGATAGTCGCCTATATCTGATGATGAAGTTGCCAATGCTATGATCATAATCAACTAGATGATACTTAAAACTCCTGTCATTGTCAGTTAACTAGTCAGTTGTTATCAAGGATTGCTTGTTTAGCTTTGGGGCAATATCTCTAATTGATCACCTGCCATGCCTTTTTATTTATCCTTGTAATTATTTTTGTTTCAATGCCTGTTTTAGTTGACTGTGATCCATTAGTGTTACATTTCCCGTTCGACTATTATATCTACTGCTCTAATTTTATGTTCGTTGCTCCAAGATCCCAGTTTTAGTATGCACTATTTCTTTTTTATTAGGCGATGATTTTACAGGCGTGCTATGCTAGAGTTTATCATATTCATAAACATAGTATGTGTTGTAATTTATTGTAAAGTGTTCTAACGTATTTAAATCCAACGCTTCAATTTTGCTTTACTTTTTCAGAATTAGCATTCTGAATAGTATCGTTAGTGCGAAATCCCACTAAGTAAAGATCAACTAGTACGACATGTAGTAACAAGAGTTCCTTCATTACGCGGTCCGAGTATTAACTTTCATACTCCATCCAAACCCTTCTCCAAGAAGTGAAAACGGGCTAGCTGGGGCATGAAATTAAACCTTAATTTCGGTTTAAAAAGTTTGCATATATCATTTAGTAACTAAGTATTATTGTGTAAACAGGTTATCGCATTTTTCAGAAAAAAAATGATTTAAACTTATTTTATTGTCGAAATATCCGTTATAAAATTCTGCAAATATACGCTTTCCCATCGCTTAGTGTATATCAAATAAATACGCACGCTAGCCATTTATAATGTCATTTTCAAGGAGGAACATCAACACCTGAATGAAACAGTACTTGAAGTTCATGATGATGACGACGGATATTAATTAATTATTTGGATATATGTTTTAATTAAAAGAGCCTCAGGGTCAATTCCATGCTTCTGATAAGCTTTAAACATGCCAGTTCAATTTATTATTTTATTAAAATAACATTGTGTACAGTGATATAGAGTGTACTGACTAACTGCTAGAAAACAAACTAACATCGCGAGCCGGAAGGACAAATGAAATTATGTTACAATTAGACGAGTGGCGTGTTAAACTATCGACATATAGTGGTGTGTTAAACTATTGGACAGATAAATCAGATGGGCTTACATGATAACATGTATCAGGAAGTCAAAGTTTCAAAATGAAGAAAGGCACGCGACATCAAAATCGCAAACGGGTTGACAAAAGCGCTACCGCCTTGGAACGGTCAAAATCAAACAATCCGGTGCACCACAGCTCACCTTTGTCCTATTTCCATCCCAATAAAACGGGATCGTATAAATAAAAATAATCATGCTATATTCTCTAAAAAATCTAGGCACCATTAAAAGGAAATATTAGTATAACACCTAGATAATCATGTAGACATGAATTAAAAAGAAATAAATAGAAAACCATAAAGCAAGTAATCATTGACTTGGCATAAGTCATAAAAGAAAGAGAATGAACCATTAAGGTTACGACAAGACAAAACTGTAGACAAACATCAAACGCTACCGTCCTATCGGGATTTAGGTAGACTCATCATAGTGTTCACAATATGTCAAATCATCGCACAATCAAAGAGGAATGCATAGTGGTGAATTGTAAACATGCAGTGCGTCGCAAAATGATAGGGTCATAACCTCTTTTTGTAAACATTTTAACACGTTTCATAACGATAGTATAAAATGATTATACCAAGGATTAAAGAGATTGTAAATCGCGTCAGCATAGCAGTCAGGTTGTGAAAACATAACTAGACATATGTTTTATTTCTTGTCTTTCATCAACCAAATCCATTATTAGGACTTAAAAGTCAACGGCCATTGTTTTTTATTAGGCCGTTTGCTGCTACCCAAATTTTGACATATTGGTACCACTCAAGCTGGCAAATTCTAATATGCATTTTCGGAAAGGTCAATGTCTTACGCTTCTTTTAAGCCAGGATAGTATTTTTAGTTTGGTATCTTAAGTGTGTAAAACTATTGTTTTATAAAGGGAGGTAATTTTTAAGAAAATGTTCTAAATTTATATAAAAATGGATGTATGGCATGGATTAGATCCACCAATTGTTTGTGTGTGTATTTGATTGCATTCAAAATGATTACGTAAGTCATGTAAACGTGTTTTATTGTGTTAAATATTCGTTATAAAATCCTGCTAATATAAGCTTTCCCATCGCTTAATGGAATTAAGGTGGGACAACGTAATGTATACTGAAAGGAAAAGGAAACGCATAATCAAATAATTGCATATACTACAGTATTATATACATCTAATTACACGTAATATTGCAGATATATCTCAACGTGTTTTGTACAAAATGTGGCTACAACTAATTACAGAAAGGAGAACTCTGTCGTGTAGTAGACCTTTTAATCAAAGTATACTTTGTTACACGAAATTCATAAATGTTGAAGTTTCGCCTGTAAAAAGGCAAGCCATTTCAGTATTGTGTTTAATGTTAAGAGAGTGCAACGTGTAAAGCCTAAGTTTGCTCTCCTGCTTGAGCCAAATGCGCATTCTGTCGTTAATAAAACTTTAAAGGGATAACCATTGGTGTGTACGGTGCTGTTTAAACTTTCTGTCCGAAAGGACATACCCAATGTTGCCCTGCACCATCCGATTAGCAGTAGCATATTAAACATACAATATATAGCGGAAATATCCATTGTGCGTTTCCTTTTCTTTTCAGTATATACTACTGTTAAATTCACCTTCACACTGAAAATATATATAGAATAATTGTAAAGGTAAACCACTGTTCAAAAGACAAATATTGTTGATATCCCATGTGCCTTCAATACACAAATGATACACATGAAAAGCGTGCACTTACATTGTGAACTGAAACATGTGGTATGATGAAACGTTCACATGAACAGTTTATTAGATTTGTTATTTGGTTTGGACCATTTTTTTCGAATATAGACGTGTAGTCACTAAGTGTTGTTTAACACATCCACAAATTAGATTTGTTATTTGGTTTGGACCATTTTTGTTCGAATATAGACGTGCTAATGATCAATTGGTTTTGTTTAACACAAATATAGTTGCCAGTTATAAAACTTTTAAAGAGAAATTCCGTCAATGTCATCATACTATAACATTGAGATTATTTCGAAACCACATGTCATTGAAAGAATATCTTTGCCTTTTTACAATGGACGATGAAAGATGATGTGATGACATGGCTTATTTTATATAGAAATGATGTCTCGTCTGCTCTCGATGGATAAATGTAACAATTTATTTCACATTAAAAAAATAAAAAAAATAGCTTTGAATAAAATTGCGTCGTACATGTCGGATATAAAGGGCACAATTTCAGCCATATAAGTACTCTTCTGATATTATGTTCACGTAAATAATATTGAATTACTGTCAAAGTTGAAATTTTCACTTGACCATACCCCATCCATTTAGGAGGTTGTTTTTATATAAAGATGGCAGGTCAATAGTGCTTAAATATACAGCAGCTAACGGGTGTTACACGTGATGCAAGTTAACACAGGGTATATACTACGGCAATGTTGCAGAGAGATTTGAAAGACTAGCACAGCAGTCTTTGCTTCAGTTCTTGGGTGTAGGAAATCGTTCTTAAACGAAAACAACTGATTTACAAAGTAGTTTGAGTATATGACTGTTGAAAGAAAAGTATAATACCGCTAAGGCAATAGGACAGAGCATCCTGAAAGACATGAGTTTACATGTTATTTTGAACAGCATGTTGTCTAACTGGACACATATATAGTAAAAACTGATGGTGCAATTTTCCAATCCAATGCACAACGCAGTAGAATGGGCATAATACACGCCGTTGTAATGAGACCCTGGAATAATTATCAACTGGATATCAGTTAATAATAATCCAGTGTATCATTACAACGGCTTGTTGTATGTCCATCCTATAGCGTTGTGGATTCAACTGGTCAGCTTTTTATGAGCAGAATACAATATTGGCATGCATACCACCACGTGCAAACAAGGACCTCGGAAAGTCTTACAAGCCTTCAGAATAGAAATGGTACACCTTGGACATTGTTATAAGGCCTGACTCATCTGTTCCGTTATAATTTCGGAATGTTGACGAAGTATCTTGCGAAACTTACTTTACACTGTACTAGCAGAAAGCACAGACTTCCCTGTATTGTAACATGGTGAGAATGCAGGGGAGTTAGTTGTAGCACGTATACCAGATTCAGAATGTTAACATGCGTCAACATTAACGTAGTATTCTGTTAAAGATTTTAATATTATGATTGTCTCTTACAATAGCTTTGAGACGTACATGTATATTATTTTCTAGGCTGAGTTTTCTTTAAAACTACGTTTACTTCTAAACAGCATTTTTCTCAACCCCAAATCGAAATATCACTTCTCTCGGATATGTTAATTGGCATATATTTGTTTGCAATAGTTTAATAAAACAAATACTACACTGGCATTCACGTATGCAATTTATGAGTTTGAGTTGTAATTCAAAATCTTTAAAAATGTCTTCAATTTATTTCCAAATACATCATATTCATGCAATTCTTTTTTGTTAAGCTATTTTCTTTTGTGTTACTCATTTGTTCCCATATACACGAACATAATAAGAAAAGGATAAAGACCTTCAGATCCCTTTCATTTCAAAAGAATCTATTTTTTAATAAATATTCAAATGTTCATAAATGTTATTTTCAGTTTTTAAGTTATACGTCGGAACTTTTTGTCCGTACCTTGATACATCTTTATTTACATTTTTGAAAAATACTTTATTTTGTCATAAATAAATTTCCAAAATTCTTTTATTTGATGCAATATTTTTGTAGATTTTCTCCCAAGATATCCAGATGTATAAACTTTGTTTATTCCAAACATTTTTCCCATGTACATTAATAAAATAGAATGTTTAAAGAACATACAACTGACTTATACTGCAATACAATTTTATTTTAAATAGTCCAGTTTTTGGGTTTAAATTTCGATATTCTGAGCCAAAAGAAATGGCATTATCAAATCTCTGATCCTTTAGGACTGTCTCTTCTGTAGCTCATGACACCTTTACATTTAAAGAAATGCTAAAACGACTTCTGTTTTGCTATAGTTTATAAATATTCATAAATATTCCAAAAATCAGCGACTTTAATCCATTTTGTGTTGATTTCCCCCATACATTTCAAGATTTATATGTTTTATTCATTCCAATATTTGTTTACATGAACATGTATATAACAGATAACTTTAAGGACTTTCAATCTCCTAATATTGTAATGAGAATTATGTTTTTTAAAAGTAATCCCGTTTTCAGTGATTTTGGTTGTAATTTGCAAATTTTGGCCCAAAATATCCCAGTTTTTCCAAATCTCTGATCCTTTAGAATTTAACCTATATCTCAAATAAAATGTGTTGATAAGCCATTAAAACAATTAAATGCCTTGGTCTCTCGTGATTGGCGAGGGATTCCTGAGAAAAACAAGCCACTGGCACATTTTAGACTGGAGAAAAATGTCAAAGATGCAGAAACCATTCCTGATCAATCAGCATACAGTACTGATGGAATGAATGAGCTTAGTGTAGACATGCAATAGATTACGCTATAAAGACAGCAAGAAGAACGAAGACGATATATCCGCTATTATAATTGCACGTGAACTTGTAAACAAATTCTTTCTACGATGCTTACGGATGGCGGGAGGTGTACAATACTGGTTCTACCCATGAAACGTCGGTGGTCTGCCTCCACCACAAAAATATATAACTTACATGTGTTGAAAATTACGTAAAAAATCGTACAAACAAACAAACAAACACATTCTTTCTAAAACAATACATTTATAAGACCGAAATTGTTAAGACATGGTAGGCAGAAGCTTTAAACATAACTTTCCAAACGCAAAAATTAGATATAGGGTCCTATAGAAACCACAGTGTCCGAGCGCAATGGCATCGTAGGTCCACACTGTACTGCAAACAAGGACTTGAAAATACAATGAAAGAGACAAAAAACAACAGAAAGGGTGGTGAAGACAGGGTTACCGACTTGGAACGGTCAGTAGGCAATAAGGCCTACTGGTTAGCTTGAATCGATTTTAGACGCGCACAATCCTCGCTATTATCCTGTCTTCAGCGCCTAAACTGTCTAAAGTACAGCGCAAAACCAGGCTTAAACAACGTCGAACGCCGCCATCTCTATAGGATGGGTGAAAATAACAACATTGATTACTTACACGGGGAGAAGTTTTACCACCGCCATAGGGTCTTATAGAAACCACAGCGTCCGAACGCAATGGCATCGTAGGTCCGCACTGCACTGCAAACAAGGACCCGACAATACAATGAAAGAGACAAAAAACAACAGAAAGGGTGGTGAAGACAGGGTTACCGACTTGGAACGGTCAGTAGGCAATAAGGCCTACTGATTAACTTGAATCGATTTTATATGCGCACAATCCTCGCTATTATCCTGTCTTCAACGCCCAAATAGACAAGATAGTGTAAACAAAACTACATCCCATCAAAAGGAATTCTCTAACAGTAAAGTTCACATCCTGAGAAACTCACTAAAGAAACACATACAAAATAATAAACATCTCAGGATGTATCCAGAATCGTACTGAACAACATTTGTAGTTGCAGCTAAAGAGAAAACCAATCTAGGGTACGACCAGAAAACCCGAGGGACGAAAGCTCATGCACCCACCTCCCTTAGTTGGGGTTTCAATAGGTACAATCGTAAAGTCCCAAGAGGTAGTCCAGTCATCGCACAACTGAAAAGTGAAGCGTAATGACTGACTGTAGAGCGGTCAATCACTAAACATGCAGTGCGCTGTAAAACCAAAGGGTTATATCCTTTTCTGAAGAACTTCCTGATTAAATTTGTAAAGCGGTCAGGAAACCCTTCAGACCCCTCTTTCACTTTTGAAGTTTATAGACCACATCTCCATAAAATGAGGGTTGTGATATGCCTAGTCGCAGAAGTGTCTTAAGGTTGGTGTTGTACTTTTCCAGCAGGCTCTCGTTACGGCGGTAGAATTTAGAGAAAGATCTACGTAGTTTGTGATAACGAAAACCCTGCTGAAGAAGTTTACTTGTAATAACTTGATTTCGATCATTGAAGTCTATAACATCATTACACGCTCTAGCAAATCGAATGAGCTGGGAGATATACACCCCGTATGGGGTATCACGAGGTACACCCAGTTGTGGATAGTTAACGAAGTATACTTTGAAATGCACCCATTATTCTTCAGAAAAAAATTCCAGTTTTCAGCAATTCTTGTTAAGTTTTGAACTTGTTTCTCCCAATATATTATAAAAAAAAAAAAATAATATAATAACTAGGACAGGTAAAGACGTTGTAGACAAAAGCATTCATATGTGTTTAAAGTGAATTAAACTTTGAAATGAATCCATTCCTTGTAAGAAACAATATTCTAGTGTTTAGAGAATTTTGTTCAATTTTGTGTTGTTTTACCCCGAAGATGAGTTGCAAAGTAATAGTTGTATACACATATAACTTAATCAGTTTGTAAAAGAAAGCACATTTAGCAATTTTAAAAATGAAAGAATGAAATGAACATTTATCAGATTATTTTTAAAAATATATTCCACTTCTTAGTGATTTTAGTCTGTTTTTAACGCTTTTTTACCCAAAATATTGAAAAATATTCAAAATCTAACTCTGAAATTGATACACTTCGTACACATGTGTATTTTACAAATTTGTTCATCAAAGTTAAATATTAAAATGAATCCATTGCATTTTTAAAAACATATTCCAGTTTTCTGCACTTTTTTGCATAATTTTGACATATTTGGCCCAAAATCATGGAATAAGCTGTGCATCACGCAATGCTATCACGTTGAAGTAATACATTTAGGCATCAATGATTTCAAAAATAGTTGTTAGAATTTGCCATCTCAGATGGTACCGACCATCCTCTTGGCCCATGGACTAATATATTATATATAAACAAAAACAATAACAATCAGAAATACCTCAGGATTTTTCCAGAGAAAGAAAATGTAGCGTACGACCAGAAAATCCGAGGGACAAAGGAAACTATCTGGACGTGCCCCTTAAAGATTGTATTGGACGTTAAGTTTGGACAAACATTTGCATTATGTCTAAATCATGTTAAAACTGTTAAGGAAAGTATGCTTTAACGTTTAATTGATTCATTTGTGAGTTTCCTTAAATTGATTAACCGTATCAACTACTACTACGTTGTTCATTTAGTTCACTTAGAATCTGAGATCTTCCTGGGGTAATTATCGCCCTCGCAAATAGCATATGATAAAGTAATAAGTTAAGATCGATAGAGCCAGTTCCGTAACGGTATATTTAGGTTAATGATATAACCATATACAATTGACTTCCATGTTGAAGGAAACAGAGAAATTGACGAAGTAAGATATGATGAATGCATTTTTATATAAAAAAATGTAATTTCCCAATGAAAAATTGATTTTTAGATGTTTGCAAATCCTGAGTGAGAAAACTGTCCTAAAGAAATTGCAGCACCCATGAATAAAAATAAAATGTTAGAAGAATGTGCTGTAATTGGTAATCGATACATTGTACAGGGAACCAGTATAATCTTATTCTGTTGAAGTAAGCTCGATACATTGTACAGGGAACCAGTATAATCTTATTCTGCTAAAGTAAGGTTCGATACATTGTTCAGTGAACCAGTATAATCTTATTCTGTTGAAGTAAGGTTCGATACATTGTACAGGGAACAAGTATAATCTTATTCTGCTGAAGTAAGGTTCGATACATTGTACATTTAACCAGTATAATCTTATTCTGCTGTAGTTGGTAATCGATACATTGTACAGGGAACCATTATAATCTTATTCTGTTGAAGTAAGGTTCGATTCATTATACAGGGAACCAGTATAATCTTATTCTGCTGAAGTAAGGTTCGATACATTTAACCAGTATGATCTTATTCTGCTGAAGTAAGGTTCGATACATTGTACAGGGAACCAGTATAATCTTATTCTGCTGATGTTAGGTTCGATACACTGTACATGGAACCAATATAATCTTATTCTGCTATAGAAAGGTTCGATACATTGTACATGGAACCAGTATAATCTTGTTTGTTAGGGAAAATAACCTGCCGGGAATATCTTTATTTACACTGTCCCATTTTGTTGGGATAACAATAGTGTAAGAGTGAGGTTTGGTGCGCCCTAGAATCTGGTTTAAACCCCTAGTGGCCCTATTGACCACGCACCGTTTAAAGGTGGTAGCCCTATTGGCAACCCTTTTATGTTTGTGATGTCGTATCTTGCCTTTTTGTCATCTTAACAATTGTTGTTTGTTTTTATGCGTGCTTTTGGATGACTGTGGTCCTTGAATGCTGCATTTCATGTTCGACTTTTATATCTGCTGAAGTAAGGTTGTTTTCCTATTTGGTAATTGTGTATATACATACTTAATATGTTTTAAATTATTGAGGAAAACACTTTGAGTAAAAGAACAGTGCTCGTACTTCTTTTATTAACTAATT
Source organism: Cyrtodaria siliqua (assembly GCA_037043455.1). Lineage (NCBI taxonomy): Eukaryota > Metazoa > Mollusca > Bivalvia > Adapedonta > Hiatellidae > Cyrtodaria > Cyrtodaria siliqua. The sequence goes on along the minus strand of JAWPHD010000086.1, from coordinate 594,533 downwards.
TAAAACAACGCCATATAACATTTCCATATCTTATATGGTAATTATTTACTGGTCCTTTGAGATAATCGAGCCCATTGTTGGTGGATTTGACCTAGAATGCTGCTTAAGCCGATGCCACGGGGCCTGAAAGATTTTGCTTTTTTCATTACCTCTCATAATCAGACTCAATACAGCCAAATCTTTACTTCATTCTCTTTGTTGTGTTTCTTCCATCCTAACGATCCCTGTTTGTACATTTTTCTGTTTGGTTTCATACTTATTCATTGTTTTCGTTATGCACGTTTACTATCAACACAGAATATAGAGATGATATAAACTCACCAAAAATAAGTACCCCCTTTTTGTACTGGTATTCCCATAGGCGAGATTTTAGTGCGTAGGACAGATTGAACAGCGCTTTAATTAAACAATGTTTAATATTTTTAAGCACTCTTCACTGAGTACTAAATTTTCCTTTAAACAGTTTCCAATTTTGCCAAGCAATACTCTTTTATGGATGCTATGGAAACCTTAAAGGGAGGTAATTTTATGATTTCTGATGATCAAAAGCTGCCTTAGAAATCGGTGTTGGTCGATTTAATTATTCTATATACATCATTTATTATTTCCCGTTTTGCTGTCTATATAATAAGGGAAACAAAAAGGGGTACTTTTTTTTTGCTCAGTATATTTAGTATAGTAATCTTTCCTACTGTGACTCTAATACTCAGAATGTGAACCATTATGGTGACATGACAGGAGTTTACTTCCACAAATAATAATAGATAATGTGAGGAAGAAAACATACAATAAAAATTGGTTTTACAGTCAATGCATTACCTTAATTGCTAATTGCATTAAATCTTTAACGAAATGCAATGCAATTCCATCTGGACAATAAAATACAAGCGCATTTACGATAGATTTTCTTAACTGTTATTGTTACCTCAAAAGTTCAACCAAAGGTAGTGCACTCAATCTTTGATTAATGAAATGCAATTAAATCAATTGAATCGCTAATGAACTGTAAAACACAAACTCATTTAGATGAGAGTTCCTGGAATTCTAGTAGTATAATGGCAACACAAATTCATGTAGAGGAGTGTTCTATTCTAGTAGTATAATGGCAACACAAATTCATGTAGAGGGGTGTTCTATTCTAGTAGTATAATGGCAACACAAATTCATGTAGAGGAGTGTTCTATTCTAGTAGTATAATGGCAACACAAATTCATGTAGAGGAGTGTTCTATTCTAGTAGTATAATGGCAACACAAATTCATGTAGAGGAGTGTTCTATTCTAGTAGTATAATGGCAACACAAATTCATGTAGAGGAGTGTTCTATTCTAGCAGTATAATGGTGTTATGGACATATGTCTGTTGTATGTTTGTTTACAGTCTCAGTCAAACAGAGACTGCAATATTTTTTTATATTTATCGTGTTGGGCGATTTCCAAATTTCTCCTTTCTCCTTTCATACTCTTTTTCTATGTCATATCGTGCCGTGTCTACCGTTACCATATACTTCGGAAATTCTTTGCAAAATTGTATTAATGTAACCCTGATCTACTTTTAAAATATAAAATCAATTTAAGAACTCTTCTGCGACAATGACTATCACAACATGACTTCTAGTGTGGTGTGATTAACAAACTTCGTAAGATCCTTGGTGATAATCATTTCCATACAATAACTTGTTAAAAAGTTTATCAAAAGAGGTTATGACCCTATCATTGTTTAGTGTTTTTGACCCATTTACAGTTCTGAACTATACTTTCCTCTTTGAGTGTGCGATGACCGGACAGATTGTGGACCATAGGATCACGTCTACCTACATCCTTATAGTAAGGTAGCGTTTGATGTTTGTCTTTAATCGTGTCTTGTCTTACCCTTAACAGTTTGTTCTCGTGTAGCTCTTGCTTTTGCCAAGTAATTCAGTACGTACTTTGTGATTTTTTATATTATATATACATGATCATTTATGTATTTTACTTATATTGTCTATTAGTACTGCCTTGTTGTTACAGGTTATAACCTGGCGGGGATATATTTATTTACACTATCCTCTTTATTGGGATGACAATAGGGTTAGAGTGAGGCTTGGTGCACCATAGAACCTGTTTTAAACCCCCAGGGGCCTTTTTTGGAACTGTCAGTTCCAAGGTGGTAACCCTATTGCCAACCAGTGTGTGTTTATGATGTCTGATCTTGCCTTTTATTTATCTTTATATATAGTTGTTCTTTCTTCCTTTGTGTGTTTGTGATTGACTGTCGTCCATGCATGCGTCTTTTCCTGTTCGATTTTTATATCTACTGTGACTGCCGCACCATTCGACTGAATTAGACTTGACTGCCGTAACATTCGACTTGTAGTGTTATTTGTACTGGTCCTTTGGGATCAACTAGTCCAATATAGGTGGCTTTGAACTAGAATACCGCTTAAGCCGGTGCTAGGGGGCGTGAGAGGTGTTGCTTCTTTCATTACTTCTCATGAACAAACTCAATAAAACCCAGTCTGCTGCTTTATTCTCTTAATTGTGTTTGTTGCTCACTAAGGATAACCTTTATCAGTATTTATTAATTAGATTTGACTGCCGCAAAATAAGACTTAATTTGGCTTGACTGCCGTTTAATGTTACCGTTACATGTATATCAACACTCCTGGATTTACTATAAATTCCAAAAAGTAGGAGAAGAACAAAGTCAGTGATCTTTTAAAACGTCTCCTTCCTGAAAAATGTTCTCATTTAGGCTCATCCGATATTCCGTTCTATAGTTTATTAACCCATTGTTTGTCGTCTAAATGTAAAATTAATTTCAGTTGTCCTTCGGGCTTGTGATATTATTTATCTTCTGCTGAACATCTAACAGTGATATATTACACAATATATGTTGTATTTCTAAACAAAAAATATGTATCAAAGCTTATCATAAAGATCGCATTTACTTCGCGGCTCTTTTAATTATACAATATCCATATAATTAATTATTATCCGTCTTCATCATTGTTCTTACATGTAAATGACGTGTTATTGTTTTTATTTGGTATACATTGTTTGCATACATAATATAAATGTTTAACTATACCAGCATTGAATAAGAACGGACGAATACAGTTCCTATTGGGCTAGTCTTCGTTTTGTAGGATACATGGTAAGGTTTAGGACAGTAAAAGCATATGGTTTACATATTAAAACAAACACCAGTGGCAATATCATAACACCTTGTGTTGTTTTTTGGTCTGAATAATCGTTTATTACACAGTTATAGTAAATACTGAAATGGGGATCTTTGGAGCGACGAACACAAACAAGAGAAGACAGTTATTGAGTATGTTCGTGAGGCGTAAATTATTATTCAACGCTGTTATAAAATAGATGCAAACTTCGAGCAAAGTAACGTAGTTAAACGATACTAATACCACCACATACCAGGAATCCAGCTTCCGGTAATGTATCATGGGGTATAATGCGCTTACCTACGCGTCAAATGACTGCGTTCCCACCTGTAGAGGTGGTTAGTGGTTAGTGGGTCTTAAATATGTGAAACGTACGTGGGATCTATACCCAATGTATACACCAGATATCGTGCACCTGACTGATCTGAACTTACTGAATTGTACATCTCATGTCGCTTGAGGTTTTCGTAGTGCACTGCTTTGACGCGTAGTTTAACTGGATTGTATAGAAGCATTTTATACGTTTTAATTGGTCCCGACCTTGCAAATGTAGGCAATTTCTGGTCAGATACAAAACGTGTAACTAACCTGTTGGCTTTATCGCCTACTGGCCGTCCCATGTCGTCTTCACCACTACTGATTGCTCTGGTTTCTATCAGAGCATTTTTCTCGTTTTTGTAAAATCATAACTTTCTTAATACTTTTTTGATGAAATATAAACAAAAAATACGTATACGTTATCAATAGAATGTATTAGATATACGTATCGTTAAGAACTGTGACGCTTTGTGTATACATCTATGAATGTTCCTATGCAAAATCAGGAAACATGTGGCCCCGATAAATACAGCTAAAACCCCATAAGCCCATATACACTCAATTTGTTACACCAACATATTTGAACAATTTACAATTCCGAATAGCAACAAAAACAACGTTTAGTTAACACGGTATGCCCACAGCGCCCTATACTATTATACATGTTCAAGATTATGTTTATATTGAAATTGGTTATAAAAGACCGCCAGAGCAAACATTTCCCCTTGTGTATACTTATGCCTTCCACTAATGTTCCTATCAATTAGAGGTTTTGCCTTTGGTATATAGACAATTCTGTTTTAAATGGCTTTTAACTTTAAGTATATATAAATAGTATGCCGTTGTATCGTCTGTATTAGCATACCACTTGGTTGTTCGTAAATTAAAGCAAACGGTTCTATAGAAATCACAGTTCTCAAACACAATTTCACCGTAGGTCCGCCCTGCACCACAGACAATGAGTAAATTAAATGTTCAGTGAAAAGGCCAAGTGGCGAAGACATGGTTATCGACTTGGAACGAACATTAGGCAGTAAGTCCTACTGCTTAGCTTAACTCGATTCAATGTGTACACAGCCGCGCTATTATCCTATCTTCAGAGCTCAGACATTCGACCACAAATACACACAGAAACACAAAAAAAAAAAATATATATAAAAGGGCAAATAAGACATCACAAACACAAAAGGGTTGACAATAGGGCTACCGCCTTGGAACGGTTAGTGGCAAAATAGGCCGCTGTGGGGTTTAAACCAGGTTCTAGGGTACACCAAACCTCACACTTACCTACTGCCAACCCAATAAAACGACGGGACAGAGCAAATAAAGAAATCCCCGCCATGAACTATTCTCTAACCAATAAGGCAGCATTAATAGGCAATATAAGTAAAACACAAAGATGCTCGTGTATATATATAAATACAAAAAAACAATAGCCTAGAAAGCCATAAAGAAGGTACGCAAGGACTAAGCAGAAGCCAGAGCACAAGAGATTAAACCATTTAGGGCACGACAAGACAAGACTGCAGACAAACACCAAACGCCACCGTCCTTTTGGGTTCTCTGGATGTGGACTTTATTGTTAGAGATTTCCTTTTGATGGGATTTAGTTTTGTTTACACTGTCTTGTCTATTTGGGTGCTGAAGACAGGATAATAGCGAGGATTGTGCGCATATAAAATCGATTCAAGCTAACCAGTAGGTCTTATTGCCTACTGACCGTTCCAAGTCGGTAACCCTGTCTCCACCACCCTTTCTGTTGTTTTTTGTCACTTTCATTGTAGTTTCAAGTCCTTGTTTGCAGTACAGTGCGGACCTACGATGCCGTTGCGTTCGGACGCTGTGGTTCCTATAGGACCCTATATATCATTAAGTAGACATCATCATAGAGTCCACAGCCTGTCCGGTCACATCCAGAGAAATAAAGTTCACATCCTGAGAAATAAGGATACGATACATGTATATATTAGTGTAAACCTATACAAAAAGCTCTTGAATACAGATGTATGCTATACAAATATGTATTTTTTAATTGTATCTACCATGTTTTCGATACTATTAGAGTAGTAAATATGCTCATAGTTTTTATACGGCGTATATTATTAATATGTTTACGCAATCCGACTAACCGTTCCAATGCGGTAGCACTATTGTCATCCCTTGTTTGTTTGCGATGTCTTATTTTACCTTTTATTCATTTTTTCTCGCTTTATCAAAGAAAAAAGAGACAAAGGTGTTGCTTTTCCGGCGGCGGCGAAGGCGAAGGCGTTATCATTCAAGTTTTGCGTTTAGGTCATTTTCTCACAAACTGAATAAACTAGACCTTTCAAACGTTGCTTATAGTTGTATCTTGGGTGGTACATCGCAACGTGATAAACCAAATGGGCAAGTGACATTGATCCTCCAAGCAAAGGGCAGATAACTTAATATTTTAATACTTTTTAGGTTCAACTTTTGCGTTTAGATCACTTTTTCACAAACTGTATGCACTAGACCTTTACAACTTTGCTTATAGTTGTATCTTGAGTGGTACATCGCAACGTGACAAGGCTAATATGGAAGTGACCTTAACCCTCCAAGCAAAGGGCAGATAACTTAACAATGTTACCTTCAACTTTTGCGTTGAGGTCAATTCCGCGCAAACTGTACGCACTACACCTTTCAAACGTTTTTACAGTTTTATCTAGGGTGGTAAATCAAAACTGGACAAAGCAGATGTGGATATGACCCTTGATTCTCCAAGCAAAGGACATATAATTTTATAATTTTTACCTTCAACTTTGGCGTTTATGTCACTTTTTCATAAACTGTATGCACTAAGACCTTTCAAACTTTGCTTATAGCTGTATCTTGAGTGGTACATTGTAACGTGACAAAACAAATGTGGATGTGACCTTCACCATCCAAGCTATTTCACAGTCACCATGAGAGCAACAATTGTATACCTTGTCCTAACTTTTGCAATTTGTTAACTTACATTCGAGTTTTACATTGAAGTCTGTAGTGAAGTCTATTTTTTTCAGACACCAAACGCCGTATAGCTTTCAATGTTCATATATGCTTTAACCAATGTAAATAATTTGTTCGTTTAGTCGATTCCCCACATAACTACATATTTAGAGGTTACAACACTTCATGAGAGAACTACGCTCCTACAACAAATAGGTACATGGATTAACCTTCACCTACTACATTTATATATGACTGAAAGCGAGACATTGGAGCAGATGTGTGTCATGGACATCTTTTCTAGTTATACGTTGTTGTTTCTTTGTTTCTACGATCTTAGTAGAAAACAACAACAACAACAACAACAACAACACATGACTTATATGAAGAATGCAAACGCGTTTACCTTATTAATATATGTGTTACTTTCTCTTCTCTGTCTTCTTAGTCGTTTGGCAGCTAGTGTCAATATATAGGTATAAACAATGCAAATGACTTCTTTTTGTCTAAATAATCAATACACTATGAGAAAATAAGAAAAGTTACAGTTTTAAAATGTCACCAAAACCATTGAAAAACTAGCGCTTCCAGCAAACATACCATCGACGAACTAGTGTATAATTTCAAACAAACCGGCGCATATACATCTGTAAACTTATCTAGATTTCAGTGAAAAGAGCATTTAATATAAATAACTATATTGGTACATACTGCTACAGTATATCATTTAATTAAACACATATGAAAGAAACAGCATTTAGATAAAGATATTTAGAAGACTTATATTAACATCATACACCATACATTTTTCGTTTCGTTATGACTAATGTAATAAATGAAATAAACATATAAAACATACGGTAACATGTCGTCTAAGTTATCAGAGTTTTAAGGAATGAAGAAAATGTAACTTAACGGTTGAAGCAAATGAAATATCGTAAAAGTACTGCGTTTGTTTACATTTTCAGCAAAGCCAATTCAATCCCATGATGCAGCTGAACCTGTTTATAAACTAGCGAGTTGATATCTACAAACTCAAATTCTATTCGCACTTTACCTACAAAAATATAAACACGTAAAAATAAGTACCCCTTTAGTCTCATACCGTGAAATCACGCGATTTCGTAGCTCATCAGAACACGATAATTGTGTTCGTTTAGGCGCATCGGATCACGATAATTGAGCTAGTTTATGCACATCGAACAGGATAATTGTGTTAGTTTAGGCACATCAGAACACGATAATTGTGTTAGTTTAGGCAAATCAGAACAAGGTAATTGTGTTCGTTTAAGCACGTACCATTAATTACCAGACAGATCTTAATCAAGCGTCAAATATGCAGACGATGCTTTGTGATATAGACAGTGACAATCAAAATAGCATACTCAGCTGATGGAATACAAAAACACTTAAAGAGCCAACATGAATATATATGTTGTATTTATGTATGTGTATATTCAAGAAATGCTTTCGAGTTGTTTAAATAAAAATAGCAATCCTATTCGTTAAATGTTCGCATAACGCTTATTACACAAGATTCTTCGAATGCGTGCAATAACACTTTCGAATAGTTTATAACAAGACGCTTTGGAAGCCTGCAATACCAACTGTCGATTAGTTTATAGCAATCCCCAACAATCTACGACTATAACTGTGAACATCACCGACTCCGTGAACAATGGCATATCCCAGTTATGTTGGATTGTCCTTCAAACAATCCTTTAGAATCATATTACATACCCACATTACAATTATATTACTAATGACTTGCACATTATAACACATTTTATCATATAAATACGCATTTTTGGCCCGCAATATGCACACAATTACCCTACAATAAGCTTCCGAGAAATGAGCCGTATAATAAATGCGGGCCGATACGTCAAAGTTAGGCATGTGACCGGGCCGAAAATGCATATCCATATTGGCCCGGTCACCTGACCGTAATTAGATAAACTGCAATTAAAGTTAAATCTGTGTTGTTGTTTTCCTTAATTTTTTTGCTATTTTTATATTACAAATTAATTCGGTAACAGTACACTATATTTGATTTAAAATAAATTGAAAGATAAAATCCCAATGAAAATGCGTATATATAAGATAAATAATTAAAACGTGTGGTGCGTTATTGTCCATCATATCGGCCCTCGACCAATTACGGCCCTCAGACCAAAGCCTTCGGGCCGATATTGGAGTCTTGTGCCGATATGACGGACAATAATTCACCACCCATGTATTAAACTCTAAATAACACATACAATTGCTTATTTTAAATCGTTCGAGGAAGATATAATAACACCGTTGAAACAGGACACGTTTTCAAACCAAACATAAAGATTTACACAATTAAATACAATTATCATCAAAGTAATTACAAAGTGGGGGTTTAAACAGGTTCTAGGTTGTACCAAACCTCACACTTATCCTACTGTCATCCCATTAAAACAGGACAGTGTAAATAAAGAAATCCCCGCTATGATCTAACCAACAAGGTAGCCTCAATAGGCAATATAAGTAAAACACAAATATGCTCGTGTAAAAAACTTACAAAACAAACAATAGCCTAGAAAGCCACAATGAAGGTACTCAATGACTTGGCAGAAGCCAGAGAAACAAGAGAATAAACCATTAAGGGCATGACAAGAAAGATCATAGACAAACACAAAACGTCACCGTCCCAATGGGCTTTAGGTAGGCGTCATCATGGGGTCCACAGCATTTCCGGTCATCGTACAATTAAAGAGGAAAGCATAGTGGCGAACTGTAAAAAAGGTCCACCACCAAGCATGCTGTACGTTGTAAAATGATAGGGTCATAACCTCTTTTGATAAACTGTTTAACAAGTTTAACAAAGATATTATGAAAATGATCATGACCAAGAATCTTACGAAGTTTATAAATCACATCACCATAGAAGTCAGGTCGTGATAGTCCTTGTCGCAGAAGAGTCCTTAAATTACTTTTATATTTGGAAAGAATATCAGGGTTACGATAATAAAATGTTGCAAAGGTTTTACGAAGTTTATAGTAACGGTAACCCTGATTGAGTAGCTTTTTAGTTACACCAAGATTACGAATAAAAAGTCCTCAACTCAATTACAAGCTCTTGAAAAACGAATAAGTTGAGACACATACACCCCATAGAAATTTGCTCGGGGAACATCCCCATCCAAGTGGGGATAATTAACAATGTCAAAATTAAAATCATCTCTCTTGTCATAGATTTTGCTAATTATTTCACCATTTTCAATCGAGAGATCTAAATCAAGAAAAGAAGCGTTGTTATCAGATATATTAGCTTTGTTAAGCTGAAGTTCTTTAGTATACATATTATTAACCGTAGTTGGAAAGAAAGGGTTGTCAATGTTCAATATGGCATCCAAATACCGAGAGTTGTCATTAAAGGCTTCAACAACATCTGCCAGGGTATCTGGTGAAAGTATCTGGTAAAGGACTCAATCTCTTTCATAGCAAAATAAAAACAAAATAAAAACAAATCTGCGACAAGTGGTGCACAGTTCGTACCCATAGGGATACAAAAATTTGTCTATAAACGGTGGTTCCATACCTGACGAAAATATTATCTAATAGGAAGATTAGTGCTTCACAAACTTCATAGCCACATAGTATAATTGTCTGATCTGCCGTTAGTAAAAAATGCTTTAATATTATTACATGCCAAACATTTAGCATTTTCTCTAGCGAATGTTTTTTGAATAATAGAAATTAGCTTGTGTTTAATAATATGATGTGGTAAGGTTGTATATACTGTAGAGAAGTCTTAAGTGCTTATTGATGAAACTTGATCTTTATTGAAAATTTTATCAAGAACGTCTCCTGAATTTTTTATAGACCAAAATAATTTAATCCCAGAGTTTTCATCAGTTTTATCACAATACAGTTTAACGTGATCTTTAACGGCAGTAACACAAGATGTTAAAAGTTTGGAGATGTTTGTTGTGCACTAGAATTCGAAATAAAGAGGGCCTTATACAGATTTTTATGTAATTTGGAAATCCAGTAAGTACATAGTAAGCAGTTCATTTTGCTTATCGTTTACACCAGCCATGAAAGTTATGCACCGAGTGATATGTGCGGAAACAACATCATCCTCAGTAGAATTAACTGGAGTATACGAATTGTTGCTGCCTAGTTCTAGAGATAAAACATTGACGTAATGTAGGCGTGAAACAATAATTACATTATGAGCTGCTTTATCTGCAGACTAAACAAATTTATGAAGAAATTCCTGAATTCACGATTTTAAATTAAGAAAGGAAAACGAAAGGAAAACCTAGGTCTCGGAGGAAGTAAAGAAGGGTTAGCATTATAAAAGTTAATACGTGTATCTATAATTTTAAGAATTGACTTTTTCCAAGTAGAAAGCGAGTTTGGGTCCGCATGTTCTCTACGACACCATTTTATACTAAAATCTTCAATTGAGTGGGCGATCTGGGCACGACAGGCATTAAAATAAATAGTTGAAGGTAATAGTGATGACATGACCTGCTAGAGCATAGAAAAATGTTGATGTGTTGCATTCACATTCCTTAAGAATATTATGTACTATATCAAGGTCAGAAACTATTTTGTTGCATTTGAAAATAATAGTTCTAATAGGCTTTTTATTAAAAGTAAATATACAAGTCGAATAGGAAATGTAGCATTCACAAAACATACAAAAACAAGGAGAAATAAAGGGCAAGCTATAAGACTATATTTAAAAACGCAACCCTTTTGGTTTTCTATTATTTTTAGTCTGTTGATTTTGTTTTTAAAATTCAAGATTGTAATAGATGTTAGTACACAAGTCTCTTTGTCCCAAACGTGATATATGGCGATAAACAGTTGCATAATATTTGCTCTCTTCTTTCAGTTAAAAAGATGAGATATAGGGTCCTATAGAACCCACAGCTTCCAAACGCAATGGCATCGTATGTCCGCACTGTACTACAAACAATGAGCAATATTTAATTAATTATACAATAAACATACAAAATACAACAGAAAGGGTGGCGAAGACAGGGTTACCGACTTAGAACTGTCAGTAGGCAATAAGGACTAAAGGTTAGCTTGAATCGATTTTATGTGTATTATACTGTATTCAGCGCCCAAATAGACAAGACAGTGTAAACAAAACTATATCCCATCAACAGAAATTCTCTAACAATAAAGTCCACATCCACAGAAACTAACGAAATATACACTAAGTTGTAAAGCTATATAACATATAAGAAACATCTCAGGATGTATCCAGAATTGTACTGAACAACCACAGCAGTTGCAGCTAAAGGGAAAACCAATCTAGGGTACGACCACAAAACCCGAGGGACGAAAGGTCATGCAACTATCTCCCTTGGTCGGGGTTTCAGTAGGTGCAATCATAGAGTCTCAAGAGGTTGTCCAGTCATCGCACAAGTGAAAAGTGAAGCGTAGTGGCTGACTGTAGAGGGGTCAATCACTAAACATGCAGTGCGTTGTAATACTAAATGGTCGTAGCCTTTTCGGACAAACTTCCTGATTAATTGTATAAAGTGGTCAGGAAACCAGCCATGTCTCTTGATATTCCGAAGTTTATAGACCACATCTCCATATAATAAGGGTTGTGATATTCCTAGTCGCAGAAGTGTATTAAGCTTGATGCTGTACTTCACCAGTAGGTTTTCATTGCGGCGGTAGAATTTTGAGAAATATCTACGTAGTTTGTGATAACGAAAACCCTACTGAAGAAGTTTACTTGTTATAACTTGATTTCGATCATTGAAGTCTATAACATCCTTACAAGCTCTAGCTAAACAAATGAGCTGGGAGATATAAACCCAGTATGATGTAGCACGAGGTACATCCCCATCCAGGTGTGGATAGTTAGCGATGTTAAGTTGAAGTCGTCTCTCTTATCATAGATTTTAGTATGTATGAAATCATTAGAAATCGAGAGATGAAGACCGAGGAATGTTGCTTCTGTATCCGAACTGTTGGTTTTATTCAACGTGAGCTATGGTTGATAAATGTTAGTAACTATATGAGCATAGAACGGATTATCAATATTGAGTATGTATTCTGGATACCAAGATGTATTATTAAACGCATCAATAACTTCACTATGGCTAGCAGGTGACAAGCGCAACATAAAATCTTTTTCATAGCGGTACAAAAACAAATCTGCGACAGGTGGCGCACAGTTAGTACCCATAGGATTACCAACAACTTGGCGGTAAACAGTTGTACCGTATCCCATAAAGATTTTATCGAGATGGAAGGATAACGCTCTACAAATTATCAATAGGGGCTAGAAAAAGTTGTACCTTCTCTAGCAAATGTCTTCTGAATAAGCTGAAGCACATTATCTTTGATTAGATTATGTGGTAGAGTAGTATATAGTGTTGAACATTTGTAGATCCTTAGTGAAAAGGCATGAAAATGCTTACAGTTTAAACGAGGAGTCTTTAACATCTCTAGAAATTCAAAATATACTGTGTTGCGTTTTCAAATATACTGAGTGTAGAACAACAGTATAGAAAGCCACAGAGCAAATACTCAGTGACTTGGCAAAACCCTGAGCAAGAAAATAATAAACCATTAAGTGCACGACAATACTAAATTTCAGAAAACGCATTACGTGGTCCCGCCTTAATTCCATTAAGCGATGGGAAAACATATATTAGCAGGATTTTATAATGGATCTTTCAACAATAAAACATGTTGAAAAAGATTTTTTACTAAAAAAATGCGACAACCTGTTACAAATTACCAATTAAATGTGTTAAGTTTCCAATATGCAAACTTTATAAGCCGAAATTAAGATTTTATTTCAATCCCCAGCTAACTCCGTTTTCGCTTCTTGGAGAAGGGGTATAACAGTTGGTACGCGGTAGAGGTCATCATAATATGTTCGGTAAGTATAGTGTCGAACTGTAAATGCTCGTACTTTACTGCAGAGAGTATCTGACTTGAGAGTTCGCCTCGTATGGGAAAATATGAAACGAGTTGAATATACGTTCATAATCTACGAGCCGTAGCTAGACAAATCTTCAATATTATTCGACGAATTTCATTTATTTTTCAAATAACAAGAGCACAAATATCAGATTTGTTTTAATGATATGACACCATTTATAAAATAAAGGTTAATCACTCAAGTAAAGTGTTTGCCTCTCACCATTATCTTACGAAAAATAAGAGTAAAATTCGAACATGAAATGCAGCTTTCACAGCGCAAAACGATAAACATGAATGGCAATGTTAAGGAATAAAGGCATATGACGTCACAACCACAAAATGGGTTGACAATAGGGCTACCGCCTTGGAACGGTCAGTGGGGAAAATGGCCGCTGGGAGTTTAAACCAGGTTCTATGGTGCACCAAACCTCACACTTACCCTACTGTCATCCCAATAAAACGGGACATTGTAAATGTGAAATATTCTCTAAAAAAGGGTATGAGAGTGGACCTTTGGAAACGGCCGAACACGATACAAACGAAATATTGCAGTCTCGGTTTGATTGAGACTATTCATAAACGGTAGTGAAATATGCTTGCTACCGCTCACGCCCCTTATCCCCGGGTTGAGTTGAGCAGAACTCAATATTCATAAACTCAATTGTACAGAATTTTAACCATGCCGAAGACGGCATGCATATGACAGTGGACATAGCGACCTTTATACGTATTACACCCCTATGTCAAGCGGCGTGTGGTCCCAGTATCTAACAATTTTCCGACGAGCGAAATAAACAAAATGTAATTTAGTTGGGATCAGCGGTTATGAAGCCTACGCAGCACAAATAACACCCAAAAGACTAAATTAAAGAGCAGACAACATATCCATTGGGTGGTTAAACAATATCCAGAGCCTTTATTGGACGGAGAAGTGGAACCACCGAATCGAAATAAAGTAAGAAAACAAAAGCAATAACAATGTACCACCGATACCTAAATATATGTATCGGACTCAGCGATCTCCAAAGATCGAATGAATAACCGATTGCAAGCGCGGGGAGACGTTTTACTGCCGCCACACTGAACAAGCAACGCCACTGTGCTATATAATGGGGTATGAGAGTAGACCTCTGGAAACGGTCAAGAAGGCAAAATTAATTGTCAATATGAGTACAACACAAAGATGCTCGTGTATATATATATACAAAAAAGCCTAAGAAACCACAAAGAAGGTACTCTATGACTTGGCAGAAGCGAGAGCAACAATAGAATAAACCATTAAGGGCACGACAAGACAGAATACAGACAAACATCAAACGTCACCGTCCTTTCGGTCTTTAGGTAGACGTCATCATAGGGTTCAATGCCTGTCCGGTCATCACACAATTAAAGAGGTAAGCATAGTGGCAAACTGTAAATGGGTCCACCACGTTTAAAACGCAACCTTTTAACAAATTAGACGTGAAGTTTGTAAATCAGGTCCCCGTACAAATCAGGTTGTGATAATCCTTGTCACAGAAGAGTTATCAAATATTAACTCTTTACAAATGATCCCAAACAGGCATTTTAATAAAGTTACAATTTATATTCAGTTTTAATCAATATGTGTCACACTTGAAATACCAGCATGTGTAAGAATTAAAATATTCATCCCAACAAATAAACTGCATGTGAAGTGTTAAGCAAGAGGTCGATGCATGTACTTATTCGCATTGAAAAAATAGTCTAGTTCTATACACAAGGAAAACAGAAACGCAGTTCTGTACTAATAATGAACTACATTAAATATCTTAACGTGCATTTAACTAAAAGCTATAAAAAGAAAAGTCAGTACACAGTATTTAGGTCTCATATTAATTTTCCGCTACATTTGTGTGAATCCGAGTGTCCGATATACATTCATAATCGAAACCAAGCGGTACGTCATATAACGCGGGCAGCAAATACTAACAACGTATTCGGTTAGAAATGGTCCTGTCACGTATTCGGTTGTTAGGATGACCCCGTATGTTCACGGCGGTTTAATGACGGTTTCACGGAGTTTTCTGCTTGGGTACTGAAAGACTGACATAGGTGCTTGAGACGGAAATACGCGTCACGTGACGTGACGTAACACCTGTACTCCTTGTTTAGGACGGTTGTTGGTCAATACAGTCTCTCTCAGACATTGAAATAATCTTGTTATAGTGCATTTATGCACGCCAAGATGGATAGACACCATACGATGCGAAATTCTATTCAACAGCTAACTGACGGCGTCTTCACTCTCCTGTTTACGTAAACGAGGCAAATAATAAAAATAAGTATTAATAAATGATGTCGTGCGACAAAATTAAGACAGAAAGTGGCATGCGTTTCCTAGTACATATTCCACGACCCCGTGCAACACGTGCATCTATTAAATTTTGTGTTTCAAGATTATAAAAAAGAAAATATGGTGGAGCTATTGGTAAAGAGTTTCGATAACTTGTAAGGATTAACAAATAACACTTCATACATATTGATCCTAAACAAGGTTGCGTTTCTTATTTTTCTTAAGTATATATTTACGTTATAGATCGGAAGAAATAATACACGTTTTCCATGTTGATGGTTTTAGGAAATCATACTCAAGCACTAACAAAAAGGTATCAACGTGTATATGCCCAGGTCCTAATGCATCAAACATATGTACTGATCATGTCAAATACCACTGAAATAGGAAGTAACTCATAGTATACGGCCATTAATATATGGTTCCTCTTATGGTAAAGCATCGGATTGTTCTCCTTGTAGTTATGTTATTTATGACATTAATGGTGTACTATGAGTTACTTCCTTTTTTAGTGTTATTTGGCATGGTAATTCGTTGGATTTATAACGTGTCTAAATAAACGCGTGATTTCTTTGTAAAAAGTTTCAATATCTACTGCTGTTATTTTTTGTTGGAAAACATATTGACGGTTACAATCCAAGATGAACAAAGATGAAGTACATGGTCCTAGTGTAGCTGTAGAAATACTTGCCTAAATCATTTTGTGTACGTTTTTCATTTAGTATTAACATAGAAACACGGTTTGAACATAATAGTAATGATGTAATCGTTTGACATGATCAGTAGGTATGTTTGATGAATAAGGGCGAGCTTAAATTGCTTCAGTGATATGTTTATTGGCTTTATCTCAACGGTATAGATTGCTTAGATTTTTCATGGCTATTGAGACAAATACAACATGACGACTGTTGCAATATAGGAGGCATCGAGTACCCTTATCTGTATTTCATTAACTATATCTTGAAGCACCATTACAAGCGAAGGTTTAAAATCCCTCCAACATATAAACGAAGGGAGAACAGTCCCTGCTGCATACAAACCAAGGGAGAACAGTCCCTCCAGCATATAAACCAAGGGCGAACAGTCCATCCAGCATATAAACCAATGGAGAACAGTCCCTCCTGCATATAAACCAAAGGAGAACAGTCCCTCCAGCAAGGGAGAACAGCCCTAGCATATAAACCAAAGGAGAACATTCCCTCCAGCATATAAACCAAGGGAGAACAGTCTCCTCTAGCATATACACCAAGGGAGAATCCTCAAGGTTTACCATCAGGTGTGGACTATTTTGAGTGCTTGGTTTGTTGTGCATTGACTGTGTGTGGACACCGATTTTAAGTCTCAACCGAAGGAATGGTAAAGGTAAACATTTCGATACTTAACCCAAATATGGTCCTGTCTGCGATAGAATACGTGATTCCTGTTTTAGTAAACGGGTGTTTACCTTTGCACCACGGCGCCACCTTAATTATTACATAATCATTGTCCAATTTGTCTTAGATAGTATACATATATGTATGGTGCATCAAAATCAACAGCATTAATATAGAACAATAATTAGCATTATTAAGCGCCATGGTGTGATGGTTAGCATCACGGCTTAGTAACCCAGGGATCGTGCGTTCAATCCAGCCATGACCGAATTTGGGTTAATTATCAAAATATTTAAAAACATATTTCTTACCTTACCAGTCCTGAGGAAGTGACTTTAAAACCGAGGTCTGCTCGCAAAAAACGGCTAGTGCAATACAGCGAGGATAAATAAATGCGTTTACGCCGCACGCTTTGATTTATATAACTATTTCTTCAAATATGTATGCAAGTTATAAATAAAAACTAACATTGAGTTAAAGAAAACCATATAAAAAAAAATTACAAAACAAAAACAATTGCCGAGTGTCACTTTAAACGTTTATATAGAAATATGCTTTGAATGAGATTATATTATATGTATAAACTGATCAGTGGTTATGTTTGACTCAACAAAATCATATCAAATCAAATCAAATATGTTATGATCTAAAATCCAACAGTAGAAATATCACCAAAATACATAGACATACACAGCGAAATACAAACCTTGTACAAAACAAGAAGCAAGAAAATAAGTCATATACCTCTCTCCATATATGCTTATTTATAATTATAATAACAGTCAATTGTTATCTTATATAAATCCACTCCTGATGGAGATCATATCTAAATACTACCACATATATAGTGTTACTTCACCAAGTAAATTTTATCTCCCCAATACCGTCTTTCTTAAAATTAAAAACTCTGAGATAAATGATATACATATATTGTTGATATCGAGAATAAGGTAAAATTCACTCTTGTCGTCCAACATTGAAAAATCGGGAATAGTAGAAGTTAGTTCTGCAAACAAATTAGCCCTTACAATATGTAACAGGGAACATTTTATCATAAAATGGTATTTATCCTCAATTTTATTTTTACCATTTTTACACATCTTACAAATTCTGTTATTAATATATATTTTAATATACCTTCCTTCTTCTATAAAAAACGCTTGTGACAGCTTATTCTGAGTTTAACAAGATTGGCAACTTCAATTTTTAACTTATCATTGGCTAGAAGATATTTTTCCATACAGTAAGAACTCTTCAAGTCCTATAGGTACGTAACTTATTACCATTGGGTTAATTAGCATCATTATGTAAGTTACGTTTCCAAAACTCACAAGGGCGAACTTCTCATGCAAGTATTATCAGTGAAACAGCTAATTGGTTATGCAAAGCTAACATGCTTTATCTCAACGGTATTTATATCGTTGTTTTTCATTGCATTTAAGACAGATAAACATAACAGGTTGATTGTTGCAACATTGGTGGCATTGTGTACATAAAAACATGTATATATTCATATATATATATAAACGCATGTATGTTTAGGTGTATACTTTACATTTGTGAACTGTGTACTAATACATTTGATTGATAATAAAGCCAAAGTATATGGCACACGGTACATAATAGAAAGTAAAAATTAAACATAGATCACCTTCATTCCACCAGAAACACTAAATGTGTTTTCTGTTTTTAGGAATAGAGCGCCTGGGTTGAAGCTTGCCATCACTTTGATGTTCCTTGCCACAGGCAACAGCTACCACTCTCTGGCCTTCTCCTTCCGTGTTGCCCATAACACAATCTCGCTGTTTGTCCCTGAAGTCTGCGACGCCATCAGTGCGGAGTACCACGATGAAGTCTTCCAGCTCCGCGCAACCGCCGAAGAATGGCAGCATGTAGCTGATCGGTTTGGTAGCCGATGGAACTTTCATCATGGTTGTGGGGCGCTGGACGGGAAGCACATCCCGATCAAGAAGCCGAAGCAATCTGGCTGCCTTTAATACAATTACAATGCGGCTTCACTATCCCAACCTGCAGAACGCAGACCTTGACGGCGTGGACGCCAACGGCCAAATCATCCCTGGCGCTTGGAGAGACGGGGCCGTTCTCCAGGAGATGCAGGAAGCGGGTCTTGCACCTCGGGAAACCCGTGCGGGCAAGGAGCTGCGTGTATATCTGAAACACTACTACAACAGCGACGTTGGCAGTGTTCCATGGCAGGAGGCCGCCCTCAACATGTAGGACTTTTACACTTGTAGGATTTGTGGGACTTGTACGCTTGTAGGATCTGTGTGACTTTTACACTTGTAGGACGTACACTTGTATGATTTGTAAGACGTGTTCTCTTGTATCGTTTGTGTGACTTGTACACTTGTTGGCATGAATAATAATAAAGGAAGTTTTTGTACTAATAAACTTGTGTTTGTTTCATTGATAATAAAGCCAAAGTACACACGGTACATAATAGAAAGTAAAAAGTAAACATAGATCACCTTCTTTCCACCAGAAATACTAAGTGTAAAAACAACCACTCCCCGCTCAAAAAAGAAATTATGATACTCTGATTTTTTCAGCATTTGTTAATAAAACTTTGTTTCATATGTCATTGATAAAATTTTTACTTTACTATATTTCCTTGCAAATTCGGATGTAACTTTTTTAGTTCTGAAATCAGAGAAATTTATTATTTTCTTTTTCTTTTAAGGGGCCACCACTCTTACGAAAATAAATCATGAAGGTCAAATATGTTTTTGGAAAACATTTGGTTTTATGCAATTAAAACTTCCAGAACTTGTC
The DNA here is from genome assembly GCA_037043455.1 of Cyrtodaria siliqua. NCBI lineage: Eukaryota > Metazoa > Mollusca > Bivalvia > Adapedonta > Hiatellidae > Cyrtodaria > Cyrtodaria siliqua. Next base: position 574,686 of record JAWPHD010000086.1, on the reverse strand, counting down.
ATATAGGACACACAATAGGAATGAATTTAACAGAATCATAAAATAGAACGATGTCCAATAATACAACTAGATCCAGTTAATCCATTAAAATCCGTTTACATCGAAACTCATTTTATATACAGAAATGTTTTTCATGTCATGTGTCCTATCATTCTAGACAACCAACTAGAATATCTTGTGACTTTATAATCAATGGATTTACAATAATGAAGTTATTTGCATTTTTATATTTGAAAGCGAAAGTGAAAGTAGAAATAAAACACTATTTTGCCAATATCTTCCATATATGGAAATCGTTCATTAAAAGGACACAAGATATTCCAGTTAGGATATTAAAGACCAATTTAGTCCACAAAGTATCCGATATTATATCTAAAGAATTTATGAGTTTGAATGTAAATGGATTTGAATGAACATAATGTATAAAACTTTCATATTTTTTAATCATTCTCATTTGTAATATGTTTAACATATCGTAAATATAATTATATATCAACCTAAAAAATATTTACAGTAGAATTGCATAAAGCACATAATTTTTGAAACTTTTATTTGCCATCATTTTCTGATTTGGTTAGAGTTACATATCTTTAAGTTACAATAAAACTCTAAAGTCAGAGACATTTATTATTTTATTCTTCGTTTAAGTTACATTAAATCCTTTCTAATGTCTCAGAGAAATTTATAAGTATTTCTTTTTTTTCTGAAGTTACACTAGACATTATAAGCATAAAAGTAAGTTTTTTTGAATAACAATAATAAGAGAAAGTACTGATGAGCACTGTATTATTTATTACAACACTCTGTCACAACCAAGGTTCAAATATATCCTGAAAGTATCTGTCAGTTCACAAGACAAGGTGCAAATATATCCGAATGTATCTGTCAGATCACAACAACATGATATACAAATATATCCAGTTCAGTGATCAGAGTACTGTTCACTCTCTTCCTGTGTACTTTCTGTCTCTTGGTCATCATGTACAGCTTTCAAGGCTTGTGAAATGACATCGGAGGAGTCACGAGGTCGTGGAGTGTTGCTCAACGAATCGTCTGATAGGTAATCCCCGAGCCCTAGGGAGGTGCGGAATGGACCCGGGGTCCTGTCTGAAGTGTAGAAGGCCTGTGAGGTCTGGGCAAGGAGAATGTGGAGGGAAGGTTGATGTCTCACCCTTGGGCTGCTGGGGCAGACACAGGACGGGTCGGCACCTGTACATTATGCATGGTCCACTGCAACACACATGACAATGTACATTAATAATCAGTACTATTATTGGTATTTCTTGTTCAAAATTACAATGTACTTCAAAATTAATACTTTATCTGTATTTCATTTTTAACAAGTAGAGGCAGATTTCAGCAGTAAAAAACAAAACAATTTTCACAAATAACATACCGATGCGCCTGATGCGCCAGGAGTTGCGGGCTGCTGCATGAACTGGAACCGGGGCATGGTCGACTGCGGCTGCCGTACGTCCACCGGCTGCTGCTGTATGGACGATGCTTTCTGCTGTATTAACGTGGCAGGGGCTGATGTGGGTACGGCCGGTCTGAATTCGGTGGACGTACTGAAGGTATGGAGGAGGTGCGTGTGGCCTCCTCCCCAACAGGCTCCGCGGGCAGGAAGCGCAGGGCAACTTGAAAGGTCTCGAGTTGGAACTGGCGCCAGGACTCCCTGGGGACAGCTTGTGTGGTGCCGGCCAACCACCGTCCCCAGGCGTTCCTCTCATCCGGGAGGTTGTCCTCGGTCATCAGCGCTTAATCCACCTGTGACAAAAAGGGGCGTCAGAACCTTAGTAAAATTGTTGTATTTTATTTTATGATGCTGCATATTTGGAATAAATTATTATGGAATAAGTTCAATGGCAACTAAAATATATAAATAGTGCCTATCATAGAACCTCAAAACTATGGCACTTTCCAAGTGAATGGTAAAGTTAACCTTCTTGGAGATCTCCTTCTCCTTTGCCCGGCTGTCGCCCAGCATCTTCTTGAGGACATCCACCACCTCCGGCATCTTTTTCACTCTTCTTAGTATCCTGGGACGCCGGCCTTGACCCTGCCTTCTGCCCTCGTCTGGGGCAATCCTATAGGTACTTGGCTTGTTGATTCTGTCAGTGTCGTCGTCGTCATCCACATCCTGACCATCGTCATCGTCGTCGACTGTGATGCTGGGAGTCTGTGAGGCTGCGAGGCTGCGGACTGAAGCATAAGCAAGCAAACATTTGGTTGAAAAGTTGTACCCAACGATTTCAGTACGGCGTCCTATTAAGCCGTGCGGCTGCCGTGCGGCTGCCGTGCGGGCGCCGTAGTAAAAAAGGAAATTACCAAATTCCCAAAAATCTCACGATGTCCGTACGGTGTCTCACGATGCCGCAAGGTCATCTCAAGGCCGCCTCAAGGTAACCGCAAAGTGCCTCTACGATATGCCTGCAGTGAGTTCCCAATTTTCAAAATCGTACGGTCTTCAAAAAAGTATAACTCCGCGTTAAAAGTTGCCGATGACCTCTACGATGCCCAAAAATTGGCGAAATAGTCACCGATGTCCGTAGGGTGTCGCCGATGCCCGTAGGACATCTTCAAAAACACACATCGTACGGGTGCCTTATCCGCTTACGATGTATATGAGAGTTATGGCTTCTATGCTTACCGACAACTACTGATGCTAAGGTATGGGCTTCCGTGCTGACCGACAACTACTGGTGCTAAGTTATGAATTTCGTGCTAACCGACAACTACTGACTCACTTACTCACTTACTCATTTACTCACTTACTCACCGACCGACCGACCGACAACTACTGACTCACTTACTCACTTACTCATTTACTCACTTACTCACCGACCGACCGACCGACCGACCGACCGACCGACCGAACGACCGAACGACCGACCGACCGACCGATCGACCGACCGACCGACCGACCGACCGACCGACCGACCGACCCACCCACCCACCCACCGACCCACCGACCCACCGACCCACCGACCGACCCACCGACCCACCGACCCACCGACCCTTTAGTTATCGCAAAGACAAGAAGATTTCGGGATGGACCGACCCGACCAACCAACATATGCAAAGCCCCCCCCCCCCACCGACCGACCGACCGACCGACCGACCGACCGACCGACCGACCGACCGACCGACCGACCGACCCGGACCGACCGACCGACCGACCGACCGACCGACCGACCGACCGACCGACGACCGAACGACCGACCGACCGACCGACCGACCGACCGACCGACCGACCGACCGACCGAACGACCGACGACGACCGACCGACCGACCGAACGACCGAACGACCGACCGACCGACCGACCGACCGACCGACCGACCGACCGACCCACCCACCCACCCACCGACCCACCCACCCACCGACCCACCGACCCACCGACCCACCGACCCACCGACCGACCCACCGACCCACCGACCCACCGACCCACCGACCGACCCACCGACCGACCGACCGACCCAACCACCCACCCAACCACCAACCCAACCACCGACCCACAGGCCCACCGACCCATCCACCCACCCAAATCCCACCACCCAAATCCCACCCACCCACGCAATCACCCAAAATACACCAACACGCCCACCATCCACCCACCCACTCACCCACCCGCCCAACTCACTCACTCACTCACTAACTAACTCACTTACTTACTCACTCACCTGACAACACGAGCTAAACATAGATCACACAACAACATGAAATACACATGAGCTACAACTAGTTTTCTAAAAATATAAACTTCACATAGGGAAGTAAACAACATGATCTACACGTATTACACAAAACAAAATGAGCTACAGGTAGTGCACTAACCAACATGAGCTATACGTAGTGCACTAAACAACATGACCTACACGTACTGCACTCAACAACATGAACTACACGTACTGCACTAAACAACATGAACTACACGTACTGCACTAAACAACATAAACTACACGTAGTGCAATAAACAACCTGAGCTACACATAGTGCACTAAACAATATGTACTACACGTACTGCATTAAACAACATGACCTACACGTAGTGCATTAAAAACGTGAGCAACAAGTAGTGCAGTAAACAACATGAACTACACGTAGTGCACTAAACAACATGAGCTACACTTACTGCAATAAACAACATGAGCTACACGTATTACACTAAACACTGAGCAACAAGTAGTGCACTAAACAGCATGAGAAACAAGTAGTGCACTAAAGGACAAGAACTACCCGTACTGCTCTAAACAACATGAGCAACAAGTAGTGAACTAAACAACATGCGCAACAAGTAATGCACTAAATAACATGAGCAAAAAGTAGTGCACTAAACAACATGAACTACATGTACTGCACTAAACAACGCGAGCAACAAGTAGTGCACTAAACAAAATGAACTACACGTACTGCTCTAAACAACATGAGCAACAAGTAGTGCACTAAAGAACATGAACTACATGTACTTCACTAAACAACATGAGCAACAAGTAGGGCACCAAACAACAAGAACTACACGTACTGTACTAAAAAACATGAGAAACAAGTAGTGCACTAAATAACATGAGCAACGAGTAGTGCACTAAACAATATGAACTACATATACGGCTCTAAACAACATGGGCAACAAGTAGTGCACTAAACAACATGAACTACACGTTCTGCTCTTAACAACATGAGAAACAAGTAGTGTACTAAACAACATGAGCAACATGTATTGCACTAAACAACATGAACTACACGTACTGCACTAAACAACATTATCAACAAGTAGTGCACTAAACAACATGAGCAACACGTAGTGCACTAAATAACATGAGCAACAAGTAGTGCGCTAAACAATATGAACTACACCTACTGCACTAAACAACATGAGCAACAATGCAGTCTCGGTTTGATTGAGACTGTTCATGAGCGGTAGTGAAATATGCTAGCTTCCGCTCACGCCCTCTAGCCCCGGGTTGAGCAGAACTCAATATTCATAAAATCAATAATACACAATTTTAACCATCCCGAAGATAGCATGCATACGGCGGTGGACATGGAGTTAATTGCTTCCCCATGTCGTACGGCGTATGGTCCCAGTATCTAATAAAATTAAATGCCCCGAAGAGCGAAATAAACATTATGGAATTTAGTTGGGAGCAGCGGTTATGAAGCCTGCGTATCACAAGTAACAGCCAAAAGACTAGATTAAAAAGCAGACAACATATCATATAAGTGGTTAAACAACACACAGAGCCTTTTATCGGCCAGAGTAGTGGAACCACCGAATCAAAAATTAAGTAAGAAAACAAAAGAAATTGAAAATGTACCACTGATAACTAAATATAAGTATCGGGCCCAGCGATCTCCAAAGATCGAATGAATAACAGTACTGAAGATGATTTAAAAGGCAAATGCCATCACAAACATAAACGGGTTAGATATTAGAGGATTAGAGGTAATTATTATCTGGCGCGAATATCTTTATTTACACAGTCCCGTTTAATGGGATAACAATAGGAAACATTTCAGAGTGAGAGTTGGTGCACCCTAGAACCTGGTTTAAAACCCCAGCGGCCTTTTTGCCACTGACAGTTCCAAGGCGATAGCCCTATCGTCAACTCGTTTGCATTTGGGATGACATATCTTGCCTTTTTTCGTCTTTATTAGTTGTTATTGTTTTTCTATATGTTTGTGGTTGACAGTCTGTCATCGCTGAATGGTTCTTTTCCAGTTCGATGTTTATATTTTATATCTACTTGGACAATAGGGCTACCGCCTTGGAAAAAAGTACAATTTATGAATTATTACTTCGCAGCCTACAGTTTTGAAATAGTAATTTTATTCATAGACTATGTCACAAGTATGATGTCACCCATCTGATGTCACCCAACTTATGTTTTGAGAAACGTCTAATAATCAATTTGTCATAGGGCAATGTTGTATCTATGATATCATCCATCATACTTAACTTCGTCAATTTATCTGCTTCCTTTGGTATGGCAGACATAATAGAATGAACATTGTATACGGTTATATCATTAATCTAAACCTTCTGTAACGGAGTTGATCTAACTGACTACGCTGTCATATGACATTTACTAGTGTGATAATTACCCCAGTTATATCTCAGATTCTAAGTACTAAATGTACAACGTAGTTTTATTGGGGTTGATGTTAATCAATAGAACGAAATACGCAAATGACACGAAACATCTACGAATTAAAGCATACTTTCTTTGAGTTTAGTTTTCATTGCGATATGATATCGGTGTTTTTTTAGAAAGGGTAGGTCACCTCACTGTTATCCCACTAGACATTTTTGAAGGAGACGTGTTTCTAAATCATAATTTAACTGAAAATAGGAGATAGAAAGTCAATGAACAGTTTCAATTACATATATACATATATTTTTGTTTTAAGGCGAACATATATCGACCGTTCCCCACCCTTATTTTGAAAAAAAAACATCTTTGATAAAAACAGTATTTTCTACTGCTCAGCTTTTGTAGTAACACTTGTATATGACAATGTGCTATGCTATGCCATTTCTGTCATAACAAGTACAACTATAAATAGGTCACCATGATTCCAGTGGATGTTTTTTAAAAAAATATTTTAATTACACACATTTTGGAGTTATTTTGACATTTTCACTGTTAAAAACTGTGCATTAAATTGTGCCGAAGAGATCGAGTATAGAATCTGATCAGTATGTAGTTTTATAATTTTATTGCGCTATTGAAACACAACTCTAACCCTAACCCTTCACCACACTTTCTGATGTGTATTGTCCTTTTTATTATATCGTTAATGTGCTTTTTGTTTGTGGCACAGCGCGGATTTACAGTGCCATGGCGTTCGGGTGCTTTTATTTTCTATAGGACCATTTTTCTCACTTTCTGATTTTTTTCTATAACGAAAGTATAAACATTTTACTCAAGCTACTGAAACACCCTATTTTCTTGATAAAAAAATAGGTCATGAATGATGCAAAAATATAAAGGGATGATGCTTAAATTTATTTTTTAATTGTATCTAACATGTTTGCGATAATATTACAGTAGTAAATATGCAAACAGTTTGAAAAGCTTTTATACGACGTACATTATTAATACGTTTACCATGTTTACGCAACCCCACTCAGATCTAGCACTGCGACGGAAATGCTTTCTAATGGCTTTTATGACAAATGCTGTCTGAAATCGTCTAAATATAACTTTTGATATATACTTTTAATTTAGTTTTGAATGATTAAAATGCGCAAGTCATCCACAAGTAAATTGCATATGATGGTTTTGATGTGTTTTTGTTACAAGGCGCACACCTAATACACATTTAGACGCATATTTCCTTTATAAGATAGCGGCGGAAAAACAGGATAATTTTGGACAAAACAGAGTGAAACAGGATAAGTGTTCATGTGGTTCTTTAAAGGAACATTGAATCTAGATCGATAATAAATGCAACTTTCGAAGCTGAATACAAAATGATTAAGAAAAATCGCGAACTAGCATCGAAATAGTTTATATATGTATATATATCTGTAACAAGCGTCTGTAGAGTAACAGGGATCATTGAGTACTTACTTTGTGGCTTTCTAGCCTTTTGTGATTTTTTCAGTCTCATTAAAATCAAACCCTTTATCGCGCTACGATACTCTACACTAATAAGGATCAGACAACACTGCATTGGAGGTCACGTCAGATTGATCGTAGGATAAGACAGATTTCATTCTACATAATCGCTCTTTATCGACTGCTTCACTGCGCATGTTGCGTTTAAGTCAAACGCTGTGTAGCCATCGCGGAGAGTATCAAAGCGTAATTAGGATATGACTTTAATGAGATTGTGTTTTTTTTATAATATATATACATGGTCATTTATGTGTTTGACTTATATTGCCAATTAATGCTGTCTTGTTTGTTAGAAAATATAACCTGGCGGGGATATCTTTATTTACACTGTCCCGTTTATAGGGATGACAAAAGGGTAAGAGTGAGAGTTGGTGCACCCTAGAACCTGGTTTACACCACCAGCGGCCTTTCTTGCCACTGACCTTTTTATTTTGCATTTTATTCATCTTTAAAGCTGTTCTTTGTTTATGTGTGTGTTTGTGGTTGACTGTCGTCCTTGAATTCTATTTTACCTGTTCGATATGTATCTACTTGTATGACATTCATAGATCCAGTTTTATCTTTAACCACATCTGTTTTTTTATAACATGTTATCGCCCTATTGCTTTAACGAGTTGCATATGCAAAACAATGGCACGGATGATTAATGAGAGACTCGTTTGGTACCTGGAATCCAACAAACTGATAACAAAGTATCAAAGTGGATTCCGGCGAAGCACAACGAAGCACAACAGGCAATCTCATTCGATTTGCATCATTTATTAGGGAAGCTTTCATAAAGAAAGAAAATCTAGTTGCCGTATTTTTTTACTTGAAGAAAGCTTATGATACTGCACGGAAGTACGGTATTATGAATGATCTTCATGACCTTGGTCTTAGAAGCCGATTACAATATTTGATAGAGAATTTCTTAGATGATAGACAGTTTCGTGTCCGAATGGGTTCAACCCTCTCTGACATTCATGAACAGGAGATGGGTGTGCCACAAGGCAGTATACTCTCTGTCATCCTTTTTAGTATAACAATTAACAGTATTGTTAAAAGCATCAATCCTGGTGTGGATTGTTCTCTATATGTTGACGACTTTGTTATATGTTATCGTGCTAAAAGCATGAACACTACTCCAACAATGTCTCAATAAACTTCCGACCCGGTCTGATGAAAATGGTTTTAAATGTCCTAATCAAAAACTAATGGTATGTACTTTTGTCAACTACATTAAATGATATTGGGTCCTATAGAAACCACAGCGTCCGAACGCAATGGCATCGTAGGTCCGCACTGTAATGCAAACAAGGACTTGAAACTACAATGAAAGAGACAAAAAACAACAGAAAGGGTGATGAAGACAGGGTTACCGACTTGGAACGGACAGTAGGCAATAAGACCTACTGGTTAGCTTGAATCGATTTTATATGCGCACAGTCCTCGCTCTTATCCTGTCTTCAGCGCCCAAATAGACAAGACAGTGTAAACAAAACTAAATCCCATCAAAAGGAAAACTCTAACAATAAAGTCCACATCCAGCGAAACCAACTAAAGATATACATACAAAATAATAAACGTCTCAGGATGTATCCAGAATCGTACTGAACAACCATAGTAGTTGCAGCTAAAGAGATGACCAATCTAGGGTACGACCAGAAAACCCGAGGGACGAAAGCTCATGCACCCATCTCCCTTAGTTGGAGGTAGTCCAGTCATCGCACAAGTGAAAAGTGAAGCGTAATGACTGACTGTAGAGGGGTCAATCACTAAACATGCAGTGCGCTGTAAAACCAAGGGGTTATATCCTTTTCTGACGAACTTCCTGATTAAATTTGTAAAGCGGTCAGGAAACCCGTCAGACCCCTTTAACTTTCGAAGTTTATAGACCACATCTCCATAAAATGAGGGTTGTGATATGCCTAGTCGCAGAAGTGTTTTAAGGTTGGTGTTGTACTTTTCCACATGTACATAACCAGCCAAAAGTCTATATGTTGAAGCTAATGAACCATCACTGTCTCATAGACGGGACAAATTAGCCCTTCAATATGTCATTAAATTACAATCTAACCCTTCAAAAGCAACTTTCGGTATCGTTTTTAACTCTAATCATGACCCTCTTTTTGAACGAAAATCGAAGGCCACTCGACCATTTGGTCTTAGTATTTAACCAAAATTAAGAGACCTTGAGAGATGAAGAGAAAATTTAAATCGACCTAAACTTGATCGCCAAGTACCACAAATTCTACCGTGGAGTTTGGAAACACCAACAATTATTTTTGATCTTTGTAAAAGTAAAAAATCCAGTACAGATCCTACTATCTTTCAAAGCAAATTTAATGAAGTTAAATCGAAATACAGTAACAATCAACATATATACACATATGGTTCTTAAGATGGAGATAAGGTAGCTGCAGCAGCTGTTGTTCACTAACATAGCATAAAGAGCCGCCTGCCTGACAAGGCCTCTATCTTTTCAGCTGAACTTAAGGCAACTGAATTTGCCTTAAATAATATTCAGAAGTCTGATGATGACCATTTCGTAATCTTTTCTGATTCCTTTGCATCTCTTCAAGCACTGGGTTAATATGAAACATGACATGTGCTTCAACATTTAGAAAAGTTCAATTCTCTTATAGTTGATAATGTTATTATTTTCTGCTAGCTTCCAAGCCATGTAGGAATAATGTGGTAATGATAGAGCTGATAGTGCTTCTAAGGCAGCATTATTTTTACATCTTATGCCAAACGTAACTCTTGGCAAACCGCTTAGGATCTGTCAGTGAACAATAAATAACATATTGAACATTGACAATCCTTTTATTTTTAATTTTAATTTTGATATTTTTAATTATCCTCATACAGATGGGGATGATCCCCGAGCTACTTCTTATTTGTTTTTATAGAGCTTGTAGTACTGTTGAGGAATTTAATGTTCGTAAAAAAGCTTCTCCAACAGGGCTAAACTTCGAACAAAAAAAATCAAAATTGTATTATCGTAAACCTGATCTACTTTAAAATATATAATAAATGTAAGAACTCTTCTGCGACAAGGACTATCACAACCTTAGTAATGTGAGAACTCTTCTGCGACAAGGACTATCACAACCTGACTTCTATGGTGAGATGATTTACAAAGGTCTTAAGCTCCTTTGTTATAATCACTTTCATACAATCTTTATTAAACTTGTTATCAAAAAAGGTTACGACAAAATCATTTTGCAACGCACTGCATGTTTAGTGGTGGACACATTTACAGTTCGACACTATGCTTTCCTCTTTGCTTGTGCGATGACTGGACAGATTGTGGACTATATAATGGCGTCTTCTTTAATCCTTATAGGACAGTAGCGTCTGATGTTTGTCTTTAATATGGTCTTGTCGTACTCTTAACGGTTTGTTCTCTTGTTCTCTTGCTATAACCCTGTCTTCAGAGCAGACATTGACAAGACGGGGTAAATAAATGTACATCCCATCTTTAATTTTAAACATATTTGATTGCTTTTCTTCTATACACAAGCAAAAGGGTTGGGCCACAAGTTCTTCCAACATTAATAAAGGCACGTCCCAACAATATTGTAATTAACAGTTAACAAGATGGCAATACAATTGACATAAAATATTACATCCCATCAAAATGGCACCTTTACTAATATAGTTTACATCCAGATATATTAGCAAGCGATACACTTTAAATGTTGTAAATATATATAAATATATGTAAAAAATATGTCAAAATAAGGTCAATGTTTTTAAAGGTGATTCTTTTTGCCATCAAGAAGGAATCAATATTGCGAACAGTAATTATCCGCAATAATGATGCGTGACCTACCAAGACAGAAATCGATTTAGGTTAATATTCTTCCAATTTTTTTATGAAATTAAGTATCAGCAGTTTTGGAAAAATATGTTCCCATTATTGCAATTGTGCATCTGTATTGCTTAACAGCACTATCTAAAACATATAAACAAGTAAACTAAAGTACATCTTCAGTCTCATACCGTGAAGTCACGCGATTTCATAGCACATCAGAACACGATAATTGTGTTAGTTTAGGCATATCAGAACACGGTAATTGTATTAGTTTAGGCACATCGGAACACAATAATTGTGTTAGTTTAGGCACATTAGTTCACAAGAACCGTTGTCCCAAAGGTGATACATGGCGATAAACAGTTTCATAAGGTTTGCTCTACCTCTTTCAGTTAAAATACATTTTAAACGAGGACTCATTAATATCTCTAAAAATTCAAAATGTACTGCGTGTATAAAACAGTATAGAAAGCCACAAAGCAAATACTCAATGACTTCGCAAACGCATAACAAGGACATAATAAACATTTAAGGGCACAAGACAAACTGGAGAAATACATCAAATGTTACCGTCCTCTGAGGATTGAGGTAGACGTCATCATAATATGTTCGGTAATTATAGTAGCGAGTTGTACCACTAAACATGCATTTCGATGCAAAGTGATAGAAATAAGTATAAAAGTCGAACATAAAATGCAGCTTTCACGGAACACAGCAAACCCCAAAACACGTAAAACGATAAACATGAATGGTAATGTTAATAAGGAATAAAGGTATATGACGTCACAAACACAAAAAAGGGTTGACAATAGGGCAACCGCCTTGGAACGGTCAGTGGCAAAAAGGTCCGCCGGTGGTTTAAATCAGGTTCTAGGTTTCACCAAACCTCACTCTTATCCTATTGTCATCCCAACCAATAAACTGGCATGTGAAACAAAAGGTCGGTGTATGTACTTATTGGCACTGAACACATAGTATAGTTATACTAAAGAAAAAACGAAACGCAAATCTTGACGTACATCAACTATCTTGACGTGCGTTTAACTAAAATCAGTATACATTATTCATGTCTCATATTAATATTCCGCTAGTTTTGTGTGCATCCGAGTGTCATAACCGAAACTAAGTGTTACTAAGTCGTCATATAAGGCGAGAAGCAAATAATAACAACGTATTCGGTTAGAAATGGTCCTGGTACGTTTTCGGTTGTTAGAATGATCCCTTATGTTCACGGTGATTTCGCGACAGTTTCACGGCGGTTTCTGCTGGGGTGCTTGAGACGAAAATACGCGTCACCTTGACGACGGTTGTTGGTCAATTATGTCTCTCTCAGACATAAAAATAGTCTTGTTATAGCGCATTTATCACGCCAATGTGGAGAGACACCATACGCAGCGAAATACTGTTCAACAGCTATCTGACGGAGTCTTCACGCTCCTGTATACCTAAACGAGGTATATAAAAAACTTACGAAATGTGCCAAAACAGGCTGGATTATTGATAAATGATGTCGTGCGACAAAATTAAGAAAGTGGCATGTGTTTCCGAGTACATATTCCACGACCCGTGCAACGCGTGCAACTATAAATTGTGTATTGAATATTTTAAAAAAGAAAAAATGGTGGAGCAATTGGTGGTGATTTTCGATAACATGTAAATTAACAAAATATGTTTTTACAAATAACACGTCCGTTGACTGTCCTCCTTGAATGCTACTTTTCCTGTCCGATCTTTTTATATTTCTTTTTCATATATACTGATTCTAAATAATTTGCGTTTCTTTTTTTCCTCCAGTATATATCACATTGTTATGTGTGTATTAATGTTCATCCAACGTATTGTCAATACCGTTTATAAAGTTGTATAACTTTGATATATGAGTTACACTTTCAATTTCCAAGTCAGACATTTAAAAAACTATACTATAGTTCTTAGTGTCTTGCTTTCCACTTTGACAATAATTAATTCAGGTTACCTGCACTTTGTACGACCGAACACGAAACATAAATAATACACGTTTTCATAGTTTACGGTTCATCATAACATTCATGAACTGTTATGATAAAACCATTTCGATAAGCACAAACAAAAATGTATCAGCTTGTATATGCCCACGTAGAGTATGTAATGGAGAAACCTCGAACAAATGTAGATTCGTGAAAAATAATGCACGAGCCCCGAAGGAGCGAGTGCATCATTTTTTCACGAATCTACAGTTGTGAGTGATTTCTCCTACTTAAACCATGCGACTAAACTATTACTTTTGAAAAAGGGAACGACCGCCTCATAAGTATATGTTATTAAAAAACGTTGATATGTACATTTTTTGTTTTCTTTTACGTTGATGACCATTTAAAAATCCCTTTCGAGTTTGCGAGTATTATATATGCGTTGTTAATAGATTTTCGCCACCACGTTTGTCCCGTGTAACAAATGGTGCACATATGTCACAAAGACATGCAGCGCTGACCAGATGATGGAGTCGGGCGACTATTTTTTCATAACGCAGAACACTAATGAATATAGTTCGACTAAGTAAACCTGTCTTCACCACCCTTTCTGTTGTTTTTTGTCTCCTTCATTGTATTTGCAAGTCCTTGTTTGCACTACAGTGCGGACCTACGATGCCACTGCGTTCGGACGCTGTGGTTTTTATAGGACCCTATATCTCATTTTTGGTAAGTGTTTATTATTATGTTAAATGTTAACAACATCTTTTAATACCTTCTATTCTTTAACTATTTTTAGGATGTCGCTTAGCGTGTGACAGTAAGTTTCGTGTACATATTAACATAAGAAATAGTGTTCAATCCAAGAAATACTTTCCTAAAATGTTTTAATCTATATATTTTTCAGGGACTGGTAGATTCCAGAAACCGGTGTCTACAGACGACATAAAGGCGAGAAATCTAAATTCCGTGCCAACGAACAAATTTTAAAAAAAACACACACATTATGGCGGGATTGGCCAAGGTCAAGTTACTCCCAGGTTTCTTACTTTTATGGAACAAGGATTTCCTATTCCCGAGGATGTGGGGCAACTACTCGTACAAGACACTTTACTGGATTATTGGGGTCAGACATTTTCATGGGACCGTAAAGGATAATGCATGTAAGAAATTGTAATTCGATTTAAAGTGTGAAAACTGATACTTTAATTACGGTATTTTAATTATAAACTATTATATTTATATACTTTACTTATCAATGTACCAAATTGTGTCCACAAAATGGATAAAAGTACAACGGGACGTGAAAAGGATGGTAATTGATGTGTGATACTTTACTAGACTTGCGGATATATCGGAGCTTATTAACTATTTTGTGCGTGCAATATCTTGGATTTTTGGATTACTTACTGAACATTGGATCTAAAGTGCGAGAACCGAGAGCACCTTTTTCTTCATTTTTCAATATCTTTGTTTTTTGGATTAATAATTAAAAAGGTAAACACAGTTGAACTCTATAATTTCTTTCTTTTCTGTATTTTATTAATGATAGCCATTTTGATGCAAATAGCATATAACGTTTGCTTTAAGTACACGATTAACGATATGATTTGAATTAAATTACCTTAACTCTGCTTTTAACATGCCCAGATATATACTGAAATGAAAAAGAAACTCAACTCGGGAATTTCCGCTATATATTGTATGTACAATATGCTGCTGTTAATCGAATGGTAGATGGCTACTTAAGACCTTTTCTTTCAGAAAAAAATACTAAAACAATACATAACACAGCAAATAGTATTCCTTCAAAGTTTCATTATTGACAGACTACGCGTTTGGCTCCAGCATGTGAGCAAACTTTGAATGCAACATTTTGAAAACTCTTTACGTTAGATACAGTACTGAAATGGCTCAATTTTCCAAAGAGATACTTTGTCTATGATGTTTCTTGTCGTGCCCTTAATGGTTTATTCTCTTGTTGCTCTGGCTTCTGCCAAGTCATTGAGTACCTTCATTGTGGCTTTCTAGGCTATTGTTGTTTTATATTATATTTACACGAGCATATTTGTGTTTTACTTATATTGTCTATTGATGCTGCCTTGTTGATTAGAGATTATATTATGGTGGGGATTTCTTTATTTACACTGCCCTTTTTTAATGCGATGACAGTAGGGTAAGTGTTGAGGTTTGGTGCACCCTAGAACCAGTTTAAACCCCCAGTGGCCTACTTTGCCACTGACCGTTCTAAGGCGGTAGCCCTATTGTCAAACCTTTTGTGTTTGTGATGTCGTTTGCATTTAACATTACTTTAATTTGCCTTCTTGTTTGTTTGTCTGTTTGCGTGTTTGTTTCTGTGTTTTGTGGTTCACTGTCCTCCTTGAAAGCTACTTTCCCTGTCCGATCTTTTTATATTTCTTCAACATTTGTGAATTTCTTGTTACAAGTGTATTGTGATTAAAACGTCTACAACATCACAGTTGTGTCCTTTCTCTAACTAACTTTACAAAATATCTTGGGATTTCTTAGGAATATTATGTGGAATTAAAGTGCAGTACATACAATGTAGAGCGGAAATTCCCGAGTCGCGTTTCTTTTTTGCTTCAGTATAGAGCCCCCACCATAACATCTGAGAAGTTATGAAATTGCATGTGAAACTTCATTCCTGCTTTGGGTTTGGTAGTCAATTATTTTAATGTTGCTCCAAACCCCAACCACTTCACCACTTTCCACCCCAACCCAAACCACCATACACTAAGATCTGAAAAAATTGGGTTCTCAACTTTTGAAAACAAGCTGCGACCAGCACGATCCCCACTGGTTAAACCATAGGTATGACGTCACTCTTTAGATGTAACTGTGGATTGTTTTTCACGGACCAACGATTGATTCATGTGTTCGCCATTTATACAGTCTGTGGTAGACTGTGTTAATCGCTAACAAAGGAATCAACTGTTGATTCGTGAAAAAAAATCCCAATTATAACAATAGAGTGACGTCATAGCTATGGTTTAAGAATCATAAACTCCAGTAATATCATAACAACAAGGATAGCACGTATGACGTGTTTCCAATTCGATGCTTTACCATAAGAGGAACCATATATTAACGGTACTATCCTCTGAGTTACTTCGCACTTCAGTGGTATTTGGCATGTCAATTGGTCCGATCTACAGCATGTCTAAATAAACGCGCAATTGCATTGTAAACTTTCATCTACTGCTGTTATTTTGTTGTTTTTTTTGTTGGAAAATATATTGACGGTTACAATACAAATAAGTAAAAAAAGTCGAACAGGAACTGCAACTTTCACAGAACACAAAAACACGCAAGACGACAGAAATGAATGGCATTGTAAAGGCCTATGACGCCACAAACACAAAAAAAAGGTTGACAATAGGGCTACCGCCTTGGAACTGTCAGTGACAAAAAAGACGGCTTGAAAAAATGAACAATGATGTGGTACATTATCCTAGTCTAGCTGTAGAAATACTTGCCTAAATCATTATGTGTACGTGTTTCATTTAGTATTAACATAGAAATACGGTTTGAATTACATAGTAATGACAGGAAAAGTAAATATTTTCAATGCATTAGGTCGAAATTAAATTGTTTCAGTGATATGTTTATTGGCTTTATCTCAAAGGTATGTATTGCTTAGATTTTTCATGGCTATTAAGACAACTACGACATGATGACTGTTGCAATATACGAGGCATCGAGTACCGTTATCGTTAAATATATCTTGAAGTACTTATGCAGCATTATAAGCGAATGTTTACATTCTCTCCTGCATATAAACCATGGGAGAACTGTCCCGCCTGCATATAAACCAAAGGAGAACAGTCCCTCCAGCAAGGGAGAACAGCCCCCAGCATATAAACCAAAGGAGAACATTCCCTCCAGCATATACACCAAGGGTGAACAGTCTCCTCTAGCATATACACCAAGGGAGAACTGTCCCTCCTGCATATAAACCAAAGGAGAACAGTCCCTCCAGCAAGGGAGAACAGCCCCCCAGCATATAAACCAAAGGAGAACATTCCCTCCAGCATATAAACCAAGACGAACAGTCTCCTCTAGCATATACACCAAGGGAGAATCCTCAAGGTTTGCCATCAGGTGTGGACTATTTTGAGTGCTTGGTTTGTGATTGACTGTGTGGGGACATCGATTTTAAATCTCAGCCGAAGGATTGGTAAAGGTAAAAACTACTTTTAAATATTTCGATACTTAACCCAAATATGATCCTGGCTGGGACAGTGTACCTTTGCACCACGGCGCCACCTTAATTATTACATAATCATTGTAAAATTTGCCGATCAGGACTGTTATTCATTCGATCTTTGGAGATCGCTGAGGTCGATACTTATATTTAGTCATCGGTGGTACATTTTCAATTTCGTTTGTTTTCTTACTTAATTTTTGATTCTGTGGTTCCACTAAAAGGCTCTGGGTATTGTTTTACCACTCACAGGATATGTTGTCAGATTTTTAATTTATTCTTTTGGCTGTTACTTGTGATACGCAGGCTTCATAACCGCTGCTCCCAGCTAAATTCCATTATGTTTATTTCGCTCTTCGGGGCATTTAATTGTTATTAGATACTGGGATCATACGCCGTACGACATGGGGAAGAAATATACTCCATGTCCACCGCCATATGCATGCCATTTTCGGCATGGTTAACATTTTGTACTATTGATTTTATGAATATTGAGTTTTGCTCAACCCGGGGCTATAGGGCGTGAGCGGTAGCTAGCATATTTAACTACCGCTCATGAACAATCAAACCGAGACTGCAATATATTATATGTCGTGTTCGGCCGTTTCCGAGGGTTCACTCTCATACTCTTTCGATAGTATTCATATATGTATTGTGCAACAAAATCAACAACAAAATCAACAACATTACAATGGAACAATAACTTGCTTTGAGCGCCGTGATGTAATGGTTAGCATTGCGGCTTAGTAGTAGTATAAGAAGTGGGGGTACCAGCGCAGTTTTTCACTTCGCGGGGAACGAGAAAAACTAATGAAAAATGTCAGGGGGGACTCAGGCGAAACTCTCCTTTACACACTAAGATCTAAATGTAAGTCACGCCTAAGTCAACACCAACATATTTCAACAGTTTTCTCAAGCACCCCGCGATGGAAAATCCCGCTGATACCCCCACTTCTTATACTACTAATCAATCCGGTTTGTCATTTTAGGAGAGCGCAATTTTATTTTAAGAGAGCGCAATTTTATGTTATGTCTACTTTCGGCGAATCTACTTTCGGCGAAGTTTTTCAATAACATTTGCAACTCATTAAGCAAAGTCAGTCGGAACCGGGCAGTAGTCTTCATCGTCGCTCTGCATATCAAGGTATCATGGAGTATTTTATTTTTCTACACTTTGCTATTTTGAATTTCAGTTCAAGAAGCTCCTCTCTGTTTCCGGCCACCTCACGTTCATAATTATCCATTTCAACCAGGAATCGCCTTTTTTTGGTGTCCATAAAATCATCACGAACTACTTCATATTCTACTTGGAGTTGCTTACCTCTCATCAATTCTCTTCTATATTTATCTTTTAAATGGTTAGGTTTTCTGCAAACCTTTTCTAA
Source organism: Cyrtodaria siliqua (assembly GCA_037043455.1). Classification (NCBI taxonomy): domain Eukaryota; kingdom Metazoa; phylum Mollusca; class Bivalvia; order Adapedonta; family Hiatellidae; genus Cyrtodaria; species Cyrtodaria siliqua. The sequence goes on along the minus strand of JAWPHD010000086.1, from coordinate 555,705 downwards.
TCTTTGTTGTTCCATTATTAAAAATACTATATATAATTATTTTTAAACCCTTGAATGCTACTCAACTATTACAATTAACTGTATGCTAACGTATCTTGTCCGTTATCTAGTATGAACCGTTTATCATCATAAGCTGATATACTTTTTTTATTTATTTCATAGCTGCTAATGTTATGTTTTTGTGATATAATGACTTTCATCTCATGGTGAGCTTCTGTTGCCGTAAACAAAATATTTTTGTAATCGTCATGTGCTATCTGTTTTTTAACAACACACTTTTTAACGCCCTTACATTTCTTTGTACTAACTTCATTATCTAGCACATACGAATATAGTTTACTCCGCAACCCAACAAATTCAACAATGGGTATTCCACAAGTTTCATCTTTCATCTTGCCAATAACCTTTTTATTATCATTAAAGGCATTTGCTGTAGTTTTCCATGCGCAGCTTTTTTGGGCGAATTCGCTTCTAAAACTATTGGATGGATTTTCCTAAAAATTTACTGGAATGTTGCTTTTGATGTCTAGTTCTATTTTTTGTCTTTCTTTTTATTTTTTGAATTTTGTTTTTGGGATTTCTTTTCTTGAATTTTTTTTTTATTTAAATTTTTAATTTTTTTTAATTTTTTTATTGTCTTTATTTAAATAGAAAAATATATCATTTTGTAAAAATTTCAACAAAATTAAAAAATGTAAGCATAATGGTACGGTTCCAAAAACCAATATTAAATCTCATTATGCATAGTGACCTATAAATTTAATTGAATATATTGTCTAAATATATCTTCAAATAAGTGCCTAGGAAGTTTGAACAAATTCTGTTATTAGGAACATAACAAAAAAGGAAAATATACCAGTTCTATATAATTTCATACAAAACTTGGCCTTTTAGCATAGGGGTAGGGTTTCAAATTCTTTTTCTAAACAAGCATGGGAACCTATCATTTTTATTGCACATTTTGTTTTTATATATGTTAAATTATGTGCTTAGAAAGTTTAAAAAAAATCTGTTATTGGGAACATACAAAAAAAAAAGAAAATGTTATCATTATGGGCTAATTTGTGCATAAATTGTGGTAATGGTCTCAACAGATTTTGTAAAAAATATAGGTTTTACATAAAGATGAGCTTTAAATGTTATTGTAATTAAATGTTCTTTACTTTAATACAAGTTTAGCAGAATTGTGACCAATGAATAAATGATTAGACTTCAAAAATATCTTATTTAGCTATTTTATGGACTTGTTCAACTTTTTGGACAGATTGACATGACGGTGGCATTACAAATTATTTTTTAAAATGTTAACAAGCATAGTGACCTACTATTATTTTTGCCTTTTCTGTCTATACATATAACAGACTTACTGTACAAAAAATGTAAAGAAAATCTGTAATGTAGAAAAAACTATAGAAAATGGCAAATAATTTTCATTAAACATTTTACAAGAAATAAATGAAGGTCTTGCTGCATATTTTAAGAGAACCTCCTCGTCGTGAGTCAATTTAACATTAATTCTTTTTCTCAAATTTTCCATAGTTTTACCAAAAACTGAATTGTTCATCAGTTTGAAGAAATCCTTTTCATAAGCATTTTTACCAGCTGTTCTCTTGGCAGTATGAAAGTCTACGTATGTTTTCAACCACTTTGATTCGTCGAACTGTAGTATTTGGTGTATTTTTGTTACCTTCAATCCAATTTTTTTATACAGTTCTAAGTTTCTAAAATGCATGACATACTTTTCTTTATTTTTCAACGTCGTAACACGTTTATTAACATTACAATGTCCTAAATTAAATTTTTGTTTTAAATTTTTACAATAGTCTGACAACCACTCATCTTTGATATTTAAACTTTCCGGGGCGAGAGGATAATCATTATGCGAGTCATGCAGTTTCTCAGGATACCAAATATCGCACTCAACAATGTATTTTGCTTTTCCTTTTTCAAACTTATCAACCCACTTGAAGTTGCCAGTAGGTAACGGTTGGCACGTGGCCCACCCGTAAGTTATTAGCATCAAGATATATTATGTTCTTGTTTTATTTTTTCTTATCGTAGTTTTTCATATATTTATTGTTAGCCTGTGAATATCTGTTTGCGATATAACTCGTACCGCCTCTTAATCCTTTTTTCACAAACATATATTGATCAATATCAGTTATTAAATCAAGCTGGATACCAGTCATTTTGAGGCATGCATCCCAGGCTAAACCAGGACTACTGAAGTAATGACGAGGATCTAATTTGTAATACTCAATGCACATTTTTCTAAGGTTTTCAAAAACATCTGTCAGCAACAGCACATCATTCTTAAGATACAAATCATGATATTCTCACATATTTTTAATCTTAAATGTTTTCCATATTTTGTTAGCGTGTTCATAATCTGCATCTGAAATGTGCTCATCATTTAATTGAGAATAAAAGCTATCTTTGCCGGGTAACTTAGTATCCTTGAAGCGTTCAAAACTGTTCATGTAATCATAAGGATAAACGCCTTTTCGTTTTATTAATTCTAGCTTGTCGCCAGAGTATTCCTGAGAGGTGTATTGAAACGAAGGGATGTTTTTTTACTAAATTTTCTAATGATTGAGACATAAACTGAAAACTGTCAATAAACACCAAACTTTGTCCTCACATAAAAGCCATGTACTTCTCCATGTTATTTGGTATAACATATATGTTCCGTTTAAACTTCCCGATGTGCTGCATTATGAAGTGAGAGTCATATCCTCTCAAGTTATGAAACACAACAGGTATTTTTCTAGTCAACCTGAAATTAATATTACATATGTCATGAGCGCTACCCCTATACTTCCCAGTTATGTGACAATGGTCCCTGACGTTTCTGATGGAGTTTTTGTATGCCACTGTATAACCCGCGTCAATTTTTTTGAGATTTGTTGCAAAATCATTACCACAAATATGACATGATTTAGATTTTTGGAATCTAGCTTCTTCTTCCTGTGACATTACTAGATCTTTTTTAAAGTTTGCATTCATAGTTTTTTTGCACCATTTTTCTTCTTCTATCATTTTTTCTAAAAACTTGTAAACAGCACTTGGTCCTCTATACGTTACAACTGGTTTTGAATATTGATCATCATAACAACAAACAACCTTATACCCGTAACTGCAATCAGTATGCTTTTGATATGCTTCCGTATGTGATTTTTTAGGATTGTTTGATGCTGAAGAAATACTTTCGGTTACTTCTTTAAAATCAGAATATGTAACAAACGGAACCATTAGCTGTATGTTGTAGTTTTTAAACTTAACTTTTTCATCTTTGTTTGGCATCCCTACTGCTTGCTTACCATTAAGTGAAAGACAAACAGGTTTATGTTTTTCCAGAACTCTTTCTAATTTAAAGCACTGCATGCATGTTTTACAAAACCATTTTCTTTCCTTGTGTGCTGTTTGATTATACATCAAACTGTTAAAATCTTTTATCCACACGTAATGATTTTTTTCTTCTTTGGTGATTAAAAGCATATCACATGTCTTCTCTGCTTTAATTTTTGATATGTACAAAGGGTATACTTGATTATCTTCATACCCAAATATGTTAAAACAAATGTTGTTTTGTTTTCCTATTTTTGGGATTTGTTTGATAGTAACAGGAAATGTAATTCCTTTGTAATCAAGATCACCAATATGATTGTTGTACTTTGTTATTCTTTGAAGATCTTTTTCAACTGGAAATTCATAAGCCAAATGGCACCATCTAAAGCACTCGTTAATTTTCATTTTTTATATTAATTATTCCTTTTTTAGAATTAGCAAGTTCTTTTGGTAAATCCAAATAAGAGCTACCCCGTAAAGGCTTATACTTTATTCGATTTATGTAATGTGCATCGAGTGTTTCAATTACCCAACCACTTCCCAACTGAATCCAATTTCCAATTCTATTGATAATTTCTTCCTGTGCTTTGTCTAATGATTCTGATATTTGATTTTTGTTTAATATTATTACAGCCTTCGAGGCAAAGTAAGCTATTTTGTATACAAAATCATAACCTCCTTTATCATCCGGTACTTGTTTTTTAAAAGTAAGTTTTACATCAATGCTTAATTCAAATCCACCTGTTTTTCTTAGTTCTTTTTTAAGAAAGTTCACAACACTTGATTGTGTTTTTTGTAGTTGTCTGAGCGGATCATTACTGACAACATTTACTTTAAAAACCTTGCTATACTGTTTTGGGGATGTTTCAATTTCTCGTATACTCATTAAAGAATATTACATGAGATTATTTTTTTAAGCCCCTATTAATTAATTAATTTATTTATTAATTAAATAACATTCTTTTATTTAATATTTTCACCCTCGCCGGCGTCCTCATCGATATCCTCGTCGGCGTCCTCATCGATATCCCCGTCGACGTCCTCATCGGTGTCCTCATCGACGTCCTCATCGGCGTCCTCATCGGTGTCCTCATAAACATGTTCATTGGTGTCTTCGTTAGTAACCTCATCCAAGAGAGCATCTATTTCATTATCCAGAAGAATGTCTAAGTATCTCCGAAAGCATTTTTCCTCGAGGACTCTATTATCTATCATCTGACTTATTTTTACATGATATTTGCAGTATCTATCAAAATCAACAGTTTCAAGATCACTTCCAGCTGCCAGTAATTTTATTTTTATCCTGTATTTGCAATAGTTTATAAACTCGTCTTTATCAAAAACTTCTGCATCAATCATTTCTTTTAAACTTTCGACAAACGTTTCAAAGTCTTCATAACATCCGATATCAGTATTAATCACATGAGGTTTTTCTAGATTGCTGATTAGATTATCTCTAAACAACTCAACATTTTCAGACATTACTTTTAATTGTGTTTCATTAAAAATCTTAATTTCTTTTTCTGCTAGATCTGTGAGAAGCTTTACAGCATCATTGCACTCAATCTCAGTTTTAATTGCCCAATCTTTTTTAAAAGCTGCAATATCATCTGACAATAGTTGCATGTGAACTGTCTCAAACTCTTTGATAAGTTCATTTGTCTTGGTTAAAAGAGCTTGCTCGTAAGCAGCTACTTTCTCATAAACCTTCTGTTCCTCTTCAAACTGTTTTCTTTCTTCTTCTGCATAACTGTAATTACTCATATATTAAAGATTATATTTGTTTTATTTATTTAACCAGCATAAACAACAATATTAACTCCTCTGTCAAGTAAAATACCATAGTGGGCAATAAAAGAGTCTTTGTATAAAGTTGGATGGTAAATGGTTGCCTCTGAAATTTGTTTTTTGCAAAAAGAACGTAGTTTGTTTATATCTCCTTTTTTTATTTTCCATGACAGTTTTAGTCGTTTTGCCATTGTAATGATTCTTTCTGCCAAATCTTGAAAGTTTAAAAAAATTAAAAGCTGAGCATCTAATTTATTCGCATCTTCAAAATCAATAGTTTTTGCATGTTTCTCTTGATCTTTTTTAAAGATTTTGATTTTCCTTTCTATACGTTCCATTTATATAATTACATAAGATAATATTTCTTTAAGCCTATATTTTAAATATATGATTCTATATTATAATATAATGAATTGCAAATATTGTGAAAGAGTTTTAGATATTATTGATCCCCCTGGGACGTGCATATATTGCATCTTATTTTACGCAACTAATAAAAAGAAGCTTTGTAAATATTGTACCAGAGCCAAGATGTGTTACAAGTGTACTTACGCATGTGTGAATTGTAACGATACTTGTGACGTTTTCGATAACGAGCGTGTTTGCCTTAATTGTGGCACTCACAATGGCTACAATCTTATTTCAGGTTACAGTTAGAGCCGAAAGAAAACTGTTTACCACAGAAAGTACCATTTAGATAAATACTTGGTAGAATATGATTTGTCTTCTGCAAATAGACAAAGATTTGAAGATTTGTTTTACAAAATTGTAAAGATTTTGGATAAGCGGTAAGGTCGAAAAAGATCAATCAAATTTGAATACATTTTGAAAAGATATTTAAAATATTAAAAATAGAAAAAGAAACAAAACCGATTGAAGCAAAATCAACCAGAGAAAAGTACGATAGGATATGGCAACAAGTCGAATTACGACCGGATGCCATGACCGTTTGCTTCCGCGGGGCATCTCTACTAGCTTAATTTCCATTAAGCTTGAACCTTTTCATATACATTTCCAGAGGTTCCGTGAAGTTATCAATTATTTGAATCTCTAATATTTTATTAAAGACAATCCTAATTATCTCCTCATCATTTTCTAGTCCTGTGGTTGTTTGGACATATGATAGAAGTTGTTTGAAACTCCTATGATGTGTTTTCAACAAAGTCTTTCTTTCTGCTATTCTTGTTTTGCTCGCTAAAACAGCAACTACTGGAGGAACTGCACCAACTGCAGCCACGGGAATTGCCGGAATCAATGCCAATACAGCAGTAGAACCAATTATTCCACTGGTAATCTGAAATGTTGTGTTTATAATACCGCACAATTTATAACTGCGTCTGTATGCAGCAATAAGTCGCGTCAAGTGATCAATTAATTATTCTTTGTTAGTAATTTGTGCCATGTATAATAACAATTAGACAATAATTTAATTAAGATATTTAGAAAATAGTTGCTCATGTTCTTTGGATGATATTTTGCCTATTTTTAATAATTCATCGATTTTGCTAATACCTTTATTTATTAACTGTGGACTATTATTTCCTGATTCGATACTCCGGCATACTAACTCTAGATCACTAACCAAATCTTTGGGACAATTGTAATATTCAACATCAACACAACCTCCAAAATTCTTCTTGAACTTTGTAGAACCTTTGTGAATTGGTAAACCAGATAATTCTGTTAGTTTCTTAAAAGCATTCTGAGACAGTTTTGAATAAGGTTTTTTATTATTGTAACGCTTTGTTATCAAGTCTATGAAATCATCATCCACTTTCATATCTAGCACAATTGCTTTTCCTAGTTTGACAATAAGTTTGTGATGACCAACAAGCTTGGGCAAATAAATTTGTAACACTCCATAGTGGCCATCTTTGTCGACTTTGTAGGAATTTCTTTTTTGTTGCATCTCTTTGCCAGTCTTTTGTGCAGTTTCACTAGCTGCTCGAATCCGCTCAGGCAACCTCCTTTTGTAAAAATTCAGATCATTTGCCTCATCTATTTTTTCACTATATTCTTTTGCAAGTAAATCTCTCTTTTTTTCGGTGCCATCGGGGTCATCGAGTAATTTTGAATATTTAGATTTAGTCACACTGGTTGTCGCCTTATTCCGCCCCTCCTTGAGTTTTTCTTCGCTAAGGTTGTATATGTGTGTCCTTAGACCATTTATCTCGCGTGATATTTCCTAATATATCTCATCAGCCCTTTCAATATATTTATCATATTTAGCTTTTCCTTCCATAATACCTGGTATTTCAGTTGGCATTGGCAAGTTATACTTATCAAGTACTTCTTTATTCATACCAGCGTCCAAGTCAATATCATACACCAGTTTTTCTTCCCATTCTTCTGCTTCTATTTTTTCTTCCTCGGCACTAAATGATGTACGTTTTTTTTTTCTGCAAATAGGTCTGTCCCGGGTTTGGCAGCTTTTGACCTTAGCACTCTGTCTGAAGCACTTCTTAATTTTGGTCACTTTATTGCGTGCTCTAGTTCCTCTCGGTAACTAGTCGACGTTAGTTTAGTAGGATTTGCGGTTTTCTTGGCAGCTGGTTTTTTAACGTGTGGCGGTGGTGGTGGCGGTGGTGGCGGTAGTAGCGGCGGTGGTGTCGGTGGTGGCGGCGGTGGTGCTATACCTCCGCGATCAGGCGGGGCAAGTAATTGTGGACGTATTGCCTCGGGAAGAAGAGCCAACTGTTGACGTATTTCTGGAAGGGTAATCAAATGTTCAGCTAGCCGCCTTGTTTGCTCTGTTATATCGCCAGTTACATATTTAAATACTTCTGTGTATAAATCACGACTAGCTCCTTTTTCTAGTCTTTTTCGGATAACTTTATTCTCGAATTCTTTAACAAGCTCACTCTATTTTCGCATTTTATCTGCTAATTCTTTCCCTTTTAACAAAGACATGTAATAATATAAGTTAGATTAAAATAAGATAAATTAAAATAAGTTAAGACAAGTATTATCCAAGCATTATTATAATGCAAATTCCAAACTATGATATTAAAACAGAAAACGGTAATTTTAAACAACTATGGAACTTTATGCCAGACTTTGTTTTAGAATCTTAATTTGCGGTAATTCAGGATCTAGCAAGACGAAACATTAGTTCACATGTTGCTGAAACCTTTAGTTTACTACGACAAAATTTACTTGTTTGCTAAAAACTTGGAGCAGTCTAAGTATCAGGTTTTGTCACAAAAACTTGAAAAGATAGCAAAAAAGAATACAATTTAGGTCGAAGATATATTAGAATGTTCAAATGATGATGTTATCCCTGTGAATGATTTGGATTCTGATACTCAAAATATAGTCATTTTCGACGATTATGTTTGTGAACGCAATCAAAACGATATTATAAATTATGTCATCCAGGGAAGACACAAAAATTGTTGCGTAATTTATGTATCTCAATCTTATTACAAAACTCCCAAAGACATTCGTTTGAACTGTTCTCATTACATCTTCTTTGCAACTCCAGTTAATCGTGAGCTGGGTATGCTTTCCAAAGAACAAGATGTCCGCAAAGAGCAGTACAAAAAAGCGACTGACAAGCAGTACGACTTTCTGTATCTTGATCGCCCGAGGAAGTTAGTTAAAAGAAACTTCACCGGTGAAATTTAATGTAATATATATTATATAATGGGGCTTTTTAATGATCTTGGCGACGAAGTTACTACTGGCCGTGTTAATATTACACATTTTGGTATTGTGCTGTCTGAGTATGTTAAACAAAAACATTTGGTTAATTATCTTCACAAGGGTAAAAACCAGGAAAATGTTTTGAGAAGTGATCTTGACATGCATAAAAATAAAATTATCAATGTAGGCAATCCGACAAAAGCAGATGATGCAGTAACAAGGCAATATGCTAAAAGAAGAATAGCAAAGATCATACGTGATTATGATATTGATAAAATTTCAGACATGATAAAAAAATTGACAACAGGGTCCTATAGAAACCACAGCGTCCGAACGCAATGGCATCGTAGGTCCGCACTGTACTGCAAACAAGGACTTGAAACTACAATGAAAGAGACTAAAAACAACAGAAAGGGTGGTGAAGACATGGTTACCGACTTGGAACGGTCAGTAGGCAATAAGACCTACTGGTTAGCTTGAATCGATTTTATATGCGCACAATCCTCGCTATTATCCTGTCTTCAGCGCCCAAATAGACAAGACAGTGTGAACAAAACTACCTCGCAACAAAAGGAAGTCTCTAATAATAAGTTCAACATCCAGAGCAAATAACAATAATACCCACTAAGATGTTGTTGTAAAGCTATATAAAATACAAAATAAGAAACATCTCAGGATGTATCCAGAATTGTACTGAACAACCACAGCAGTTGCATCCAAAGAAAAAAACAATCGAGGGTACGACTAATCGATTTTATATGCGCACAATCCTCGCTATTATCCTGTCTTCAGCGCCCAAATAGACAAGACAGTGTAAACAAAACTAAATCCCATCAAAAGGAAATCTCTAACAATAAAGTCCACATCCAGAGAAACCAACTAAAGATATACATACAAAATAATAAACATCTCAGGATGTATCCAGAATCGTACTGAACAACCATAGTAGTTGCAGCTAAAGAGAAGACCAATCTAGGGTACGACCAGAAAATCCGAGGGACGAAAGCTCATGCACCCACCTCCCTTAGTTGGGGTTTCAGTAGGTAAAATCATAGAGTCCCAAGAGGTAGTCCAGTCATCGCACAAGTGAAAAGTTAAGCGTAATGACTGACTGTAGAGGGGTCAATCACTAAACATGCAGTGATACAAATGTATGGTAAGTCTGATACAAACAAAGTTACAAGCAAACCGCGAGAAAATGCTTGAAATTCAAAACGGATCGGAATTTTTTGAGTGATGCTTTGAAAGAGCTAGAAAAGAAAGATGTATCGGAAGAGAGTGAAAACTATAATAAATTAAGTGAACAAATAAGAACTGGTGTTCAAAATATTAATACACGGATTGGAGAAATTAATAAACAAATGGTTGATAACAATGAACTAGAAACTGCTATTGCTGATGCTTCAAAACAAATGAGAACTGCTTTTATTACCGAAATAACTTAAATTAAAATATTAAATGAGCAGATAAACACCAACGTTGCTGATATCAACAAAGAATTTGAAGACATCAAAAAGAAAATGGTTGACAGTATGTCGTTAGAGACTGCTTTGAACAAATTGGTTGACACTGATAAACTTGAGACTGCACTGAGCAAACTGGTTGACACTAATTAACTTGAGACTGCTATTGATGACGCTTCAAAACAATTGAAAGCTGCCCAGGATGAAAGAAGTAAAGCTTTTGATGGCGAGATAGCTTCATTGAAACAGTTTATTCAAAAGTCTGATAGTCGACACACGGCAGTTCTTGATATAATTGATGAGCTGAAAGTAAAAGTAGACTATTTAAGTCGGATTCTAATTCTTGAAGCTACAATAAATGGAATAAGTATTATTGAAGATATTACTAGTCGAGTTAACTATGTATCATATCCAACACGAAAACCACTTGAAAGAACCAAACGTGATGCTTTTTTCGAGGCTTTTTCTTTTGTAGCCAATCCGCTTATAAAAAGTGGAGAATATGCTACAGAATATCCCGGTGGTGGTAAACGTCCCAGCGCTATGATAATTGTAAAACCCGGGCGCTATATCGTTGAAGCAGACCTTACATATACTGTTGCAAAACAGACATTGGTATGGATTATTTTAATTTGTTTAATACAGGTAGAATTGATCGTGATCAGCCACGTCCTAAGTCAAAAATAGAAAATGGTAAACGAATACTAAAATGAACATTTGAAGCATTTCTTCCGAAATCACATTTTTGGACCATCTTAACATCCACAAAACGAAACACTACACAGGTTTTCAATTTTGAAAAATCAAGTCTTAAACTGTTTTACAAAGGTGATTAATTTCATCTTCTAATATGTATAATGGAACAAAACATTGTATTATCATCAGAGAAAGCGTCAATAATTAATAGCTCGAATACACCGAGTAATTTTATAACTGTATTTGACAGACCATTAATATTAGGAAAGAACAAACAGTATGGCATCGGACTTGATAAGATTAATTGCATGACTTACTCATGGTATAATATTAGCGAGGATTTTAATAACAAAATGATAAGGTATAGCAATGAAACAGATTTGAAAACTATTAGTTTTGCAAATGGAAATTACAGTTATGCTGATATCGAGAATTATATAAAAGAAACATTGACTGTAAACGGTGATTTAACTGATGACTCACCTGTCCCGATAAGAATTGAGTTTGATTTATCAAGTTTTAAATGTTCGGTTACCATTCATAATAATTTCATGCTTGATTTAAGAGACTCAAACTTTCACACCTTGATCGGGTTTGACAAAGATGCAGTTATTAGAGAAACTAAATTTGGAACTGTGACACCAAACATAACAAATTATATCGATACATTGTACATCCACTGTGATTTGATAAGTATTTCTATTGTTGATGGATCGTACGGGGATGTCATTTATGAAATAAGTACAGCTGATCTTACGAGATCGTATCCTTTCAAAGACGAACCGATAAGAGTCGGGTTCTGTGAGGTAAACAAAACGCTCATGAACAGTATGAATATTTACATAACCGACTTCTCTGGTAAAATTATTAATCTAAATGGTGTCCACACATCATTTCGATTTGTTTTGAAGGAATTAATGTAACATAAGTTATATGGCACGTTCAAAAAAAGTTTATGACACTAGCATGGGAACATAACGATTAGCGACAATAGCACAGCTTTAGCAGTCTAAGGCCATTCAAATACACAGAAATTTGTTCAAAACCTTGCTAATATCTCATGTGTCCACCGTTGCACCGAATACACTAAAAAATGGGACGTCGCATGCTTCTGACGTAACGACTGACGAAGCATCGGGCAAATTTGGGACGTTGTATACGTCAGGATGACCCTATCCAAAGTGTTCAGGACCTTGCAGCAGCACTTGTCCGCGAAAGGAACACATTACCTCCAGAATTCGTCAGTCGCTTCGTCAGAAGCATGCGACGTCGCATTCTTGCGTGTATTCGGTGTAACGGTGGACACATGAGATATTAACGAGGTTTTGAATAATTTTCTGTGTATTTGAATCGACTTAGACTGCTGAATCTGTGCTATTGTCTTACCTTTACATTTGTTCAGTTTTGTGAATTTCGTTTTCACATCTATGTTTTTAAACTGTGATTTATTTTTTTATTATTCGGTATATTTCGATGAAAGTTTGTGCCGATTTTGCAGGAAAACAAAGTGGATACTTTTTATTTTTGCTGAGTATAGAATCAACTTTTCGATAAGTTATGATTAAAGCATGGCGAACCGAAATACCTCGGTTATAACCAGCTTGATCATCTCGAGATTCTGCCGCAGTCATATTATCTAAATAAAAGTATTCGTTTGTTCCGGTTGAGTCTGCATAATCTTCAGAAATTTTAAGCAAGCTTTTGACATTAACAAATCTGTGGAGATTATTTCCATCGTAAACTATTTTTCCATTTTGCTTTACTTGCATTTGATTAATCAGTGAAGCCGCATCATTAATTAGAGCAATTTCATCGTCTGCGAAAGCGGCTCCGTCAGCAAGTTTGTATACTCGAAAACTGATTTCAAAATATGCGTTATACCAATCAAAGTAAGAACTTCTATCATTTAGTGTAAACTGATAACCACTTTTCATTTGCCTGGCAGCATTTCCTGGTTGTGCTGTAGGAGTATCTAACTGAATAGGTATATGTTCATATCTAGTATTATATTGATTACTTCGAAACATCTATATATACTAGTAATTAGTTTATTTTGTATTAATTAATCGTTTAATTCTTGCATTAATATTTTTGGTTCCTCTTCCGGATAGTAATCTGTTAATTTTTGTATTTTCATCTTCTTCAATTATATTATCAGCCACAGATTTAGCTACATCTTTTGTGGAAGCTTTTGTAAGTTCTTTTAAAATTATCTTACCTTTTGGTTTAGGTTAAATAACTGAAACTAATTTATCAGCAGCCATTTTTCCTACTTCATCCCGAATTTTTTTAGAACCACTTTCTATGATTTGTTTTCCAGCAGTTTCTAATGCCTTTTTGCCTGCTGTTTTCACAGACTCACTAAATATCTTTGATCCAACTTTTGAAAAATGTCAAATATGCCAGCTCCAGTTAATCGATCAACTTGAGTATATGTTCCATTTGTTAAGTTTTTGTGAATTTTGTTTTCACACCTATATTTTTAAAGTTTGATTTATTTTTTAAGCATTCGGTATATTTCGATGAAATTTTGTGTGAACATCAAACAAAGATGTTATTAAAAGAAAATCATGCTACAATTGTTCTTTATTACAGTCTCAGATTTTGCAGAAAAAAACAAAGTGGATTCTTTCTATTTTTTGCTGAGTATATAATTCCATTAAACAAAATATTCCTTCTTTGAAGGTTTTGGAAAGGAAACATGCTTCCTCCTAGTCAGATTCAAATCAGCTTGCAACTAACAGATGATAAATGTGCTAATTTTCAAAGCTGGTGGTGATGATGGTAGAGTAGTTATTAATAAATTAGTTTTGTGGATACCTAGAATGATATTTAACCCAGATGGGTTTAAGTTACGTAATGCAAATCATATGACATCAACAGAATGGTCCTTCCTCGTGAAATGATACAAGAAAGCGAAGTACCCAAGCATCCGAATTTGTATTAGAATAACAGCTGGTGTTGAAAATCCCAAACACTGTTTTGTGTATTTGCAAGATCAGACAAGAGTTCACACCAAGAGCGAAATTCCTCAACCTTTTGGTTACTTTTAAACTAAATGCTGCTGATACTAATTGCTATTTACAATCAGCTAGATTAGAAGTTGGAAATGGAGTTTATTATCCAGAAGCTGAATACAGTTCCGATAATATTATAAGAATATTTAGAGATGTTATTAATTATTCTTACAAGCAAAATGATAAAAACACTGGAACTGTACTTAATAGGAGTATTTTATAACTCTTTTCGGAATGATATATTTCGATTTGAGTTACAAGGATAATGAAGTCAGTGTTGATCAAAACAACTAAGAAAAGAAATATAAAAGATCGGACAGGGAAAGTAGCCATCTCAAGGAGGACAGTAAACCACAAAACACAGAAACAAACACGCAAACAGACAAATAAGAAGGCAAAAGCAATAATAAATACAAAACGACATCACAAACACAAAAGGGGTTGACAATAGGGTTACCGCCTTGGGAACGGTCAGTGGCAAGGTAGGCCACTTGGGAGTTTTAAAACCGGTTCTAGGGTGCACTAACCTCACACTTACCCTACTGTCAATCCCATTAAAACTGAGACAGTGTAAATGTAAAGAAATCCCCGCCATAATCTATCTCTACCCAACAACGGCAGCATCAATGCAGCATTATAAGTTTGACATACTAAACTAAACAACGTTCCTACCGCTAGATATACAGTTTATGCTTTAGTATTATACGAGGAAAAATTTGTTATAATACCCGTTGGAAAATGAACTTACGTCAATAGGATTCAGTAAATTTATCAGATGGGCCAGAAACGAAGCCTGGGCAAAAGCATATCAAACAAAAGTGAATTCACGCTCAGGCTAAAAAATACCACTAGGCTGGAAAAGTTCCTTTGCTACTGACAGCTACCCAGATTAACAATATAAACAAGGCTAAATCCTGGTGGGCAGGGAATAGACATAAATATATCAAAATCGCAAATGAGAACTCAGTCCAAGAATTGGAGGCTTTTAAGGTGCATTAGCTGGTTTGTTGACTAAACCTATATTACCAACAGTTGCAAAATTTGTTCCAAAGTATTTGGACCTCTGGCAACAGGAGCACCTAGTGGTCTGCATAGTACTGGAATTGATAAACTATTGAAAATGGGATTGGTAACAATTCCTAGTAATAAAAACAAGTCGACTTCTTAAGATCAAATAAATTAACACTTGCACAAAGAAAACAAGGATAATAAAGTACTAAAGGGTTGTTGGTCCTATTTAACTGACAAAGCAGCAAACAACAAGATGGATGGATTTCTTGGGAATGCTTGCATCACTAGGAATTCCATTGATTGGATCTCTTATAAGTGGTTTAAACTGGAAAAGTAGGCAGAAAAGGGAATAAAAGGACTAAGAGTTGATCGTGGAAAAGGTTGCAAGTAGACTCACAAATTAAACGTACATGAAGTATCCCATTCATAAAAAAGTTATTTCAAAACGGAAGCCTATCTCTAACTTAGAGATAATGAATATGGGTAAGCGGTTAGGTATACAGAAATTCAGGGAGTGTTTTAGCAAAGAACTAAGTACCGGCAAAACCAAATAAACAAGAATGTGGTATTATTAATCTTGATGAATTATATTGGACCTGGTACACTACTGGTCTTGTACTATAATAAGTTATTACTTTCGATCCGTTTGCCTGAGCCCACCAAAAGAAGTTTTATAATTACATACCTAATATAAAATACAACACTCATTCAAGTATAAGATATAACAAGTGTCTTGTGTGAATATTTCAGTTTGTACTTTGCCAAAAGTTGCAAGAAGGAATAGTGTGTACGATATTCTTACAAATTATTAAAACCATACAAACCAATAGAAAATGAAAACATATAAAATCATATTTGTAAACGAATTTTAATCTAATCATATTATATATGAATTATTCTTCAAAGCAAAAAAGGTTACTGAAAATGTTGATCCTTAAGTATGTTTTAGCAAAAAACGGTAGAAAATGTTAAGAGCAACGTTTGCATCTATGCGGTATTACTAAAAACAAAGTTTGTTAAAACACAGAAGGTGGAAAAATTGATATTCATATAGCTTTGCTCCCTTGCTACCCAAAAAATGGGCGTAACACTTCCTGGTATAAATATTGCGGTCTCGGGTAATCAGCTTTATTTCGGAGAGCGGTAAATGAGATTAGATGCTGTTTGCAAAGATCATGATATTTGTTATGATGGAATAATCCTAGTAATAAATACAATGTGCGAACAAACATGCTTACTGTTTGAAATCTAGTAAATCTAAAACTATTGGAGAAAAGATTGCTAAGAATTTGATAGTCAAGACTTGTAATTAGTGGCAACATAGACAACTAAGGACTTGGAGAGCCAAAAAACGAAAAAGGCGTTGAATGGACAGACAAGTTAGCAAGATGAACTTCATAAACCTATACGAAGAAAGTTCACTCAACGCCGTGTGATTGTTAATGAAATTGATTCAAATTATGGTCTGCCTGACTTGGTTGACATGCAATCGTTTTCAAAGTATAATAAAGATACTAAATTACTTGCTTACTGTATGATTATTTAGTAAATTTGCTTGGGGTTTACCCGTTCCCAAATAAAACTGGTACGGAAATTACCAAGCGTTTCAACAGAATAATCAGTACAAGGAAGACCACTGTAAATTGTTGTGGGTTGATCAAGGTGTGGAATTTTACAACTAGACGTTTAAGCAATTTCTTGATGGATAATAATATCAAAATGTATCACACTTTTAATTTCGAGAAAGCTGTAGTAATTGGAACGATTTACCAGAACATTAAAAGAGAGGATGTTGGTTACAGAAGATGGTTGATAAGTATAATAAATACAAAACAGCATCGGAGTATTAAAAGTGTATTTCAACTTGTATGGAAAAATAAGAGTAATCAAATTAAGCCAAAGTTTAAAATAGGGGATAATGTTAGAATCAGCAAATATAAAAGAACGTTTGAGAAAGGTTATACCCCGAATTGGACTGAAGAAATATGTATTGTTGATGAAATTCAAAACACAAATCCTGTGACATACAAAATAAAAGATTTAAACAACGAAAACATTGACGGAAGATTTTATGAATTAGAAATGATAAAAGCAAAACAAGAAATATTCAGGATTGAAAAAGTAATACGACGTGATTACAAAAAGAAACAAGCAATGATTAAATGGAAGGGTTACAATGAGGATTTCAGTAGTTGGGTTCCATTCAAGGATATTGAAAATATTAAATAATATCTTGAACTGAAATACAAAATAGCAAAGTGTAGGAAAATGAATTACTCCATGGTAAAAATTGATATGCAGAGCGATGATGAAGACTACTGCCCTGTTCCGTCTGACTTTGCTTAATGAGTTGCAAATGTTATTGAAAAACTTCGCCGAAAGTAGACATAAAATAAAATTGCGCTTTCCTAAAATAAAATTGCGCTCTCCTAAAATGACAAACCGGATTGATTAGTAGTATAAGAAGTGGGGTATCAGCGGGGTTTTCCATCGCGAGGTGCTTGAGAAAACTACTGAAATATGTTGGTGTTGACTTGGGCGTGACTTACATTTAGATCTTGGTGTGTAAATGAGAGTTACGCCTGAGTCCCCCCTGGCATATTTCATTAGTTTTTTTCGTTCCCCGCGAGGGGGAAAACTGCGCTGGTACCCCCACTTCTTATACTACTCTTAGTAACCCAGGGATTGTGTTCAATCCCAGTCAGGACCGAATTTGGGTTAAATATCAAAATGTGTAAATATATACTTCCTACCCCACTAGTCTTTCGGATGTGACTTTAAAACCAAGATCTGCTTGCAGAAAACGCCAAGTGCAATATAGCGAGGATAAATACACGCGTATACGCAGGCTTTAAGTTATACAAATATTTCTTCAAACATGTATGCAAGTTATAAAGAAAAACTAACCGTGAGCTAAAGAAAACGACATACATAGAAAAGTGTCATTATAAGCATTGATATAAAAATATGTTTTCATAACCTTTGCTCCCAACTAAATTTCAGTTTGTTATTTCGCTCATTGTTTTCTCGTTTAAGTCGAAGCGTTTTTTTTAAGACTGGGACCATACGCCGCCGGCCATGGAATGGTGTGAAAATACAGCATTGAAGGATTACATACCATCTTCGGGATGGCTTCAAGTTCTGTACTATTGACATGATTAATATTGAATTCAGCTCAACCCGGGGCTAGAGGGAGTGAACGGTAGTAAACGCTCATTTCAATCAAACCGAGACTGCAATATCTTTTGCATTCAACATGTTCGACGATTTCCAAATTTCTTCTGTCATGCATTTTTTGAATGAGATAATATTATTATTAAACTGATCAGTAGTGATTTACACACTAGGGCGAACTTGTTCTTCAATTTATGTCAATGAACTAGCTTATTGTTTATGTAAAGCGAACATGCTTTATCTCATCGGTATTTATATCTTTATTTTTTCATTGCATTTAAGAAAGATAAACACAACATGATGATTGTTACAACATTAATGGCATCTATATTTGATTGATTATCTTTCAGTGATCAATACATAATTAATAGCGCAGTCGAAAGCAAGTGCATGATAATAAAATAAACGCTATCTTCTTTCCATGGAAAGCCATGGAACCCCCACCCGCAGAATACTAAAGTAAAGTAACATACTAAAATGCTCAAATTCCTTGAAGCAATCCTTTATCGCATTAAATGGCTACCGGGAATGAAATAATGCCATGACATAAATATCACAATACACTAGTATTATAACTTAACGTCAATTTATGCACACTTTCTCACATAAACAGAATCTCACATTCCTGCTATGTGTTATTGAATTTGTTGAACTAGGCGGTATACATGCAAGAATGTTCGTTAAGCCGCTGCGTCATACAATTTTTGCAAACTCGTTTGAAATTTAATAATATATAAGCATGCAATTAAGACCCCCTCTCTCTCTCTCTCTCTCTCTCTCTCTCTCTCTCTCTCTCTCTCTTTCTCTCTCTCTCTATGTATATGCGTATCAGTAAACAATCGAAACAATACCCTCCTAATTTATTAAACAGAATACTTATCATCTCATCATATTTAGTTATTTGAGAGTAGCAGGCATATTAGTTCGGTTTTAAGGTGATTATTTGTAAGTCAATTTGATGGACGGGTAATCAAACTAAGCCATTTTAATTCTAAGCTATGGCTTCCGTGCTAACCGACAACTACTGCTTATTGATTATTGCCATGACAGAAATAATTTACAAGATCCTGATAAGTCTTGTGAGAGCTCTCTATCGTTGTTCAATATCTGCGATATTTGCGAGGGGTAATAGATCAATACAATCTTAAGCAATATTACGTAAAGGAATTTTAACGATGCTCCATAAAATTTATCTAACTTTAGGTAGTCCTTCTGCGTAGAAATGGAGAATATTTATTATATTATATTTTCATATAGTGTTATGTACAGGTTAATACATGGCGGAGAAGTGCTTTAGCCCGAGAGCCATTATCGTACTTCGGGGCTCTTATCACTGAAAGGCATTGTTAAGCCATGGGTTTACCATTTTATTACAAGTCTTCCCAAATATAGGCTAGATGTAGTGCACCAAACAACATTAACCAGTGAACTAAACAGAAGATACAAACGTATTTAACTAAACGAAAAGTGAACAAGGCAATAAGAACTGCACGTAGAGTCAAAACAAAAAGAACTGCACGTAGTGCACTAAACGACATGAACTACACATAGTGAACAAGGCAATAAGAGCTGCACGTTGAGTACAAAACAACAAGAAGTGCACGTAGTGCACTAAACGGTATGAACTACACGTAGTGAACAAGGCAATAAGAACTGCACGTAGAGTAAAAAAAAAGAAAAAAGAACTGCACGTAGAGTACAAAACAACAAGAATTGCACGTAATGCACTAAACGACATCAACTACACGTAGTGCACTAAACGACATGAACTACACGTAGTGAACAAGGCAATAAGAAATGCACGTAGAGTACAAAACAACAAGAACTGCACGTAGATTACAAAACAACAATAACTGCACGTAGAACACTAAACGACATGAACTGCACGTAGTGAACAAGGCAATAAGTACTGCACGTAGAGTACAAAACAGAAAGAAATGCACGTAGAGTACAAAACAATAAGAACTGCACGTAGAGTACAAAACAACAAGAAGTGCACGTAGTGCAATAAACAGCATGAACTGCACGTAGTGAACAAGGCAATAAGAACTGCACGTAGAGTACAAAACAACAACAACTGCACGTAGTGCTCTAAACGACATGAACTACACGTAGTGAACAAGGCAATAATAACGGCACGCAGAGTACAAAACAACAAGAACTGCACGTAGTGCTCTAAACGACATGAACTACAAGTAGTGAACAAGGCAATAATAACTGCACGTAGAGTACAAAGCAACAAGAACTGCACGTAGAGTACAAAACAACAAGAAGTTGACGTAGTGCTCTAATCGACATGAACTACACGTAGTGAACAAGACAATAAGAAGAGCACGTAGAGTACAAAACAACAAGAACTATACGTAGTGCACTAAGCGACATGAACTACACGTAGTGAACAAGGCAATAAGAACTGCACGTAGAGTACAAAACAACAAGAACTGCACGTAGAGTACAAAACAACAACAACTGCACGTAGAGTACAAAACAACAAGAACTACACATAGAGTACAAAACAACATGAACTGCACATAGGGAAGAAGGCAATAAGAACTGCATGTAGAGTATAAACAACAAGAAATGAACGTAGTGCACACAAGAAAATGAACTACACGTAGTGAACAAGGCAAAAAGAACTGCACGTAGTGCACTAAACGACATGAACTGCACGTAGTGAACAAGGCCAAAAGAACTGCACGTAGTGTACAAAACAACAAGAACTGCACGTAGTGCTCTAAATGACATGAACTACACGTAGTGAACAAGGTAATAAGATCTGCACGTAGAGTACAAAACAACAAGAACTGCAAGTAGAGTACAAAACAACAAGAAGTGCACGTAGTGCTCTAATCGACATGAACTTTACGTAGTGAACAAGGCAATAAGAACTGCACGTAGAGTACAAAACAACAAGAACTGCACGTAGAGTACAAAACAACAAGAACCTGTACGTAGAGTACAAAACAACAAGAACAGCACGAAGAGTACAAAACAACAAGAACAGTACGTAGAGTACAAAACAACAAGAACTTCACGTAGTGCACTAAACGACATGATCTACACGTAGTGAACAAGGCAATAAGAACTGCACGTAGAGTACAAAACAACAAGAAGTGTACGTAGAGTACAAAACAACAAGAACTCCACGTAGAGTATAAAACAACAAGAACTGCACGTAGAGTACAAAACAACATGAACTGCACATAGTGAACAAGGAAATAAGAACTGCACGTAGAGTAAAAAAACAACAAGAAATGCACGTAATGCACTAAACAATAAGAAATGCAAGTAGTGCACCAAACAAAATGAACTACACGTAGTGAACAAGGCAATAAGAACTGCACGTAGAGTACAAAACAACAAGAACTGCACGTATTGCACTAAACAACATGAAGTACACGTAGTGAACAAGGCCATAAGAACTGCACGTAGTTAACAAGGCAATAAAAAATGCACGTAGAGTACAAAACAACAAGAACTACACATAGTGAACAAGGCAATAAGAATTGCACGTAGAGTACAAAACAACATGAATTACACATAATGAACAAGGCAATAGGAACTGCAGGTAGAGTACTAAACAACAAGAACTACACATAGTGAACAAGGTAATAAGAACTGCACGAAGAGTACAAAACAACAAGAACTACACATGGTGAACAATGCAATAAGAACTGCACGTAGATTACAAAACAACATGAACTACACGTATTGAACAAGGCAATACTAACTGCACGTAGAATACAAAACAACATGAAATACAAATAGTGAACAAGGCAATACGAACTGCATGTAGAGTACTAAACAACACGAATTGCATTTAGTGCACTAAACAACATGAACTACAAGTAGTGAACAAGGCAATTAGGAACTGCACGTATAGTACAAAACAACAAGAAATGCACGTAGTGCACAAAACAACAAGAACTACACGTAGTGAACAAGGCAATAATAACTGCTCGTAGAGTACAAGACAAGATGAACTGCACATAGTGAACAAGGCAATAAGAAGATAACGTAGAGTACGAAACAACAGGAAATGCACGTAGTGCACTAAACAACATGAACTACACGTAGTGAAAAAGGCAATAAGAATTGCACGTAGAGCACAAAACAACATGAACTACACATAGTGAACAAGGCAATGAGAACTACACGTAGAGTACAAAACAACAAGAAATGCACGTAGTGAACAAGGCAGTAAGAAATGCACGTAGAGTACAAAACAACAAGAAATGCAAGTAGAATACAAAACAACTAGAACTACACGTAGTGAACAAGGCAATAAGAACTGCACGTAGAGTACAAAACAACAAGAAATGCACGTAGTGCACAAAACAACAAGAACTACACGTAGTGAACACGGCAACAAGAACTTCACGTAGAGCACAAAACAAAAAGAAATTCACGTAGTGCACAAAACAACAAGAAATACACGTAGTGAACACGGCAATAAGAACTGCACGAAGAGCACAAAACAACAAGAAGTACACGTAGTGAACAAGGCAATAAGAAGTGCACGTAGAGTACAAAACAGCATGAATTACACATAGTGAACAAGGCAATAAGAACTGCACGTAGAGTACAAAACAACAAGAAATGCAGGTAGTGCACTAAACAACATGAACTACAGGTAGTGAACAGGGCAATAAGAACTGCACGTAGAGTACAAAACAACTAGAAATGCACGTAGTGCACTTAAAAACATGAACTACAGGTAGTGAACAAGGCAATAAGAACTGCACGTAGAGTACAAAACAACAAGAAATGCACGTAGTGCACTAAACAACATGAACTACACGTAGTGAACAAGGCAATTAGGAATGCACGTAGAGTACAAAACAACAAGAACTGCTCGTAGAGCACAAAACAATCAGAACTACACGTAGTGAACAAGGCAATAAGAACTGTACGTTGAGTACAAAACAACATGAACTACACATAGTGAACAAGGCAATAAGAACTGCACGTAGAGTACAAAACAACAAGAAATGCACGTAGTGCACTAAACAACATGAACTTCACGTAGTGAACAAGGCAATAAGAACTGCACGTAGAGTACAAAACAACAAGAACTGGACGTAGAGTACAAAACAACAAGAAGTGCACGTAATGCACTAAACGACATAAACTACACGTAATGAACAAGGCAATAAGAACTGCACGTAGAGTACAAAACAACAAGAAGTGCACGTAGTGCACTAAATGACATGAACTACACGTAGTGAACAAGGCAATAAGAACTGCACGTAGAGTACAAAAAAACAAGAACCACACATAGTGAACAAGGCAATAATAACTGCTTGTAGAGTACAAAACAACAAGAAATGCTCGTAGTGCACTAAACAACATGAACTACACGTAGTGAACAAGGCAATTATAACTGTACGTAGAGTACAAAACAACAAGAACTGCACGCAATGCACCAAACGACATGGGCTACACGTAGTGAACAAGGCAATAAGAACTGCACGTATAGTACAAAACAACAAGAAGTGCTCGTAGAGCACAAAACAACAAGAACTACACGTAGTGAACAAGGCAATAAGAACTGTACGTTGAGTACAAAACAACAAGAAATGCACGTAGTGAACAAGGCAATAAGAACTGCACGTATAGTACAAAACAACAAGAAGTGCTCGTAGAGCAAAAAACAACAAGAACTACACATAGTGAACAAGGCAATAAGAACTGCACGTAGAGTACAAAACAACAAGAAATGCACGTAGTGCACTTAACAACATGAACTACACGTAGTGAACAAGGCAATAAGAACTGCACGTAGAGTACAAAACAACAAGAACTGCACGTAGAGTACAAAAAAACACGAAGTGCACGTAATGCACTAAACGAAATGAACTACACGTAGTGAACAAGGCAATAAGAACTGCACGTAGAGTACAAAACAACAAGAAGTGCACGTAGTGCACTAAATGACATGAACTACACGTAGTGAACAAGGCAATAAGAACTGCACGTAGAGTACAAAAAAACAAGAACTACACATAGTGAACAAGGCAATAAGAACTGCACGTATATTATAAAACAACAAAAACTGCACGTAGAGTACAACACATCAAGAAATGCAAGTAGTGCACTAAACGTAGTGCATTACACAATTGTAACGATACCTAGGGAACAATAAAAACTACACGTTGTGCTCTACGTAATAAGACTACGCGTAGCGCACTAAAACACAATATGTATAGGTTGTGCACTAAACAACATGTACTGCACGTATTGCACTAATACATAATATGTATAGCTTGTGCACTAAACAACAATGCACTAAAGTATGCTGAACGACTCGAATTGATGAGGTAAAGATACTATTGATGGGATCGAAACTATGTCTAGAGAGTCATATAAACTACAAACATATGTCGATAAAGTCATTGTCTCACGTAAATGAGTTCTGTGTTTTATTGTGCATTAGCGATTCAAATGCATGTCATCAATAATTAATTTGGTACACTACAGTTGACTAAACAATTCCTGTCATTGAGGTAACGATTACATAAAGCAATCTAGAGACGCACAGTGATGATAAAGCCACTATGAAAGTAGAATTTCAGAAATCTCCGGGAAATGTGTTGTACTTTCAATTCCTCTGTTTTATTTTAATACTTAATACAGATTCTGTTAAAAACGAGATTTTGAAGAAATTTCATATAGAGAGATGCTATGGAAATGTTGCTGTTAAACCAGTAAGTAAAAATAACTTTCGTTTTACTCTAATTGTTGCCCAAAATTATTTAAAAACACATGTTATTAATGTACTGAAGGAAAACAAAACGAAACTCGGAAATTTCTCTCATATATTGCATGTATGCTATGCTGCTGATAATCGAACGGAATAAGGCTACATTAATAATTACCTCTCATGAACAGACTCAATAAAACCGAGTATGCTGCTTTTGTCTCTTGTTTGTGTTTGTTGCTTCCAATGGATCATCTTTTCAGTATTAATTGACATTCACACTAGCGTTTAACATTGTAGTACCTTTGACGCATAGGATCAATGTCTATACATTCCAACAAGTTGTGTTTGACTGTTAACGGGGCAAAGCAGGGTACATTCTGGTAATTGCTAACCTTGTAATAAATATGAATGAGTATAACGTGTATGCCCTATCCTGCACCGCGCTAGGTAAACTTCCTCTGGACGAATTGGTCTACTAGAAGAACGCCATTCTCTTAGTAAAGGTTCAATTGAATGGAGTTTATTGTTAACTGACAAATCCCAAGCGCCTTGCCAGGAGTTACGAATATATGTGTTATTACAACTTTTAAAATCGGTATAAGGTAATTTGGCATTATATATATGTAAACCTAATGCTGCTTTAGCAGAACTATCAGCTCTATCATTACCAAGTATTCCTACATAGCTTGGAAGCCATCAGAAAATAATAAAATTATCGACTATTAGAGAATGTGATTGTGATGACATACCTTGCCTGTTATTCACCTTTATGTTGATGTTTGTTTCTGTATGTGTGTTTGTGGTTGACTGTCGTCCCTGAATGTGACTTTTTCTGTTAGAATGTAACATCTACTTTGACAATAGAGCTACCGCCTGGGACACTAGTATATCTTATGAATTATAATTACAGCATACACTTCTCATATTCATATACTATGTCACCCGTCCGATGTCACCCATATGAAAAACATGAGATATACGGTCCTATAGAAACCACAGCGTCCGAGCGCAATGACATCGTAGGTCCGCACTGTATAGCAAACAAGGACTTGCTAAGTTGATAATACAATGAAAGAGACAAAAACAACAGAAAGGGTGGTGAAGACAGGGTTACCGACTTGAAACGGTCAGTAGGCAATAAGGCCTACTGGTTAGCTTGAATCGATTTTATATGCGCACAATCCTCGCTATAATCCTGTCTTCAACGCTCAAATAGACAAGACAGTGTAAACAAAACTACATCCCATCAAAAGAAATTCTCTAACAATAAAGTCCACATCCAGAGAAACTAACTATAGAAACACATACAAAATAATAAACATCTCAGGATGTATCCAGAATCGTACTGAACAACCACAGTAGTTGCAGCTAAAGAGAAAACCAATCTAGGGTACGACCAGAAAACCCGAGGGACGAAAGCTCAAGCACCCACCTCCCATAGTTGGGATTTCAGTAGGTACAATCATAGAGTCCCAAGAGGTAGTCCAGTCATCGCACAAGTGAAAAGTGAAGCGTAATGACCGACTGTAGAGGGATCAATCACTAAACATGCAGTGCGCTGTAAAACTAAAGGGTTATACCCTTTTCTGACGAAGTATTTCGGCCGTTTCCAAAGGTCCATTGTCATACTCTTTTATTAAAGGCATCAATAATTTCACCTTGGCTAGCAAACTCAACATAACATATCTTTCATAGCAGTACAAAAACAAATCTGCAACAAGTGGCGCACAGTAAGTACCCATAGGAATACCACCCGTCTTATGTTTTGTAAAACGTCTAATAATAAATTTGTCCTACGGCAATGTATGTTGTATGTATGACATCATACATCATACTGAACTCCGTCAATTTATCTGCTTTCTTTGCCATGGCAGTATTAAGAGAATGAACAATATATGGTTAACCCTACTGTAACGGAACTGGCACCATCGTTCTTATCTGATTACGCTATTATATGACATTTACGAGAGTGATATATCTCAGATTCTAAGTGAACTAAAATGTACAACGGAGTTATGTTGGTGAGGATGCTAATCAATAGAACGAAATAACAAATGACACGAAACAGCTACGAGTTAAAGCATACTTTTTTAGATTTCGTTTTACATTGCGACATGATATCGTTTTTTTTAAACAAATTTCAGGAGGTTGGCTGGGAAAGGACGTAGTGCTGAGATCTTTTTAAAATTGGTATTTAAATCTTTTTTGGTATCATTCGAGAACAATATTGTCAAGAACGGGTAGGTCAACTCGTTTTCATCCTACACAAACTTCGAAAGATCCTTGGTCATGATCACTTTTATACTATCTTTCTTCAACTTGTTAAAAGGTTTATCAAAAGAGGTGATGACCATATCGGTTTGCAACGCGCTGCATGCTTGATGGTGGACCCATTTACAGTTCCCGACTACGCTTTCCTCTTTAATTGTGCGATGGCCGGACAGGCTGTTGACCCTACGATGGCGTCTACCTGAAGCTCAAATGTACGGTGACGTTTGATGTTTGACTGCAATCATGTCTTGTCGTGTCCTCAGTGGTTTATTCTCTTGTTGCTCTGGCTTCTGCCAAATCACTGATTACCTTCTTGTGGTTTTCTAGGCTATTGTTGTTTGTTTTATTTATATATACACGGGCATATTTGTGTTTTACTTATATTGCCTATTAATGATGCCTTGGTCAGAGAACAGTTAATGGCGGTGATTTCTTTAGTTACACTGTCCCGTTTTATTGGGTTGACAGTAGAGTAAGTGTGAGGTTTGGTGCACCCTAAAACCCGGTTTCTGCTCAACCCGGGGCTAGAGGGCGTGAGCTGTAGCTAGCATATTTCAATACCGCTCATGAACAGTCTCAATCAAATCGAGACTGCAATATTTCGTATGTGTCGTGCTCGCCCGTTTCCAAAGGTTCATTATCATACTCTTTTTTTAAACTCCCAGCGTCATTTGTTGCCACCGACCGTGCAAGGCGGTAGCCTATTGTCAACCCGTTTTGTGTTTGTGACGTCATATGCCTTCATTTCATATTAACATTGCCATTCATGTTTGTCGTTTTGCGTGGTTTTGGTTTGACTGTGTTCTGTGAAAGCTGCATTTCCTTTTCGATTTTATACTTATTTCTACTAGACATTTTTGAAGGGGACACGTGTTTCTGAATCATATTTTTAATGAAACTAGGAGATTTTACATATATCGGCCATTCCCCACCCTTATTTTGAAGAAAACATCTTTGATAAAAATGGTATTTCTACTGGTCAATTTTTGTTTTAAAACTTGTATATGACAATGAGCTATGGCTTTTCTATATATAGGTCACAAGGATTCCAATGGAATTTTATTAAAAAATATTTTAATTGCACACATTTTGGAGTTATTTTGACATTTTCTCTATTAAATACTGTAAACCCTATTTACTTGATAACAATAATAGGCCATGCATGATGGAAAAATATGAAAGGATAATGCTTAAAATGTTATATTTTACTTCTTAGATTATACATTATATCCATATCGACTAGGATGCAAACAATTAAACAAATATTTTATAAAATAAAGGCAGACATGAATGTCGAGCATTCCTTGTGTATTATATTAGTGTAAAACGTTACAAAAACCATTAAGATACATATGCATGTTTCTTTAGATATGTATTTTGTAATTGTTTCTAACATGTTTGTGATAGTGTTAGAGTGGTAAATATGCACAGTTTGAAATGCTTTTATACGACGTACATTATTAATATTTTTTCGCAAGCCGACTTAGATCTAACACTGTGGCTAGAATGCTTTCTAATGGCTTTTATGGCAAATGCTGTCTGAAATCATCTAAACACATCTATTGCGAGGAATTTCGATACTCTACAAACATTTTGTTGTGTTATTAGAAATACTAGTAATTTAATTTTAATGATTACAATGCGCAAGTCGTCAACAAATAAATTGCAAATGATGGTTTCGATTAGGAGCACACCTAATGCAAATTTAAACTCATATTTTCTTTATAAGATATCGGCGGAAAAACAAGATTAGTTTGGACATAACAGAGTGAAACAGGATTAATAGTGTTCATGTGGTTCTTTAAAGGAAGATTGAATCTAGATCGATAATAAACGCAACTTTCTGATTGAATGCAAAATGATTAAGAAAAATAGCAAACTAGCATCGAAATAGTTTTAAATATATATGTATATATATATATTGTGTAACAAGCGTCTGTAGAATTACAAGGATCGTTAAGTACTTACTATGTGCTTCTAGGATTTTTTGATTGTTTCATTCTCATTAAAATCAGACTCTTTATCAAGCTACGATATACTAAGGATCTGACAACACTACAATGGAGGTTACTTCAGGTTGACCTTACGATTAGCTAATCATATTTCAGCCTACATGATCGCTCGGTATTGAATGCTTCACTGCGCATGTTGCGTTTCTGTCAAACGCTGTGGAGCCAACGCGGAGAGTATCAAAGCGTAATTAGGATATGATTTTAATGAGATTGTGTTTTTTTATATTATATATACATGATCATTTATGTGTTTTACTTATACTGCCTATTAATGCTGTCTTGTTTGTTAGAGAATACAACCTGGCTGGGATATCTTTATTTACACTGTCCCGTTTATTGCGTGACAATAGGGTGAATAAGATTTAGTGCCCCTATAACCTGGTTTAAACCCCAGCGGCCTTTTATGCCACTGACCGTTCTTATATTGCCTTTTATTCATCTTTTAACATCATAAAGCTGTTCTTTATTTCTCTGTGTGTTTATGGTGGACTGTCGTCCTTGAATGCTACTTCCCTGTTCGATTTTTATATATACTTGTATGACATTCATAGATCCAGTTTTGTCTTTAACCACATCTGTTTTCTTGTACCATGTTGAAGGTTTTGTACTCATCGACATGTTGGCCCATTTTATTAGGGTTTTCCATAACTTTTTTGTTTTTGTTTTACACCTCCTATGCAACCCTTTTATGTTTGTGATGGCATATCTTGACTTGTATTTATCTTTGTTATTGTTTGTTCTGTTCGTGTTTGTGGTTGACTGTGGTCCTTAAAAATGCTACATTTCCTGCTCATTTTTATATTTACCTTTCCTATGAAACTGAAGCACAATACGAGAGTTTTAAATTGCATTTACATTGACACCAATCACTCTTCAAGATCGCCTCCAGTTCTTTTAAGTATGTATTTATATCAGAAATATTTAAGAAACCTGTTAAAAAGATAAAGGGTGCAAAATATTTATAAGTTTGACACATCTTGTTGTAGCATAAAGTGTATCATGAACATCTAGCAGTGTATCATACGGTCACATTACTCTATCGTTTCTGTGTTTGAAATATCATTGAAATATTCACCTATATAAGCTAACTAGGACAATGATACGGTATGTACCTATTTACGGTAGTTTGACTAAATGCCAAGGAAACCTATATTGTTTTGTGTTTACTTGTTAATGAAGTAAAACAATTGTCCACTTACATATTTATTCAGTCTCTAAGATGTTACGCTACATGTTTATAAATAAGAACTCCCTCTATTGCATAGCATTTGATCTTATATGAAACAATACTTATTCTAGCTAAAGTTGTATATACCAGCTTATATATATAACAATATAATTACAACACCTTTCACATGTTTTGTCACAAAATGATATTATATAGTGGGTTTGTCTATACAAATCACTTGTCGCTCTGGGTGACACTTATTTATACCATGCCGATTTTTTCATTTTCCTTTCAACAAATGTTCACCATTTGCATGTTTTTACGGGATGCACGGAAAGTGAATCGGGTTACTTTACATTTAAATATAGATATAAACATCGAACAGGAAAAGCAGCATTTAAGGACGACAGTCATCAACCACAAACACACACAGAAATAAAGACCAAATTTAAAGATAAATAAAAGGCAAAATAAGACATCACAATTACAAAAGGTTTGGCAATAGGGCTACCGCCTTGGAACGGTCAGTGGCAAAATATGCCGCTGGGGGTTTAATCAAGAGTCTAGGGTGTACCAAACCTCCCAGTTACCCTACTGTCAACCCAATAAAACGGAAAAGTGTAAATAAAGAAATCCCCGAAATGAACTATTCTCTAACCAACAAAGCAGCATTAATAAGCACTATAAGTAAAACACAAAGATGCTCGTGAATACATAAATACAAACAATGCAATAGCCTAGAAAGCCACAAAGAAGGTACTCAGTGACTTGTTAGAAGCCAGAGCAACACGATAATAAACCATGAGGGAACGACAAGACAAGACTACAGACAAACATCAAACGTCACCGTCCGTTTGAGCTTTAGGCAGACGTCATCAAAGGGTCCACAGCCTGTCCGGTCATTGCAAAATTAACGAGACAAGCATGGTGACGAACTGTAAATGGGTCCTCCACCAAGCATGCAGTGCGTTGCAAAATGATAGGGTCATAACCTCTCTTGATAAACGTTTTAACAAGTTTAACAAAGATAGTATGAAAGTGATCATGACCAATGATCTTACAAAGTTTGTAAATCACGTCACCATAGAAGTCAGGTTGTGATAGTCCTTGTTGCAGAAGAGTTCTTGAATTACTTTTATATTTAGAAAGAAGATCAGGGTTACGATAATAACATTTTGCAACAGTTTTAAAGTTTATGATAACGGTAACCCTGATGGATTAGAGTTTTAGTTATACAAAGATTACGAATATTACTGTTTTCAACTCGAGTACAAGCTCAAGAAAAAAGAATAAGTTGAGACACATAGACCCCATAAGAAGTTGTTCGGGGAACATCCCCATCTAAATGGGGATAATTAACAATATCAAAAATAAAATCATCTCTCTTGTTATATATTTTGCTAAGTGGTTCATCATTTTCAATGCAGAGATGTAAATCAAGAAAAGAAGCGTTAGTATCAGAAATATTAGCTTTGTTAAGTTGAAGTTCTTTAGGGTATATATTATTAACAATAGTAGAAAAGAAAGGGTTGTTAATGTTTAATATGTAAGACAAAACTGATGAGGGTTGTTAAGTTTATACGTGCGATAATGTATGTAAAGGGTATCGATATGTTATGTTTCATCTTTTTAGAGTGTCAGAATTTTGTAAGGGTTATTTTGTGTCAGCTGTCTATGTAGCAAATTAGCCAAATCGATGAGAACGTACATAATAACCAGATTACACTGGAATGTTTGTTATAAATTGACAAGTTTTGAAGCTTGCATTGGGGAAACTCATCAGTCGCTTTGACGATATTTGACATTTTGGCTAGCTGAGATGGGCGTTTTCACTGACTCATTGGGTATGATAATTTATTAACTGTGTTTTATTCTACCAAATCATATTCATGGATGCCGCAATAGTTTAGTACAATGTTTCTTTACATCCGCTGCAATATATTTTATCAGACGATTATTTTTGAGTAAATCGATATATGTTTCTTTGTGGCTTTCTAGGCTCTTGTTTTTTGTATTTATATATACACGAGCATCTTTCTGTTTTACTTATATTGCCTATTAATAATGTCTTGTTGGTTAGAAAACAGTTCATAGTGGGGATTCCGTTATTTAAACTGTCCCGTTTTATTGGGATGTAGGTAAGTTTCATGTACCCTAGAACCTGGTTTAAACCCCACTCCCACAACCCCCACTCCACTGACCGTTCCAAGGCGGTAGCCCTATTGTCAACCCTTTTTGTGTTTGTGACGTAAGTTGCTTTATTCCTTATTAACATTCCCATTCATGTTCTTCTTTTTGCGTGTTTTGGGGATTACTATGTTCTGTGAAACCTGCATTACCTGTTCGACTTTTATACTTATTTTCATTACATTAACTGTATAGCAGATAGTGAATATATTATATATTTAATATACGTAAGACTGAACTGGAACTTATTGAAGAAGTGTTATGTTATGAGCATTTGTTTAAAGTGGGGAGGATTACGGTGATTATATAACACTGTTTGGTTTATGAATCGGCGTCTAAATGTATCGTTTCAACCTAAAAGAAGATATAAAGGTCGAACAAGAAATGAAGCATTCAATAATCACAGTCGACCACCAACATGCACAGAAACACACATCAATTACAAATATGAATAAAAGGCAAGATATGACATCACAAACATAAAATGGTTGAGAATAGGCCTACCGCATTGGAACGATCAGTTTCAAAAAAGCCCCTTGGGTTTGAACTACGTTCTATGGGTCACCAAACTTCACTCTTATCCTGTTGTCATCCCAGTAAAACGGGACAGTGTAAATAAAGATATACACTATTCTCTGACAAACAAGGCAGCATTAATAATCAATTTAATTTGAACACATAAATGATCAGGTATATTTATAATAATATAAAAAGCAAAAGCCTAAAAATCCACAAAGCAAGTACTCACTTACTTGGCAGAAGTCAGAGCAACTAGAGACCAAACCGTTAAGAGTACGATCATTCAAGATTTAAGACAAACATCTCTACCGTCTTTTTTGAGAATTTAGGTAGACGTCATCATAGAGAAATATAAAAAGCTATAATATTATAGACAATTAGTAAACTATTGAGCGCGTATACTATTATTATTTGTTTGGATTCTTGACAGAGGTCATGGGCTCACATTCCCTGCCTGGAAATTATATTCACCCGAGCTGTCAGGCGAGGGGGACATATTTTAATTGTTGACAGAAATAGTCTATAATTGTCTTAAGCAAATAAAGAATATTATTAATAATTATTAAACTATTGAGCGTGTATACTATTAGTTATTTGGATTCTTAACAGGGGAAATGGGCTCGTATTACTAGCGTTAAAATTATATTCACCCAAGCCGTCAAGGGAGAGGGAATATACTTTCTAGGCAGTGAATGTGAGCCCATGTCCCCTGTCAAGAATCGAAATAATGAATTTGTCATACTTCAAATACTTTGTTACTACTTACCTTTAGAAAAGAAACAAAATATTTTCTTTTTTATTTTGCCAATTTACCCATAAATTGCCTCTATTTCATTCCTAACACGTGACGTCGCTACAGGTTTATGTTCATGACGTCAACACCATAACAAACGTCGTTTATCACAACGTTGGTGTTTTCTTATCTTTAAAATGGCACGCAACACTACTTACAATTTGTTCACACTTTTATCCACAATGGAAAGCGCATAAAGCTGTAGAATTAAACAGTCAAAGGTTTCCACATCAAATCGGAGGCGTAATCTCCGCCAATTCGTTTTTTGAATTGAAGGTGTGAGTCACACATGCGGAAATCGTCAAATGTTCAGTCGCGAGACCTAGGCATGGGCTCATGTCTACGGAGCATTGTCCAAAAAATGTATGATATATGTATGCCAGTAGCATGTAAACAAAACATTGTTATTACACACCTTTGAGTACGATCTCCCGCGAACAGGTATGTTAACATGTATTAACTACACAGTTGGTGTCTCGAACCGGTATTCATTGTTGGTGTCTTCTGCGACAAGGACTATCACACCCTGACTTCTATGGTGATGTGATTTATAAACTTCGTAAGATTCGTTGTCATGATCACTTTCATACTATCTTTGTTAAACTTGCTAAAAAGGTTATCAAAATAGGTTATGACCCTATCATTTTACAACGTACTGCATGCTTGGTGGTGGACCCTTTTACAGTTCGCCACTATGCTTTCCACTTTAATTGTACGATGATCGGACAGCCTGTGGACCCTATTATGACGCCTACCTAAAGCCCAATGGGACGGTGACGTTTGATGTTTGTCTGCAATCATTTCTTGTCCTTCCCTCAGTAGTTTATTTTCCCGTTGTTCGGCTTCTGCCAAGTCACTGAGTACCTTCTTTGTGGATTTCTGTTTTTTCTGGGTTTTTTGTATTTATATATACACGAGCATCTTTGTGTGTTTGCTTATATTGCCTATTAATGATGCCTTGTTGATTAGAGAATAGTTTATTGCGGGGATTTCTTTATTTACACTGTCCCGTTTTATAGGGATAGGTTTAAAGTTTAGTGCTTGTTTGTGTTTGTGACGTAATACGCCTGTATTCCTTATTAACACTGCCATTCATGTTTGTCGTTTTGCATGTTTTCGGGTTTACATTGTTCTGTGAAAGTTACATTTCTTGTTAGACTTTTAGACTTATTTTACATGCTGTTCCGATACGGCAATAATTTCATTCATCAAAACATATATTATTGAACCTCGAATAGATATGGGTATGGCGTTATTGATTTGGTTTTTACAAGAAGGAAACGCTATAAAATTCGGTATTTCTCAGATTATGAGGACATTCCGCTCTAGGTAATCAAATAAAACTGTTACCTAAGTGTCGATTCCATGCTACCAACACCTCAAGGGTCTATTACCGTTTCATGAATTGTAACTAGTAATATGATACTACTGTGAACGTGAAAATGCTACACGATAACAGCATATCATTATAAACAAGATTGTTTGAAGACTATTAAGAGAATATTAACAACCCTACACTCACAATTTGATATATTAAAAAGTATACTGAACACACGTTATTAATAACTGGATCTCATCAGAGAACATTCCAACTTAACATATTGTCCGGCCGTATTTATCAATCACTTCAACACGTATAGACCTGTGTAGGGTAGCATTTCAGTTTACTGTTCATACTGTTGTCGAATTGAATAAGTTTTAAGGCGCACCAACACATGAAAAGGTTATATGGCGCCTAACAGGCATGAACATGCCAGGCTCATCTTCCATGTACATCGAGATAAAATATGGAAAATGGGCCTAGAACCTTCTCACTTTGAACTGCAGAGTTTCTGCAAATTCTATCGTAGAAACTCCATTTACGCTGGAGCCACGTTTATTGTTTTTCTGCCACTGCTCTTTTGATGCATACTGTTGTCGAAGCCATCCCTTTCCTATTGTCCACTTTGCCATAAAACGTAGACAAATTATCATACAATTATTCGCTTATGCTCAATATATACTTTGCTTATGAAATGTCCCTTTAAAGGGACACTGTCCGTAACTTTTAGCATATCAAACACACAATAATTATGTTCGCAAACATTAAACACTAAACATTATTGAATATTTACTAACTAAAAGCAAGATTGTTTAACGGAATTCAATCGCGGTACAAAAAAAAGTAAATCCGCTTTGTGCGTTTGAACTCGCAGCCCAAACTAAAATTACACTCGCCGTAATAATAGTGTGCGTGAGCGTAAAGTGGTCGACAACGCTCCCGTCTGAGCTAAGCGGGCTATACATATGTCGCAATACATACAGTGGTCAAAACCTAATGCGCTAATGGAAGTCACGTGATCGCAGAAAAGGTAAATATTGTGGGTCCCACTTTATTTACATATAATAATTAAAACTTTTTTTTTTTCAAACTCACGAATGTATTCCTACATACTTCTTAGGGTCTATCCTCATGTTTTCATGTATACATTTCACTGAATAAAAGTCAACCAGTTATTTGGTTATGCTCAATATCTGCTTACTTACGGACAGTGTCCCTTTAAGAACATCCGTGTGTGTAATCTGTAACATGTCACATTACTTTATTTTCAATTTACTTAACACATTATGCGACAATTAATTTCGAACACCGGAACGCTTTTGTCACATAATTGGACATTGTTCAACCATGAATGCGAATGCGACTCTTATCTCCTAAATATCGAGAGACAGAATGCAATAAACCAGTCCAAATGCGATGAATTAATGTTGTTTGTGTCATAAAGACAACATCCGAACGATAACACGCACACACGTGTTAGCAAAGGTTTTATATCTATAATTAGAAGATATAAACATCGTACGGGAAATGTAGCAGTAAAGGACCACAGTCAACTATAAACACGCATAGAAACAAACAACAACTACAAAAATGGATCAAAGACATGACATCACAAACATCAAAGGGTTGACAATAGGGCTACCTCTTTGGAACGGTCAGTGGCAAAATGGGCCACTGTGGGTTGAAACACAGGTACACACTTCTGAAAAACGCATTTATTAAAATCAATGATGTGACGCAAAAGTAGATTGTATACGACTGTTTTGATTAATTCTTCTTAAACTCTTCAGGTTAATACCTGCATTGCTTTTATTATCACTTGGTTGTAAATGATATAACTAAACATTGTTTTGAAAAACTCGTGACGCCATGATGACGATATTTATGTAATCACTGGATGTCATTCCATCTTAAATTATATACTAATACTATCACAGTAAGACGATATAAAATAACAATTATACTATAGTACAATACATTTCATGTTAGGTGTTTATGTTGAACTTATTTATTTTGTAACAATTTGTGGGAAAGTAAAATATGTCTGCCTATGGTGAACAATAATTAGAACTGCTGTAAACTAAGCATTAACTTTCGGAAATAGCATTTTCCCTTGCATGCGTAGTTGTTTAGTATTGTGTGCTAACACATACTAAAGTATTAAAAGGACAAACGAAAGTTTACCTCCCATTTTATACATCGGTTCGATGACACGAGGACATGGCACAGGAATGTCTGAATTTCATCTGTCTCGAAGGTGTCAACGCTCATTCATGTACTTGTCGTAGGACTGAGATTGTTATCGTTTTGGTTACGCAAATAAAATAGAAACTAAATAATGGGTGTTGTTTTCATTATATTCCTTAATCTAAATGTGAAACAGCACGTGTATATCAGTATGTTGAAACTTCATAAATTACTTCCAATACGCCTTATATAAAGAAATATAAAAAGATCGGACAGGGAAAGTAGCATTCAAGGAGGACAGTCAACCACAAAACACAGAAACAAACACGCAAACAGACAAACAAGAAGGCAAAAGTAATAAAAAAAGGCAAACGACATCAAAGCCACCGGGGGTTTAAACTGGTTCTAGGGTGCACCAAACCTCACACTACTGTCATCAGATTGAAACAGGACAATATAAATAAAGAAATCCCCGCCATGATCTAATCTCTAACCAACAAGGCAGCATCAAAAGGCAATATAAGTAAAACCCAAACATGCTCGTGTAAATATAATACAAAAACACAAAAATAGCCTAGAAAGCCACAATGAAGGTACTCAATGACTTGGCAGAAGCCAGAGCAACAAGAGAATACACCATTAAGGGCACGACAAGAAAGATCATAGACAAACATCAAACGCAACCGTCCCAATGGGCTTTAGGTAGGCGTCATCATAGGGTCCACAGCCTGTCCGGTCATCGTACAATTAAAGAGGAAAGCATAGTGGCGAACTGTAAAAGGGTCCACCACCAAGCATGCAGTACGTTGCAAAATGATAGGGTCATAACCTCTTTTGATAAACTTTTTAACAAGTTTAACAAAGATAGTATGAAAATGATCATGACCAAGCATCTTACGAAGTTTATAAATCACATCACCATAGAAGTCAGGTTGTGATAGTCCTTTAATCCGTCTGCTTTTCCAATAGCCTTATTATCAAAGTACCGTTAACTCTCACTAAGACCAATTACTAACCTGTGACCCTTGGCTACACTATGCTGATTGATGAATACAACGGTGCGTTGCATTCGCCATCTACACGTTGACCAGTGTGGTCAAGGGTATTTATATGTGAATTAAATATATATATATATATATATATAAAATATACATATTGTTTCAGGTTAGTGTCATATTTATGTTTTAGTTTGTACTCTGAAATATTGTATTAGTTTAAAAGATACTAATGAATAAGTTAATAACCATGTATTTTACAACTCATTCCCTCATTCTTTCATTCCATCAATGTATGATATGTATGTGTTCACCATTTGTGTATTTATAATATAATGATGGGCACGTTGACCAGTGCGGTCAAGAGTATTTATTTGTGAATTAAATATATATATCTAAGAAATACATATTGTTTCAGTGTCCCAAATCAGAATTGAACCACCGACCACCACAACATGTTGCCACATATAACACAGAATGAAACTTTGTACAGAAAGAATAGTACAATTACTCTACCGGCTGAAGCCGTCCGTGACATACTCTCTCTCTCTCTCTCTCTCTCTCTCTCTCTCTCTCTCTCCAAATTACCATGTAAGATAGAATATACTAACTTTACATTGCTTATCAGTTATTAAAAGCGCTCTGACAATATCTAATGAATTAATAAGGCGCAGAACAAATGTACAATTTAAATCAATGTGTTGTAGAACAATGTATTTATAGACAACATGACTTCTATAATTAATCTAAAATAATTGCATTTAGCCCTCTCAAGTTATATTTTTTTCTTTTCGGCTCTTATGGGAGTCCTGTGAGATTGAAAATTGTTAAAAAAAAAATGGTTCGCCAGAAGTTATTGTTCCAGCCCTTGAATCATTGATCTGAACTAATTGCTTTATCATACAACGTGTGTGGGGATGCTAATTACTCTCGAAATATGACAGATTACACGAGAAAAAAAAGTGCATCGAAATTATATTGGTGATTAAATTAGTTCAAATTCTCTTTCATGACTCATTTCACAGTAGCAAACTTATGAAGATGAATAACTGTCAAATAATATCAGTGTTAAATTTCAAAAAAATATAATAATAGCTACGTTGAGGTTATCTATATAAAGTGTAGTCATAGTACATGTATAGCCATGTTCTTAACATAGTGACTTTGTAGCCGGACATTGGTGTCGACGATAGCTAAGCAATAGCTCAGCGGTGACATTGTAGCCCAAATACCTGTGTGCAAATCCCGGCTTAAAAAACCTTGGCTGAACAACCTGACTTCTATGGTTATGTGATTTATAAACTTCGTAAGATTCTTGGTCATGGTCACTTTCATACTATCTTTGTTAAACTTGTTAAAAAGTTTATCAAAAGAGGTTATGACCCTATCATTTTGCAACGTACTGCATGCTTGGTGGTGGACCCTTTTACAGTTCGCCACTATGCTTTCCTCTTTAATTGTACGATGACCGGACATGCTGTGGAACCTATGATGACGCCGACTTTAGGACGGTGGCGTTTGATGTTTGTCCATGATCTTTCTTGTCGTGCCCTTAATGGTGTATTCTCTTATAGCTCTGGCTTCTGCCAAGTCATTGAGTACCTTCATTGTGGCTTTCTAGGCTATTCTTTTTTTGTATTATATTTACACTAGCATATTTGTGTTTTACTTATATTGCCTATTGATGCTGCCTTGTTGGTTAGAGTTTAGATCATGGCGGGGATTTCTTTATTTACACTGTCCTGTTTTAATGGGATGACAGTAGGGTAAGTGTGAGGTTTGGTGCACCCTAAAACCGGTTTAAACCCCCCAGTGGCCTACTTTGCCACTGACCGTTCCAAGGCGGTAGACCTATTGTCAACCCTTTTGTGTTTGTGATGTCGTTTGCATTTTTTATTACTTTTGCCTTTTCGTTTGTCTGTTTGCGTGTTTGTTTTTGTGTTTTGTGGTTGACTGTCCTCCTTGAATGCTGCTTTCCCTGTCCGATATTTCTATCCTTGGTTAGCACCCTGAATTGTATGAAGACAGAACAGTTGGCTGAAGCAGTCATACCCAAATCTTGCCCTTAGACGTGTCCATGCTGATGGGGCACCAAGCAAGGAAAAATACTTTGTGATCAGTCCAATTGCAATTGAAGCTGCAACAGCGACTAGGATGAAGGCCCAGAAACTGAAAGACAGGTTGCGGTGCGCGTCAGATATTGCAATGGCAGAAGCAAATAAAAATAAAATACGCCCATGACAAGAACGGTACGATGGGAAGGTCAGGGCGTCTAAACGAAGTTGGATACAAAGAGTTCGTGTAAAATATAGATTTGCGATAAAAGTAGAATCCGGCTGATAAATATACAATATTGAAATTGAGTGATATTAATAGCAATATTTACATTCACGTCTATCTCATGTGATCTCAGTCACCGCATGATGCCAAACTGCAATATTTCCTCACGGACTAAATATTTCGCAGCGCTGATAACAGGATCGAGTTCAGACACAGGGTGCTCTGAGGATATGTCATCCTGGTCCAAAGGAAAATCCTTGCTCTGCTCTAACCCACAGAAAATCTTATGGGATCAACCCAGACATACAAATTGCATTTTAACTACGTGATGTTGAAAACGCTACCATAGCAGCTTGGATCGCATGCTGATGTCGCATAGCTATACATCTCATACACATGGTTCCGTCACGTTTGACCTTAACCAACCAGTTGATGTTAGCCAACCAGAAGACATCAGCCAACCAAACGTTATAAATTAAAAACAGGTGTTAGCGACATATCCCTATAAAAGGCCGGGATTGATCCCCCACTAATTAAGGCGTTCGACTGTGTTTCGAAAATAAACATCAGATCGTTCTGGTCAGTGGATGTTTCCACCGATTGTCAGTACATATGCTATTGATTCCATATATTTACAGATTTATTTAGTATTATTTATATTGATATAGTAGAAAATGAGCATGTTTTTATTTCGGCATTCATCATCTTATTGTAAAATAGTGAATTTCAGGTCATATATCTAGAAATGTAAATTGATTTATTTATGATGATTTAAACATGTTGTCTGAAAGAGAATATATGAGTTGTATACGCATGCAGTGAAATAAATGCTAACTACCGGGTTAATATACCACCTGATGATGCATTATCCTTATTTCTATTTCGCGAATCTTAGCAAGCACGAGAAAACGTTCCGGTGCAATATCAATGTGTGCAATATCGAAGAATATTGCACACTTTGCTCAATGCAAACTAAACGGGACAGTATGAAAGTATACAATAATACAAAATACTATCCTATTCCCAGCTACCATAGATCATTGGTATTGCAGCTAAGTATAATTCGCCTTTCTTAGTATAACACAATGCTACATATCTTTCTATTTATGCTTGGCACTTGCAGAAACAGGTATATCTGCATTAAATTGTAATTGCATAGCTCGCTTATCTGTATTGTATGCACTGTGTACTCGTATGTTGTGTTTTATAAGTCGTTAAACAAAACCGCAGCTGTTCTCTCTTGTTTATGTTTGTAAACGCCCCTGGACATGGGGGATGTAATAAGTATAAAGGTCGCTATGTCCACTGCATATGCATGCTATCTTCGGGATGGTTAACGTTTTGTGATATTGAGCTGATGCATATTGAGTTCTGCTCAACCCGGGGCTATGGGGCGTGAGCAGTAGCAAGCATATTTCACTACCGTTCATGAACTGTCTCAATCAAGCCTAGATTGCAATATTTCGTACGTATCATACTCTTCAAGGGATCCCCGTTTTAGTATGTATTGCATGGAAAACCCTACGAATTATCACCCCACTTGCCAGCTTATAGTCTAAACTCTGTGTCATTAATTCTTCTGCAAAAGGCATTTCTTTTAAAGTTAGTTATTATGTAACTTTGTTTAATATTAGCTTTATCCAGTTTTATTGTACTAGTATTTACAGCTGCCTAGTATGTTAGAGAATTAAGCCTGGCTGGCGGTGGTTTTCTTTATTTACACTGTTTTATTTAATTGGAATGACAATAGGGTAAGAGTGAGGTTTGGTGCCCCCAAGATTAACCATAGTTTCCTTTTTAATACTGACCGTTCCATGGCGGTACTCATATTGTCACACATATATGTGTGTGGTGATGCCTAATTGGCTGATAACATGTTTCAAAGCCATATTTTATTATTAACTTTGCCATTCATATTTGTCTTTTTTGCGTGGTTTTGGGTTTACTGTGTTCCGTGAAAGGTGCATTTCCTGTTCTAATATTAGCAATTAAACTAAAACGTGCATTTGCTTGAAATAAAAGAAAGCTAAACGTTTCAAAGCGTAAGCGATTGTGAAGAAGAATACGTTTTATTATGAGTTAATAAGTTTGCATGTTGATGGTAATTCATCCACCTCATGCAGCCTCAATGTTATTAAATATATGACTGTAATTACAGTTTGGAAGTTAAACGTAGAAACCCTTTAGAAACGGTTGTACAGATATCCTTAAATAACCACACTTCTGACTTACACAGTTATTTATTTATCTTTCATAATGGAAACCTAGAACGGTGCTTAATGTCTTTAGTAATTCAATTAGATGGAAAACGTCTCGTGAATAATTACACTTTACGAGACAGCCATATGCTCCCGCAGACACGTAAACTACATATGATGGTTATTATTTGTTTTAATTACAATGTGCACTCCTGCATTGCAAATTCAGAACGTAGGAGGCGGAGAATGGAGAAAATAACATGATAATATCACAACAGAAAATCAAATTAGAGTTTGGATTCCTGGGCTTGAGAGATGGTGATTTTAGGATCGAAACGAAACAGATTAGTACGTTAATGCGAAACGATGAAGGCAATCAGTGTGTCTGAAGCCTAAGATTGTGTTGTGTTTGAGAACAAGTAGTCTCGCGGTGTAGCACCAGTTGTATGCGTTTTAAATGTGCGTATATAGAGCCTGTTGATTCTGTTTATTCTGAGTAACAGTATATCGATATGAGATATGAGTACGACAGGTCTCTTGGCTTAACGTTAAGTCTTTCCTTATATATATTTCCTGGTATACTAATACGTAATTTCAATCCACTAAACGTTATAACGTGATGGAGATCGGCTGTATATTTTTACTATATTAACCAGCCTTATTTCGCACTATTCTTCTTATTTACCGCCCGTAATATTATCAACATGTTGATTTTGTTGATTACCACCGTAAATCACGCATCCATATTGGATATACGGTACAATATTATCATTTGGAGATCATTTATCGCGTTTTGAATATAGATATAAAAGTCGAACAGAAAAAGCAGCATTAAAGGACGGCAGTCAACCACAAACACACACAGAAACAAACAACAAATGTAAAGATGAATAAAATGCCAAATAAGACATCACAAACATAAAAGGGTTGACAATAGGGCTACCCGCCTTGGAACGGTCGGTGGCCAAAAAAGAATGCTGCGTGTTTAAACGATAAACGAGGTTCTAGGGTGCACCAAATTTTGCACTTACCCTACTTCAGTTGATTTTAACGGAATTAAAGTCAGCTGGGATTTGCGTTTAATTTCAAAGTAAAGGCCAGTGATCTAAGAGAACCTCGTTATATAACTGATTAAAGGACACACATCTTGTTTTGAAGCAATTAAAATAAGCTTTCAAAACTATTAATTCCTGCGCAGTGTTTCCTACACGCTCTAGTGATGTGCATTTTTCCAAACATATTTTGTCTGACTATTTCTCCTATGTAATGAGCATCTCAAGAAAAATTCGATTTGTATACTGAAAGGCATAATCAAAACAAATGCATATACTACACAATTGTACACATCTAATTCCACGAAATAGTTGGACCAGAATTCCTATTCATCTTCAACACCAATAAAATTGTTCTGTTTTGGTGTCTAATCGCTGCACAGACAATTTCAGACTGTGTTCGTC
The DNA here is from genome assembly GCA_037043455.1 of Cyrtodaria siliqua. Lineage (NCBI taxonomy): Eukaryota > Metazoa > Mollusca > Bivalvia > Adapedonta > Hiatellidae > Cyrtodaria > Cyrtodaria siliqua. The sequence goes on along the minus strand of JAWPHD010000086.1, from coordinate 511,472 downwards.
TCATCTGCAACGAAAAGAAACATATCTGTCAGCAATTATTACAAAAAAATCGTAGAACACAATACTACCTTTTATGGCGCAATAATTATCCTACCGTCAGTTTTAAGGGAGCTTACTCTGTATGAGACCTACACTAGCAGGAGTATATCATATCCATTATATGCTTCACTCTCTGTCTTCGTAATTATTGAATTCTACATTATGCTTCTCGCATTTTACATACAAATCATAAAAAAGTGTTTTATGTAAATGTTGTGTTAAACACTCGTAGTTTTTAAATGTAGGGCCATTTAATGCAACACGCGTTTATGTTACAGTTATATCATTTATCCAGTAAGAGTCCGACATAATACTGTTATCGCCGTTATATCAGGAATTCCGACATAATACTGTTATTGCCGTTATATAGGGAATTCAGTGAACTGTATACTGCAATATTTCGTATGTGTCGTGCTCGGCCGTTTCCTAAGGTCAATTATCATACTCTTTTTTTAGAGGGGTAACCATTGGTGTGTTCGGTGCTGTTTAAACCTTCCTTCCGAAAAAAACAGGCCTAATATCGCCCTGTACCATTCGATTAGCAGTAGCATATTCAATATTTAACATACAATATATAGCGGAAATATCCATTATGCGTTTTTGTTCCTTTTCAGTATAATTTTTATTTATATCTTTATATATATATATATATATATATACAGATGGGGAAAACACATTTATACAGTGCTACAGTTCATAAAACCCCAAGCGCTTTCGGCTTACGCCTTCATCAGGGGTACACAAACACGAAAATAGCAAAAACGAACAAAAAAACACAAAATACACGGCAGTTTAAATAAAACTCTTTAAAAAACAACTTATCGTTTGACAGTGTTGCAGAAACTGGTTACTTCGAATAGACACTCTGGAGGCAAATGTGATACTAATAAAAGAACATATCTGGTGGGATGAGGGTAAAACTGTACCCTGACATTTAGTTATGAAGAGAGAGTAAAAATGTGAAAACGATAACACAAACCTTACCTCAAAACCTAAGACCTAAAATCGATACTGCAGGATAAAGCTAATAAAAACAATGAATAAGGCTAAACAAATTAAATTAAATAAATGGAGATATTTTGATGAAGGGAAGTAACAAAATCTAATAATAGAACATTGCTGGTTGGATCAAAGTAAAAGTGTACGCTGACATTTATGATTAATTATGAAGAGAGAGTATGTGAGTGAATAACACTATACCTAAGACAAAGAATCGATGGATATAGTTAAAACAACTCCAAAGTTAATTGAAACTATGAATAAGGCTAAAATAATATATAAATGGAGAAAATTGGATCAAGGGAAGTAATAAAAACCGAAGTATGTGTGTTTACATTCATATATTCTGTAAGATGTATCTAATCCCCTTTGTTGATTCCTACTGGATGTTTTGTGTTTAAGCGTCTTATCCAGTACGTTTCACGCAATTTACGTTCTGCGTCGGTCCAATTTGGATTGTGCTCAATGCATGTCAGAGACAAGTCGTTGAACGTGTGGCCTTCTGAACTGAAGTGTTCGGCCGCTGGCGACCTAGCAAACCTACTTAATTTACAATCGGAGCGATGGAGGTTAAATCGGAGTTTCAACGCCTGCTTTGTTTCACCGACATACTGTTTTTTGCAAATTAAGCACGTCGTTAAGTGGATGACATTTGCGGATTTGCAGTTTGCGACACTTTTGATTGTGTTTTTGGCACCGAGTGAAGATAAGAACTAGTTTGCGGGAGACATGTATTTACAAGTCTGACATCTCGATGTATGGCAAGGGCCTGACTGTCCTGTGGTCTGAGTGTTGGAGCCGAATTTCAACTTGGCTGCAACAAGGAGGTCGCGGAGACTTTTAGGTCTCCTGTACGCAATAATGGGTTTTCTAGGCAGCATTTTGTTCAGACATTCTGAGTCCTCTATGTGTTACCAGTGATTATTAATAATATTTCACATTGGGAAGGTCAGGATGGTATGTAAGCACGAAAGGTGAAGTTTGCTCTGAACAGTTTGTCTTCGACTGGTATTCAATTAGTTCTTTTCTGTTGAGGTTCCGTGCTTTGTCTATTGCATTGACAATGTCTGTCTTGCAGTAACCTCGCCTTGTAAGGTGCTCCGAAAGTTCGCTTGCTCTGATTTCGAATGTATTGGTGTTTGGACATATTCGTCTGATACGAAGTGCAAGACTGAACGGTATGTGCTTGCAGCAGTGTTTAGTTGGGCAGAAGGTACTGGTGTGTGTCCGCGGGTTTGGAGTAGAGATCAACAATAATTACATTGTTCTATATATGTGAAACTGTGTCTAGGAACACGTGTTTCTCATTGGAAACCTCTGCTGTGAATTTGATTGAGGGATGAAATGCATTGACCTTGTATATAAAGGCTTTTAAAGTGTCTGGACCATGACACTATTACATATCAACATCGTAAATGAAACGTAACCACAACAAAGGTTTCAGTGGGACAGATAGGAGGAGTTTTAAGGTATTTTCGTCAGGTATGGAACCACCGTTTATAGACAAATTGTTGGTATCCCTATGGGTAAGAACTGTGCACCACTTGTCGCAGATTTGTTTTTATTTTGCTATGAAAGAGATTTCATGTTGAGTCTTTCACCAGATACCCAGGCAGATATTATTGAAGCCTTTAATGACACCTCTCGGTATCTGGATGACATATTCAACATTGACAACCCTTTCTTTCCAACTATGGTTAATAATATTTATCCTAAAGGACTTCAGCTTAACAAAGCTAATATATCTGATAATAACGCTTCTTTTCTTGATTTAGATCTCTAGATTGAAAATGGTGAAATAATTAGCAAAATCTATGACAAGAGAGATGACTTTAATTTGACATTGTTAATTATCCCCAGTTGGATGGGGATGTTCCCCGAGCAACTTCTTATGGGTGTATGTGTCTCAACTTATTTGTTTTTCAAGAGCTTGTACTCGAGTTGAGGACTTTAGTATTCATAATCTTTGTATAACTAAAAAGCTACTCAATCAGGGTTACCGTTGCCATAAACTTCGTAAAACCTTTGCAAAATTGTATTATCGTAATCCTGATCTTCTTTCCAAATATAAAAGTAATTTAAGGACTCTTCTGCGACAAGGACTATCACAACCTGACTATGGTGATGTGATTTATAAACTTCGTAAGATTCTTGGTCATGATCACTTTCATACTATCTTTGTTAAACTTGTTAAAATGTTTATCAAAAGAGGTTATGACCCTATCATTTTGCAACGTACTGCATGCTTGGTGGTGGACCCTTTTACAGTTCGCCACTATGCTTTCCTCTTTAATTGTACGATGAACGGACAGGCTGTGGACACTATGATGACGCCTTCCTAAAGCCCATTGGGACGGTGGCGTTTGATGTTTGTCTATGATCTTTCTTGTCGTGCCCTTAATGGTTTATTCTCGTGTTGCTCTGGCTTCTGCCAAGTCATTGAGTACCTTCATTGTGGCTTTCTAGGCTATTGTTTTTTTTATATTATATTTACACGAGCATATTTGTGTTTTACTTATATTGCCTATTGATGCTGCCTTGTTGGTTAGAGATTAGATCATGGCGGGGATTTACACTGTCCTGTTTTAATGGGATGACAGTAGGATAAGTGTGAGGTTTGTTGCACCCTAGAACCGGTTTAAACCCCCAGTGGCCTACTTTGCCTCTGGCCGTCCCAATGCAGTAGCCCTATTGTCAACACGTTTGTGATGTCGTTTGCATTTACTATTACTTTTGCCTTTTTGTTTGTCTGTTGGCATGTTTGTTTCTGTGTTTTGTGATTGACTGTCCTCCTTGAATGCTACTTTCCTTGTCTGATATTTTTATAAATCTTTTTGCACATCGTTATCGAGTTCCAGTTGGATGCCTTTTTACGGTCCTTTAACCGGTGGGGGAGACATCTGTTTCTGTCAGAAACAACCTCTTGTTAATATTAATTATAGGAATAGTTAAAGGCAGATTTTTTTTGATTATTGATAACTGTTGATCATTTACTATTGAACCAGTACTATATTTAAACCTATGGTAGAATAAGACGAAAAGAAGGAAATTCAAATGTTATTTAATTATATGCAAAAGCTGGTTTTAAGTCAAAATGACACTGGACAAATAAATTGAAACGCTTATTTAAATGCCTCATAAACCTTTCAAGATTGCCGTCCATTGGGCCACTCTTAAAACAATCAGAGAATCGGACTAGATACATGTATCAATTTAATTTGAAGAATAAATATAGTCGATTACTCACTTCAACATTTACTTCAACATACAAGACAGTTTGTTTGTTTGCAAGGAAAAGAGAAACACAGATGTGAAATAGAATATGCAAGATAAATGTAATCAAAGAAAATTCCTGTGTGTCCGCCAAAAACTGAACTCAAATATCTGAATAAAACCGACTCGTGATATTATTGTGTTTGATTGTTTTGACACTATATATCCGATTCAGATTTCTTTGGCAATAACTTGTGTACTATTGATTTTATGAATATTGAGTTCTGCTCAACCCGGGGCTAGAGGGCGTGAGCTGTAGCTAGCATATTTCACTACCGCTCATGAACAGTCTCAATCAAACCGAGACTGCAATATTTCGTATGTGACGTCCTCGGCCGTTTCGAAAGGTCCATTACATTATCATACTTTTTTTTTATATAATCTGTGTTCTACTATTCTGATATTTACACCTTCGTTATTCCTGTCTCAGCCATAAATTCCCGATAAAATCATGTTTAAATAAGAAATTTAATTTTAATGTTGTCATTGAACGAAACACAAATATCGCTGTGAAATATTTATTCAAACGCCATTGTCAAAGTTTTAAGGTAATTTCGTAAATATCCGCAATATGTGATAACTAACATCTCATATTGTTAAAAGAATGCGTTATGTCAGTTATTGTACACTGTTTTGAGTTATGACCGTATCATGTCTAATTTGTCAAAGTAATCTTTACTCTAGAGATATTAAAAGACAATTCATCTTTATGATCAAATATCGAAAACGGTTGCCATAACGTTGACATTGCCCAATGGAGTTATATCGCGTTGTTATAGCTTCTAATATGATACCACAAACGGCCCACAACACAGTGAACTTGTACTAAGTTGGCCTATATAAATACCGTTTAAGTACTCGGCAATTTCGAATAGAACGTTTCTCCAATCCAAGCTAAACGTCTTTGTTCATGAAATTAAAGTAATTTGCCCATATAAAATTGTACACAAAAATTGACCAGACTGTTTTGTTTTTTTAGTGATTTTCAATGTGTGTAGTGTCACTCCTTGCACTATTTTGGGTTTTCATTCTTCCAGAGTTTAGACCAGAATTCCTATTCATCTTCAACACCAATAAAATTGTTTTGTTTTTGTGGCTGTGTCGTCTAATCGCTGCTTAGACAATTTCAGACTGTGTTCGTCTCATCTGCAACGAAAAGAAACATATCCGTCAGCAATTATTAAAAAAAAAATCGTAGAACACACTACTACCTTTTATGGCGCAATAATTATCCTACCGTCAGTTTTAAGGGAGCTTACTCTGTATGAGACCTACACTAGCAGGAGTATATCATATCCATTATATGCTTCACTCTCTGTCTTCGTAATTATTGAATTCTACAATGTTTCTCGCATTTTACATACAAATCATAAAAAAGTGTTTTATATAAATGTTGTGTTAAACACACGTAGTTTTTAAATGTAGGGCCATTTAATGCAACACGCGTTTATGTTACAGTTATATAATATATCCAGTAAGATTCCGACATAATACTGTTATCGCCGTTATATCAGGAATTCCGACATAATACTGTTATCGCCGTTATATAGGGAATTCAGTGAACTGTATACCGTCGTTTGAGGATTTAGGTAGACGTCATCATAGTGTCCACGATATATTCGTTCATCGCACAATCAAAGAGAAATGCATAGTGGCGAACTGTAAATGGGCTAACCACTAAACATGCAGTGCGTTGCAAAATGAAAGGGTCATAACTTATTTTGAGAAACTGTTTAACAATTGTTAATAAACTTGAGAAACTGTTTATCAACTGTTAAATAAAGACGGTATGAAAGTGATTATGACCAAGGATCTTAAGAAATGTGTTAACCACATCCATCACCATAGACGTCAGGTAGTCCTTGTGACAGAAGAGTTCTTCAATTACTTTGATATTTTAAAGTAGATCAGTGTAACGATTATGACATTTTGCAAAGGTTTTTCTAAGTTTATGGTAATGGTAACACTGATGGTATAGCCTCTTAGTTATACATAGATTACGAATAATAAAGTACTCAACTCGTCTACAAGTTTTAGAAAAACTACTCAATTAAGAAACATAGACCCCATAAGAAGTAGCTCGGGAAACATCCCCAACTAAGTGGGACAATATTAGAAATAAAATCATCTTTCTTGCCATAGATTCTACCGATTTCTTTTCCATCATTTTAAATATGGAGATGTAATCAAGAAAAAAAGCGGCAGTATCAACAATATTAGCTTTGTTGGGTTGAATTTCTTTGGGTATATAGTATTAACCATTGTAGAACAGAAATGATTGTCAATGTTAAATATGCATTCCAGATACCGTGAGGAGTCATTAAAGGCTTCAATCACATCTGCCTGAGTATCTAATGAAAGACCCAAATGAAATTTAGTTCATAGCAATACAAAAACAAATCTGCGACAAAACGTGCACAGTTTGTACCCATAAAGATACCAACAACTGTTTTATAAACTGTTTCATAACTGACGAAAACTTTATCTAATAGGAACATGGGTACTTCACAAACTGCTTGGCAAGCCCACATAGTGTAATTAACTAAACTGCCGTTAGTGTGTAAAGGAAACGCTTTAATATTGATGCCTGCTAAAAATGTAGATCTTTTCTTTAACGAACGTTTCTTGAATGACAGCAAGCTTGTCTTTGATAAGGTGATGTGGTAAGGTTGTATATGGCGTTGAAAAGTCATAAGTACTTATAGACGAAACTTGAAGTTTATTGCAAATTGTATCAAGAACATGATTTTATAATTGACCAACATAAATTAGTCTCATTTGTCATAAGTTTTAGCACACCATTTTGTAACGTGATCTTGGACGGCACTAAGACAATAAGTTGTCAGTTTGGAGACGTTTGTAATGTTGCAGGTAATAATATTAGAAATAATTCGGGCTTTATAATGCCAGAACCCAGTATATGGTTGAACGTTTGTTTTGCTTTTTGCGATACGAATGGAATCAACATAAAGTCGAAGCACAAATGACGCCTGTGCAGTTTTATTACAAAAGCATATTAGTTTGCATTTGTCAATACACGTATTTCAAAAGCTCTTACAGAAAACTTTCTCACAGCAACATTCCAGAACATTTTGTTTTACGTGAGAAAGCAGTTGTATAACATAAGCAGTAGTACAAATGAGGTCAACAAAATGCTAGTTTAGTATATAAAAGAGTATGATAATGGACCTTTGGAAACGGCCAAACACGACACATACAAAATATTGCAGTCTCGGTTTGATTAAGACTGTTCATGAACGGTAGTGAAATATACTAGCTACCGCTCATGCCCTCTAACCCCGGGTTGAGCAGAACTCAATATTCATAAAATCAATAGTACAGAATTTTAACCATACCGATGATGGTAAAGAAAGATAAAAATATCGGACAGGGAAAGCAGCATTCAAGGACGACAGTCAACCACAAAACACAAAAACAAACACGCAAACAGACAAACGAGAAGTCAAAAGTAATAAAAAAATGCAAGCGACATCACAAACACAAAAGGGTTGACAATAGGGCTACCGCCTTGGAACGGTCAGTGGCAACAAAGGACACTGGGGGTTTAAACCGGTTCTAGGGTGCACCAAACCTCACACTTACCCTACTGTCATCCCATAAAAAAAGGACAGTGTCAATAAAGAAAACCCCGCCATGATATAATGATCTAAGCCTATTTTAGTTTGGATCGCAATGATATCTTTCCAGAATACGGAATAGCGCAATCAGTTACACGACATGAAAACCGTAGGTCAATATAAAACAAATATAATGGGGCAAAGCGTAAATAGGTATGAATAATATATGGTCCAAATTGCATTTAGTGCTTTTAAGAACACAAATAGGCGTCAATACTATACATCATATAGCCACTAAACAAAGTCCACATGCAATATTGACCAATTGAGATTTTCAAGGTCATAATAACTTTATAATGGCAATTATATCCCATTACTGTAAAAATAAATTCAGTTCCCAATTTCACTCAAATAGCGACGACGTATTGAGTTGAACACATATCAATTGAGCAGTATGTTTGTTTGAATGCTGTTGTACAGTTTTAATGCCATTTCAGCACATGTTAGGGTATGTAAGACGGTCAAGTGTTTGTGGTTGAGACAGACCACCCACTTATTCCTGGTTAGAACCAGTGATGTATACCTGCCGCTATCCGTAAGAATCGAAGCGATCTCGCTTAAACGTTTATCTCTGAATGGGGTTTGAAGCCGGAGCGGTGAGAGTTGAAAAAGTTTACAACGCATCGACCACGGAGGCGCTTTCAATTGAGCAGTAACACTTACAGTGTTCAACATAGATTAACCATAAATATATAATACACATTTTGATAAACTAAGCAAGTTCCAAAACAGTACCTATGTAAGTATTACATATTACATAGAGCATGTTCAGGATATACAGCCTAGTTGGCAATTCATATTTTATAATTCGTTTTTTTATAAAGCAGACAAGAACATCGACTGGAAAGTCTGCAATCAGCACCTCTAATGTAACTTATCAAATTACAAGAGTTTTACTAGTCCATAATTACTAATTGGTTGCTAACCTGTCCAGACTATATTGTACCTATAACTTTAGGATGTCCTATTGGATAAAAGGCGGGGGACTATACACATTAGAACCACACACACACACATACACACGCGCATGCACGCATGCACGCACGCAAGCACACACAAACACACACACACACACACACACATACACACACACACAATTGACTGTTGATGCGCACGGGAATTTAACGCATCGAGAACTAGGTTCAAACCTCCGTGACATGTTTTCGCAGCATTTTTAATTTTGATCATGCTTTTTTGTTTCGACATTTGACCAAAATGTCGTTATCCACACCATCAGTTATATTAAGCACGACGGAGCTTATTTATCTCGTGTTATTTTATGTTCATGTAAATGGGTGCACAATACACCTTTACGCAAAATAAAAACATCATTACATGTCATTTTCACGTTTACAATAAATACATACTAAGCAAGCGGAAATAAAAATAAATGAGAGTTCGAAGTATTACACTTTTACTCTTTAGCAATTTGTACTTTGCTAAAACTCATGCTTTGTTATCATTATCTCAAGAAAACCGAGCCAACGAAAACAATAACTGCACGGAAGATAAAAAGTTTAATATAGACACTTAAACACGAGTGTAAAACCATTAAGTAAGGTGTGGCTATACGAAACATGCATAAAGTAACAACTGCCAAATACTTTTCTTAATTGTTTTTTTATTCGTCTGGCACCATTCTGTTGCACTTGGCATCTTTACAATATATTTAAGAATCTATAAGAATTAATAATTTCACCAATGTTGCAATATGATACCTTGTATCTGCACACATCGAGTTTCGTCCTGATAAAGTAGTGTTGCTGAACACTTGCATCACTAGTTATTGCTACAATGTTCTATCACTATACTCTCAAGCGCTTCACATAACTACCGACTTAAGAGCTATCAACTTTGATATTACATTTCTATGTATCACTGATCAAATTACATTCACATTACGGCCAGCAGTCTAAGTATGTAATTAAATAAAATGTCATATTATTCTTTGCGTATACATTTCAATTCCCAAACGTGTGAGATATCATCAAACAAAAAAACATTTGCACTGTTGGACAGCATGCACACTGAATAAATGATAGTATCAACCGCAAAAAAAACAACAACACTGAAGTAACATGTAACGAATCAAAGAGCCAATGTCCAGGTAGTCCATAATCGATTTACAGAGTAACGTTAATATTAAGAAAGAAAACATTATTGTTTTGCTTTACGTATACGTATACATTATATGGTTGTGCTGAATGTATGTTAAAATGCATTAATGCCACCAAACTAATCGCCAAAAACCAATCGCAAGTCAAAGGTATGATTAAACAGTATATTAAGCTAATTTCAAAGGAGAATACAGTTTTCTTAAATGAGTTGAAGAAGAAAAAGTATTATGTATATTTTGATGAGAATAAATAATCAAGTTATCCAGTCAGCTATACAAATGAGCTGAATGAAAAGGTATGAAAAAAGAAATCGGTCGAGACTGTTCATGAAAGGTAGTGAAAATTGCTAGCTACCGTTCACGCCCTCTAGCCCTGGGTTGAGCAGAACTCAATATTTAAAAAGTCAATAGTACAGAAATTTGAACCATCCCGATGATGGTATACATATCACGGTGAACACTGAACCTTCAATGAGGTATTTTGATACCATTCCATGGCCAGCGGCGTATGGTCCCAGTTTCTAACACAACCCTTTGCCCCAAACGAGAAAGCAATGGGCGAAATAAAAAAAAGGAATTTAGGAGAGCAGAGGTTATACAGCCGACGTATCAAAGGTAACAGTCAAAAGACTAAACTAAAAAGCGGGTAACATATACTAAGGGTGATGAAACAATACTCAGAACCTTTAAAGGCTGGAGTAGTGGAACTACCTATTCGAAATTCAAGAAAGAATAAACAAGTATTTGAGAATGAACCATGGATATCGGACTCAGCGATCTCAAAAGATCGGAATGAATATGCCGAAACTACGGTTCGTTATTTTGTAAACCTTCTCGTCAGTAGATATAGAAATGTTGTAAAATCTGGCTGTTGTTACAGGTATTGTTATTGTAGCTGTTATAAACACATACGAGGGTTAATAGCAAAGTTCCTGGCCTCTTATATTTCCGCATATGTCACGTGCGATTTTATCCATGCTTGAAACGCATCTTATTTTTCAAGCTATCACACCACATTTCATTTTCGCACGTTTATTTGATACTAATAATTTGCTTCATAGTTAAGTCATTGTATGGCTGAAATGTAAAACACTCAGGAGAAACAAGCAGTGATTAAGTACCTGTCAGAAAAGGGATGACACCCAAAGAAAATCATGAAAAGTGTATGAAAGGAGAAATGTGGAAATCGCCGATCACAATAAATATAAAAACAAACAGTGCAGCCTCGGTTTGATTGAGACTGTTCATGAACGGTAGTGGTAAATGCTAGCTACCGTTAACGCTACCGTTAACGCCCTCTAGTCGCCGGATGAGCAAAACGCAATATTTAAAAAGTCAACAGTACGAAATGTTGAGCCATTCCATTGCCCTGGGCTGAGCAGAACTCAATATTTAAAAAGTACAGAAATTTTAGCCATCCCGATGATGGTATGCACATGTTGGTGAACATGGAACCTTCAGTGTGGTATTCCCCTACCATGCCATGATCATGTATGGTCCCAGTTTCTAACGAAATGCTTTGCCCAATCGAGAAAACAATGGGCGAAATAAACGCAATGAAATTTAGTTGGGAGCAGATGTTATAAAGACTGCATATCATAAGACTTAATTTAAAAGCAGACAACATTTTCTAAGGGTGATTAAACAATACTGAGAGCCTTTAATGTCTGGAGCAGTGGAACCACATATTCGAAATTAAAGTAAGAAAACACGGTATTTGTGAATGTACCACCGATATTTGTATATAAATATCAGCTCACCAAAGATCAGAATGAATAACAGTTCTGACATGAAAGACATGCTAGGAGATAACTGTCCATTATATATATTCATCTGTAAATAATGGGCGGCTGAATTTAAATATGACAGAAATAACACAGAGGATGACCCACGTTATTTTGCTGTACGAGGTCGTAGGTGCTGTGGAGGCTATTTAGAGGACTAGGAAGAAGACGTCTATACAGATAGCATTACAAAAGAGTATGAGAGTGGACCTATGGGAACGGGCCGAACACGATAAATACGAAATATTGCAATTTCGGTTTGAATGAGACTGTTCATGAGCGGTAGTGAAATATGCTTGCTACCGTTCACGCCCCCTAGCCCCGGGTTGAGCAGAACTCAATATTCATAAAATCAATAGTTAACCATCCCGAAGATGGCATGCATATGGCGGTGGACATGCTACCTTTACTGTCAGTATTCCATGTACAGCGGTCTATGGTCCAAGTGTCTAGCAAAATGATATGCCCCGAAGAGCGAAATAAACAATATGGAATTTAGTTGGGAGCAGTGGTTATAAATCATGCGCATCACAAGTTACAGTCAATAAACTAGAACATCGTAGGAATAAGTTTATTTTCGAGTATTATGTTGAAAAGAAAAAGATATGCTACAAATAGTAATTCAAATACGAGAGTATGTAAAGAAAGTTAAACATATGTAACGTATCGAATCAAACGAATAAAACAAACAAAACATTTATTACATTTGAAAACGCAACACTTGCTAATTTTTGAATTTTTTGAATTTCTAGATTAGAATTGAAGTCCTCGAGCACGTTTTAAATGAAAGAAGTAGAGAAAATATTATTCAACTGTTATTTGGGACAAAGAGAATTGTATACTAATATCAAATACAATGATCTTGATTTGAACAAAATTAAACATGCTGCGTTTTTAAATGTACTGGGTATATATGACTTGTCGCAAATAAAACCTTACAACAATGGCCGCTTAACATGTACTGTTTGTGTATGCAAATGTTGTTATGATGGTTCCATTCTGACAATTTGAAATATATTATTCAAACTGTAGGTTCCTTGTGTTTTTTTCTCAAAACGCAAAACATTTATATTATACCGTTTGGCCCTTACAATGGGCATCATGGGAGCGACATAATATGTAAAGCATTTGTTTTTTCTCATATTCAATTGACGTCGACATGACATCCGTCGTTAACAATAAGTATACATCGTGATTTCAAAGTTGTACTAAACTCTCATCAAAGTTAATTGAACCAGACATCATTCGTGTCATGTTATCTCATTCACATAAAATTCACATTCATTCATAAAAAGTAGATGTAAATATCGAACGCAAAATGCAGCATTTAAGAAGTCTACAGTCAACCAAAACACATACAGAAACAAACAACAACTGCAAAAATGAATAAAAGGCAAGATATGACATCCCAAACATAAAAGGTTGACCTCTTTGGAACGGTCAGTGGCACAAATACAGACCGCTGGGAGTTTAAACCAGGTTCTAAGGTGAATCAACCCTCACTCTTAACCTATTGTCATCCCAATAAACTAGATAGTATAAATAAAAATATCCCTTCCGGGTTATATTCTCTAACAAACAAGGCAGCATTAATAGGCAATATAAAATAAAACAAATGCCCTGTAGTTTATTTTTTATGCGTACGTTCTACGCGCGCCTATTGCCATCATCGTCTTTTTCAAAATGGCAACACCCTATTATAGTTGAGCCCAATCTAGCGACAAGTTTGAAATAGTGTTGATCAGTACAGGTCTCGATTATTTCTATGCTGGCTTCCCGCATTACATTATCGGTAAAAAGTAGCGTATCGTTTAAATTTGTTTTCAAACGAGGCCTTGTACGCCAACCAATCAGTTGCACCCGTTGATTGACACCACGCAGTTTCCGCGCATGAGTTCTGTGCTTATCCGGTATATTCCAGGGGAATAAAAAGAAGAAAATGATTTTCTAATGCGATATCTGTACTTGTAAAACACTAGTTTTGATGTTGAAAATAAATACGATTAACTGATCCTGCACATTTTGATTTCAATGCAAGATATCAAGAGTTCGATTTCCGGTGCAAGCGAAAACAAATGTCTAGCCTGTTTTTTAAATATATAAATCAATCAATAAAATTAAATTAGGTCGGAAGGGATTTGTTTTAAATCAGTTATTTTCAATAATAGGAAAATTGCTCTTTGCGTTCGGGCGCTGTGGTGTCTATAGGACCATATATCTCATTTTTGTTCGTATTCAAAAAGGTCCTTTTTTTGTAATTTTGAATGCTAAAAAAAGGTATTAAAAAAACTAGAAAATATCACTGGCCCTGCACTCAAAATTGTTATGTTTTGCAAGCGGACGAGTGGAATTTTAAAACCCTGAGATATTGAGAATGGAGCTGTATCCACTATCTCTGTTGGAATATATGCACCAGTTTTGCTGCTTCACTTGTTTTATGTTTATATATAAATACTCTACATTCCATATGGTGTTTGCCTAGTGTGCAGTTTTTGACAAAAAGTGCTGTTTCATCGGCTGTTAATACAACTTTTCATTTTTTCAAATTTCTGTTTCTCCTCCTCTCTCAAACAACAATTTTAGCTTAAGCTCAAGTGTTCATTACCAGTACACAATGTCATAAGACTTTTTACTTAGATTTTTCAGGTAACAGGTTGAAAATGCAATGGTGCTTCACTCCTTTAGATTACATACTTTAACTTGCTTATGATGTTCGTATGCCCCCATCACCGGAGATGAGATGGCATATAACATTAGCCTGTCCGTCCCCCTTTAACACTCAAAACCGTACTGTAAACAGATTCGTTTAAGGGATACACGGCAATCCTTTTTCTTCAAACTTACATGATCATGATCACTTTCATACTATCTTTGTTAAACTTGTTAAAAGGTTTATCAAAAGAGGTTATGACCCTATCATTTTGCAACGTACTGCATGCTTCGTGGTGGACCCTTTTACAGTTCGCCATTATGCTTTCCTCTTTAATTGTACGATGACCGGACAGGCTGTGGACCCTATGATGACGCCTAAATAAAGCCCATTGGGACGGTGGCGTTTGATGTTTGTCTATGATCTTTCTCGTCGTGCCCTTAATGGTTTATTCTCTTACTGCTCTGGCTTCTGCCAAGTCATTGAGTACCTTCATTGTAGCTTTCTAGGCTATTGTTTTTTTGTATTATATTTACACGAGCATATTTGTGTTTTACTTATATGGCCTATTGATGCTGCCGTGTTGGTTAGAGATTAGGTCATGGCGGGGATTTCTTTATTTACACTGTCCTGTTTTAATGGGATGACAGTAGGGTAAGTGTGAGGTTTGGTGCACCCTAGAACCGGTTTAAACCCCCAGTGGCCTACTTTGCCACTGACCGTTCCAAGGCGGTAACCCTATTGTCAACCCTTTTGTGTTTGTGATGTCGTTTGCATTTTTTATTACTTTTGCCTTTTCGTTTGTCTGTTTGCGTTTTTGTTTTTGTGTTTTGTGGTTGACTGTCGTCCTTGAATGCTGCTTTCCCTGTCCGATATTGTTATCCTTTTTTACTGCCGTTTAAAGTCACGTTAAACAATATTGTACTAAAATTTACGAAAATAAAGTTTTTGATAAACTTTGCAATAAACGTCAAGTTTCATCTATAAGCACATGATTTCTCTACACTATATACAACCTTACCACATCACCTTAGCAAAGACAAGCTTATTGCTCTTATTCAAAAAACATTCGCTAGGGAAACGACTACAATTTTGGCCTGTGATAATATTAAAGTTTTTTTTACTAACGACAGTTTAGACAATTACACTATGTGGATTTGCCAAGAAGTTTGTGAAGCACTCATCTTCCTAATAGTTATATTTTCGTCAGGTATTGAACGACCGTTTATAGACAAATTGTATGTATTCCTATGGGTACGAACTGTCAGCCCCTTGTCGCAGATTTGTTTTTATATTGCTATGAAAAAGATTTCATGTTGCGTCTTACACCAATTACAAATGCAGATATTAATGAAGCCTTTAATGACACCTCCCGGTATCTGGATGACATATTGAGCATTGACAAACCTTTTCTTTCTACTATGGTGAATAATATATTCCCCAGAGAACTTCAACATAACAAAGCTAACATTTCTGATACTAACGCTTCTTTTCTCGATTTACATCTCTCCATTGAAAATCATGAAATAATTAGCAAAATTTATGAAAAGAGAAATGATTTTAATTTTGATATTGTTAATTATCCCCATTTAGATGTGGATGTTCCCCGAGCCACTTCTTATGGGGTCTATGTGTCTCAACTTATTCGTTTTTCGAGAGCTTGTACTCGAGTTGAGGACTTTAATATTCGTAATCTTTGTATAACTTAAAAGCTGCTGCATCAGGGCTACCGTTACCATAAACTTTGTAACCTTTGCAAAATTGCATTATCGTAATCCTGGTAGTCTTTCCAAATATAAAAGTAATTTAAGAACTCTTCTGCGACAAAAAATATCACAACCTGACTTCCATGGTGATGTGATTTACAAATTTCGTAAGATCATTGGTCACGATCACTTTCATACTATCTTTCTTAAACTTGTTAAAAGATTAAAACACATGTGTTACTTATACCATGTTCAAGGTTTTGTGTTCACCGACATTTTGGCCAATTTTAATAGGATTTTCCTTAACCTTTCCTTGTGATCTTGGATTAGACCCTTGTGTTTAGTTTTGGACCCCTATTAAGCGCCCGTCTGTTATTAATAACGGATCTTTGATACGTAATAACGTAGTATCTCTAATGTTACTAATTGACCCTTCTTTCGCTTTTCACAGAATTGTATTACATTTAAATTTACTTGAGTATTTTAGCGAAAACACTTAAAATAATATTTCTCCTCTTTGGTAACACTCTGCGTCATCTATACAAAGTCCACATAATAACTCTACTTTTCTTAGATCTTACACCATTAAATATTTATTCGGCAACCTCATTCCATGTTCCTTCGAAAACGTTTATCAGAATTTTAAATAACGTCTCAAGGTTTCTTTAACACCTCTTTGATCACCAAAAAAATGACCGTTCCAAGGCGGTAGCCCTATTTTCAACCATTTTTGCGTTTGTGACGTCATATGCCTTTATTCTTTGCTAACATTGTCATTCATGTTTGTCTTTTTGCGTGTTTTTAGTGTTTAATGTGTTCTGTGAAAGCTGCATTTCCTGTTCGACTTGTATACTGTTTTAAAAGGAGATGCGGATGTCATCACCTAATTTATTCCAAACGGTGGGATACAGATATAATAATCGAACAGGAAAAGCAGCATTCAAGGACACACAGAGAAACAAAGAACAAATTTAAAGATGAAAAAAAGGCCAAATAAGACATCACAAACACAAAAGGTAAGTCTGGTGATCCAGTCAGACTCGTGTGATTTTCGAGTATGATCTGACCAATTAGGGTTGTGGTGTGTTCAACACAATATAAAGTAGATACAAATGTCGAACAGTAATTCAAGACCCCTAGTAAACCAACCGCACGCATAGAAACCAAAAACAAATTTTAAAAGGAGGTCCAATAGGGCCTGTGGACGCTCTACTGGCTAAAACTGCTCTTATATCAAGGGTTGTCGACATAAAATTCCCATCAGTACTTCTTTCAAACATTGCAAAAACAAAAGGGCTAGGATGGCCTTATATCGCTCACCTGGTAATCATGGGCAATAAGTCTGCTGTGTCTAGTCTGGCATGGATATTTTTTAATTTGTCCCATTTTCTTCTAGAAGTGAAATTTCATAAAAATGATAGGGGGAGGTTTTAATTAACATTCTAAACAAATATGGTAAAGATCAGATAAAAATGAGGTAACTACAGATTAACAAAGAAAAATAGAATATAACATTTTTCAACAAATCAATGATCATAACTGTGTCGGTAATAACAAGATCTAGCTGTTTTTTTAACTTGTCCAAGATTTCATTGATATGCCGCGCTTTGTACAACTAGCAATCATTCTGAGGCTTCCTGCCAAATTTCGTAGAAATCTTACAAGCCGTTTAGGAGGAGTAGCGCCGACAACAAAAATAAAGTAAACATGTCAAAGGGCCATAACGCTATCAAAAATCAGTAAACTGGGACAAAACCGCGACATGCACACTTGGACATCTTACCGATGCTTCCTGCCAAGTTTCGTCGAAATCCAACAAGCCGTTTAGGATGAGTAGCGCCGACAAGGAATTTAAAGTAATTTTCATTGATATTAACAATCTGGTAAAGAATCGTAAAGATCGAATCAAACATGAAGGCCCTATCGTCTTAACGAGGTAACAGTTAACAGACGACGGACAGACGGACGGACGACGGACCAATCGTCATCCCATAACCTCTGCTGACCAGTAGAGCTAAAAACTGAATAATAGGGTTGACAATAGGGCTACCGCCTTGGCACGATCAGTGGTAAAAAGGGCCGCTGGGGGTTTAAACCAGGTTCTAGAATGAACCAAACCTCACTCTTACCATATTGTCATTCCAGTAAAACGGGACACTGTACAAAAAGATATCCCCGTCAGGTTATATTCTCTAACAAACAATGCATCCTTAAAATGCAGTATACGCATTACACGTAAATGGTCATGTATATATGAATATCAAAAGCATAAAAAGTCACAAAGCAAGTACTCAATGACTTTGCAGAAGCCAGAGCAGCAAGATAACAAATCATTAAGGGTATAATAAGACAAGATTTAAGACAAGCATCAGTCGCTACCTTCCTTTCAGTATTTTGGTAGAGGTCATCATAGTGTCCACAAACTATCCTGCCATCGCACAATCAAAGAGGAAAGCATAGTGGCTAACTGTAAATGGGTCAACTACTAAACATGTTATGCTGTAGGTTGAAAAATGATACAGTCATAACCTCTTCTGATATGACCAAGGACCTTAAAAAGTTTGTAAATCACATCATAATGAAAGTCAGGTTGTCATAGTTTTTGTGTCTGTCGAAATATTTGCATATTAATCGGGCAAGGCACTGTGAACACAGGTTTTCTTTTGGAGTGGATGTAAAGCTGTCGGTCCCTTGATCCACAATGAGATCCATAATATGTGCACGATAAATATCTCGCTGAATTTCTGATATAAAACGTCTGCAAAAGTAACTGTTCAAGTTATTTTGTAAATTTGACAGATGCAGCTTCAAAGAATACAGCTGCAGCTATACATTTTACATAAGCACCTGTAAAATATACAGACGCACCTATAACAACCGGCACTCTACTAATAGACTCACTTCAATTCAATTTTAAAAACTAGAGTTCATTTTCTTAGTTAGACCATTAACAGTCGAATGATATATATTAAACAGTAATTTTCTAAACAAATTTAAACAAATTGTTTTTGATATTGAAATAAAGTAGTTCCGGCAGAGAACAAAATAAAATATATTTCACACGTATGAAATACCACTTTTATATCATTGCTAAAATCAACTATTTCACTGCTAAGCATACAATAAATATAAATAATACGTACACATCTTCAATGGAAAAATATTTGCAAAGGTTTATCATTTTGGCAATTACATGAGATACTAATAATACATTTAAAGCTATTAAAATTGAGTTCATACGAACAAATATGCTTGAGTTCTTTTGACTGATGTAAATTAACTAAAGGACCCTATGATGACGCCTACTTAAAGCCCATTGGGACGGTGGCGTTTGAGGTGTGTCTATGATCTTTCTTGTCGTTCCCTTACTTGATTATTCTCTTGTTGCTCTGGCTTCTGCCAAGTCATTGAGTACCTTCATTGTGGCTTTCTAGGCTATTGTTTTGTATTATATTTGCACGAGCATATTTCTTATGTTTTACTTATATTACCTATTGATGCTGCCTTGTTGGTTAGAGATTAGATCATGGCGGGGATTTCTTTATTTACACTGTCCTGTTTTAATGGGATGACAGTAGGGTAAGTGTGGGGTTTGGTGCACCCTAGAACCGGTTTAAACCCCCAGTGGCCTACTTTGCCACTGACCGTTCCAAGGCGGTAGCCCTATTGTCAACCCTTTTGTGTTTGTGATGTCCTTTGCATTTATTATTGCTTTTGCCTTCTTGTTTGTCTGTTTGCGTGTTTGTTTCTGTGTTTTGTGGTTGACTGTCCTCCTTGAAATCTACTTTCCCTGTCCGATCTTTGTATATTTCTTTGTATCTGTAAACATGGAATTTTGTCCTGATAAAGTAGTTTGAGTGTTGCTGAATACTTTCATTGCTCAGTCTTTCTACAAACAATTATCTCTCACTACACTCTCAAGTAGCGGACAAAAACTCTCAAATACCGAACCAAAATACCGACATACGTAATAGTAAAATTGATATTACATTTGTATGTAGCACTGATCAAATTACGGCCAGCACTCTACATATGTAATTAAATAAAATGCCAAATTATTCTATGTGTACGTATTTCAATTCCCAAACGTGTGAGTACATTAAACAAATCACTTCCACCGTTGGACAGCATAACCACTGGAGACTTCGTTATTGTAACAACAGCAATTACAACTAACGCTGAATAATAATGTACACATAGTCCATAATTTGTTTACAGATGAACGTTAACACTATAAAAGAAAATAATGATCTCCCTTATCAGTATTTTATTAAAAACCACAGTAGCGTTCGTTTAGTGCAGTGTTGCGGTTGTAAAATGTCTCCCCATGCTACGAATCTGTAGTGTTCTTTAAGGAAAGTCTCCAAGAAATAATCTCAGCTGAAAAGTGAGATTAAACAGGATAAGCAACGGAGAATGCAGTCACAACCTGACTTCTATGGTGACGTGATATACAAACTTCGTAAGATCCTTGGTCATGATCACTTTCATACTATCTGTGTTAAACTTTTGAAAGGTTTATCAAACTAGATTATGACCCTATCATTTTGCAACGCACTGCATGCTTGGTGGTGGACTCATTTACAGTTCGACACTATGCTTCCCTCTTGTGCGATGGTCGGACAGACTGTGGACCCTATGATGACGTCTACCTAAAGGCCAAAAGGACGGTCACCTTTGATGTTTATCTGCAATCTTGTCTTGTCGTGCCCTCAATGGTTTATTCTCTGCCATGTCATTGAGTACCTTCTTTGTGGCGTTCTAGGATATTGTTTGTTGTTTATATATATATGAGCATCTTTGTGTTTTACTTATATCGCCTATTAATGCTGCATTGTTGGTAAGAGAATAGTTCATAGCGTGAATTTCTTTATTTACATTATCCCGTTTTATTGGGATGAAATAGGGTAAGTGTGAGGTTTGTTGCACCCTAGAATATGGTTTAAATCCCCAACGTCATTTTTTGCCACTGACCGTTCCAAAGCGGTAGCCCTATTGTCAACTCTTTTTGTGTTTGTGACGTCTTTTGCCTTTATTCCTTATTAACATTGCCATTCATGTTTGTCATTTTGAGTATTTTGGGCTTTACTGTGTTCTGTGAAAACTGCATTAATTATTTTCCAGTTCGACTTTTATATGTTAAATATCTGTTGCTGAGAATAAATATTAAAAACAGGTATAAAAGTCGAACAGAAAATGTGGGTTTCACAGAAGACAATAAACCAAAAACACGCATTAATACAAACACGTAGTACAATGTTAATAGGCAACGTCATGGACTTCTTACAACCATTGATAATTTCCTCTCTAACTGTCAATCATACATTGCAGACTCGTGCCCCTGTCATACCGAGCTGGTCGGTTCCTATCATTAGCTTGTGTAAAAAACATCATTTAGCATAACTCCGTATATCTCGTTATTTATACAAAGCTAGTATGACCTCCCACTCATTAATACTAATATAGTATTAACCATTGTCAAACAGAAATGATTGTCAATGTTAAATATGTCTTCCAGATACCGTGAAGAGTCATTACAGGCTTCAATTACATCTGCCTGAGTATCTAATGAAAGACTCAAATGAAATTTAGTTCATAGCAATACAAACACAAATCTGCGACAAAACGTGCACAGTTCGTAACCATAAAGATACCAACAACTTTTTTATAAACTGTTTTATACCTGACGAAAACTTTATCTAACAGGAAAATGGGTACTTCACAAACTGCTGGCAAGTCCACATAGTGTAATTATCTAAACTGCAGTTAGTGTGTAATAGAAACGCTTTAATATTGTTGCCTGCTAAAAATGTAGATGTTTTCTTTAACGAACGTTTCTTGAATGACATCAAGCTTGTCTTTGATCAGATGATTTGGGAAGGTTGTATATGGCGTTGAAAAGTCATAAGTACTTATAGACGAAACTTGAAGTTTATTGCAAATTGTATCAAGAGCATGATTTTTTAATTGATCAACATAAATTAATCTCATTTGTCATAAGTTTTAGCACACTATTTTGTAACGTGATCTTGGACGGCACTAAGACAAGAAGTTATCAGTTTGGAGACGTTTGTAGTGTTGCAGGTAATATAATTAGAAATAATTCGGGCTTTATAATGCCAGAACCCAGTATATGGTTGAAAGTTTGTTTTGCTATTCGTCTACCCCTGCCTTAAAAGTCGAGCATAGCGATATGAATGGAATCAACATCAAATCGAAGCACAAATGACGCCTGTGCAGTTTCTTTACAAAAGCACATTAGTTTGCATTTGTCAATACACGTATTTCAAAAGCTCTTACAGAAATCTTTGTCACAGCAACCTTCAAGAACATTTCGTTTTACGTGAGAAATCAGTTGTATAACAATGTGAAATGCAACTCAGACAGTACAAATTAGGTCAAGAAATTCCTAGTTTAGTATAAAAAAGAGTATGATAATGGACCTTTGGAAACGGCCCAACACGACACATACAAAATATTGCAGTCTCGGTTTGATTGAGACTGTTCATGAACGGTAGTGAAATATGCTAGCTACCGCTCACGCCCTCTAGCCCCGGGTTGAGCAGTACTCAATATTCATAAAATCAGTAGTACATAATTTTAACCATCCCGAAGATGGTAAAGAAAGATAAAAATATCGGACAGGGAAAGCAACATTCAAGGACGACAGTCAACCACAAAACACAAAAACAAACACGCAAACAGACAAACGAGAAGTCAAAAATAATAATGCAAACGACATCACAAACACAAAAGGGTTGACAATAGGGCTACCGCCTTGGAACGGTCAGTGGCAACAAAGGCCACTGAGGGTTTAAACCGGTTCTAGGGTGCACCAAAGCCTCACACTTACCCTACTATCATCCCATTAAAACAGGACAGTGTAAATAAAGAAATCCCCGCCATGATCTAATGATTTAAGCCTATTTTAGTTTGGATCGCAATGATATCTTTCCAGAATACGGAATAGCGCAATCAGTTACACTACATGAAACCGTAGGTCAATATAAAACAAATATAATGTGAGGAAAAACGTAACTAAGTATGCATAATATATGGTCCAAATTGCATTTAGTACTTTTAAGAACACAAATAGACGTCGAGACTATACGTCATAAAGCCACTAAGCAAAGTCCACATGCATTCTTGACAAATTGTGGTTTTCAAGGTCATAATAACTGTATAATGGCAATTATATCCCATTACTGTAAAAATAAATTCAGTTCCCCATTCCACTCAAATAGCGACGACGTATTGAGTTGAACACATATCAGTTGAGCTGTATGTTTGTTTGAATGATGTTTAATGTCATTTCAGCACATGTTAGGGTATGTATGACAGTCAAGTGTTTGTGGTGAAGACAGACCACCGACTTATTCCTGTTTAGAACCAGTAAGGTATACATGCCGCCATCAGTAAGAATCGAAGCGATCTCGCTTAAACGTTTATCTCCGAATGGGAGTTGAACCCAGAGCGGTGAGAGTTGAGAAAGTTTACAACGCATCGACCACGGAGGCGCTTTCAATTGAGCAGTAACACTTACAGTGTTCAACACTTACAGTGTTCAACATGGATTTTACCATAAATATATAATACAAATTTTGATAAACTAAGCAAGTTACAAAACAGTACCTATGTAAGTATTACATATTACATAGAGCATGTTCAAGATATACCGCCTAGTTGGCAATTCATGTTTTATAATTCGTTCTGTGTTTTTATAAAACAGACAAGAACATCGACTGGAGAGTCTGCAATCAGCACCTCTAATGTAACTTATCAAATAACAAGAGTTATACTAGGGAATGAAACACCGATGAAACGCGGATACGTTAAAAATATCTGGAACTGCATCCTGAGATCAAATAAATCGTTGTGATTAAATTAAAAATGATAATATGATCTAAGCCAGGTTGCATGCACGCGTTACATAGGTCCATAATTACTAATTGGTTGCTAACCCGTCCAGACTCTATTGTACCTATAACTTTAGGATGTCCTATAGGATAAAAGGCGGGGGACTATACACATTAGAAACAAACACACACACGCACGCACGCATGCACGCACGCACGCAAGTACACACACACACACAATTGGCTGTTGATGCGCACGGGAATTGAACGCATCGAGAACTAGGTTCAAACCTGCGTGACATGTTTTCGCCGCATTTTTAATTTTGATCATGCTTTTTTGATTCGACATCTAACCAAAGTGTCGTTATCCACTCCATCAGTTATATTAAGCACGACGGAGCTTATTTATCTCTGGTTAGTTAATTATGTACATGTAAATGGTGCACAATACACTTTTACGCAAAATACAAACATCATTATATGTCATTTTGACGTTTACAATAAATACATACTAAGCAAGCGGAAATAAAAATAAATGAGAGTTCAAAGTATTACACTTTTACTCTTCAGCAATTTATACTTTGCAAAAACTCATGCTTTTTGTTCATTATCTCCAGCAAACCGAGCAAACGAAAACAATAAATGCACGGGAGATAACATGTTTAATATTGACGCTTAAACATGGGTGTAAAACCATTAAATAAGGTGTGGCTATACGAAACATGCATAAAGTAACAACTGCCAAATACTTTTTTTAATTATTTTCTTAGTCGTCCGGCACGATACTGTTGCACAACGGCATCATTACAATATATTTAAGAATCTATAATAATTTCACCAGTGTTGCAATATGATATACCTTGTATCTGCACACATCGAGTTTCGACCTGATAAAGTAGAGTGTTGCTGAACACTTGCATCACTAGTTCTTGCTACAATGTTATTTCACTATACTCTCAAATGCTTCACATAACTACCGACTTACGTGCTATTAACTTTGATATTACATTTCTATGTAACACTGATCAAATTACATTCATATTACGGCCAGCAGTCTAAGTGAATAAAATGCCAGATTATTCTTCGCGTATACATTTCAATTCCTAAACGTGTGAGATATCATCAAACAAAAAAACATTTGCACTGTTGGACAGCATGCACACTGAAGAAATGACAGTATCAACCGCCAAAAAAACCCACTGAAGTAACATGTAACGAATCATAGAGCCAATGTCCAGGTAGTCCATAATCGATTTACAGAGTAACGTTAATATTAAGAAAGAAAACAATATTGTTTAGCTTTACGTATAACGTATACATGATATGGTTGTGCTGAATGTATGTTAAAATGCATTTATGCCACCAATAACTAATCGCCAAAAACCAGTCTCATCTCAAAGGTATGATTAAACAGGATAAGCTAACTTCAAAGGAGATTACAATTTTCTTTAATGAGTGGAAGAAGAAAAAGTATTATGTATATTTTTATGAGAATAAATAATCAAGTTATCCAGTCAGCTATACAAATGAGCTGAATGAAAAGGAATGAAAAAAGAAATTTGGAAATCGATCGAGACTGTTCAAGAACGGTAGTGAAAATTGCTAGCTACCGTTCACGCCCTCTAGCCCTGGGTTGAGCAGAACTCAATATTTAAAAAGTACAGACATTTGAGCCATCCTGATGATGGTATACATATGACGGTGAACACTGAACCTTCATTGAACCTTCAATGAGGTATTTTGACACCCTTCCATGGCCAGCGGCGTATGGTCCCAGTTTCTAACAAAACCCTTTGCCCCAAACGAGAAAGCAATGTGCGAAATAAAAAAAATGGAATTTAGTTGGGAGCAGAGGTTATAAAGCCTACGTATCACAGGTAACAGTCAAAAGACTAAAATAAAAAGCAGGTAACATATACTAAGGGTGATTGAACAATACTCAGAACATTTAAAGGCTGGAGTAGTGGAACCACCTATTCGAAATTCAAGAAAGAAAAGTCAAATATTTGAGAATGAAAAACGGATATCTATAAATATCGGACTCAGTGATCTCAAAAGATCGGAATGAATAACAGTATGCCGAAGATACGGTTCATTATGTTGTAAATCACTGATGAAATATAAGCTGCCTTTAAAGCTACAGGCCCTGTATTTAAAGCTACAGGCCCTGTATTTAAAGCTACATGCCCTGTATTTAAAGCTACAGGTCCTGTATTTGAATTGCCTTTTTCTTTCTAAGCGTGTATTCCTTTGTAACTTCATGTTCACCAGCTCAGTCGGGTATTTAAGCGCAGGACATCATTTACTGTAGATACATCGAATAATGCACATCGTACAGGTGGTATTATAATTTGCAGAAGAAAGAAAGATTGCATCTCAAGGTATTTGAACACACGATGTTCTGATTGACAATCAGTTACAGACTACCGCTCTAGCCACTGAACTACAGGGGCTTCTTGAAAATACGGTATATTTGGTACCATATATTATAATTTAAAATACCGTAACGCACCTCAGACGTATCAGTATATAGCATATCATGTCGCACTTGTAAATCAACCATGCGTGATGTAATACAGTGTGTCATCAAATTAAAACTAGGATTCCGTTTCGATGGTTTACAAGTATGTACGCGTGTCAACGCTAGTTAATGCATAATACCTATTTAGTATTAAATGGCCTAGTGGTTAGATCTGCATAAACAGGAACAAATAAAACGAAATGTTACTGGTTCAAATCCCGTTCCGGGCAGATATTAAATTGTGTTTTTAATTATAATCGGAAGCCGCATATTGATCCATGTTACCTGTACCAAGGCTAGAAAAAAATGTGATATTTTACGCATCGAATGAAACTACTCGTTCAAATTCATGAGTTAGTACTAGTTCATGTATAGGGTCTTTAGCTTTAAGGTTATGTGCTCTATATTATGGGTAGAGCCACGCCCCTTTCCAATTGCATTTAAGCTAACCGGCCTTATTGCATATTGATCGTTATGTTACGTATTGTCTTTCTCATTGGCATTTTTTAAAAATGCTCATATTTTGGTTTGTGGTGCAGTGCGGACCTATGGTTCAATATTGCTGTGGTTTCCAAAGGACCCTGTTCTCCTTTTTATTCCATTTAAAGAAACTAACACGCCAAATAACTACAAAATTACATTACAAAACCTTTATCAAAACTTTATCCAGGTTATCAGGTCATATAATAATGTATCTGAGCTGATTAAAAGTATAGGCTTTTCCAAGGGTTATTAAAATACCTATAACTGAAAATTCGTAAATGAACTATGAGTTGGTAACTCTTAATTCAACGCTCCAGTCTTAGGTTTTCGCATGGATGGTTAAATTCATTTATATTTGTTTCTATAGAGTTTGGATGCTCAAAAAGTGATATATAAACCTTCTCGTCAGTAGATATAGAATGGTGTACAAATGTTGTAAAATTTGGCTTTGTTACAGTCATTGTTATTGTAGCTGATATAAACACATACGAGGGTTAATCGCAAAGTTCCTAGCCTTTCATATTTCCGCATATGATTGATTGAATTGGATTTTATAGTCGCACCAACAGCTAAGGTCATATGGCGACTTTCCAGCTTCCATTGGTGGAGGAAGACCCCAGGTGCCCCTCCGGGCAGTTTTCGTGCACGGGCGGGCACCTGGGTAGAACCACCGACGTTCCGCAAGCCAGCTGGATAGCTTCCTCACATAAAGATTCCTAGGCCCCTGAGGGATCAAACCTACAGCGGTGAGGGGCAAGTGATTTCAAGTCAGAGACGTTAACCACTCGGCCACGGACGCCCCCCATTTCCGCATATGTCACGTGCGATCAATGCTTGAAACGAAACTTATCTCTCAAACTATCAGACCACATTTCATTTTCGCACGTTTATTTGATACTTATAATTTGCTTCATAGTTTAGTCATTGTATGGCTGAAATGGAAAAAACTGAGGAGAAACAAGCAGTGATTAAGTACCTGTCAGAAAAGAGATGACACCCAAAGAAAAAAATGAAAAGTGTATGAAAGGAGAAATGTGGAAATCGCCGATCACAATAAATATAAAAACAAACAGTGCAGCCTCGGTTTGATTAAGACTGTTCATGAACGGTAGTGGTAAATGCTAGCTACCGTTAATGCCCTCTAGTCGCGGGATGAGCAGAACTCAATAATTAAAAGGTCAACAGTACGAAATGTTGAGCCATTACAAAGTTGGTATGCACATGACGGTGAACATGGAACCTTCAGTGTGGTATTTTCCTACCATTCCTTGACCATCGGTGTATGGTTCCAGTTTCTAACGAAATGCTTTGCCCAAATCGAGAAAACAATGGGCGAAATAAACGCAATGAAATTTAGTTGGGAGCAGATGTTATAAAGCCTGTATATCATATGTAACAAAAAGACTAAATTTAAAAGCAGACAACATATCCTAAGGTGATTAAACAATACTCAGAGCCTTTAATGTCTGGAGCAGTGGAACCACATATTCGAAATTAAAGTAAGGAAACACGGTATTTATGAATGTACCACCGATATTTGTATATAAATAAACAGCTCACCAAAGATCAGAATGAATAACAGTTCTGACATGAAAGACATGCTAGGAGATAAATGTCCATTATATATATTCATCTGTAAAACATGGGCGGCTGAATTTAAATATGACAGAAATAACACAGAGGATGACCCACGTTATTTTGCTGTACGAGGTCGTAGGTGCTGTGGAGGCTATTTGGAGGACTAGGAAGAAGACGTCTATACAGATAGCATTACAAAAGAGTATAAGAGTGGACATTTGGGAACGGCCGAACACGATAAATACGAAATATTGCAATTTCGGTTTGAATGAGACTGTTCATGAGCGGTAGTGAAATATGCTTGCTACCGTTCACGCCCCCTACCCCCGGGTTAAGCAGAACTCAATATTCATAAAATCAATAGTTAACCATCCCGAAGATGGCATGCATATGGCGGTGGACTTGTTATTTTTACTGTCAGTATTCCATGTACAGCGGTCTATGGTCCAAGTATCTAGCAAAATGATATGCCCCGAAGAACGAAATAAACAAAATGGAATGCGCATCACAAGTTACAGTCAAAAAACTAGAACATCGTAGGAATAAGATTATTGAAGCCTTCGAAGATTATGTTGAAAAGAAAAAGATATGCTACAAATAGTAATTCAAATACGAAATTATGTAAAGAAAGTTAAACATATCGAATAAAACGAATAAAACAAACAAAACATTTACTATATTTGAAAACGCAACACTTGCTAATTTTTGAATGTTTTCAATTTCTAGAGTAGAATTGAAGTCCTCGAGCACGTTTTAAATGAAAGAAGTAGAGCAAATCTTATTCAACTGTTATTTGGGACAAAGAGAATTGTATACTAATATAAAATACAATGATCTTGATTTGAACAAAATTAGACATGCTGCGTTTTTAAATGTACTGGTTATATATGACTTGTCGCAAATAAAACCTTACAACAATGGCCGCTTAACATGTACTGTTTGTGTATGCAAATGTTGTTATGATGGTTCCATTCTGACAATTTGAAATACATTATTCAAACTGTAGGTTCATTGTGTTTTTTTCTCAAAACGCAAAACATTTATATTATACCCTGTTGCCCTTACAATGGGCATCATGGGAGCGACATAATATGTAAAGCATTTGTTTTTCTCATATTCAATTGACGTCGACATGACATCCGTCGTTAACAATAATTATACATCGTGATTTCAAAGTTGTACTATACTCTCATCAAAGTTAATTGAACCAGACATCATTCGTGTCATGTTATCTCATTCACATACAATTCACATTCATTCATAAAAAGTAGATGTAAAAATCGAACGCAAAATGCAGCATTTAAGAAGGACTACAGTCAACCAAAATACATACAGAAACAAACAACAACTGCAAAAATGAATAAAAGGAAAGATATGACATCCCAAACATAAAAGGTTGACCTCTTTGGAACGGTCAGTGGCACAAATAAAGACCGCTGGGAGTTTACACCAGGTTCTAAGGTGAATCAACCCTCACTCTTAACCTATTGTCATCCCAATAAACTAGATAGTATAAATAAAAATATCCCTTCCGGGTTATATTCTCTAACAAACAAGGCAGCATTAATAGGCAATATAAATAAAACACATGCCCTGTAGTTTATTTTTTATTCGTACGTTCTACGCGCGCCTATTGCCATCATCGTCTTTTTCAAAATGGCAACACCCTATTATAGTTGAGCCCCATCTAGCGACAAGTTTGAAATAGTGTTGTTCAGTACAGGTCTCGATTATTTCTATGCTGGTTTCCCGCATTACATTATCGGTAAAATGTAGCGTATCGTTTAAATTTGTTTTCAAACGAGGCCTTGTACGCCAACCAATCAGTTGCACCCGTTGACTGACGCCACGTAGTTTCCGCGCATGCGTGCCGTGCTTATCCGGTATATTCCAGGGGAATAAATAGACGAAAATGATTTTTTAAAGCAATATCTGTATTTGTAAAACATAAGTTTTGATGTTGAAATAAATACGATTAACTTATCCGACTCGATTCTAATATAATACCATAACATACATTTGACAACCGATATAACATTCCGCAGATGTCGAGAGGTTATCATAGTTGCCCTAAGTGCACATTTTGATTTCAATGCACGATATCAAGAGTTCGATTTCCGGTGCAAGCGAAAACAAATTTCTCGCCTGTTTATTAAATAAATAAATCAAACAATAAAATTAAAGTAGGTCGGTAGGGAATTATTTTAAATCAGTTATTTTCAATAATAGGAAAATTGCTCTTTAGTGGTTTTGTTCGTATTTAAAAAGGTCTTTTTTTTAATTTTGAATGCTAAAGAAAATGTATAAAAAAAACTAGAAAATATCACTGGCCCTGCACTCAATATTGTTGTGTTTTGCAAGCGGACGAGTGGAATTTTACAAGTATAATGGAGCTGTATCCTCTATCTCTATTTGAATATATATACGAATGCCGTTTGCACCAGTTTTGCTGCTTCACTTGTTTCATGTGTATATATATACTCTACATTCTATATGGCGTTTGCCTAGTGTGCAGTATTTTACAAAAAAAATGTTGTTTCATCGGCTGTTAATACAACTTTTCATTTTTTGCAAATTCTATGTTTCTTCTTCTCTCACAATTACAAATTTAGCTTAAGCTTTGGCACTTGCCACAAGTGTTCACTACCATTTCACAATGTCATATGCCTTTTTTACTTAGATTTTTCAGGTAACAGGTTGAATATGCAATGGTGCTTCACTCGTTTAGTTTACATACTGCAATTTGTTTATGATGTTCGTATGCCCCCATCACAGGAGATCAGATGGCATATAACATTAGCCATGTCCGTCCTCCTTTTACACTCAAAATCGTACTGTAAACAGATTCGTTAAAGGGAGACACGGCAATCCTTTTTCTTTAAACTTACTGTATATCGTCAGTTTTAATACAGAACTTGCATTGAATCAATCATTAATGTTAATTATATAGGAGTCACTGAGATGGTCGGTCGGTCTATTTAATCTTTTGGAGCGAACTACTTCTACACATTTTAAGATATCCAATTGAAATTTTATTTCGAATTCTAGTGCCTGCACAATCAGAAACATCTCCAAACTTTTAAATTCCTCTTACTGCCGTTAAAGATCAATTTAAACAATATTGTACTAAAATCTACGAAAATTATGGGATTAATTTGTTTTGGTCTATTAAAAATTCAGAAAACGTTCTTGATAAACTTTGCAATAAACGTCTAGTTTCATCTTTAAAGTACTTATGATTTCTCTACACTATATACAACCTTACCAAATCACCTTATTATTGCTCTTCATTCGCTAGGGAAAAGACAAACACTTTGGCCTGTAATAATATTAAAGCGTTTTTACTAACGGAAGTTTAGACAATTACACTATGTGGACTTGCCAAGAAGTTTGTGAAGCACTCATATGGGTATGAAACGACCGTTTATAGACAAATTGTTAGTATCCCTATGGGTACGAACTGTCAACCCCTTGTCGCAGATTTGTTTTTATATTGCTATGAAAGAGATTTCATGTTGCGTCTTTCACCAGATACACAGGCAGATATTATTGAAGCCTTTAATGACACTCTCGGTATATGGAGGCCATATTGAGCGTTGACAACCCTTTCGTTTCTACTATGGTTAATATTATATTCCCCAGAGAACTTCAACTTAACAAAGCTAATATTTCTTATACTAACGCTTCTTTTCCCGATTAACATCTCTCCATTGAAAATCGTGAAATAATTAGCAAAATATATGAAAAGAAAAATGATTTTAATTTTGATATTGTTAATTATCCCCATTTCGATGGGGATGTCACTTTCATACTATCTTTCTTAAACTTGTTAAAAGGTTAAAACACATGTGTTACTTATACCATGTTGAAGGTTTTGTGTTCACCGACATTTTAGTTGTAAAGATACTGAGAGTATAGGCACTTTTTTTTCCTCGCGACAAAGCAATCGAATAGTTATCAAGTTCTCTCCTGTTGCCCTTAACACAAACATTTACAAACGCCAAATGGCGATGCCATGCTTGCTGCCAGACCCCCACACAACTAAACAAACTGCTTGATTGCCCATCGCTTAGGAAAAAATAGTATGATAATGGACCTTTGGAAACGGCCGAAAACGACACATACAAAATATTGCAGTCTCGGTTTGATTGAGACTGTTCATGAGCGGTAGTGAAATATGCTAGCTACCGCTCACGCCCTCTAGCCCCGGGTTGAGTTGAACTCAATATTGATAAAATCAAAAGTACAAAATTTAACCATCCCGAAGATGGCATGCATATGGCGGTGGACATGGAGTATCTTTCTTCCCCATGTCGTACGGCGTATGGTCCCAGTATCTAATAAAATTAAATGCCCCGAAGAGCGAAATAAACATAATGGAATTTAGTTGGGAGCAGCGGTTATGAAGCCAGTACCCCCAGTATCTATTTATGTTTTATAAATAACTAAAACATTTTGCAATTCATTAAGCAAAATCAGACGGAACCGGACAGTAGTCTTCATCATCGCTCTGCGTATTATTGTTTACCATGGTTTATTTTACTTGTATGCTAATGTATCTTGTCCTTTATCTAGTATGTACCTTTTATCATCATCATAAGCTGATAAACTTTTTTTATTTATTGATAGCTGCTTATGTTATGCTTTTGTGATCTAATAACTTTCATCTCATGGTGAGCTTCTGTTGCTGTAAACAAAATATTTTTGTAATCATTATGTGCTATCTGTTTTTTAACAACACACTTTTTAACACCCTTACATTTCTTTGTACTAACCTCATTATCTAGCATATACGAATATAGTTTACTTTGTAGTCCGACAAATTCAACAATAGGCATACGGCACGTTTCATCTTTCATCTTGCCAATAACCTTTTTATTATCATTAAAATGAAACTTACTTTTTATTTTCATAATCGCAATTATCAAAAAGTTCTTTATCCTTGTAAAAGTCTGCATACACATCTGTTGTTTTTATTTCATAACACAATGAATCGGTATCAGTAAATAATAATTTAACTTTATTATCATATTTATTTTTAATGTAGTTGTAATGGAAATCATACATCAAATATTTTGACAAGTCGAAAATACACATGCCAACATAACAAGGACGATTTAAAACTAATCGTTCTTTGATTCTGTTTATGGCAAATAATTTTTCATTAAACATTTTACAAGAAATAAATGAAGGTCTTGCTGCATATTTTAAGAGAACCTCCTCGTCGTGAGTCAATTTAACATTTATTCTTTTTCTCAAATTTTCCATAATTTTACCAAAAACTGAATTGTTCATCAGTTTGAAAAAATCATTTTCAAAAGCAATTTTACCAGCTGTTCTCTTGGCAGTATTAAAGAAGGATAAAAATATCGGACAGGGAAAGCAGCATTCATGGACGACATTCAACCACAAAAGGGTGCACCAAACCTCACACTTACCCTACTGTCAACCCATTAAAACAGGACAGTGTAAATAAAGAAATCCCCGCCATGATTAAATCTCTAACCAACAAGGCAGCATCAATAGGCAATATAAGTAAAACACAAATATGCTCGTGTAAATATAATACAAAAAAACAATAGCCTAGAAAGCCACAATGAAGGTACTCAATGACTTGGCAGAAGCCAGAGCAACAAGAGAATAAACCATTAAGGGCACGACAGGAAAAAATTTAGACAAACATCAAACGCTAATTTCCCAATGGGCTTTAGGTAGGCGTCATCATAGGGTCCACAGCCTGTCCGGTCATCGTACAGTTAAAGAGGAAAACATAGTGGCGAACTGTAAAAGGGTCCACCACCAAGCATGCAGTACGTTGCAAAATGATAGGGTCATAACCTCTTTTGATAAACTTTTTAACAAGTTTAACAAAGATAGTATGAAAGTGATCATGACCATGAATCTTACGAAGTTTATAAATCACATCACCATAGAAGTAAGGTTGTGATAGTCCTTGTCGCAGAAGAGTCCTTAAATTACTTTTATATTTGGAAAGAAGATCAGGGTTACGATAATAAAATTTTGCAAAGGTTTTACGAAGTTTATGGTAACGGTAACCCTGATTGAGTAGCTTTTTAGTTATACAAAGATTACGAATATTAAAGTCCTCAACTCGAGTACAAGCTCTTGAAAAACGAATAAGTTGAGACACATACACCACATTAGAAGTTGCTCGGGGAACATCCCCATCCAAGTGGTGGTAATTAACAATGTCAAAATTAAAATCATCTCTCTTGTCTTAAATTTTGCTAATTATTTCACCATTTTCAATCGAGAGATCTAAATCAAGAAAAGAAGCGTTATTATCAGATACATTATCTTTATTAAGCTGAAGTTCTTTAGGAAGTTCAATAAAAGCCGTGTGATTGTGAAATTGATAAAATATGGTCTGCTGATATGGTTGATATACAATCGTTTTCAAAGTAAAATAAAGGTACTACATACTTGCTTACTGTAATTGATGTGTTAAGCAAATTTGCTTGGGTTGCGCCGGTTCAAAATAAAACTGGTTTAGAAATTACCAAAGCGTTCCAACAGATAACCAGTACAGGAAGACAGTGTAAATTGTTGTGGGTTGATCAAGGTGTGGATTTTTATAACAAGACGTTTAAGCAATTCCTTGTTGATTATAATATCGAAATGTATCACACTTTTAATTTCGGAAAAGCTGTAGTAATTGAACGATTTAACAGGACATTAAAAGTAAAGATGTGGAACTATTTTACAGCTAACAATACAGATACATATTTAGACGTGTTGAAAGAAATGGTTGACAAGTATAATAACACAAAACATCGGAGTATTAAAATGACACCGACTGAAGCAAGTGATGAAAAGAATAAAGGAACGGTGTATTTCAACTTTTATGGAAAATGAGAAGTAATCCAATTAAGCCAAAGTTTAAAATAGGGGATAATGTTAGAATCAGCAAATATAAAAGAACGTTTGAGAAAGGTTATACTCCAAATTGGACTGAAGAAATATTTGTTGTTGATGAAATTCAAAACACAAATCCTGTGACATACAAAATAAAAGATTTGAACAACGAAAACATTGATGGAAGCTTTTATGAATTAGAAATGATAAAAGCAAAGCAAGAAATATTTAGGATTGAAAAAGTAATACGACGTGATTATAAAAAGAAACAAGTATTGGTTAAATGGAAGGGTTACAATGAGGATTTCAATAGTTAGGTTCCATTCAAGGATATTGAAAATATTAAATAAGTGTTTAAAAATAATTAAATATAGTATTAGTATATAATGGAACAAGAAAGATTAGAAAAGGTTTGCAGAAAACTTAACCATTTAAAAGATAAATGTAGAAGAGAATTGATGAGAGGTAAGCAACTCCAAGTAGTATATGAAGTAATTCGTGATGATTTTATGGACACCAATAAAATACGACTGCTGGTTGAAATGGAAAATTATGAACGTGAGCTGGTTAAAAACCGAGAAGAGCTTCTTGAACTGAAACACAAAATAGCAAAGTGTAGGAAAATAAAATACTCAATGGTTAAAAATGATACGCAGAGCGATGATGAAGACTACTGTCCGGTTCCGTCTGACTTTGTTTAATGAATTGCAAAATGTTTTAGTTATTTACAAAATTAATAGATACTGGGGGTACTGGTAACGTTCTTCCTAAGCGAAGGGCAATCAAGCAGTTTGTATAGCTGTGTGGGGGTCTGGCAGCAAGCATGGCATCGCCATTTGGCGTTTGTAAATGTTTGTGTTAAGGGCAACAGGAGAGAACTTGATAACTATTTGATTGCTTTGTCGCGAGGGGAAAACTGCCTTATTCTCAGTATCTATACTACTCATTTTGACCCATTTTAATAGGATGTTCCTTAACTTTTGCTTGTGATCTTGAATTAGACACTTGTGGGACAATGGCGTTTGATGTTTGTCCATGATCTTTCTTGTCGTGCCCTTAATGGTTTATTCTCTTACTGCTCTGGCTTCTGCAAAGTCATTGAGTACCTTCATATTGGCTTTCTAGGCTATTGTTTTTTTGTATTATATTTACACGAGCATATTTGTGTTTTACTTATATTGCCTATTGATGCTGCCTTTTTGGTTAGAGATTAGATCATGGCGGGGATTTCTTTATTTACACTGTCCTGTTTTAATGGGATGACAGTAGGGTAAGCGTGAGGTTTGGTGCACCCTAGAACCGGTTTAAACCCCCAGTGGCCTACTTTGCCCCTGACCGTTCCAAGGCGGTAGCCCTGTTGTCAACCCTTTTGTGTTCGTGATGTCCTTTGCATTTATTATTGCTTTTGCCTTCTTGTTTGTCTGTTTGCGTGTTTGTTTCTGTGTTTTGTGGTTGACTGTCCTCCTTGAATGCTACTTTCCCTGTCCGATCTTTTTATATTTCTTTTCATGGCACAATAGTATTGTTTGTGCCGTGTGGCGACCGTAGAAAGTCTCCCCGTACATCCAATCAATATTGTTATTTTTACATCCTACAGGGATTGTATGACATTCATTGATCGAGTTTTTCCTTAAACACGTGTGTTTCATATACCGCGTTGAAGGTTTTGTGCTGATCGACATTTTGGCCCATTTTATTAGGGTTTCTTTAACTTTCCTCATTATCTTGTATTAGACACTGATGTCGAGTTTTGGACCTCTTTTAACATTCCGTAAGTTTACTAATATTATTTCTTATGGATCTTTGATACGATTCTATTTCGTATCTCCAATAAATACTAACTGGCCTTTATTTCGCTTTTCGCAGAATGGTATCACTATCCAAATTAACAAGTATGAGTCTATTAGTTAAAAATTTAAAAATAAATCTTTCACCTCTTCGGTTACACTCTGCGTCATCAATACAAATTCCACAAAATTACTCTTCATTTCTTAGAATTAAACCATATGTACGCCTTACACCTTTAAATCTTCATTCGGCAACCTCGTTTCATGTTCCTTCTAATAATATTACTAGGATTTTTAATAATGGCTCAAAAGTTTCCGTAACTCCTCTACGTTCACCTGTTTTGAGGAAATACCATATAAAGTCTCCTTTCAGAAATCATTTAGTTAATTCAAAGCGCAGGTTGTTTCCCTCTATTAATAAGTGCAATACTAAGAAGTGCAGTTGTTGCAATTATTTATCTTGCAAGTCCACCATTAAATCAGCTGT
The DNA here is from genome assembly GCA_037043455.1 of Cyrtodaria siliqua. NCBI lineage: Eukaryota > Metazoa > Mollusca > Bivalvia > Adapedonta > Hiatellidae > Cyrtodaria > Cyrtodaria siliqua. The sequence continues at coordinate 473,679 of JAWPHD010000086.1, read as the reverse complement.
TAATGGTTGTTTGTTTAATGTATGTCTAGCTTCAAATGTTGACTGACGTACTTCTCACGTAATTTATGTTCTGACTTGAAATGCACCAAGTTGCGGTATACAATATGTTTGACAAACAGGTCGATCCTTAAAAGTTCGATTTCGTGAACACAAATATAATGCAAGTAATCCTAAAAAGTTAAAAAATTACTTGTACTAACACTATCGTCAGTCAGGTCATAATTTTAATAACGTAACTGTTCAACCGGTCGAATATATAGTTTTTGATAATGATGCTACTAAAGACTTTAAAATAAAAGCTAGACATATTGCAGACTTAAGTGGATGAAAAACTTACAGACACCTTATCCACTCGGCCTTAATGACAATATTTATCAAGAAGGAAATATTTCTAAAGATCCTAATATTGACATTTTTTCTATATTTTCTATCCGAAAGCGTAAAGCTAGGTCTCATGGTCTTAGGCGTAATGGTAACATCAAACGTAAATCGTGTGTAATTATTTCTGTCGCTGATTTACATACACTTTTTAAACAGTCTGGAAAGCACTCTATGCTTTCGCGGCTAACCTCTTTGTCCATTTCGTCACTAAAGTTGATCGACGAGGAAGCCGACAAAATTTTCATTCGTACAGATCCCTTGTATAACACTGCTTCCATAGTTCAAAGCTATACACAACATGTTCTCCGACCCAATATTGACAAGGAGTCTGATCATGTCAGGCATTTTCTAAAACTACTATATATTAACAAAGGTATTGATTTCATTGACATACTTAGTATTTTTCGAGATATTCATGTAGTTGATTCTATCCCAAAATATTTCAAAAATTCTGAAAGTCCTGTAATTTGTTATAAGTATAAAAGGCCTATTAGAAATATTATTTTCTACTACAACAAAATGGTTTCTGACCTTGATATAGAACATAATACTCCTAAGGAATGTGAATGCAACACATCAAAAGTTTGATATGATCCAGCAGGTCATGTCATCACTGGTAATTTTGATTTTATTGATAAACGTATTCGTATGGTTAATTATATTTATCCTAAAGAACATCAGCTTAACAAAGCTAATATATCTGATAATAACGCTTCTTTTCTTGATTTAGATCTCTCGATTGAAAATGGTAAAATAATTAGCAAAATATATGACAAGAGAGATGATTTTAATGTTGACATTGTTAATTATCCCCACTTGGATGGGGATGTTCCCCGAGCAACTTCTTATGGGGTATATGTGTCTCAACTTATTCTTTTTTCTAGAGCTTGTACTCGGGTTGAGGACTTTAATATTCCTAATCTTTGTATAACTAAAAAGTTATTCAATCAGGGTTACCGTTACCATAAACTTCGTAAAACCTTTGCAAAATTGTATTATCGTAACCCTGATCTTCTTACCAAATATAAAATTAATTTAAGGACTCTTCTGCGACAAGGACTATAACAACCTGACTTCTATGGTGATGTGATTTATAAACTTCGTTAGATTCTAGGTCATGATCACTTTCATACTATCTTTGTTAAACTTGTTAAAAAGTTTATCAAAAGAGGTTATGACCATATCATTTTGCAACGTACTGCGTGCTTGGTGGTGGACCCTTTTACAGTTCGCCACTATGCTTTCCTCTTTAATTGTACGATGACCGGACAGGCTGTGGACCCTATGATGACGCCTACCTAAAGTCCATTGGGACGGTGGCGTTTGATGTTTGTCCATGATCTTTCTTGTCGTGCCCTAAACGGTTTATTCTCTTACTGCTCTGGCTTCTGCAAAGTCACTGAGTACCTTCATTGTGGCTTTCTAGGCTATTGTTTTTTTGTATTATATTTACACGAGCATATTTGTGTTTTACTTATATTGCCTATTGATGCTGCCTTGTTGGTTAGAGATAAGATCATGGCGGGGATTTCTTTATTTACACTGTCTTGTTTTAATGGGATGTCAGTAGGGTAAGCGTGAGGTTTGGTGCACCCTAGAACCGGTTTAAACCCCCAGTGGCCTACTTTGCCACTGATTGTTCCAAGGCGGTAGCCCTGTTGTCAACCCTTTTGTGTTCGTGATGTCCTTTGCATTTATTATTGCTTTTGCCTTCTTGTTTGTCTGTTTGCGTGTTTGTTTCTGTGTTTTGTGGTTGACTGTCCTCCTTTAATGCTACTTTCCCTGTCCGATCTTTTTATATTTCTTTTCTGGACTACCTCTTGGGACTCTATGATTGTACCTACTGAAACCCCAACTAAGGGAGGTGGGTGCATGAGCTTTCGTCCCTCGGGTTTTCTGGTCGTACCCTAGATTGGTTTTCTCTTTAGCTGCAACTACTATGGTTGTTCAGTACGATTCTGGATACATCATGCGATGTTTATTATTTTGTATGTGTTTCTTTAGTTAGTTTCTCAGGATGTGGACTTTATTGTTAGAGAATTCCTTTTGATGGGATGTAGTTTTGTTTACATTGTCTTGTCTATTTGGGCGTTGAAGACAGGATAATAGCGAGGATTGTGCGCATATAAAATCGATTCAAGCTAACCAGTAAGCCTTATTGCCTACTGACCGTACCAAGTCGGTAACCCTGTCTTCACCAACCTTTCTGGTGTTTTTTTGTCTCTTTCATTGTATTTTCAAGTCCTTTTTGCAGTACAGTGTGGACCTACGATGCCATTGCGCTCGGAAGCTGTGGTTTCTATAGGACCCTATATCTTATCTCCTTTTTGGACACCTATTAACCGTCCGTTTATTATTAATGACGGATCTTTGATACGTAATAACGTAGTATCTCTAATAATTACTAATTTCCAATTCTTTCGCTTTTCACTGAATGGTATTACATTTAAATTTACATGAGTATTTTAGCGAAAACACTTAAAATAATCTTTCTCCTCTTCGGTTATACTATGCGTCATCTATACAAATTTCACTCTACGTTTCTTAGATCTAAGCCATGTGTACGTCTTACACCCTTTAATATTCATTCGGCAACCTCATTCCATGTTCCTTCCAATAGTTTTACCAGGATGTTAAATAACGGCTTAAAGCTTTCTTTAACACCTATTGAATCACCTGTTTTAAGAAGTTATCACGTTACGTCTGCATTCAGACATCGTTTAATTCAATCTAATCTCAGATTGTTTCCTTCTATAAGTAGGTGCATTGCTAAGAGGTGCATTCGTTGCATTTATTTTTCTTACAAGGCCACCATTAATCTACTGTTACTGGTAGAACATTTAATATATGTCTAGCTTCAAATGCTGATTGACGTACTTCTCACTCATTTATGTTTTGACTTGAAATGCACCACGTTGTGGTATTCAATATGTTCAATATGTTTGACAAACAGTTCGTTCCTTAAAAGTTCGATTAATGCAGGCAATTCCTAAAAAATTAAAGAATTACCTGTATAAAAGTAATATAAGAACTCTTCTGCGACAAGGGTTTATCACAACCTGACTTCTATGGTGATGTGATTTACAAACTTCGTAAGATTCTTAGTAAGATTCTTGGTCATGATCACGTTCATACTATCCTTGTTAAACTTGTTAAAATGTTTATCAAAAGTGGTTATGACCCTATCATTTTGCAACGCACTGCATGATTGGTGGTGGACCCATTTACAGTTCGCCACTATGCTATCCTCTTTAATTGTACGATGACCGGACAGGCTGTAGACCATATAATGACGTCTACCAGTTTGATGTTTGTCTGCGGTCTTGTCTTGTCTTGCTCTCAATGGTTTATACTCTTGTTGCTCCGACTTCTGCCAAGCCATCGAGTACCTTCCTTGTGGCAATCTAGGCTATTGTTTTTTTTATATTTATATATACACGAACATCTTGTTTTTACTTATATTGCATATTATTGCTGCCTTGTTGGTTAGAGAATAGTTCATGGCGGGGATTTATTTACACTGTCCCCTTTAATTGGGATGACATTAGGGTAAGTGTGAGGTTTGGTGCACCCTAGAACCTAGTTTATACCCCACCCCCCAGCGGCCTTTTCTTGCCACTGACCGTTCCATGGCGGTAGCCATATTGTCAACCTTTTTTGTGTTTGTGACGTCATTTGCCTTTATTATTACTATTGCCATTCTTGTTTGTCTTATTCGTGTTTTGGGGTTACCGTGTTCTGTGAATGCTGCATTTCCTGTTCGATTGTTATACTTAATTTTTTCAAAAGTTTTATGACCCTATCATTTTGCAGCTCACTGCATGCTTGGTGATTGGTCCATTTACAGTTCGCCACTGTGCTTTCCTCGTTAATTGTACGATAACAGGGCAGGCTATGGACCCTATGATGACGTCTATCTAAAGCCCAAAAGGACGGTGACGTTTGATGTTTGTCTGCAATCCTCTATTGTCGTGCCCTCAATGGTTTGTTCTCTTGTTGCTCTGACTTCTGCCAAGTCATTGAGTACATTCTTTGTAGCTTTCTAGGCTATTGTTTTTTGTTTCGATATATACACGAGCATCTTTCAGTTTTACTTATATTGCCTATTAATTCTGCCTTGTTGTTTAGAGAATATTTCATGGCGGTGCATTCTTTATTTACACTGCCACGTTGTATTGGGATTGCAGTAGGGTAAGTGTGAGGTTTGGTGCACCCTAGAACCTAGTTTAAACCCCCAGCGGGCGGCCATTTTTGTCACTGAACGTTCCGAGGCGGTAGCCCTATTGTCAACCCTGTTTGTGTTTGTGACGTCACATGGCTTTATTCTTTGCTAAGATTGCCATTCATGTTTGTCCTTTTGCGTGTTTTTGGTTTACTGTGTTCTGTGAAAGCTGCATTTCCTGTTCGACTTGTATACTGATTTGAAAAGAGATGCGAATGTCATCACCTTATTTATTCCAAACTGTTGGATAGTTTTCATACAGATACAAGAATCGAACAGGAAAAGCAGCATTCAAGGACACACAGAAAAACAAAGAACACATTTAAAGATTAATAAAAGGCCAAATAAGACATCACAAACACAAAAGGTAAGTCTACGGATCCAGTCAGATTCGTGTTATTTTCGAGTATGATCTGACCAATTAGGGTTGTGGTGTGTTCAACACAATATAAAGTAGATATAAATGTCGAACAGTAATTCAAGGGCCCCATTAAATCAAAAGCACGCATAGAAACAAAAAACAAATTTAAAAAATAGCCCCAATAGGGCTGTGGACGCTCTACTGAATAACACGGCTTCTATATCAAGGGTTGTCGACATAAAATTCCCATCAGTACTTCTTTTAAAACATTGCAAAAACAACAGGGCTAGGATGGCCTTATATCGCTCACCTGGTTATCATGGGCAATAAGTTCTGCTGTGTCTAGCTGGCATGAGTATTTTTTAATTTGTCCCACTTTCTTCTAGGAGTGAAATTTCATAAAAATGGTGGTATGGTGTGCGGGGGGGGGGTGTAATTGGCATTCTAAACAAATACGGTAAAGATCAGATAAACAATGAAGTAGCTACAGATTTAACAAAGGAAAACACAATATAGCATTTTTCAACAAATCAATGGTCATAACTGTGTCGGTAATAACAAGATCTAGCTGGTTTTCGAACTTGTCCAAGATGTCATTGATATGCAGCGCTTTGTACAACTAGTCATCATACTGAGGCTTCCTGCCACATTTCGTAGAAATCCAACAAGACGTTTAGGAGGAGTAGCGCCGACAAAAACTTTAAAGTAAACATGTCAAAGGGTCATAACGCCATCAAAAATCAGTGAACTGGAACAAAAGAGCGATATGCACACTTGGACATCTTACCATTGCTTCCTGTTAAGTTTCGTCGAAATCCAAAAAGCCGTTTAGGAGAAGGAGCGCCGATAAGGAATTAAAAGTAATTTTCAGTGATATTAACAATCTGGTAAAGATTTGTGAAGATCGAATCGAAATTAAAGGCACTATCGTCTTAAAGACCAAACGGGGGAATATAAGGGAGGTAATGGCTGGGGGTGGTTTCCCTTGTATATTTGAACATGTTTCATGTCAGGGACACTTTTTCTTCAAAAAATCATAAAAAACAGTTATAGTTTTCTTTCAAAAAATATATGCTTGAAGTTTAATTGATTTTCTTTCTTTATTACGAAAATAGTGTTATATGGTTCTTTCTGATTTTCATAATTAAATAAAATCATCAAACCAAAATTTCAAATTTCAAATTCATGGGAGGAGCTAAGTATTCATGAGATCATGTGACTCCACTGTTTGTAAACAAATGAACAAGTGTTAGTGTGCTATTGCTGTACAGGTTTGTACAGGTTAGTACAATGTGTATAATAAACATGCTTAGCACTTACTTTGGATGTTTTTAAGTTGTGAAATTCTTCAGATACATGTACATTTGTGTTGCAGCATTTTATATCCATTTTTCTAAACACTTATTAATGTTTTCACCAATCGAAGTTTGCATTATTTTTACAATTTTAGTATTATACTGTTTGTGTTTTGTTGCTCAAATACTGATGTATACACATATCCTTTTATTGAATAATCTGTGCAACAGTACATATATTACAATTATATCACAATTGTGTTGTATTACCAACAATGACCGGTATACGGCTCTCCTGGTAGGTTAGGATAGCGAGACCCTACTAAGTTTAATACACATTCTGGCATATTCTAACAACACTCTCATCTACGTGGTCCCTTTTCATTAATCTGGCCTTTCTAACAAGATACTCAGTTTTCTTCTATCGAGCATTGACCAACATGTATTGTATCTTACCCTTCTTGAAATTCTATTTTTGGCATGTAGTCTTGACCCACTTCCAAGCCATGTTCATGCGTATTCACGCATGCAGAACAAAAGCAATGTACACACAAATCATCTACATTTGTCATCAAATCTGTTTCTGTAACATCGTTAATTGATAAAACTTGAGGTTCATGTTCCTGTTGATTAGACCCACTTTCTTGAATTTAATTAATTGGTAGCACATGTTGCACATTGTCATTATGTTGTTGCTCTTCTGGTGATGTGTTTATTTCAATAGAATTCCAGTTGTAATGATTGAAACTGTAAGTTTTTGCTCTTCGTTAACTAATAATGATAATACAAATGTTTTGGATGTATCCATCACAAACAAAATAAAAATATAACACGTTTTCATCAACTTCTAAAACATATCACTTCACTGCATTTATTTTTATTAAAATGCCGCCAAGAACAGTATGGTGGAGTTCAATTTATATAGGTTGATCAACAATTTCTTTTATTATTTTGAGCATTTAAATAACATAAAATAAACATAATTAGAGATGACTTGCGAGTAATTAGATGACGTATATGTTTGTTTAGAATGTATGATGAGAAATGAATAAAACAAATGAGAAAATAAAAGTGCAGAAATTGATCCTCTACCTTACTTGTAATGGAATTGTCCAATTATGATTCAGGCTAATTGGACCAGTAGAACATGATCTTTACAATGCAACCTTATTACAGATGTGGACATATATATACTGATTATGTCTGGTATTTGTGGAACAGTGTTGCGGTATACAGATTACACATTCATTAAACATATACTAATGGAAGACAATTTGTCAAGGAAAAAATAAATAAAAGTGTTCAAAAGAAAAACATTCAATTGGTGTAGATGAATTTGGCTGAATTATGTGGACTCTGTTTTAGAATAATAAAACTAATGAATATCATAAATACAGTTAAGTTAACAGACGACGGACAGACGGACGGACGATGGACAAATCGTCATCCCATAATCTCTGCTGGCCAGTAGAGCTAAGAACTGGAAGGCAAGTCACGACATCACAATCATAATAGGGTTGACATTGATCGGTCAGTGACAAAAGGGCCGCTGGGGGTTTAAACCAGGATCTAGGATGCACCAAACCTCATACCATATTGTCATCCAAGTAAAACGGGACAGTGTACAAAAAGATATCCGCGCCAGGTTATACTCTCTAACAAACAATACATCCTTAAAATGCAGTATAAGCATTGCACATACATGATCATGTATATATAAATATAAAAAGCATAAAAAGCCACAAAGCAAGTACCCAATGACTTTGCTGAAGCCAGAGCAACAAGATAACAAACCATTAAAGGTACAATAAGACAAGATGTAAGACAAGCATCAGTCGCTACCATCCTTTGAGTATCTTGGTAGACGTCATTATAGTGTCAACAAACTGTCCTGCCATCACACAATCAAAGAGGTAAGCATAGTGGCTAACTGTAAATGGGTCAACTAATAAATATGCTATGATGTACGTTGCAAAATGATAGAGTCATAACCTCTTCTAATACTTGTTCAACAAGTTTATTACTGATAGTATGAAAGCCTTTATGACCAAGGCATTTACGAAGAAATATAAAAAGATCGGACAGGGAAAGTAGCATTCAAGGAGGACAGTCGACCACAAAGCACAAAAACAAACATACAAACAGACAAACAACAAGGCAAAAGTAATAATAAAAGCAAACGACATCACAAACACAAAAGGGTTGACAATAGGGCTACCGCCTTGGAACGGTCGGTGCCAAAGTAGGTCACTGGGGGTTTAAACCAGTTCTAGGGTGCACCAAACCTCACACTTACCCTACTGTCATCCCATTAAAACAGGACAGTGTAAATAAAGAAATCCCCGCCATGATCTAATCTCTAACCAACAAGGCAGCATCAATAGGCAATATAGGTAAAAAACACAAACATGCTCGTGTAAATATAATACAAAAAAACAATAGCCTAGAAAGCCACAAAGAAGGTACTCAATGACTTGGCAGAAGCCAGAGCAACAAGAGAATAAACCATTAATGGCACGACAAGAAAGATCATAGACAAACATCAAACGACACCGTCCTAATGGGCTTTAGGTAGGCGTCATCATAGGGTCCACAGCCTGTCCGGTCATCGTACAATTAAAGAGGAAATTAAAGTGGCGAACTATAAAAAGGTCCACCACCAAGCATGCAGTACGTTGCAAAATGATAGGGTCATAACCTCTTTTGATCAACTTTTTAAAAAGTTTAACAAAGATAGTATGAAAGTGATCATGACCAAGAATCTTACGAAGTTTATAAATCACATCACCATAGAAGACAGGTTGTGATAGTCCTTGTCACAGAAGAGTCCTTAAGTTATTTTTATATTTGGAAAGAAGATCAGGGTTACGATAATAAAATTTAGCAAAGGTTTTACGAAGTTTATGGTAACGGTAACACTGATTGAGTAGCTTTTAAGTTATACAAATATTACGAATATTAACGTTCTCAACTCGAGTACAAGCTCTTGAAAAACGAATAAGTTGAGACACATACACCCAATAAGAGTTGCTCGGGGAACATCCCCATCCAATTGGGGGTAATTAACAATGTCAAAATTAAAATCTCTCTTGTTTATTATAGTTTGCTAATTATTTCTCCATTTTCAATCGACAGATCTAAATCAAGAAAAGAAGCGTTATTATCGGATATATTAGCTTTATCTAGCTGAAGTTCTTTAGGATAAATATGATCAACCATAGTTGGAAAGAAAGGGTTGTCAGTGTTCAGTATTTCATCCAGATACCGAGAGGAATCTTTAAAAGCTTCAATAACATCTGCATGGGTATCTTGTGAAAGACTCAACATGAAATCTCTTTCATAGCAAAATAAAAACAAATCTGCGGCAAGTGGTGCACAGTTCGTACCCATAGGGATACCAACAATTTGTCTATAAACGGTGGTACCATACCTGACGAAATATTATCTAATAGGAAGATGAGTGCTTCACAAACGTCATAGCAAGTCCACAGTATAATTGTCTAAACTGCCGTTAGTAATATTATAATAGTATTACATGCCAAAAATGTAGTATTTTCTCTAGCGAATGTTTTTTGAATAAGAGAAATTAGATTGTCTTTAATAAGGTGATGTGGTAAGGTTTTATATAGTGTAGAGAAGTCATAAGTGCTTATTGATGAAACTTGACCTTTATTGAAAATGTTATCAAGAACGTCTCCTGAATTTTTTATAGACCAAAATAAATTAATCACAGAGTTTTCATCAGTTTTATATCAATGTAAATCACATCACCAGGTAGAAGTGAGGTTGTCATAGTTCTTGTGTCTGTCCGTCCGTACATTAACCGGGCAAGGCACTGTGAACATATGTTTTCCTTTTGAGTGGATGTAAAGCCGTCGGTCCCGTGAGGCATAAGGAGATCCATAATATGTGCACGATAAATATCTCGATGAGTTTCTGATATAAAACGTCTGCAAACCCTATTTCGAAAACTGTCGTGATAATCAGAATTGATTCTGTGCGGTATCGGTAGGAAGACAAGCCAAAGAGTTACTTTTAATCTGTTTTGCGGGAAATAAAAGACTAAACGGATATCAATGGAAGTACAGTTTGTACTTTAATCCTATTTATTGTCACAATCTGACGTTCACCAGTTTGTATTGTTTATGTGGAGAAAGTTCAATTATGCTTCGGTCTGTGGTTCGTCATTTCATTTCTCAAAGATCAGCCTATCCATGATTGATTTCCTCAAAATGTATACGAAATACGGTCAAGCAGATGTCGCTTATGCATATATATGGTGTACGATCAGGGTCAAAAGTAACTGTTCAGTTGCTTTTGTAAATTTGACAGATGCAGCTGTAAAGAATACAGCTGCAGCTCTACACTTTACATAAGCACCAATAAAATATACAGACGCAGCTATAAAAACCGGCACTCTACTAATCGACTCACTTCAATTATTTATGAGATTACATAGAGGTGAATGAGATTACATAGAGGATATTTGTTGCTTTGGTGTAAATAAAATATTTTATTTCATCGAGAAGTGTGAACACTTTATATTTTCACAACGGCGAAGCATGAGTATAAATATTGACGTTTGATCACTTCCAGATGAAATAAAATATGTTATTCATGACAAAACAATACCTTTTCTTTTTATGTTATGCTTTATTATCAAAATGTACTGCAGTATGCAAAAAAATAAATAAAAATGTGACGACGTCATTGGCTTAGAATGATTTAATTGCTCTTTTAAATTCCCCATAACTTCTAAACTACTGAACCGATTTCAATAATCTACGACTCATTTTCTTAGTTAAGTTATTTCCAATCCAATAATATACTGTTATAGCAACTTTTGGACAAAAGTAGTTTTTGAAAAAAATGACCAACTAACAAATTTCACTGTAAATAACAACAATTCTGAAATACTTGATCGGTTTTAAAAACTACAGTTCATTTTCTTAGACCATTAACAGTCGAATGATATATATTAAACAGTTATTTTCTAAACAAATCAAAACAAATTGTTTTTGACATTGAAGAAAAAGTAGTTCCGGCAGAGAACAAAATAAAACTATATTTCACAAGTATGAAATACCACTTTTATATCATTGCTTAAATCCATTATTTCACTGCTAAGCATACAATAAATATAAATAATACGTACACGATTAACACAGATTACATGTATATAATTATAATAGCAATGAAAGGAACGTTAATAAATAGGGAAAACATAGAAGCTAGAATCACATTTCTCAGTAGTATGTGATAACAACTGAAAAACACATCTTAAATGGAAATCGTTTTGGCAATTGCATGAGTTACTAATAATACATATAACGCTATTAAAACTGAGTTCATACGAACAAATATGCTGAATATGCTGGGATTTTGTGACTGATGTGAATTAAGTAATGTTAGTTATTTATAGAATTAACAAGTTTATTGGAATGGTCCAAAAACAATTAGAACTAGAATGTAGGTCGAGTTGTAAAGTGAGATTTTGTTTCACTTAGTATTTTAAGAACACAAATAGATTTGAGACTATGCATCAAAGAGCGACTACATCAGGTCCGCCAGCAACCTTGAACATATGTGATTTTCAATGTCATAATAAATGGCGATTGTATCCCAAAGTTTAAAGTTAAATATAGATATAAAACTCGAACAGGTAAAGCAGCATTCAGGAACGACACTCAACCGCAAACACTCGCAGAAACAAAGAACAAATTTAAAGATGAATAAAAGGCCAAATAAGACATCACAAACACAAAATGGTTGACAATAGGGCTACCGCCTTTAAACGTCAGTGGCAAAAAAGGCCGCTGGAGGTTTAAACCAGGTTCTAGGGTGCACCAAACCGCACTCTTACCCTACTGTCAACCCAATAAAAAAATATAAAAAGATCGGACTGGGAAAGTAGCATTCAAGGAGGACAGTCAACTGATTAGAATTGTTAAAATTGAAATTATTGATGCGTTTAATAATGTTTCTCGGAATCTAAATGACATACTTAATATTGATAATCCGTTCTTTGCTCATATGGTTACTAACATTTATCCACCAGAGCTAACGTTGAATAAAGCCAACAGTTGGATATTAAAGCAGCATTCCTCGATCTTCCTTTTTTCGATTTGTAATGATTTCATACATACTAAAATCTATGATAAGAGAGACAATTTCGACCTTAACATCGTTAACTATCCACACCTGGATGGGGATGTACCTCGTGCTACATCATACAGGGTTTTAATCTCCCAGCTCAATCGTTTTGCTAGAGCTAACAATGATGTTACAGACTTCAATGATCGAAATCAAGTTATTACAAGTAAACTTCTTCAGCAGGGTTTTCGTTATCACAAGCTACGTAGATCTTTCTCAAAATTCTACCGCCGCAACGAAAACCTACTGGAGAAGTACAACACCAACCTTAAAACTCTTCTGCGACTACTATCCCACTTCTGACACCAGTTGTCACAGGATGACCCTAGTGGTTGGGGCTAACTCAGGAAAGAATCAATGACGGTGAATGCATTTACATAAGTTTAATGCAACTTTTAAAATATGTTTAATATATATACAATTATCTAAAAAAACAAGCGAATACACAAATGAACTATGAAAAGAATGTTCTCATGAACGTTTAAGACGTTCTTAGTATTGTTATAAATACTGAATGTATAAGACACTAAAGTGTTGTTAAAGCTATAACAATGTTGATCTATGATCTAGCGCGATAACTGTGATGCGCGAGAGCTCATGAAGATGATAATGCGCGAATTCAATGGATGATTGTCATCAAATGCCTTCTGTAAGGGTTGATGACGCGATGTAATGATAGTTAACCTCCACTGAGATTGTGAGTGATGTTCCTCCAGTGAGGACTGATGACGGGCCCACCTTGTGTCCCGGGGGTTGTCGTAAATAAAACCTGGCCATGCTGCGCAGGTACGGGGACCGTCTCCACCGCTCGTAAACGTTAATCGTGGAAGCTTAGCTCCACTCCGGAATATCCAAACCTGGATGGCTTACTCCAACCCTGGATGGCTTATATCCTGGATGGCTTATATCCTGGATGGCTTAGGCTGTAATTATACATACGTTTTAGATGTCGGTTGACAAACATAACAATCTTGCATAATTATCGTTACCCAAACAAATTATTATTCAATAAATATATGTAAGCTGTACTAATGATGAGTAGCAATGTATACATATTCTACAACGCCATGTATACGCCATGTACGTCGATGTTAATCAATGCCCCTAATACATGTACTATAAACATTATCAAATCACTCATATATTACACTCACTGAGTTATGCATGCAAGCATGTCAACTAATGACCACATTATACAACGCTATGCATACGCGTCGAACATTTATCCTATTTACTCATCTCATTGTTAACTAATGTTAACAATCGTGTATTGCAATCACTGAGTTATACGCCAACGTTAACTAATGCACCTATTATCCACTGTTATCAAATTAATATTGTTTACAATTAATGATCAATTACAATAATTACATCTAATAAAGTAACTTCAAAATCATATGCTAGTCTAAAGTTAATGTTTGAGAAACATCAATGCTAACCGGATGTCGTAACCGCCAAACAAGATGGCGCCGCCCACTGAATACAAATGTACGATAAAAGTTGTAATAAAATAAATACGAACCACATGTTGCCTGTGAGTTTTGCCGTCCAATCTCTGTTCCAACAAAGTAACTATCGACCATCCCGGTAAGAACTAGAAGACAATGGGTTTTATAGCAAAAATAACGCCCAGACCATTATTTCCCCCGTTTAGTCCGTGACAAACGTGGCTAAATCTGCAGTATTGAATCTACACGAGAGGCCCCTTATACAATTTTGCCGTTTAAGGAAGATAGGCCTATACGTTTACATGCATTAGCACAAAACTAAACTTATGACACGGCCTCTCTGGTGGCCACTTAAACTGTGCACGCTTTTACGTGTTACATGAATAGATCATGAATATTGCTATGTACGACCAATACGCTCTACCCGTGACCTTTTGTGACAACATCTCCCCACTTAAAGAACCTTATTTTATGGAGATGTTGTCTATAAACGTCTTAAGTTAAAGGGATCTGGCGAAATTAATCAGGATGTTCATCAGAAAAGGTTACGACCCTTAAGTATTACAACACACTGCGTATTTAGTGATTGACCCCACTACAGTCAGTCACTACGCTTCACCTTTCCCTTTCCCTTGTGCGATGACTGGACAATCTCTTTGGACTCTATGGTTGCACCTACTGAAACCCCGACCAAAGGAGAGAAGTGAATGAGCTTTCGTCCCTCGGCGTTTCTGGTCGTACCCTCGATTGTTTTTTTCTTTGGATGCAACTGCTGTGGTTGTTCAGTACAATTCTGGATACATCCTGAGATGTTTCTTATTTTGTATTTTATATAGCTTTACAACAACATCTTAGTGGGTATTATTGTTATTTGCTCTGGATGTTGAACTTATTATTAGAGACTTCCTTTTGTTGCGAGGTAGTTTTGTTCACACTGTCTTGTCTATTTGGGCGCTGAAGACAGGATAATAGCGAGGATTGTGTACACATAAAATCGATTAACGCTAGCCTGTAGGCCTTATTGCCCTACTGACCGTTCCAAGTCGGTAACCCAGTCTTCATCACCCTTTCTGTTGTATTTTGTCGTTTTCATTGCATAATTAATTAAATATTGCTCCTTGTGTGTAGTACACAGCGGACCTACGATGCCATTGCATTTAGACGCTGTGGTTTCTATAGCACCATATATCTCATTTTTTTAAAACACCGAACAACTGTTACTATAGCAACACAGAACACTTTCAAATTAAAGATACTGGTTTTCGTTGAAATGAAAATAAAGCTGTCTATTGAAAGAACGGGAGACCGGATTACGGAACGTGATATTATGTTGTGCAAAGGCTTGTATGATGCCTTCGGACACTTGAAAATAATTTCAACCGGTAAACAACTCGTCAAGGGTATAAGTAATCAGACGGAAGGTCGCGAATCGACAGATGATGATATGGCACAGCAGAAGACCTAAATGTGACAAGCGATTGTAACGTCAAAGTATCCATGTCGACGGACCGCAGAAATAGTATCTCGGACACCACTAAAAACCGTTCTGTTTCACTTGGCATTCTTACAATACCTCTTAGATATATAAGAATAAATACATTAGCAATGTTGCAATATAAACAAATGGATATATTGGATTATGTAATCCTAAACTGATGATCTTGTATCTGTAAACATGGAATTTCGTCCTGATAAAGTAGTTTGAGTGTTGCTGAATACTTTCATTGCTCAGTCTTTCTACAAACAATTATCCCTCATTACACTCTTAAGTACCGAACCAAAATACCGACATACGTGATACTAAAATTGATATTACATTTCTATGTAGCACTGATCAAATTACGGCAAGCACTCTACATATGTAATTAAATAAAATGCCAAATTATTCTATTTGTACGTATTTCAATTCCCAAACGTGTGAGTACATTAGACAAATCACTTTCACCGTTGGACAGCATAACCATTGGAGACTTCGTTATTGTAACAACAGCAACTACAGCAAACGCTGAAATAACATGTAACGAATAATAATAATGTACACATAGTCCATAATTTGTTTACAGATGAACGTTAACATTATAAAAGAAAATAATAGTTTTGTTGCTTCCAAATAATGATCTCCCTTATCAGTAATTATTAAAAATCACAGTAGCGTTCGTTTAGTGCAGTGTTGCGGGTGTGAAATGTTTAATGAAAGTCGCCAAGAAATAATCTCAGCTGAAAAGTGAGATTAAACAGGATAAGCAACGGAAATGCAATCACAACCTGACTTCTATGGTGACGTGATTTACAAACTTCGTAATCTCCTTGGTCATGATCACCTTTATACTATCTTTGTTAAACTTTTTGAAAAGTTTATCAAAAAAGATTATGACCCTATTATTTTGCAACGCACTGCATTCTTGGCGGTGGTCCCATTTACAGTTCGCCACTATGATTTCCTCTTTAATTGTGCGATGACCGGACAGACTGTGGACCCTATGATGACGTCTACCTAAAGGCCAAAAGGACGGTGACCTTTGATGTTTGTCTGCAATCTTGTCATGTCGTGCCCTCAATGGTTTATTCTAGTGTTGCTGTAGCTTCTGCCATGTCATTGAGTACCTTCTTTGTTGCTTTCTAGGATATTGTTTCTTGTTTATATATATATATACGAGCATCTTTGTGTTTTACTTATATCGCCTATTAATGCTACATTCTTGGTAAGAGAATTGTTCATGGCGTGGATTTCTCTATTTACATTATCTCATTTTATTGGGATGAAGTAGGGTAAGTGTGAGGTTTGTTGCACCTAGAACCTGGTTTAAACCCCCAACGGCATTTTTTGCCACTGACCTTTCCAAAGCGGTATTGTCAACTCTTTTTGTGTGTTTGACGTCTTTTGCCTTTATTCCTTATCAACATTGCCATTCATGTTTGTCATTTTGCGTGTTTTGGGCTTTACTGTGTTCTGTAAAAACTGCATTTCCAGTTCGGCTTTTATACTTACGTTTTTTTCTTGTATGAATGAAATGAAAAAATATGTTAAATATCTGTTGCTGAGAATAAATACCAAAAACATTAGGTATACAAGTCGAACAGAAAATGGGGGTTTCACAGAATACAGTAAACCAAAAACACGCATTAATACAAGTAAAATATAAAGTAGTACAATGTTAATAGGCAATGTCATGGACTTTTTACACTCATTGATAATTAGCTGGTCTCCTCCTCTCTAACTGTTAATCACACATTGCAGACTCGTGCCACTGTCATACTATGCTGGTCAGTTCTTATCATTAGCTTGTGAAAAACATCATTTAGCATTTAGCATAACTCCGTATATCTCGTTATTTATACTATACTAGTATGAACTCCCATTCATTATTAATAATAATATATATCAGAAGATATCACAAGCAAGAAATTTGACACAAACACAAACGGGTTGACAATAGAATATGGCTGCCGTTTTGGAACAGTCATTGGCAACCCTAATCCGAGACTTCTATGACCCTTAAAGTCTTTTGTTTTTCTTTTTGTGTCTTTTTAGGGTCGGAGGAACTCCTATAGTGAAAATCGGGGGATTACTAAAAACACACAGTCATGCACTTTCAACGATGTTTGCGGCGTCGGGTCGATTTTTTTACGATAAGTTAGCTTAACAGACTGATCAATTAATGTTTCTTATACCAAGTTGCAATGATAAAACTTGTGAAGGCATTCATATTCTCCTCATCAAATAAGTCCACTATCAACTGAAAACATCGAGGGATTTTTGGAGTGGAACGAACTCTCATTGGAGCATATTTACCGTCTAAACTGTAAAGATAAACAATTGGATGTTGTTCAGAGAATTGCGATTGCCAAAAGGAAAGGTTGGTCGCAATTTTGAAATTGTTTGAATTTTGCAAGAAATATTTATCGGCCACCGGTCACAATCACGTGACATTTGACCTGAATAATAACAATGTTGGAAATTTAATATTGTTTAACTTCGTCTGAAAAGGTTTACCGTTACAACTTGTTTAATATTAATATAACAAATATTGCGGTTCAAATAGGTAAATAAATATATTGATAATCGTTTTAGATGCTTGAAATGTTAATTTATTGCATACTGTCTTAGATATATTTACTTAAATCCAAGAGGGCAGCTTCTCTCCAGCATGGGAGAGATCCCCGTGTTTTTATTATAGGAAGTGCTCTGACCGTACACAGCCAGATGAAATATCAAAATCGTAAAATGGGCTGGTAAGGTCAGAGAAGGCTTGGATTGGCAGCACCCTAGAACCTGGTTTAAAACACCAACAACTTCTTTTTTTTGCAACTGACCGTTGTTATAATTGTTGTTTGTTTCTATTATACATTTTTTGTTAGACTTTTATATATACGTGTACGTATCAATATTAAATAAGTATTTTTTTTTAACAATAAAAGAGTATGATAATGGACCTTTGGAAACGGCCGAACACGACACATATAAAATATTGCAGTCTCGGTTTGATTGAGACTGTTCATGAACGGTAGTGAAATATGCTAGCTACCGCTCACGCCCTCTAGCCCCGAGATGAGCAGAACTCAATATTCATAAAATCAATAGTACATACTTTTTAACCATCCCTCAGATGGCATGCATATGGCGGTGGACATAGAGATTTTCCTCCCCCATGTCCAGTGGCGTATGGTACAAGTATCTAACAAAATACTATGCCCCGAAGAGCGAAATAAACAAAATGGAATTTAGTTGGGAGCAGCGGTTATGAAGCCTGCATATCACAAGTAACAGCCAAAATACTAAATTAAAAAGCAGACAACATATGAGTGGTTAAACAATACCCAGACCCTTTTATCGGCCGGAGTAGTGGAACCACCGAATCGAAAATTAAGACAACAAAAACAATTGAAATGGTACTACCGATAACTAAATATAGGTATCGGGCTCAGCGATCTCCAAAGATCAAAGAATAACAGTCCTGATTGCAAGCGCGGGAAGACGTTTTACTGCCGCAGCAATACACAGGCAACGCCACTGTGCTATATAAAAGAGTATGATAATGGACCTTTGGAAACGGCTGAACACGACACATACAAAATATTGCAGTCTCGGTTTGATTGAGACTGTTCATGAACGGTAGTGAAATATGCTAGCTACCGCTCACGGCCTCTAGCCCCGTGTTGAGCAGAACTCAATATTCATAAAATTAATAGTACATAATTTTAACCATCCCGAAGATGGCATGCATATGGCGGTGGACATAAAGATTTTCCTCCCCCATGTCCAGCGGCGTATGGTCCTGGTATCTAACAAAATACTATGCCCCGAAGAGCGAAATAAACCAATGGAATGTAGTTGGGAGCAGCGGTTATGAAGCCTGTATATCATATAAATGTTTAACTAGTTCTATAGTAACACAAATCGAGTAGTACTACAAGTTACATAGCGTTCTCGTGTGTGTGTGTGTGTGTGTGTGTGTGTGTGTGTGTGTGTGTGTGTGTGTGTGTGTGTGTTACCTCACACTTACCCTACTGTCATCCCATTAAAACAGGACAGTGTAAATAAAGAAATCCCCGCCATGATCTAATCTCTAACCAACAAGGCATCATCAATAAGCAATATAAGTAAAACACAAAATGCTCGTGTAAATATAATACAAATAAACAATAGCCTAGAAAGCCACAATGAAGGTACTCAATGATTTGGCAGAAGCCAGAGCAACAAGAGAATAAACCATTAAGGGCACGACAGGAAAGATCATAGACAAACATCAAACGCCACCGTCCCAATGGGCTTTATGTAGGTGTCATCATAGGGTCCACAGCCTGTCCGGTCGTCGTAAAATTAAAGAGGAAAGCATAGTGGCATAGTGGCAAATTGTAATAGGGTCCACCACCAAGCATGCAGTATGTTGCAAAATGATAGGGTCATAACCTCTTCTGATACAAAGATTACGAATATTAAAGTCCTCAACTCGAGTACAAGCTCTTGAAAAACGAATAAGTTGAGACACATACACCCCATAAGAAGTTGCTCGGGGAACATCCCCATCCAAGTGGGGGTAATTAACAATGTCAAAATTAAAATCATCTCTCTTGTCATAGATTTTGCTAATTATTTCACCATTTTCAATCGAGAGATCTAAATCAAGAAAAGAAGCGTTATTATCAGATATATTAACTTTATTAAGCTGAAGTTCTTTAGGATAAATATTATCAACCATAGTTGGAAAGAAAGGGTTGTCAATATTCAGTATGTCATCCATATACCGAGAGGTGTCATTAAAAGGTTCAATAACATCTGCCTTGGTATCTGGTGAAAGACTCAACATGAAATCTCTTCCATAGCAAAATAAAAACAAATCTGCGACAAGTGGTGCACAGTTCGTACCCATAGGGATACCAACAATTTGTCTATAAACGGTGGTACCATACCTGACGAAAATAATATCTAAGAGTGCTTCACAAACTTCATAGCAAGTCCACATAGTATAATTGTCTAAACTGCCGTTAGTAAAAAACGCTTTAATGTTATTATATGCCAAAAATATAGTATTTTCTCTAGCGAATGTTTTTTGAATAAGAGAAATTAGCTTGTCTTTAATAAGGTGATGTGGTAAGGTTGTATATAGTGTGGAGAAGACATAAGTTTTTATTGATGAAACTTGATCAGCTACTCAGACAAATGAGCAGCCACGTTCTTCCAAAATAATAGGATGTTATTAGAGAAAATTATTAAGTGAGTTTTTACCTTCCCTAATAAACACGCCAATTATGCAGGATTTTAAAGATGTAAACGGCAATTTTCTTTGTATGAACTCACAGAGCCCCGAGTTTCAGTTTTGTAAATAGAGATATAACAATCGAACAGGAAAAGGCAACATTCAAGGACGACAGTCAAACACAAACACCCACAGAAACAAAGAAAAAAAATAAAAATGAATAAACGGCCAAATATGACATCACAAATACAAAAGGGTTGACAATAGGGCTACCGCCTTGGAACGGTCAGTGGCAAGAAAAGGCGCTTGGAGTTTAAAACAGGTTCTTGGGTGCATCAAACCTCACACTTACCCTACTGTCAATCCAATAAAACGGGACAGTGTAATTAAAGAAATCCCCGCCATGAACTATTCTCTAACCAACAAGGCAGCATGCATCCCACGTAAAATTATGTTATGTTGAAAGACAATTATTGACGATTTGTAAAAACGAAAAAATCAAAAGAAAAGTCATCTTTGTCGCAAGATGACCCTAGTAGTTGAGGCTATCTCAGGAAAGAATCAATAATGGTAAATGCATTTACGTAAGTTTAATTCAACTTTTAAAATGTGTTAAATATATATACAATTATCAAAAAAAACAAGCGAATACACAAATGAAATATGAAAAGACTGTTCTCATGAACGTTTAAGACGTTCTTAGTATTATCACACATATTGAATGTGTCGACTGACTATATATGACACTAAAGTGTTGTTAAAGTTATAACAATGTTGATGTGCACACAAATTATGGTCTAGCGCGATGAATGTGATGTGCGAGAGCTCATGAAGATGATGATGCGCGAATCGAATGAGTGATAGTCATCAAATACCTTCTATAAGGGTTGATGATGCGATATATATGATAATTAACCTCCACCGAGATTGTGAATGACGCTCCTTCAGTGAGGACTGATAACGGGCCCACCTCGTGTTTTCGGGGTGGGTTGTTGATTTTATAATCTGGTCATGTTGTCCAGGTACGGGGACCGTCTCCACCGCTCGTTACGTTATGCGTTGATTAATGTCTATAATCACCTGGAGGGCCTACACACTCTAAAGGCTTAGCTCCACTCCGGGAGGCTTAGGCTGTAATAATACATACTTTTAGATGTCGGTTCATTAACACAATCTTATACAATTATCAGTACACAAACAAATCATTATCTAGTAAATATATGTGAGCTACGCTCTAATTATGAATTGTAGCAATGTAACGTAATCTACAATACCATGTACACTCATCGACATATACATAAGTATAGCACCTCACCGTTTACCACCGTTCCTAATATACAACGTTATCAATTTAATCTTATATTACAAGTAATGAGTTATACACATATGCATATATATTTGCATGTCCTATCAATGTTAACTAATACACCTACTATACAACGTTATCAAATTAATATCGTTCAATTAATGATCGATTACAATAATTATATCTAATAAAGTTAATTTCTGAATCATATGCTAGTATCAAGTTAATGTTTGAGAAACATCAATGCTAACCGGATGTAGTAACATCACCAAACAAGATGGAGACGCCCAATAAATACAAATGTACGATAAAATGTCATAAAATAAATACTGACCACATATTGCCTGTGAATTTCGCCGTTTCCAACTTCTGCCCAAACAAAGCAACTTTCAATAAATCCTGGCCATGACTGAAGAACAATGCATTGTATAACCACCGTTCCGCCCAAAACATTATTTCTCACGTTCATTCCGTGAAACACGTCGCAAAATGCGCAGTATTAAAATTCTACACGAAAGGACCCTTACACAATTTTGCATTTTAAAGAGATAGATTGTAAAATAACTATACTTTTACATGCATTAACGCACATATAAACTTATTGAACGGCCCTGCCGTTATCCCTCTAGCGGCGATATAAAATTGCACGCTTTTCCGTGATACATCAGTATATCATGCGAATGGTGAATTTGTTTCAACTGAACAATGGATTAGCATGTGACTGACAGATGTCGGCAAGTGCTTACAAGAGCTACGTACGACCAATACGCTCTACTCGAGATTATTTTGTGGCAATCTTATCACAATTATGTTAAGGTGGAAGACCGCAAAGTAAAGATGTGTACAAACTCACCTTAACAAAATGTTATTATGAGTAAACCGAGTAATTTAGTAAAATTTACCTTAACAAAATTATGCTACGGTGAAAGAAAATCGTTAACGATTGGTAAACAAAACAACAAAAAACAAACAAACAAAACAACAATAATAATCTTAATATAAATATGTTAAGGTGGAAGACCGGCTTAATAAAACCGAGTCTGCTGCTTTATTCTCTTAATTGTGTTTGTTGCTCTCAAAGGATCACCTTTATCAGTATTTATTAACATTCACACTAGCGTTCGTTTATTGCAGTGTGGCGGCTGTAAAAAGTCTCCCCGTGCTACGAATCAGTAGTGTTATTTTTTACTGGTCCTTTGGGACCAACGAGCCCAATATAGATGGCTTTGAAGTAGAATACCGCTTAAGCCGGTGCTAGGGTTCGTGAGAAGTATTGCTTCTTTCATTACTTCTCATGAACAGACTTAATAAAACCGAGTCTGCTGCTTTATTCTCTTAATTGTGTTTGTTGCTCTCAAAGGATCACCTTTATTAGTATTTATTAGTACAGATTTGTACAATCTCATCTTTTATATTTCTTAAACAAAATCCTGTTATGCTGAAAGGCAATAGTAAACGGATTAGTAACGACTTCCGATCTTTATATATTGCTTGATCAACTTTACCTTAACACAATTATGTTACGGTGTCATATTATGCTGTATAAAATAGTTTACGGTGTATAGCTTTTAAATATATACCGTGTGTAAGGATACACACAGCTCGCTTTAATTAAAAATATATATGTATGTATAAATGACCTTGAGACAATCTTGGATACACCATAACTGCAACTCATAATGCGATAGACCAATAACTCATAATTCTGAAGAAAGCAAACTCGTAATACATATAAAGTTTATGTATTATGATTTTGCTCTCTTTAAAGTAAGTACAATTCGAACTGGAAATGAGACATTCACAGAACACAGTCAGCCAACAAACACGCATATAAAAGATACATCTATCAGAAGGGAAAATAGAAATAAAGTATGCGAAACGACACACATAAAATGGTTCACAATAGGGGTACCGCCATAGAACGGTCAATGGCAAAAAGGCCGCTAGGGGTTTACTCTAGGTCACAAACCCCACTCCATTATATTGATTTTGCACGTTTCCAATCAGGGTTCATATATCGGTATTGCACGTGAGGAAATGTTTCCGTAAATATAAACAAAAACATTGCTAAAGAAATTAAAACATGTTTCATCGCTTTACGCTCCAGAGAAAGGTATAGGCTAAATTATTTAACGCCACTGCGGTATAGACAAATCACCATTAAAATGATGATCTTTCACGATGTGGAAGATACGATTATGCCTCATGTCATAGTGATAATGATAGTGTCGACCGAAGGAGAGAGATAATAATCACAGGAAAGTTAGCAATATAGCCAATTCTAATAACACCAATACACTTGCCTTTGTTTCCTGTTCTAGTTACGTTGGCTCTAATATTATATATTATTCATTCACGAATGAGCAGATTGTTTCGAGAAACACATAAATAATTTCAATTCCCCAGAGCTAGAGCTAACTTTTTTATTACATTATTGTTTTTGCGACTTCGATGAAGAAAGTCTCCCAGGGCTACAAATCAGTAGTGTTATTTGTAATGGTCCATTGGGATGAACGAGACCTACATAGATGGCCTTGAAGTAGAATATCGCTTGTAGAAAGTTGGTGCTAGGGTGCGTAAGAAGTGTTAGGTATTACATTACCTCCCAAGATCAGAATCAATAAACCGAGTCTGCTTCTTTATTCTCTTGGTTGTGTTTGTTACTTCCAAATATCTCCCTTATCAGTATTGTTTATATGGCCAGTAACAAACATGACAATTTCTCTCTAGTGATATGACAAATGTCCAAAATACAACAATAATGACATAATACTCCAATAAATAACAACAGGCTCAACTAGGGCTCTTACATGTATTACCATTCAAAGAAAGTTCAGTATGTATATCTTTCATTGGATCAAAAATTACCCGAGTGTCGTTGTAACCTGATAGCAAAGAATAATGCTTGTAAATGTTGCGCGACACAGTGTCTAATAATGATAGATACTCACGTAAACCTACATCTCATCAAGTATCTAAAGTAGTTAATTAGTTTCATATCTGGCCATGGAAATTGTTTGACCTTGACCAGTAACTTAAAAATAGGCCCACAATTACTTAGAGATGTTGCATACACATACATCCGTATTCTCTTATCTGCATTGGTTTAAAGGTTAATGACATTCCACGATATGACATTGAACACACATATATGAATTCAGTCTATTAATGACTATTAATGACTATGTGAAAAAATAATATGATAATGAACATTTGGAAACGGCCTATCACGAAACATACGAAATATTGCAGTCTCGGTTTCATTGAGACTGTTCATGAGCGGTAGTGAAATATGCTAGCTACCGCTCACGCCCTCTAGCCCTGGGTTGAACTCAATATTCATAAAAATCAACAGTACAGACTTTTAACCATCCCGAAGCATATGGCGGTGGATATAGCAATATTTGTATCTTTATTTCATCCCCTATATCCAGCGGCGTATGGTCCCAGGATCTAATAAAACTGTATGCCCCGAAGGGCGAAATAAAAAAATAGGAATTAGTTGAATTTTTATAAACATACGCCATAAGAACTCGACATGTTCATGAGGAAGACACTGTTTATCATTTTATACTATTTTTTAACATTCGATCCCAACTGGTACAGGGCACAAATACCAGTACAGTCTAGCTAGTCTACACCCACTATAAGTTATTATTTGATAAAAAAACACAAATGCATGACTGACCAGTCATATTGACCTCAAAATATGACACTGAATTCAGAACGTCTACACACAGTCTAATTATTTCATCAAGCTTTATCAAAATATATGCAAATCTTAGGAATTAGTGTTCATACCCACTGAAAATCAGGGAAAAGAGTGTATAACGGCGTAACGCACGATGTGATGAAATGACAGATACTTTTCGAACTCATGTAGCTCGTACCTGCGGCAAGTTTCCTACTGACCGTTCCAAGGTGTAGCCCTATTGTCAACCCTTTCATGTTTGTGATGTCATATACCTTTCCTTTTATCTATCATTTATTTCGATTCGTGCTTTTGGTTGACAATGGTTCTTGAATGCTACATTACCTGTTCGAGTTTTTATAGCTTATTTGGGTAACTGTGGTCCTTGAATTATACATTTCCAGTTCAACTTTTATAGCTTATTTGGTTGACTGTGGTCCTTGAATGCTACATTTCTTGTTCGAGTTTTAATAGCTTATTTGGGTAACTGTGGTCCTTGAATTCTACATTTCCAGTTCAACTTGTATAGCTTATTTGGTTGACTGTGGTCCTTAAATGCTACATTTCCTGTTCGAGATTTTATAGCTTATTTGGTTGACTGTGATCCTTGAATGCTACGTTTCTTGTTCGAGTTTTTATAGCCTTTTTGGGTAACTGTGGTCCTTGAATTCTACATTTCCAGTTCAACTTTTATAGCTTATTTGGTTGACTGTGGTCCTTAAATGCTACATTTCCTGTTCGAGATTTTATAGCTTATTTGGTTGACAGTGATCCTTGAATGATACATCTCCTGTTCATTTTTTATAGCTTATTTGGTTGACTGTGGTCCTTGAATGCTGCATTTCCTGTTTGACTTGTATACCTTATTTGGCTGATTGTGGTCCTTGAAGCTACATTTCCTGTTCGTTTTTATAGCTTATTTGGTTGACTGTGATCCTTGAAGCTACATTTCCTGTTCAATTTGTATAGCTTATTTGGTTGACTGTGGTCCTTGAATGCTGCATTTCCTGTTTGACTTGTATACCTTATTTGGCTGATTGTGGTCCTTGAAGCTACATTTCCTGTTCGAGTTTTTATAGCTTATTTGGTTGACTATTGTCCTTGAAGCTACATTTCCTGTTCTAGTTGTTATAGCATATTTGGTTGACAGTTGTCCTTGAATGTTAAATGTATGTCAACTTTTCTTCATGGTACACGCATGCTTACCATATTTAGTGAGAAACATTTTATAAAGTTATTGCTTCATGCTAACATTGATTATTTTACCTGATCCAAGGCAACCACATGCCTATTTTTTACTTAGTTTCAATTTAGATCTTATTAAAACAAGCGGTCAAACGGTCAAACTCCAAGATCATTAAAAGTGCAGTCGACATACG
Source organism: Cyrtodaria siliqua (assembly GCA_037043455.1). Lineage (NCBI taxonomy): Eukaryota > Metazoa > Mollusca > Bivalvia > Adapedonta > Hiatellidae > Cyrtodaria > Cyrtodaria siliqua. The sequence continues at coordinate 446,745 of JAWPHD010000086.1, read as the reverse complement.
GGATAGTTAAACGCACATTCAGGCTAATAGGTCAAACATTTAGCAATTTTAAAAAGGATAGATTGACATATTTAAGTTAGTCCCTCAATAGGAACTTCGATTTAACATGTCAATATTTTTCTTTCAACGGAGGCACACACTAAATTTATATTATACTTTTACATAAAGCAACAGACACCTGTTAAACCCTTTCTCTTAAGGCGCTACAAGAACAATAGTTTCATATCAGCAGCAAGGTATATAACATACTTTTAACGATTTTAGAGTTATCGCCCGAACACGAAACGTGTGACTGACTTACGAACGGACGGATCGACCTCATTTCTATACCCTTGAACACGTGACTTTTCGGAGGATAGCTTATTCAAGTTTACGTTATTTATTTGCATAAACAATTTGAAATAACATTAATTTGAAACAATAAATGGTATTAACTCTTATAAATGTTATAAAAAGCGTATAAAAGGAGACATTTGGAAAGCAGTTTTAGTTTGATTGTTTATGAACGATAGTGAAACATGCTTTCTAGCGTTCACGCCCTCTAGCCTCGGGTTATTATATTTTATTTAGATTTGTTTCATTGTCCAGCTCGCATAAAATCTTATTTAAACTAACGGTCATCCAAATTGTGATGCAACATTCAATGACTTTTTCAAACGTTAAGGTGAGATTCGTTTATTTTTTAAATAACTTACAGACACTAACAGACCCTCTTCTGGTAGAAGGTTGGTCATCCCAGACTGTGGCACCAGCTCATCACTTTCGTCACTAAAACTTTCATCTAAACTTCCGACGGTTAACACCTCTTGAAAGTTATATTTCATGGGTTGATCCTTAAGAAATTTATCTAATCTTCTCTCAAACAAGTACACAGCTTTTACTTCCACTATTTCAGGAATATTTACGTATATTTAAACGTGGTCTTCTTTTGAACAACTTTTTATTATGCCCTCTAGTTGACTGGTTATTATTAACTGTGAATAATGATGAAACATCTGAGTCATATTTCCCAGACAAGATTTTATACGTTTCAATGAGATCCCCACGAATTCTTCTGAATGCTAAAGTTGGCAACTTTAGTTTTTTCAAACGGTCCTCATACGATAACTCCTTCATACCAGGGATTAACCTAGTAGCCCTTTTGTGTACATTCTCCAGCATTACTATATATTTTACAAGATGTGGACTCCAGATTGGGTTTGCATATTCATTATGTGGCCTCACCAGTGAAGTAAGTAATATTTTAAAAGTTTGTTCGTCCATGTATTCAAATGTTCTTCTTATTACTCCCATTATCGAATTGGCTTTATTTACTTTTTCTGTTAAATGTTTCTCAAAGTTAAGTTTATTGTCTATGACAACACCTATATATTTTTCTTCACTGCTTATATGCATTGGTTCAAGGTCGCTTTTAAGCCTATATGTATATTCATCAACTTTACTTTTTCCAATTCTAATAGTTTTACATTTCTCTGGATGAAATTTCAATAGCCATTTTTCAGACTATGAATTTATATTATATATATCCGATTGCAGCTTTTCACAATATGTGGCGTCGAATATGCCTCTGTATATCTTCGTTTCGTTAGCAAATAAAAACAGCAAATAAACCATGTGCAATAGCTCCGTAATTATTTTAAATCAAAAGGTATGAAAGGAGACACTTGGAAATCGAACACGATATACGAACATAATATTGCAGTCTCCGTTTGATTGAGACTGTTCATGATCAGTAGTGAAACGTTTTTGCTACCATTCACGCCTTCTAGCCCCGGGTTGAGCAGAGCTCAATATTTAAAAGGTCAGTAGTACATACATTTGAGCCATCCTGAAAATGGTATGTATATAACGGTAAACACTGAATCTTCAATGCGATATTGTCACACCATTCCATGGTCCCAGTTTCTAACAATAGATAATGAAAAGGGGATCACTTAGAGGCAACAAACACAAACAAGAGATGAACGTAGCAGACTCGGTTTATTGAGTATGTTAATGAGAGGTAATGTAAAGTACAACACCTCTCACGCCTTCTAGAACCGGTTTAAACGATATTCGACGTTAAAGCCACAAAGCCAAATATGTTGCCCTAAACGAGAAAACAGTGGGCGAAATAAACAAAATGAAATTTAGCAGCGAGCAAAGGCAAAGAACCTTAAAGTCAAATTTGGTGAAAACCAAAAACTGTTTTCTACATGCATCGCTTTAACATGAGTGTTGTAACCATCGATACATGACGACGACGCCAAGGGACAACATGTCTTTTTGCATAAGCTTGCAAGACGTTTGGTCAGTAAAAGTAATGAACATAGGTAAACAAATATATCAGGAAATGCAGCTTTCACAGAACACAATCAACCAAAAACACGGAAAACAATTACTATAATTTAAATATAATTATTTTATTTGCTTGATACCGTTGTCGTCAATACAGACTTTCGTTTGAGCAGTATTTATTTCGTTATATTTACATAGACATAATTTACAAATTATAAATGGTATGAAATAGCTTATCAAAACTTAAATTAAATCATCTAACTGAGATGATTTAATATAAGCTGTTAAATGAAAATATTAAAGTGCTACGAAATGATGAACAAACCTGAAAACAGCATTATAGAAATTGTCCTAGAGACAAGATAGTTCTTCATTGAAATTTCAGAATATAGGATCAACAAAAGCAGATATAAAATTCAAACATGAAATGTAGCATTCAAGGACTACAGTCAACCAAAACACGCATAGAAAGAAGCAATAATTACTAAGGTGAATAAAAGGCAAGATTGTACGTGTCGTGCTCGGCCGTTTCCAAATGTCCATTATCATACTCCTTTTTTGACAATAGGGCTACCGCATTTGAACGGTCAGTGGTACAAAAGGCCGATGGGCGTTTAAACCAGGCCCTAGAGTGCACCAAACCTCCTCACTATTAACCTATTGTCATCCCCATAAAACGGGACAGTGTAAATAAAGACATCCCCACGAGGATATATTCTCTAACAAACACGGCAGCATTCATAGGCCATATAATTATAACTATAATTATAATGTATACATGGATATAAAAGGCCTAGGCGTGTTATACAACGGAAATGTAAGAATAAAATTGTGTCTGCTTCCTCGTCGATCAACTTAAGTGAAGAAATGGACAAAGAGGTGAGATGTGTAACTAGAGTGCAAACTCAATAAAATCGAGTCTGCTACTTTTATCTCTTGTTTGTGTTTGTTGCTTCCAAGGGATCCACTTTTCAGTATTTATTTATACTTGCACCAAAAACAAAACATTGGTTTAAAGATGAGCTTCTAAAAGGACATTTACAATGTATAATATTAATGATTAATATTATTAATACATATATTTAAATGTGCAAACATTTCCTGTTTTATTATATAGTTGAAAGCTGTTACAAATAATATGTATATGTTTTTAACATCCATTCAATAGTCTTTCCATTTTACTTGCCAAACCTGTACGACTTTACATTTTCCGCATCTCGGGGATTTTTTTTATACGAAATAAATTGCTTACGCCATTATTCGACAATTCAAAATGACAATAAAGCCCTCAATTAATCACTGAATTTATACATTCACCGGAAATAATTGCAACAGTTTATCATACGAATAAATAAAATACGATTATACGAGACACATTTTGATTAATTTGATTTCAATTGTTAATACGTTAGCATTATTTGTCTTAACATGCCTGTACATAGCAACCAGGCACGAAGGTTATATTCTGTATATCGCATAACTCCGAAAATGCCTCTTAAAGCTGCACAGTCTCTATATCAATCGATTTCTTCTTTGTAGGCGTGTTTTATTTGTAACCAGATCATGTCGAAAGCGAGCACATATAACGCAGGACATATTGTATAGACATCGATCAGTTCACATCGTACCTGTACACAGGTAACCTTATGATTTACATAATGTCGGGACTCGAACACACGACCTTCTGATTTCAAGTAAGGTGCTATATCCACTGAGCTATAACGCTTCTTGAAAAAATGGTATATCAACTACCATTTATTAAGAGGCAAAATAACTTAACCTATCGGAACGCAACTCAAGATGAATCAATAAATATATAGTCCATCGTGTCGCACGTGTAAATTAACATTGCCTGGTGTAATACTATATGTTATCAATTTGAAACTAATATTTCGTCTCAAAACAACCATATCTCGGCTTGGAGAGTATTTCTTGGCGGGGATTTCTTTATTTACACTGACACGCAAACAGACAAACAAGAAGGCAAAATCAATAATAAAAGCAAACGACATCACAAACACAAAAGGGTTGACAATAGGGCTAACGCCTTTGAATGGTCAGTGGCAAAGTAGGCCACTGGGGGATTTAAACCGGTTCTAAGGTGCACCAAGCCTCACACTTACCCTACTGTCATCCGATTAAAACAGGACAGTGTAAATAAAGAAATCCCCGCCATGATCTCATCTCTAACCAACAAGGCAGCATCAATAGGCAATATAAGTAAAACATAAATATGCTCGTGTAAATCTAATACAAAATAAACAATAGCCTAGTAAGCCACAATGAAGGTACTCAATGACTTGGCAGAAGCCAGAGAAACCATTGAATAAACCATTACGGGCGCGACAAGAAAGATCATAGACAGACATCAAACGCCACCGTCCCAATGGGCTTTAGGTAGGCGTCATCATAGGGTCCGGTCATAGTACAATTAAAGAGGTAAGCATAGTGGCGAACAGTAAAAGGGTCCACCACCAAGCATGCAGTACGTTGCAAAATGATAGGGTCATCTACCTCTTTTGATAAACTTTTTAACAAGTTTAACAAAGATAGTATGAAAGTGATCATGACCAAGAATCTTACGAAGTTTATAAATCACATTACCATAGAAGTCAGGTTGTGATAGTCCTTGTCGCAGAAGAGTCCTTAAATGACTTTTATATTTGGAAAGAAGATCAGGGTTACGATAATAAAATTTTGCAAAGGATTAACGAAGTTTATGGTAACGGTAACCCTGATTGAGTAGTTTTTTGGTTATACAAAGATTACGAATAGTAAAGTCCTCAATTCGAGTACAAGCTCTTGAAAAACGAATAAGTTGAGACACATACACCCCATAAGAAGTAGCTCGGAAAACATCCCCATCCAATTGGGGTAATTAATAATGTCAAAATTAAAATCATCTCTCTTGTCATAGATTTTGCTCTGGGATTAGCTTGTTTTGGTCTATTAACATTTCAGGAGACGTTCTTGATTAAATTTGCAATAAACGACAAATTTCATCTATAAGCACGTATGACTTCTCTACACTATATAACCTTAAAGCATTACCTTATCAATGACAAGCTTATTGCTCTTATTCAAAAAACATTCTCTAGAGAAAGAACTACATTTTTGGCCTGAAATAATATTAAAGCGTTCTTTTACTAACAGCAGTTAAGACGATTACACTATGTGGACGTGCCAGGAAGTTTGTGAAGCACTCCTTCCTATTAGACACTATTTCGCCTGTTATCTCAGATTTGTGTTTGTAATGCTATGAAAGAGATTTCATGTTGAGTCTTTCACCAGATACCCAGGCAGATGTTATTGAAGCATTTAATGACACCTATTGGTATCTGGATGATATATTGAACATTGACAACCCCTGTTTATGTTCTACTATGGTTTATAATATATACCCTAATGAGATTCCCTCCAGTCGGTGGTAGGGTGATAAGAATCAACCGACTGCTCGTTACTTAACAGAAGGGTTAGACACTGCCCCCGAAAAGTAACCAACCTGTTGACCATGGGTGGCGACCCGTGTCGTTGGAGAGAGAATCCTGGTGATTGAGTGACGTGGAAATCTGGTAGATATCTCCAAAACACCACTTTGGTCCGGACTTCAACTAGACGGGCGGTCAGATTAGTCCGATCTTATCAATCGGCTTGTCACGCCAGCTATACGGGATCCTAGCGTCTTGTTTAATTCACATCTCTCTCAATATCTCTCGTTTAACATCTTACTTTCCTTTTGTTATTTCCTATTTAAACATAATGTAAACGGATACTTTAGGGCTAATCATGTATTTCTGAACGCTATATGGATATACTCATGCCACTTTTAAGCGGAAGATAAGTACGGCTCTTCGACTTTTTAGTTAAAGGGTTATGTCCGCTGGGTTGTATTGGGGGCCTGATGCGTTAGTTTTATATGAGTATACTCTTCATGTATTCTTGGCATTTGTCTGTCGGATATCCACAGCAAATGTCTCCTTGTTGGACTCAGAGGTGGGTGGTAAGCGTGAAGAGTGAATACCAATTTCCCATTATGGGACGAAAAAACGCACACATTACCGATACTCCATAAACGTTCTATACTCAGCAAAAATAAATAGTATCCACTTTGTTTTCCTGCAAAATCTGAGACTGTAAGAAAGAACTTACAATTGTAGCATGATTTTCTTTTAATAACATCTTTGTTTGATGTTCACACAAAATTTCATCGAAATATACCGAATACTTAAAAATAAATCAAACTTTAAAAACATAGGTGTGAAAACGAAATTAACAAAACTTACAAAATGTAAAGATTAGCGTCAATAGCAAGATTTAGCAGTCTAAGCCCATTCAAATACACAGAAAAATGTTCGAAACCTCGCTAATATCTCATGTGTACACCGTTACACCGAATACACTCAAAAATGCGACATCGCATGCTTCTGACGTAACGACTGACGAAGCATCGAGCATATATGGGACGTCGTGTATCCTATAATGCCCATATTATACAACGCTATGCATACGCGTCGAACATTTATACTAGTCACTCATCTCATTGTTAACTAAGGCACCTAATATGCAATGTTATCAAGTCAATCGTGTATTACAATCACTGAGTTATACGCCAACGTTAACTAATGTACCTATTATACAACGTTATCAAATTAATATTGTTTTACAATTAATGATCAATTACAATAATTACATCTAATAAAGTAACTTCAAAATCATATGCTAATCTCAAGTTAATGTTTGAGAAACATCAAAGCTAACCGGATGTCGTAACCGCCAACCAAGATGTCGCCGCCTACTGAATACACATGTACGATAAAAGTTAATAAAATAAGTACTGACCACATATAGCCTGTAAATTGTGCCGTCCAACTCCTGCTCCAAACACAGCAACTGTCAAGCAATCCCGGCCAGAACTAGAAGACAATGAAATTTATAGCAAACGATACACCCAAACCATTATTTCCTCCGTTTAGTCCGTGACATACGTGGCTAAATTCGCAGTATTAAATTCTACACGAAAGGACCCTTACACAATTTTGCCTTTTAAGGAGATAGACCTATACTTTTACATGCATTAGCACAAAACTAATCTTATTAAACGGCCCTTCCGGGCGTCCTATGGCGGCCACTTAAAATGTGCACGGTTTTCCGTGTTACCTGAATATATCATGAACATTGTGAATTTGGTTTAACTAAACAATAAATTAGGGTGTAACTAACAGGTGCTTACAAGAGCTATGTACGATCAATACGTTCTACTCGTGACATTTTGTGACATGGATAATGTTATTATTTTCTGCTGGCTTCCAAGCCATGTAGGAATACGTGGTACTGATAGAGCTGATAGTGCTGCTAAAGCAGCATTAGGTTTACAAATATCTAATGCCAAATTACCTCATACTGATTTTAAAAGTTGTATTAACACATATATTCGTAATAATTGGCAAGCCGCTTGGGAATTGTCAGTTAACAATAAACTCCATTCAATTAAACCGTTACTCGGAGAATGGCGTTCTTCTGGAAGCCCCATTTGTCGAGAGGAAGTTGTCCGGGCCCGGTGCAGATAGGGCATACACGTTATACTTATTCAGATTTATTACAAGGTGAGCAATTCCCTGCTTTGCACCGTTAACCTGTCAAACACATCTTGTTGGAATGTGTAGACATTTATCCTATGCGTCAAAGGTACTACAATGTTAATACTATGACCGAGTTGTTTGATACTATAGATTTTAGTCTTGTTTTAGATTTCCTGATGGAAGTCAGACAATATAAATCATTATAATATGTTCTTGTATATATTTACTTCTTTATGTACCCATTTTCGGGCATTTGTTGATTTACATATATAGTTTATACATGTATTACTACCATATCATCCCTTATTTGTAAATAGTTTTAACATTATATATTTACATTAATTTTTAATTAAACCTTCATTTCTACATCTTTCGTCAGTTCTTGCGCACAATATGACCTATTTATGTGTCGACGTGCCGTAAAATACCACTGATCCATCCATCCTAATAAGCTTCGACTTAAGCTAAATTTCTGATACAAAAGCTTCTTTTCTCGATATACATCTCTTCATTGAAAATGGTGAAATAATTAGCAAAATATATGACTATAGAAATGATTTTAATTTTTATGTTGTTAATTATCCCCATTTAGATGGGGATGTTCCCCGAGCAACTTCTTATGGGGTCTAGGTGTCTCAGCTTATTCGTTTTCTAGAAGTTGTACCCGAGTTGAGGACTTTAATATCGTAAATTTTGGATACTAAAAAGCTACTCCATCAGAGCTACCGTTACCATAAACTTCGTAAAACCTTTTCAAAATTGTATTATCGTAACCCTGATCTCCTTTCCAAATATAAAAGTAATGTAAGAACTCTTCTGCGACAAGGACTATCACAACCTGACATCTATGGTGACATGATTTACAAACTTCGTAAGATTCTTGGTCATGATCACTTTCATACTATCTTTGTTAAACTTGTTAAAAGGTTTATCAAAATAGGTTATAACCTATCATTTTGCAACGCACTGCATGCTTGGTGGTGGACCCATTTACAGTTCGTCACTATGCTTTCCTCTTTAATTTTGCGACTGGACAGGCTGTGGACCTATGATGACGTCTACAGAAAGCCCAAAAGGACGGTGAAATTTTATGTTTGTCTGCAATCTTGTCTTGTCGTGCCCTCAATGGTTTGTTATCGTGTTGCTATATATTCTGCCAAGTCATTGAATACCTACTTTGTGGCTTTCTAAGCTATTGATTTATTTTTATTCATATGTTAAAATATATGTTGATATAAATACCGTGGTATACCAGATTTCATGGATGTAAAATCTTGGATGTAGGTATCTGATATGATGGAACTGACTCACATCAAATAGTAAACTATACATTTAACAGATATGATGATAGATGCTGTATTGGTCAAACGTATCATACATTCTAATAAACCTTTTTTTACCATCTAAAGATATATCGCTGATTTAAAAAAAAACGCATTGAATATTAAAGTAAAAAAGTGTGTTTATCTTCCGATGTATCACTGGTCAGAAAACATGCATTAATAATCAAAGAAACGTATGTTAGTGACACCATAGTCGTACATTCCTATATAATAGTCAAAGATAATGTTTTGTGATGTGATATGCAATTTTATGTGTATCGATTTAATTTAAAACCTTCTACACTTTGACATTGTAATTCAAATAATAGGAAAAACAAAACATTTCCTTCCGTCCTTGTCTACAATAACGTCATTATTCACTTGTTATATTTCTTTGCCATGCATTAAATATAAACAGCCTAATTTGTTATCTTCCGATAAAATATTTGATTAAAATTGAACTTAGATACCATTAACTAAAGTGTATTAATCATTTTAATGAACTTAAATACCTTAAGATAAAGTATATTAATCATATTAGTGAACATAGATACCATAAGATAAAGTATATTAATCATATTAGTGAACATAGATACCATAAGATAAAGTATATTAATCATATTAGCGAACATAGTACCATAACATAAAGTATATTAATCATATTAGTGAACATAGATACCATAACATAAAGTATATTAATCATATTAGTGAACATAGATACCATAACATAAAGTATATTAATCATATTAGTGAACATAGATACCATAACATAAAGTATATTAATCATATTAGTGAACGTAGATACCATAACATAAAGTATATTAAACATATTAGTGAACATAAATACCATAACATAAAGTATATTAATCATATTAGTGAACATAGATACCATAACATAAAGTATATTAATCATATTAGTGAACATAGATACCATAACATAAAGTATATTAAACATATCAGTGAACATAGATACCATAACATAAAGTATATTAATCATATTAGTGAACATAGATACCATAACATAAAGTATATTAATCAATTTAGTGAACATAGAAACCATCACATAAAGTATATTAATCATATTAGTGAACATAGATACCATAACATAAAGTATATTAATCATATTAGTGAACATAGATACCATAAAATAAAGTATATTAATCATATTAGTGAACATAGATACCATAAGATAAAGTATATTAATCATATTAGCGAACATAGTACCATAACATAAAGTATATTAATCATATTAGTGAACATAGATACCATAACATAAAGTATATTAATCATATTAGTGAACATAGATACCATAACATAAAGTATATTAATCATATTAGTGAACATAGATACCATAACATAAAGTATATTAATCATATTAGTGAACGTAGATACCATAACATAAAGTATATTAAACATATTAGTGAACATAAATACCATAACATAAAGTATATTAATCATATTAGTGAACATAGATACCATAACATAAAGTATATTAATCATATTAGTGAACATAGATACCATAACATAAAGTATATTAAACATATCAGTGAACATAGATACCATAACATAAAGTATATTAATCATATTAGTGAACATAGATACCATAACATAAAGTATATTAATCAATTTAGTGAACATAGAAACCATCACATAAAGTATATTAATCATATTAGTGAACATAGATACCATAACATAAAGTATATTAATCATATTAGTGAACATAGATACCATAAAATAAAGTATATTAATCATATTAGTGAACATAGATATTATAAACTAAAGTATATTAATCATATTAGTGAACATAGATACCATAAACTAAAGTATATTAATCATATTTGTGAACATAGATATCATAAACTAAAGTATATTAATCATATTAGTGAACATAGATACCATAAAATAAAGTATATTAATCATATTAGTGAACATTGATATCATAAACTAAAGTATATTATTCATATTAGTGAACATAGATACCATAAAATAAAGTATATTAATCATATTAGTGAACATAGATATCATAAACTAAAGTATATTAATCATATTAGTGAACATAGATACCATAAAATAAAGTATATTAATCATATTAGTGAACATAGATATCATAAACTAAAGTATATTAATCATATTATCTTACAGTAATATAATGTAAAAGCACCAAAATCTATATTCAGAATTTGTAATTTTAGACTGAAAATTAAGGATATTTAAAAATCAGTACGTACTACATCGTATTAAGAAATACTGAAAAGAGGATCCTTTGGAACAAACACAAACAAGGTAGAAAATCAGTATACACAGTTTTATTGAGTCTGTTCATGAGTGGTAATATATGGTGAAACACTCTCACCCTCCCTAGCACCGGTTCTACTTTAAATCCATAACGATTGGGTGATGATCCCAACCGACCACTAAGTAATAACACTTAGTCTACTGATTTGTAGTCCGGTTTTACAGTCGAGACACAGCACTAAATCAACGGTAGAGTGAATGGCAATTAATACTGAAAAGGAACATGTTGCCAGCACTTAGATCTGCCTAATTGTATTTACATTACCTATACAAATTCTCTCCTCCCCCAAATACAAGAGGCTGGAAATACGTTTTACCTCAGCCAAATGTTATTGTTTTTCATTATAATATCAAAATATAGAATAGAAACGTAGTTTTAAATATCCTGACAACATATTACAAATGTTGCAGGAACTATGTGGACAAGTGCAATGCATTTTCAAAATATTCTGTTTCAGTATCTCACTGTCATTATTTGTTTCTCACTAAATTAGTGTCACCTGCCAAGCTGCGACAGCTTAACAGAATACGGTATCGACTTTAAAAAAATATATTTTAACTATCTTGAAATGTGTAGTAGACTAGTGTTATTTTTACTGGTCATTTGGGATCACCGAGCACAATATAGGTGGCTTTGACGTAGACTATTGCTTACGCCGGTGCTAGTGGGCGTGAGAGGTGCTATAATCCTCTCATGAACAGACTCAATAAATCCAAATCTGCTACTTTATTCTCTTGGTTGTGTTTGTTGCTTCCAAAAATGTCCCTTATCAGAATTTACTGTTGTACACGGTTGTATTGCGTTTATAACGCATTTCTTTGAGATACGCATGTATTACAATTTTATTATGTCCCCAAAATTCATCAACTAATGAATAACTATCCATAGTAACACATTCTGTTCGGAGCAACGAACAGTTTCCATTCGTTAAACCGGTGATTAAACTATTATGGTAACATAAACAAAATACTATCATTCTTAACAACGATGACTTGGTTTGCAGCAACACATTTGATTACTCACTATGGTACGATCCTTCCTTTTTAGTGTCAAAGACAAAAGCTTCGACGAACGCCCACTCTGTAGTTGTGTTGTTCATGAAGGGACGTCTGAACTGGTGGTACAATGTATCGTGCTTACCTCGACTAAAAAGGTTGTGGGCACGTGACGTCGCAGTGGAATATTGCAAGTTTAGCCTTTACGTTAATACAACCATCTAATAATAGTACTGTTAATTTACAGTTGATAGACAGACCCAGACTTGTATAAGTACATTGATAGACAAACCCAGACTTGTATAAGTACATAAGGCCCAGTAAACATATATCGCCGTGTACTTATTTCAGCCGTATAAGCGTGATATGACTGTTGTAGGCAGTTGCCGCCATCCAGGCACATGCTTAAACTACTTTTGGATGTTTGGACATGTTGGATGTGATACATCGAATACAAAAGTATACAAGAAATGATGAACGGTCTTTATCTGACCAAACACCTGACAAATCACCTGACAATCTCTCTGTATTCGCATGTCGAGCTGGTGACATATGCTGTTTTGATTTAACCTGTTTCTATGTTGATGTAACTTTGTAGAGAAAATGTTTCATGTTATAAATTAGTAAATATTTCAATTACTATGTATAAGACTCTAGCGCGTGTAAATATACTCAGTTGCAAAATAAAGCGGACACTGAGTTTTGTTTATATTAATTGTATAAAGGTTTTTTATAATTAAATTGACAAATTCCAAAATGAATATGCCATTTTTGGTACCAAAGTGTTTATCATTCCATTGCCAATATCATGTTTTCATTTGTTTTCCAATAGGTCGAATCATTAAGGGACTGTCGCTTGATAAAGAGGATAGGGTGTGAAGTAAAATGTTCAAAGTGTCCAGTAGTTTCTTTTGCAACTGAGGATATATATATACATGCTGAAAGAGGGATGCATTGGAAAAAACGAACACAAACAAACGAGAAGGTATCTGACTCGCTTTACTGATTCTGTACAAGAGGGATAATATAAGGGGCAACTCCTACCACGCTCCCTAGCGCCGGGTTAAGCGATATTCTACTTATTGTGATGACAATAGTGTGAAGTGAGGTTTGGTGCACCGTAGAACCTGGTTTAAACCCACCAGCGGCATCGTTTGCCACTGACCGTTCAAATGCGGTAGCCCTATTGTCAACCGTTTTATGTTTGCGATGCCATATCGTTTGCAGTCATCTTTGTAATTATTGTTTATTTCTGTTCGTGTTTACGGTTGACTGTGATCGTTGAATGCTACATTTCCTGTTCGACTTTTATATCTACTTTTACAACAATTAAAGCATTCCGTGAGTTTTGTTACAATATCCAATATAAAAGCAGAAATAAACATAAGTAACCGTTTTCTGATGTATCAGCTTCTGACAGGAAGTGTACCATTCACAGAAGGCAGTCAAACAAAAACAAGGACGTATTTCCAGCCTGCTGTATTTGGGGGAGGAGAGAATTTGTATAGGTTACTGTAAATCCTGTTAGACAAGCATTTGCATGAGTAAATGGTGGTATTCAGTTTTATATCAGTAGATGAGACCCTCCCAATATAGATTTTGTATGAAACGAGCATATTGAAACATAACAAGCAGGTGTTTCATTGGTTGTGTTTTGGTGTGTTTTTCGTCTAAAAACAATGAATTATCAAAAAAGTGTTATATTTAGTACAGCTAACTTGATATTTTCCTCTTGTTTTTTCTTGTAAAGTTTGAAGTATTATATACTGCTATGCCTTAAATACTGTTCAATATACCAATGCTTATTTAAAGCCAAGACTTTGCTCTGGCCTCAGTATATTTACCTGAGCTAAAGCGAAAGCTTTACTCTGGCCTCAGTATATCTATCTGAGCTAATCTGTCACTAGCATGTTAACAGTAAATTAGCAAGATTTCCATGGCTTAAGGACCTATTTCCCAACTCTAATGATCATTGAGAAGGCATGTAAAGCTTCCTTATTTACTGCAAACTTGCTACATGACCGATTAGCTCTGGTATATAAACTGAGGCCCGAGTAAAGTTGTCTCTATGAAAAGCATTGGTACATTGAACAGTATCCAGGGTATAGCAGTATATAATACTCCAACCTGTACTTGTAAAATAGAAAAAAAGCAAATTAACAAGAAAGCTACACTAAATACACAACTTTGTTGATAATTCACTGTTTTTAGAATGAAAACACACCAAAATACAACAAGTCGAACACCTGCTTCATGTTTTATTATGTTCGCTTCATACAAAAGCATTATTGAGAAGACCCCATCAGTTGAAACAAAATTGAATACCACCAGTTTCCCATGCAGTTGTATATATGGATATACAAATCTACAGTCACCACAAACACACACAGAAACAAAGAACAACTTTAAAAATGAACAAAATGCCAAATTAGATATCACATACACAAAAGGGTTGACAATAGGAACGGTCAGGGGCAAAAAAGGTCCCTGGAGGTTTAAACCAGGTTCTAGGGTGCATCAAACCTCACATTTACCCTAATGTCATCCCAATAAAACAGGACAGCGTAAATAAAGAAATCCCCGCCATGAACTATTCTCTAACCAATGTATGTCTTACAGTAAATTAGCTAAATGTATATTATTATTTCATATTAATTTCTGAATATATCAAAAAGAATATAATAATGGACCTTTGGAAATGGCCGAAAACGACACATACAAAATATTGCAGTCTCGGTTTGATTAAGACTGTTCATGAGCAGTAGTGAAATATGCTAGCTACCGCTCACGCCCTCTAGCCCCGGGTTGAGCAGAACTCAATATTAATAAAATCAATAGTACAACATTTTAACCATCCCGAAGATGGCATGCATATTGCGGTGGACATGAACTTAATAAGTTTTAATTGTGATATTATATATAAATAAATAAAAATTCGAAAAGTTATATTTAATGTTTGCACTATAAAGCAACGCTTTGCATTAACATGTCCCAGTTGTCAATGATTTATCCATTTCAACCAATCAATCAAAACGATACCTCCGACAAACAACAGCGCGTGTCACTGTATAATAAAGCACGTGCAACTGTGTTATAATATAACCTAACTCCGATATCAACAATAGGGCGGAGATATCTAAGTACTGGCGTCATGTCAATTGGTATAAAATAAATATTTGTCGTACACAATCAGATACTAAAATATGTTTTTAAATTTCAGGAAATTAAGGCTGTGATATTCTATAAAGTAATAAGAAAAATTGTACAATAGAAACCACAGTAAGCAAACACGATGGCACCGTAGGTACGCACTGCACCATAAACCGAAATATGAGCATATTAAAAATGTCAATGAAAAGAACAATAGTAACATAAGGAGTGGTGAAGACAGGGTTACCGACTTCGACGGTCAGTAGGCAATAAAGCCAGTAGGCAATAATGCCTACAGGTTAGCTTAAATAGATTGTATGTGTACACAACCTCGCTTGATAAACTGTATATGAAAATAGTCTTATATTGTTACTTTCTTTCACCTTACATAAGCAAACTCATTAAATAGTTCTGCTGCATTTCTCTCTAGTTTGTGTGTGTTGCTTCTAAGTAACTATTTCATGCAGATTTCCAGCTTTTTTGAATAACTATAATTTCAGTACATGTTTTGTCTTTAAACAACACGACATTTTTACATTGGAACAGTCACGTTGTTTTATGACGAACCGCACGATATTGCAATGCTCATTGAACTTTCGTAATATAAACACCACGCGCCTACATCCCAGTATAGGAACTAACTAGAAGTTAATTCCTTTCACATCAGCTGGAAGAAATTCGGTTAAGCAGATGAATTTTGGTTTGGCATATGATAATTATGTCAAAAATGAGAAAATGTATATAAATCAAAGCACCCTATCGCAATGCGACCGTAGGTAGGCACTGTACCACAAAGATAAACTAACTTTACAATGAAAAGGACAATACATAATACAACGAGTGGCGAAGACAGTGTTAACGACTTGGAACTGTAATCATAGTGGCAAACTGTAAAGGGGAAATCCATTAAACATGCATGGCTTGCAATTTGATTGGGTTCAAACCTGCCTTACAACGTTGACCAAGGATATTTCATAGTGTGTAAATCATGTCACTTTAGAAATCAGGTTCGTACAGACTATGTAGCAAAATCGTTCTTAAATTATTCTTATATTTTAAAAGTAACGTTACGATAATAGATGTTTTGCAAAGGTTTTTCAAATTGTATGCTAGGTTTTAGTTGCAAATGTTCATGTTCTCAACCCGACTGCAAGCTCTAGACAAACGAATATATTGAGGAACATAATATCCCATACAACATTGTTCGGAGAATATTGTTAATGTTAAAACATGCTATAATTACCATATGGTATACCAGCTTACGTAGATATAATCTGAGATTTTACCATCGTGAATGTATATTTATGTCTGATCCTAGATGTATGTATATGTCTGATAAGATATCAATTCAATTCAATTCAAGCAATTTTATTTCATAATTTAGGCCACCGGCCCATCATAAGAAACAAGTTGAACAGCATAATAATATTATTATACATTACATGGATGAAGATATATGAATACAACATGTTTATAATAATGTCAGATTACAAATATAGAATATATAAACAAATTAAGTAGAAACTTTACGTTTTGTCTATATCTAATATCTACTTAACATTCTTCATGTAAAATCTATATTTATCTAATTCAAGAAATTGTTATCGATAATCAGTTTACGTTTTTCGTTTTATCTATATATAAATTTTGCAATGTGTAAGATATCTTTAGTATTTTTACATGACATAAGTGATAAAACATATTCAAAGATCTGTCAACCAGCCAATGTGCTCTGAAAAATAGAATTCGATATTCCTCATATTCTCTACACTCCATTATAAAGTGATATTCATCTTCCATTACTGATACATTTCAAGCATAACGTAAAGGACACAACCTCATATTTCTTTCTACATTTAAGTGTCTACCTTTTTCAATAGCTAAATTATGACAAGAACATCGAAATCTAGATAGAGAACTTCTTAGTATATATGATATTTCCACAGAGAGATATTGTTCAATATTAAGCAATGATTTATATTGTTTGTAATAATAAGCTTTACTCGATACATCAACCTTTTCATACCATATTTGCATATATAAATATTTTACTCTTCTCTTAAACACAGTCAAAAATAAATTTGGATTGTAAATCTCATGTGAAATCCACGAATAACCAAAACCAAATTTGTACAATAAACTTCTAATTTCGCTGGCCCACGTGTGTCTACCTGCCTCGTCCAAACGCTTTAGCATGTAATAACATTGTTTCGGGTCGATATAACTGATTGACCTTGAATAGTTAAAAAGTACTATAACTAATGATAACGTCGCCTAATTTGTCAAATGTATTGAACGTTTGAAGAAATATTGCAACATGACACCATAGTCTTACAATCAAGTGCGTTTATGTGATAATCAATTAAATTTAAATTCGTATTTTGACATTGCAATTCTAAAAGTATAGGGAAAAGACACACAATTACTCTATTTCTGGTTATAAAAAAATCTCATTATTTACTTTTATTTATTTATTTACTCATATAGTAACCAAACCGTCCCGTCCCGCTTTCTGTCCGGATTCTGTCCGTCCGTCATTCCGCAGTTCGTGTCCGGACTGTACCTTCAAAACCCCTCCATGGATTTTTAATTAACTTGGCACAAGTAGTCAGCATGACACGACGATGTGTCGCGCGCAATACCCAGGTCCGTATCCCAAATGTCAAGGTCACACTTGCAGTTCATAGGTCAAAAACAGGTACGCAATTTAGTGTCCGGACCGTAACGTCACAACCCCTGCAGGGATTTTTAAATAATTTGGCACAAGTGATCACCATAACTAGACGATGTGTCGCGCGCAATACTCAGATCCGTTCCTAAAAGGTCAAGGACACACTTGCAGTTCATAGGTAAAAAACAGGTACTCATTTTCGTGTCCGGACCGTAACGTCACAACCCCTGCAGGAACTTTTAAATTACTTGGCGCAAGTGATCACCATAACAACACGATGGGTCCGTTCCTCAAAGGTCAAGGTCACACTTGCAGTTCATAATTTCGTGTACGGACCGTAACGTCATAACCCCTGCAGGGATTTTTAAATAACTTGGCACAAGTGATCACTATAACAAGACAATATGTCGCGCGCAAAATGCAGATCTGTGTCCCCAAGGTTAAACCTGTCCACCGCCATATGCATGCCATCTTCGAGATGGTTAACATTTTGTACTATTGATTTTATGAATATTGAGTTCTGCTCAACCCGGGGCTAGAGGACGTGAGCGGTAGCTAGCATATTTCACTACTGCTCATGAACAGTATTAATCAAACCGAGACTGCAAAATGATATATAGGGTCCTATAGAAACCACAGCGTACATGCAATATTTCGTATGTGTCGTGCTCGGCCGTTTCTAAGGGTCCATTATCATACTCTTTTTTAGAAGTCAAAGGTCAAATCGTGTCCGGTCAATAACTTTTGCATCCCTGGACGGATTTTCAAATAACTTGGCACAAGTGCTCACCACAATCAAACGACGTGTCGTGCACAAAATCCAGGTCCATGGCTACAAGGTCAAGGTCATACTCAGAGGTCAAAGGACACTTCGGGGGCATTTGTCACTTACAGTGATGTTTCTTGATGTATCTGTATTCCAAGTTTTCCAAGCATTATATATAAAGTCTCAGTTTTAATATAAAAAAAACATCGTGTAGGGAGTTCTGTGCGATGAGTAAAAATAAAACTTCAAAAACAAAACTGAGATACCATAAACTACAGTATATTATTTACGTTATTTTAAAATTATAATAAAATGCCGAAACTCGAGAGTCTATATCTATCATTGTTTAATTGTGCACTTAACTTAGGATATTACAAAACGAATATTTACTATTTATAGTTAAATTATTTTTTAAAATCCACAGATTGACGAAAGGACGAACAGAAATATCTAGTGTAGACAAATTGCATTGATGTGTGTTTTTTAAATAAGAAGACATATCGATGGGTGGGAAGGACACATAAATGACTTATTTTCCAATGACGTTGATACTAATGAGACTTCCGCGATACATTCACAGAAACAATATTAATGTAAGCACCAGCTTGACCGGACATAGGAAAGAGCATGCGGCTAATAGAGATGGCATTTAGACAGACTGATATCTCTTTTGCATACTAAATGAAACAAGTACGCAGCCATGGGGGAATGCTATTTCCGACCGTTATTGACTTATTTCCATCGGTTCTAATTGTTACCCTTAGGAGACATATATTTATGCCAAACATTGAGTAGGAAGTATATGACCTTGAAAAAGCGTGATCCTTTGGAACCAACACGCACAACCAAGAGAATAAAGTAGCAGACTCGGTTTTATTGAGTCTGTTCATAAGAGATGATATTAGAAGAAAAACCGCTAGCGGTATTCTACTTGAAATCGATCTATATTGGGCTCGTTGGTCCCAAAGGTCCAGTAAAGTTAACGCTACTGATTTATAGTTCGGGGATACATTTTACATCTGCCAAACTGCACTAAATGAACGCTAACATAAATGTTAGTAAATTCAGACTAATTTATCAATATTTCAGCGTCAGAATAGATATTTAAAACTGTTGGGAAATCTTCCAAAATGCAACACTGACCAGGGTCATAGCTGGCCGATTTTAAATTGTAGGCCCAATCAATTGAGGTCTGTAGATGCAAAGTTTCTACGGGGTATTGGAACAAGCACTCCAAGAGTATGTATTGTGTAATAAAAAGCCTGATAAAATTATGCATTCTAACGAGTTTGGGTAGACCTTTTGAAGAAAAAAATAGAACTCCAAATCCTTCTTTGGACGGATTTCAATATTTTGTTTGCAAAACGTTATTCTGAACGTTATTACACACAGTCCACTTTCGGAATAGTTTACAACAAAACCCTCCATCCCCTCCCCAACTCGTTTACACCCCCTACCCTGTCCCCATCGACTTTAATGCACTTTTACAAATTTCTTATTAGTGAAAACGTAGTAGGATATCAGTAATTACTGAGGGGATACACGCAAAACAAGTATGCAGCTATCAACTATTCTGTCTGAAGACCCTACCGTTGTGTCAACATTGTTGGTCTAATTCTGTTTTACCAAGCAATATCCGTACCCACCTAAGGAACGAAAATATGTTGAAGGGAATGGTGGAGGTGGGGGTGTTTTCGATAATTTGCAGGAGGGTTTGTGGGTATTTTTCGAGATATTCCAGGGGACTGGGATATTATCAAAACATACTATTTTGTCCTTTCTTAACGCCGTTCTAGTCAATATGTCTAGGTTTGACCTAGTTGTATTCCGCAGTTCGTGTTTTTTATATTATTAAAATCAATCCAATCTTGTTTTGGACTGAAAATAAAGTAAGACGTCTTTTGTTATATTTATAAAACTGGAAATCCTCTAATGACGTAAAGCGTGACTATACTATCGCTGTTGGTGGACCAAATAATCGATAATGGCAGCGTTCTACAGTCGTTTGTATTTAAACACTGTGTAGCAGATCAAAGCAGATAGTGTAGTGATGAACGGTAACAAATGTCAACTACTAAGCAAGCAGTGCGTTGCAAATACCTTGATACCAGTTTTTTTTAAAGATAATGTATGAACTAATCAGACTAAGGAATTTACGAAGTCTGTAAAGAACATGTGCCAAATGGTGATAATTCTTCTTGCTTAATTGTTCTCAAATTAATGTTTTTGCAAGTATGAAATATTTGAGACAATATAATTCTGCAATGGTTTTGCGAAGTTGTATACGGCATATTTATGTATTAGATGTTTAAACGAAGTTACACAAATGATATACTTTTAAAGTCGCCAATTCACTACAAGGTCTTCAAAAACTATTAAGTTCAATAATATATAGATTATAAGATGTTATGCGTTTATGATCTCCATGCTGTCTCTTAAAAAATCTATATCGAAAAAAGTTCATCACATTAAAGTTTTATATTGCTTCTATAAAAAAATACATTTAAAAACATTGAATTGAATTGAATTGGATTTTATAGTCGCACCAACAGCTAAGGTCATATGGCGACTTTCCAGCTTCCATTGGTGGAGGAAGACCCCAGGTGCCCCTCCTAAATACTGATACGGGAGATCCTTTGGAAGCAACAAACACAGTCAAGAGAATAAAGAAGCAGACTCGGTTTTAATGAGTCTGTTCATGAGAGATAATGTAGGACGCAACACCTCTCACTGCACCTATCACTGGCTTAAGCGGTATTCTACTTCAACGCCATCTATTTTGGGCTCGTTGGTCCCAAAGGACCAGACAAAATAACACTACTGATTTGTAGCACGGGTAGACTTTTACAGGCACCAAGGGATTTTAAAAGCAATTTATCATACGATACAAAAACATGTAGGAGACTCAAACAAGATGCCATAGTGCTTTATATAGGACCATTTTTCCCATGTTTGACCAGCCATTAGAGGATTTCCAGTTTTATAAAATATAGCAAAAAACGTCTTACTTTTTTTAGTCCGAAACAAGATTGGATTGATTTTAAAATCGAACTGGAAACGTAGCATTCAAGGACGACAGTCAGCCACAAACACAGACAGAAACATAGAACAACTTTAAAGATGAACAAAATGCCAAATCAGTCACCACAGACACAAAATGGTTAACAATAGGGCTACCACCTTGGAACGGTTAGTGGCAAAAAAGGCAGCTGGGGTTTAAACCAGGTTCTAGGGTGCACCAAACCTCATACTTATCCTACCGTCATTCCAATAAAACGGGACAGTGTAAATAAAGAAATCCCCGCCATGAACTATTCTCTGATTACCGACATAAACCTACAGGCTGTGCACTAATAATCCACTTACCTGAAATTTACGCAATGGCAGTATTTAGATAAATCAAGCATGCTCTTTCCGGTGTGATTGATCGTTTAATAAACGATCATAGTCTCATTGATTCGATCGCTAAAGCAGTATTCTAATTCTAATTAAAATCGGCACATATTTTCCAACTGCCATTGTTTTGTGTTATATTTTGGATTGCGTCAGTATGGAAATGTATTTCCGGAATATTACTGAACCCTATGCATCATGAAGTCACATGGGAAACAGAAAAATAATTCGCCAAGAATGTTAATTAACACCAGACTAACACCCTCGGTTCCACGGTAATAATATGTTCCAATTGTCAATAAAAACCTGTAGTAATAAAAGAAGCATTCTTTTTGATTCATGTTCTTCTAAACCAACAACAACAACATCAACAATAATCGATTTCAAGCTAGATCGTTTACCCATTCCGTATAATTTGGCTCTGATATGCTAAACCAAGTGAACAAAGCTCCTAGCAAAATCATGTTATAGCAAAATCATGTTATGAAATATGTATCCTTCCGTTTCAGTTTTATTCACAGAGTAAACTACATTTTAAACCCAATTAAATGGAAGAATTTCTAGCTAGCGTCACACCATTTATTAGTACGTGAGATATTGTGCCACCTGTACTAACGATCATGTATTAGTGCGTGGCGGTTCTGTAACCTGCTTTAGCGTCTGACTATTTATATGTGCGTACGTGGTTCTCAAACCTGCGTTAACGTGACGCCATGTATTAGAGCATACGTGGTTCTTGAGTCACACCAAATATTAGGGCATACGTAATACTCTAACCTGCGCTAACGTCACGCAATTTATTAGGACATACGTGGTTCTCTAACCCGCGCTGACGTCATACCGTGCA
This sequence comes from Cyrtodaria siliqua, assembly GCA_037043455.1. NCBI lineage: Eukaryota > Metazoa > Mollusca > Bivalvia > Adapedonta > Hiatellidae > Cyrtodaria > Cyrtodaria siliqua. The sequence goes on along the minus strand of JAWPHD010000086.1, from coordinate 423,449 downwards.
TTAGGGCATACAGGATCTTTAACCTGCGCAAACGTCACACCATGTATTAGGGCATATGTCACACAGTTTATAAGTGCGTTCGTTGTTCTCTAACTTCCGCTAGCGTCACACCAATTTATAAGCGCCTGCATAGTTCTCCAACCTGCGCTAGCGTCCCACCTTTTCTAAATGTTTACGTGGTAGTCTACCTGCGCTAGCGTCATACCATGTACGGGGGTTCAGTCATTATATAATGCAACTATCACTATACAAGACACTATTTTTATTTCAGCGCTTCAAAGTATTGACACGTATTCACACGATTACACAATTTTAACCGAATCAACCACTTCCGGAAAGCGCTGGCATAGTCTTTTTTAGGACACCCTGGAAATACTAAAATATGGCAGAACTAATAGCGTTCCGTGAGCAAAATCTGACGCCTTCTAAATATTTCTTCATCCATGGGACCAAAAAGAAATCGTGAAGTCCCAGGTCCGGTAAATATGGGGTATGGATAATTACAGTCACGTACTTGTATTGCACAAATTTAGTATCCGCCGCTGACTTATGAGCGGGAAATTATCGTGTAACAATTCTATGCGTGATAAACCAAGGCCGGTCGGTGTTTTCTAATACTGTTTTCAAGTTTCTTTATTTCAAGGTTCCTATACAGAGTGCCTGTTACTGATTTACCTCGACGGATCGCCAATTGCACCGTTTCCCCTCGACTGTTGAAGAAAATAGCATACATCACTTTTTTCATACTGATGGTTCCTTTGGCTACAGATGTTATTCTTGAACTTTTCGTTGCTTGCTATTCTGGTAGGTTCATAATAATGAACACAACTTTCATCGCCTATCACTAAGTTTGAAAATGCTCTTTGATTAACTGTTGGATATTTATTCAACAATTTACGGGCTATCAAAACATACTGACTTTTCTGGTCTTCAGTAAAACAGAAATTCGTCTAACCTTTAAAACTCTCTTTTTAATATTTTAAACACCAATCCGGTCGATATGCCTACTTAGCTAACTGACTGGTAGTTAATCTTGCATCTTTTGCTAATAAATCCTTCAGTTTTTGGATAGTTTTGGGCGTCACTACACTAAATGATCTTCCAGGACGGGGCTTATCCTCAGTTGAATGTAGTCCACTGAATGTTTTAATCCAACGTCGCATAAAACAATATATTACTTCCATAAGCATCATAAATCTCTTTGAATATGGCCCTGGCACTTAATTCCAGTCTAAAACGAGTTTTTTTTATATTACCACGTATTAGGGAGCTGAATTCATTATCTAACATGTTTTTTGAAAATACTCAATGCTGATTGGCTATTGAGGAGTTTTTTAAAAAAGCTATATAAACCTCTGACGTCACGTCCTTCAACCGTTAGAACGTCATTTGGAATGGTTTTCAATGTCAGGAAACAGCGATAACGTCATTTTAAAGCAAAGTTATGTTGATAGGTTAAACAGTAGACGTACGCTCTATCCCTCTATCCAAATCGATTCAAGCTAACCAGTGGGCCTTATTGCCTACTGACCGTTCCACGTCGGTAACCATGTCTTCACCACCCTTTCTGTTGTTTTTTGACTCTTTCATTGTATTTTCAAGTCCTCGTTAGCAATACAGTGAGGACCTACGATGCCTTTGCGCTCGGACGCTGTGGTTTCTATAGGACCCTATATCCCATTTTTTCAAACAACAAATTGAACTTGTTCGAAACATGATAAAGCTGTATATTTGCTTTGTTTGGTGCTGAGAGATGGACGTACAATGTAATTTGTGAGAATGTGTTTTATGTTAAATTTCTAGAAAATGTGCGTATAAAATGCATAAAAAAATCCATGTCAGATAACAAATAAACTATTCCTCCCTCAAGTCCCAACCAACAGGTTTTGATCTCGCAAGTCCCGACCACCAGATTTTGATCTCGCACAATATAAACCCGCTTCACTCGCATAATATAGACTTGAGCCAGCGTTTATATTTTGCGAGATCAAAACCTGTTGGTTGGGACTTGAGGTCCCGACCACCAGATTTTGATATCGCACAATATAAACCCGCTGGAAATATTTTTTTCTTCAACCCATAATTATACACAGTATATATAAATATGCATATTCACAATAACAATCAAATCAAAACTACTGCAAGGATTTTAACAAGTATCATTCGAAAGGTAATGATTGGACCGTAACATGAAGTAAAATGCACAAATCAGTTGCGGGTAATATTCAGTTGATAGGTATAGTTGCATTATGTAATGAATGCCACTCGTATAAGTGCGTGTGCAGTTCTCCAACCTGCGTTACCTTTACAACAGTTAAAAATACGGACATGGTTATCTACCTGCGCTACCTTTACAACAGTTATACATACGGACGTGGTTATCTACCTACGCTATCTTTACGACTGTTATAAATACGGACGTGGTTATCTACCTGCGCTTTTGTTACAAATGTTATAAATACGGACGTGGTTATCTACCTGCGCTACCTTGACAACAGTTATAAATACGGACGTGGGTATCTACCTGCGCTATCGTAACAACAGTTATAAATACGGACGTAATTATTTACCAACGCTATCGTTACAAAAGTTATAAATACGAACGTAGTAATCTACATGCGTTACCGTTACAACAGTTATAAATACGAACGTGGTTATCTATCTGCGCTATCGTTACAACTGTTATAAATACGGACGTGGTTATCTAACTGCGCTATCTTTACAACTGTTATAAATACGGACGTGGTTTTCTACCTGCCTTACCGTGACAACAGTTATAAATAAGGACGTGGTTATCTACCTGCGTTACCGTTACAACAGTTATAAATACGGACGTGGTTGTCTACCTGCGCTACCGTTACAACAGTTATACATACGGACGTGGGTATCTACCCGAGCTATCGCCACATCCTTGCTTATTGCTGTCGCGGTTCTCTAACATTCTCTACGCGGTTCTCTAACATGCTATACGCGGTTCTCTAACATGCTCTACGCGGTTCTCTAACGTGCTGGTTCTACCCAGGACAAGTGGGTGGTCTGCCTCCACCACATGACCGTCATATATAACCTGACATGTGTTGAAAATGACGTAAAGCACCATACAAACAAACTAACATCCTCTAGCGATCATTTATTACAACCTGCACTAGCGTTACTCCATGCGTTAGCGCTTGCCTTGATAATTATTCGCTGGAGAAAATTTGTTTATGTAACAACTACTTGCACTATACTTCTGTTCATTTGGAAGCATATATTTCAGTTAGTATTCCAGTATTTGGCAGATAATAGTCGCCCTTGCATCTATGGAAAATCTTACGGTATTGAAGGTACCTATTATTTGACGACTTATTTCGTCCTTACCTCACATAAACCATCTTAATGCTTGTATGAATGTGTACTTAACATAAGCCAAGTATGAAGTCTATTTTATATACGCAATATAATATCTATAACTCAAGTGTTACTATAGATTCTCATTACAGAATCGCCCAAACAAAATGTGTTTGGGAATGTGTACATTACTAACACTGGTATGAAACAATGCGCAGAAATAAACATTTTCATAAGCGTAATTTCATTAATTGAAAACCAGTTGTTTACTATTTGTTTACTATTTGATACATCATGTAACGAGGTTCTTTTAGATCATTGGCCTTTTATTTAAAACAGAACGCAAAACCCAGCTGACTTCAAATCCTAGTAATAAATCAATTAATTAATATGAAATAGGCACTACCTATGTAACGGGCAAAGCAATTTGATAGCATTTACACCTTTTACCCATCTCTATTTTAAGGGTCAGAACTAACTATAAATTTGATCAGATCTTAATCTTAAAGTCAGGAAATAGTTAAATAAATATATTTGTAAGGCCTAATAAAATTAAACCCGTGTTTACTGCAACAATAGGTAGTGGGTAGGAAGGTCAGCTTTTTGTTTTATTTTGTACCTGTAATAAGAATTTAAAGGGAATTATAAAAAGATCGGACAGGGAAAGTAGCATTCAAGGAGGACAGTCAGCCACAAAACACAGAAACAAACACGCAAACAGACAAACAAGAAGGCAAAAGCAATAATAAATGCAAACGACATCACAAATACAAAAGGGTTGACAATAGGGCTACTGCCTTGGAACGGTCAGTGGCAACAAAGGCCACTCGCGGTTTAAACCGGTTCTAGGGTGCACCAAACCTCACACTTACCCTACTGTCATCCCATTAATACAGGACAGTGTAAATAAAGTAATCCCCGCCATGATCTAAACTCTAACCAACAAGGCAGCATCAATAGGCAATATAAGTAAAACACAAATATGCACCACTAAGGAAGAGAATACACCATTAAGTGCACGACAAGAAAGAACATGGACAAACATCAAACGCCACCGTCCCAATGGGCTTTAGGTAGGCGTCATCATAGGGTCCACAGCCTGTCCGGTCATCGTACAATTAAAGAGGAAAGCATAGTGGCGAACCGTAAAAGGGTCCACCACCAAGCATGCAGTACGTTGCAAAATGATAGGGTCATAGCCTCTTTTGATAAACTTTTTAACAAAGATAGTATGAAAGTGATCATGACCAAGTATCTTACGAAGTTTATATTCACATCACCATAGAAGTCAGGTTGTGATAGTCCTTGTCGCAGAAGAGTCCTTAAATTATTTTTATATTTGGAAAAAATATCGGGGTTACGATAATAAAATGTTGCAAAGGTTTTACGAAGTTTATGGTAACGGTAACCCTGATTGAGTAACTTTTTAGTTATTCACAGATAACGAATATTAAAGTCCTCAACTCGAGTACAAGCTCTAGAAAAACGAATAAGTTGAGACACATACACTCGAGAACAATAAGATACGGATAGATTTGAGTGCATACTTTATTTGATATTTTTCTTTACACAGAAAATATGCGCAAGCATTTTTTGTGTGAGTCAGTGTATTTCAATTTTCGGGGGCTAACAAACAGAACAGTTTTCGGAAAAAATAGATTGTTTTGTTCTCATAAAATATGTCGGCAGCGTTTTAAAGGAAATGGTCCGGTCACGGTGAACACATGTTTATTTGTAATCCGAGCCTTCTCTGGCCGACCACTGTAGATAATCTCAAAGAATCTAGCAACATGTTTATTATTTATTCTAGCTTTTCCAACGGAATGTAAGTGTATACATAAAATTGAAACATCTAGGTTCTATTTGTTGGCAAAAATACCCATCAAAATACTTAGGAAGATTTTCTATGTTTAATGAATGAGACTCATAAGTAGTAGTAGGTAGGTAGTCGAGGCCGTTTAAACCTTTTTCCGCAGCGGTCCGTAAAAGGCCACTTCCCCACCCAAATTACTTTGAAAATCATCGCCATTTTTTTAGACTTAATTAACTCTGAAATTGTCATTCCCCAATCATGGATATTTCCCACATTTAGTGGATCTTTCCCATAGTTTAGGCCAAAATGCCCCTTTCTAGACCTCAGGGATTTTTTAACCTATTTAACAGGAACAGAAATTCGGCCTCTTCCCAATTGCAAAAACCTCTATTTTTCAAATTTTGGGGTAAAAATAAAAAAAATATATTTGATTTTGTTTGGTAATTAGGTGACATATTTTGCACAGTTTGTATGTTAAAATAACTCAGTTCTAAAACCTAATCAATATTTTACCTAAAACTACATTTTAATGACATTTCCCGTTAATTTTTTTTCCCAAAACAACGAAAATCACGCTATTTTTTCAATTCAGCAGGCCTAGGCCTTTTCCTAATTTTCTTGAAAAAAGCCCTGGATCTAGTAAAAGGCTCTGGTGGTGATGAGGAGGGGCAAGTTTTTTCGAGTTTGGACAGTCTAGCGCTTCTGTTTCCCAAATTCAGCAGGCCTAGGCCTTTTTCTAATTTTCTTGAAAAATGCCCTGGACCTAGTAAAAGGCTCTGGTGGTGATGAGGAGGGGGAGGGGCAAGTTTTTTTCATCTTTTAAACTGTTATTAGTGAAATTTCTTTTTTGTTATCTGTTTAGTGTTATTGAGAATATTTAATTAATCTTTGTTACCTGTTATTATCAAATTCTTACTACAGTCCCCATTCATTCCATACACAATTAATCATTTATTGTATTAAAGTACTTTGCCCGTTATCTAGTCAGTGCCTGTTTCATATTAAAACATTATTGTTACATTGTTAACTTGCTATTAATGTAAACATATGTGTATTTGCTAGCCTTTTCCTTATTTTATGTAGGATCACTTTACTGGAAACACATATTTCGTTCTATCATATACTAAAATAAACTCTGCTTAATAAAATAAACTCTTCTTAATCACAGTTGCTGGTATCATATTTTGTTATAAGGGGTCAAAATTTGACCCATTCCGTCTCAAAAATGTATTTTTCCCCATATTAAAATTGCAGTAAACCTCATCTACTTGGAACCCGTTTAAAATGTGATGGAGAACCCGGAAATCTCGGTCCTGTATCGATCGAGATTTTGCGAATGTGAATTTTAGAAACGCTAACAAGAAATATGCAACAGATCTGCGTTAATTTTTTTGTTTAATAAACGAAAACATTGCACAGCAAGGTCACTTAATTCGTATTTTCCGTAAAAATAGCGGAGAATAAGGCCTGTGATATGTAATAGTCGCACGTTGTAGAGAACGCTAACGTGCCGTGGAAAATTTCTTTACGACGTGTGAAACTTACGATCTATACCGATTACGACGTGCGAAACGTACGATCTACACCACTCACAGACGCTTCAAAATTGAAGCGCTTCAGTGTCCTAGAAATATATATAGAAAACTCTCGGGTACACGCAATCCTTCATAAAATTGTAAGCATTCTTTAAAAGTCATTATTTCTGTTAACAATGGAACGCCGGTAAGTTACTTTTGGCTTTCAACTGTTAATCACGTCTGCGTGACTTCACCGTGAGACAGGAAGCTGGTAAGAAATGAGACCGAAAGTTTCAAAATGGCGTCGTCTACCATCTTGGAGACGAAATTCAAGTTGGACGCACTACGAAAATGAAAATGAGTAGCGTTAGTGAGTATTTAACATATTCATTCCCTTGCATACATGTACATACGTGTAACCTATAGTCGGGCTTCGCCCGACCTGCCTTCGGCAGGTCGAGCTTTGCCCGTATGAACTTTTGCCCAAAAACTGTTAAATGATTTATAAACGAAATTATGTATCGTACAGCCTTTACACACACATATTTATGGTACTCACCAAAATCAATAAATTTAAAAGATAAGTCACAGACATCGTAACAAATTAGTTCCGTCTTTTAGGTTTTGACAGTTGTCAATCAATCAATTAGATACTATCCATTTATGTCACGGTCTGTCGTATTAGTTATATTACACTGTTGGCTTATACATTGTTTATAACTTTTCTCAACAAATGCCTAATGAACGTGAAGTTGGCAGTAGCAGTAGCAGTAACTGATACTGCCGATGCTGCTACTACTACTGCTACTGCCACTGCTACTGCTACTGTTAACGTTCACTGAAGAATGCTGCTGTATTTGTGTAAGTAATATGTATTCTCATATTAATAGAGTGGATAAGAACTCGTTCAACGTTCCATTTTTCTTTCTGATCCTTTTGTGTTTTTTGCATTTTGTGTACAAATTAATGTAGTATGTATTGCTGTATCTCCTACTGCTACTTCTAATGCTACTGATACTGCTACTGCCAGTAGAGCACCATCGCAATAGGTATACTCATCGCAATTATGTTTTCTTTGCGCAAGTATGTTGTTTCTACTTTCCCACCATCATGTTTAACAGACAACCCCTTTCGCAACCATCATATGTTTGCTACTGCTACTGCTACTGCTAACTACTGCCAGCAGTAGCAGCAGTAGTAGTAGCTACTAAACAACCGCTTTCGCATATGTTTGCTACTGCTACTGATACGCTAAATACTGTCAACAGTAGCAGCAGTAGCTACTAGTAGCAGCAGTAGATCACCATCGCAATAGGTATACTCATCGCAAGTATGTTTTCTTTGCGCAAGTATGTTGTTTCTATTTTCCCACCATCATGTTTAACCCTCTTTCGCAACCATCTTATGTTTGCTACTGATACTGCTACAGCTACTGCTACTGCTAACTACTGCCAGCAGTAACAGCAGTAGCAGTAGCTACTGTCAGCAGTAGCAGCACTGGAGCACCATCTCATCTTAAGTTTGTTTTCTTTGCGCAGGTATGTTGTTTCGTTTCTACTTTCCCACCATCATGTTTAACAGACAACCCCTTTCGAAACCATCATATGTTACACAACCGCTTCGCCAAATAATATCATTGTTTGTATGTTTAAATTTGTTCTCGACCGTTATTGCTGTAACTTTCCAGCTACTGCTAGCAGTAGAAACAGTAAAGCAGTGGCAATAGCTACTACTAGTATTATCAGCAAAAGCAGTAGCTACCATCAGTAGTAGCAACAGTAGCAGTAGCTCATAGTAGCAGTTAGTTTCTCCTTTTAAGCGTTACGTTTTTTACACAACCATAGCAGTAGCAGTAGCAAAAGCTGCATCAGTGGCAGTGGCAGTAGCTGTATCAGTGACAGTGGCTGTGGCAGTAGAAGTAGCAGTAACAGCAGCAGTAGCAGTAGCAGTGGCAGTGGCAGTGGCAGTGGCAGTAGAAGTAGCAGTAATAGATAGAACAATACATACTACATTAATGTGTACACAAAAAACACAAAAAGATCAGAACTAAAGATGAGAATACATATTACTTACACCGATACAGCAACCTTCTTCAATGAACGTCAACAGTAGCAGTGGCAGTAGCAGTAGCAGTAGCAGTGGCAGTAGCAGTAGCAGTAGCAGTTACTACTACTGTTACTGCCAACTTCACGTTCATAAATGCCTAGACTATTGTCAACACACTGTTTCCGGACAGAGGGAATAGGCTCGTCCGAGGGACGTCTAACATAATTTATCACATAACTTACGGTGTGGAAGTGGAATAACACCATTCTATATTTTTGATATTCCACTAGTTAAATAAGTCAGCAAATTAGCCTTGTATGCGCTTTCAAAAAATATCGGTTTCGTATGTTAAAGCGCCAGGCAAAATGCAATAAAAGTCGATATGTGAGATATGTGACAAATAGAATCTAACATTCGTTCTCAATCATTATTGAATTTATTAAACTCGTTAGCAAAAATGACATAAAACTCGGCAACAGCCTCGCATTATATCATTTTGCCAACTCGTTTAATAAATTCAATGATGAATGAGTACTCATGTACTATTTAATGTAAACATTTCAGCCATTTCTTATTCAGAGGCCTCCGAAGCATTGAAGTAACTTGATTGGATACGCCATTACCAGTCAGATCACAATTCAACTGTGTAACTTGCAGCGGCGTAGCTGACATGAAATGCATATACAAAAAGGAGATATAGGGTCCTATAGAAACCACAGCGTCCGAACGCAATGGCATCGTAGGTTCGCACTGTACTGCAAACAAGGACTTGAAATACAACGAAAGAAACAAAAAACAACAGAAAGGGTGGTGAAGACAGGGTTACCGACTTGGCACGGTCAGTAAGCAATAAGGCCTACTGGTTAGCTTGAATCGATTTTATATGCGCACAATCCTCGCTATTATCCTGTTTTCAGCGCCAAAATAGACAAGACAGTTTAAACAAAACTACATCCCAACAAAAGGAATTCTCTAACAATGAAATCCACATCCAGAGAAACTAACTAAAGAAACACATACAAAATAATAAACATCTCAGGATGTATCCAGAATCGTACTGAACAACAACAGTAGTTGACAATAAAGAGCAAAACCAATCTAGGGTACGACCAGAAAACCCGAGGGACGAAAGCTCATTCACCCATCACCCTTAGTTGGGGTCTCAGTAGTTACAATCATAGAGTCCCAAGAGGTAGTCCAGTCATCGCACAAGTGAAAAGTGAAGCGTAATGACTGACAGTAGAGGGGTCAATCACTAAACATGCAGTGCGCTGTAAAACCAAAGTGTTATATCCTTTTCTGACGAACTTCCTGATTAAATTTGTAAAGCGGTCAGGAAACCCGTCAGACCCCTTTAACTTTCGAAGATTATAGACCACATCTCCATAAAAACCCTACTGAAGAAGTAGCAGTAATAGATAGAACAATACATACTACTAATAACTTCATTTCGATCGTCTATAACATCATTACACGCTCTAGCAAATCAAATGAGTAGGGAGATATACACCCCGTATGAGGTAGCACGAGGTACATCTCCATCCAGGTGTGGATAGTTAACGATGTTAAAATTGAAATCATCTTGATTTGTTGGTTAGTGAATCGTTCATGGCGGGGATTTCTTTATTTACACTGTCCCGTTTTATAGGGTATGTGTAAGATTTGGTCACCCTAGAACCTTGTTTAAACCCGCCCAACCCCCACCCCTCAGCTGCCTTTTGTGCCACTAACCGTTCCAAGGCAGTAGCCTATTTTCAACCCTTGTGTGTTTGAGATGTCTTATCTTACATTTATACATTTAGTTCATTGTTATATATAGTTGTTCTTTGTTTCTTTGTGTGTTTGTTGTTGACTGTCGTCCTTGGATCCAACTTTTCCTGTTCGATTTTTATATCTGATTTTGAACATGATTACATTCACGAAAATTTCTAGTTCGAAACATTAGCTTCAGAGTAGGAAAGAGTATGGCAGTGGACCTTTGGAAACGGCCGAACACGATAAATACGAAATATTAACCGTCCGTCTGTTATTAATAACGGATCTTTGATACGTAATAACGTAGTATCTCTAATAATTACTAATTGGTCCTTATTTCGCTTTTCACAGAATGATAATACATTTAAATGCATATGAGTCTTTTAACGAAAACACTTAAAACAAATATTTCTCGCCTTAGGTTAGACTCTGCGTGATCCATACAAATTCCACATAATAACTCTACATGTCTTAAATCTAAGCCTTTTGTACGTCTTAAACCTTTACATCTTCATTCGGAAATTTCATTCCACATTCCTTCCAATAATTTTATCAGGATTTTTGATAACGGCTCAAAAGTTTCATTAACATCTCTTGGATCACCTGTTTTGAGAAAATATCACGTAACGCCTCCATTCAGACATCGTTTAATTCAATCTAGACGCAGATTGTTTCCCTCTATAAGTAAGTCCAATGCTAAGAGGTGCATTTGTCGCAATTATTTAACTTGCAATTCCACCATTAAATCAACTGTTATCGGTAGAACATTTAACATATGTCTCGCTTCAAATGTTGATTGACGTACTTCTCACGTCATTTATGTTTTGACCTGAATTGCACCACGTAGTGATATACAATATGTTGGACAAACAGATCGTTCCTTAAAAGTTCGACTCCATGTGCATAAATATAACGCAGGCAATCCCAAAAAGTTAAATAAATACCTGTACCAACACCTTCGTCATTCACGCCATAATTTTAGGAACGTCACTGTTCAACATGTTGAATATATAATTTATGATAATGATGCAACCAAAATTTTTAAAATAAAAGCTGGAGATATAGCAGTACTAAAGTGGGTGAACAACTTGCAGACAACATTTCCTCTCTGCCTTAATGATAATATTTATCAACAAGGCAATATTTCGAAAGAGCCTTATATTGACATGTTAGCTCTATTTTCCATTCGAAAGCGTAAATATAGGTCTCATGGTGGTAAACGTAACGCTAACATCAAACGGAAATCACCTATTACTATGTCAGTCGCTGATATACATACTATGTTTAAACAGACTGGAAAGCACTCGATGTCCATTTCTTCACTTAAGCTGATTGACGAGGAAGCAGACAACCTTTTCATTCAAACAGATCCTTTGTATAACACTGCTTATATACGTAACGCAGCATGTTCTCCGACCCCATATTGACAAGGAGTCTGATCACGTCAGACATTTTCTAAAAATATCTTTGTCTTAATAAGGGCATTGATGTTATTGATATGCCAAGAATTTTTTCGAGATAATCGTGTTGTTGATTCTATTCCTCAATATTTCAAACATTCCGAAAATCCTATATTTTGTTATAAGTACAAACAAACAATTAGAAATATGTTTTTTAACTACAACAAAATAGTGTCTGACATTGAAATAGTAAGTAACACTCCTAAGGAATGCGAGTGTAGAACATCTAAATGTTGCTATGCCGCGGCCGGTCATGTCATTACTGGTAATTTTGATATTATAGATAAACGTATTAAGCACTTGTTTTCTAAAGGAACGAAGTATAAATTGCCTTCTGTGATTGTAATGCATGTCGTGGTCAGATGGCACAATCCATTGATGATTTTAGTATTACATGGTGTCGTAGAAAACATGATGATCCTAATTCCCTTTCTACTTGGAAAAATACTATTTTCAACATCATACAACCCGTATTAACTTATATACGGCTAACCCCTCCCAACTTCCCGCTAGACCTAGGTTTTCATTCGTAATTTAAAATCGGGAATCCAGGAATTTCATAATAAATTTGTTTTAGTTCCTACTGATAAAGCAGCTAATAATATAATTATTGTTTGCCGCCTCCATTACGTCAATGTTTTATCTCAGGAACTCGGGTGTACTAATTTGTATACTCCCAGTGCATCTACCGAAGATCATGTTGTTTCGATGTATATCACTCAGTGCAAGATTTTCAAGGCTGGGATAGACGAAAAACAAAACAGACTTCCAAAGATGTACTGGATTTCCAAATTACACAAACAACCATATAAAGTCCGTTTTATTTCCAATTCTAGTTTTTGCACCACTACAAATATATCCAAACTCTTAACCTCTTGTCTTACTGCTGTTAAAGATCAGGTATCACAATATAGTGCTAAATCTTATGAAAACTCTAAGATTAATGTATTTTGGTCTATTAAACATTCAGGCAACGTTCTTGATAACATTTTCATTTATAAGTATTTACGATTTTTCTACATAATATAAAACTTTACCACACAACCTTATCAAAGACAAGCTTATTGCTCTTATTCAAAAAACGTTTGCTAGGGAAAATACTACAAGTTAGGTATTGATTTCATTGACATGCCTAGTATTTTTCGGGATACTCATGTAGTTGATTCTATCCCAAAATATTTCAAAAATTCCGAAAGTCCTGTAATTTGTTATAAGTATAAAAAGCCTATTAGAAATATTATTTTCAATTACAACAAAATAGTTTCTGACCTTGATATAGTACATAACACTCCTAAGGAATGTGAATGCAACACATTAAAATTTTGCTATGCTCCAGCAGGTCATGTCATCACTGGTCATTTTGATATTGTTAATATACGTATTCGGCATTTGTTTTCGAAAGGTCCTAAATATAGATTACCTTCAACTATTGATTTTAATGCCTGTCGTGCCCAGATCGCCCACTCCATTGAAGATTTTAGTATAAAATGGTGTCGTAGAGAACATTCGGACCCAAACTCGCTTTCTACTTGGAAAAAGTCAATTCTTAAAATTATAGATACACGTATTAACTTTTATAATGCTAACCTCTCTTTACTACCTCCGAGACCTAGGTTTTCCTTTCGTAATCTAAAATCGGGAATTCAGGAATTTCATAATAAATTTGTTTTAGTTCCTGCAGATAAAGCAGCTAATAATGTAATTATTGTTTGACGCCTACATTACGTCAATGTTTTATCTCTGGAAATCGGCAGCACCAATTCATATACTCCAGTTAATTCTACTGAGGATGATGTTGTTTCCGCACATATCACTCGGTGCACTACTTTCAAGGCTGGTGTAAACGATAAGCAAAATAAACTGCCTACCATGTACTGGATTCCTAAATTACATAAAAATCCGTATAAGGCTCGCTTTATTTCTAATTCTAGTGCCTGCACCACAACAAACATCTCCAAACTTTTAACTTCTTGTCTGACTGCCGTTAAAGATCACGTTAAACTATATTGTGATAAAACTTATGAAAACTCTGGGATTAATTTATTTTGGTCTATAAAAAATTCAGGAGACGTTCTTGATAAAGTTTTCAATAAAGGCCAAGTTTCATCAATAAGTACTTATGACTTCTCTAACCTTACCACATCATCTTATTAAAGACAAGCTAATTTCTCTTATTCAAAAAACATTCGCTAGAGAAAATACTATATTTTTGGCATGTAATAATATTAAAGCGTTTTTCACTAACGGCAGTTTAGACAATAATACTATGTGGACTTGCTATGAAGTTTGTGAAGCACTCATCTTCCTATTAGATAATATTTTCGTCAGGTATGGTACCACCGTTTATAGACAAATTGTTGATATCCCTATGGGTACGAACTGTGCACCACTTGTCGCAGATTTGTTTTTATTTTGCTATGAAAGGGATTTCATGTTGAGTCTTTCACAAGATACCCAGGCAGATGTTATTGAAGCTTTTAATGACACCTCTCGGTATCTGGATGACATACTGAACATTGACAACCCTTTCTTTCCAACTATGGTTCATAATATTTATCCTAAAGAACTTCAGCTTAATAAAGCTAATGTATCTGATAATAACGCTTCTTTTCTTGATTTAGATCTCTCGATTGAAAATTGTGAAATAATTAGCAAAATCTATGACAAGAGAGATGATTTTAATTTTGACATTGTTAATTACCCCCACTTGGATTGGGATGTTCCCCGAGCAACTTCTTATGGGGTGTATCTGTCTCAACCTATTCGTTTTTCAAGAGCTTGTACTCGAGTTGAGGACTTTAATATTCGTAATCTTTGTATAACTAAAAAGCTACTCAATCAGGGTTACCGTTACCATAAACTTCGTAAAACCTTTGCAAAATTTTATTATCGTAACCCTGATCTTCTTTCCAAATATAAAAGTAATTTAAGGACTCTTCTGCGACAAGGACTATCACAACCTGACTCCTATGGTGATGTGATTTATAAACTTCGTAAGATTCATGGTCATGATCACTTTCATACTATCTTTGTTAAACTTGTTAAAAAGTTTATCAAAAGAGGTTATGACCCTATCATTTTGCAACGTACCGCATGCTTGGTGGTGGACCCTTTTACAGTTCGCCACTATGTTTTCCTCTTTAATTGTACGATGACCGGACAGGCTGTGGACCCTATGATGACGCCTACCTAAAGCCCATTGGGACGGTGGCGTTTGATGTTTGTCTATAATCTTTCCTGTCGTGCCCTTAATGGTTTATTCTCTTGTTGCTCTGGCTTCTGCCAAGTCATTGAGTGCCTTCATTGTGGCTTTCTAGGCTATTGTTTTTTTGTATTATATTTACACGAGCATATTTGTGTTTTACTTATATTGCCTATTGATGCTGCCTTGTTGGTTAGAGATTTAATTATGGCGGGGATTTCTTTATTTTACACTGTCCTGTTTTAATGGGTTGACAGTAGGGTAAGTGAGAGGTTTGGTGACCGTTCCAAGGCGGTAGCCCTATTGTCAACCCTTTTGTGTTTGTGATGTCGTTTTCATTTTTTATTACTTATGCCTTTTCGTTTGTCTGTTTGCGTGTTTGTTTTTGTGTTTTGTGGTTGACTGTCGTCCTTGGATGTTTTATCCTTCTTTGTAACAATATTCAAGTAAAGCGTTTTTTACTAACAGCAGTTTGGACAATTACACTATGTGTACTTGCCATGAAGTTTGTGAATCACATATTTTTCTATTAGATAATATTTTCGTCAGGTATGGAACTACCGTTTATAGACAAATTGTTGGTATCCCTATGGGTACGAACTATGTACCCTTGTCGCAGATTTGGTTTTATATTGTTATGAAAGAGATTTCATGTTCTTTCACCAGATACCCAGCCAGATGTTTTTGAAGAAAATGTTATAAGTCCAATAGGAAAAGTAGCATTTATACAATAAAAAGGACAATAGTGAAAATGTCAAAATGACGAAATGTCTGTAATTACAATATGTTTTGAACATTCCATTGGAATCCTGGTGGCCTATATATAGTTTTACTTGTTATGACAGAAATGTCATAGCATATTGTCATATACAAGTTTTAAAAAATATGTTGAACATTAGAAAATACCATTTTTATCAAAGGTGTTTTCTTGCCATTAAGGGTAGGGAACGATCGATATATGTTCGCTTTAAAAAACAAAGATGTACATATATGTAATTTAAACTGTTCATTGACTTTCTTTCTCCTAATTTCAGTGAAATTATGATTTAGAACACGTACCCTTTCTTGATAATAGTGTTCTTAAATGATACCAAAAGAACTTTCAATATCAATTTTAACAAATCTCAGTACTACGTTCTTTCCCAGTCAGCCTCCTTAAATTTGGTAAAAACAACACCGATCATATAGCAATGTAAAACCAAACTCTAAGAAAGTATTCTTGAACTCGTAGCAATTCGTGTCATTTGTGTATATCGTTCTATTGATTAATATCATCATCCCCTTACCTCCGTTGTACATTTTAGTTCACTTAGAATCTGAGATAATTAATACCTGTTAATTATCACCCTCGCTACTGTCATATGATATCGTAATCAGTTACGACCGATGGTGCCAGTTCCGTTATAGTAGGTTCAGATTAATGATTTGATCGTATACAATTCCCTTATGACTGCCATGCCAAAGGAAGCAGATAAACTGACGAAGTTAAGTATGATGAATGATATCATACGTACATACGTGCCCTATGACAAATTATAGACGTTTTGTAAAACAAAAGACTGCTGAAATCAGATGGCTGACATCAGACGGGTGGCATAGCCTATGAATAAAATTATTTTTTAAAGTGTATGTGGTACTTATTAATTCATAAATTATACTTGTAGCCCTATTGTCAAAGTAGATATAAAAATCGAACTGGAAAGGTAGCATTCAAGGACGATAGTCAACCACAAACACACAGAGTATCAAACAACAACTATAAAGATGAATAAAATGCAATATATGTCATCACAAGCACAAAATAATTGATAATAGGGCTATCCGTTACGTGGACGCCGCTTTATGTTTAAGACGCATCTTGGCCTATATGGCGAAACGGGATACCTTGGGGTCTTTATTTTAATCTACTTAACTATTAACTATACACAACCTTACCACATCCCCTTATTAAAGACAAGCTAATTTCTCTTATTCAAAAAACATTCGCTAGAGAAAATACTACATCTTTGGCATGTAATAATATTAAAGCGTTTTTTTACTAACGGCTGTTTAGACAATTATACTATGTGGACTTGCATATTTGTGTTTTACTTATATTGCCTATTGATGCTGCCTTGTGGGATAGAGATTAGGTCAAGGCGGGGATTTTTTTATTTACACTGTCCTGTTTTAATGGGATGACAGTAGGGTAAGTGTGAGGTTTGGTGCACCCTAGAACCGGTTTAACCCCCCAGTGGCCTACTTTGCCACTGACCGTTCCAAGGCGGTAGCCCTATTGTTAACCTTTTTGTGTTTGTGATGTCGTTTACTTTTATTATTACTTTTGCCTTCTTGTTTGTCTGTTTCCATGTTTGTTTCTGTGTTTTGTGGTTGACTGCCCTCATTGAATGCTACTTTCCTTGTCCGATCTTTTTATATTTCTTTTGCTATGAAGTTTGTGAAGCACTCATCTTCCTATTAGATAATATTTTCGTCAGGTATGGTACCACCGTTTATAGACAAATTGTTTGTATCCCTATGGGTACGAACTGTGCAGATCAGGGTTACGACAATAAAATTTTGCAAAGGTTTTACGAAGTTTATGGTAACGGTAACCCTGGTTGATTAGCTTTTTAGTTATACAAAGATTACGAATATTAAAGTCCTCAACTCGAGTACAAGCTCTTGAAAAACGAAGTCTATATCTCTTACAGTCGACTTTTAACAAGTCCTCATCTCTTACATGTCTTACCCTAGCACAGTTAAATGTGGCCATTGGCTTCCTTATAGCATTATCTTCAGGCTACTTAAGTAATGTTGGTTTATGTAACCCCTGTAACCTTCTGATAGCCCTTAAAATGTGTCTGTTTCACATCAAATTTTGCGTGTAAGCTGTGTTTACAGGTCTATATCTCTTACATTTCTTGTCCTAGCTGAACTAAATTTGGGAATTAGTTTCCTTATAGTATGTTGTAAAGTGTTGGGTAAGTAATTTTGTCTTCTGCCAATTCTGGGCTCCCATGGAACACAAATTGTGATGGCCCATAAAATGTGCAATAATGGCAGATCTAGGTTTGCATGTAAGCATGTATATATCTATAATTTTGGTTTGGGATTTCTTATAGCATTATGCATCTTATTCATAACTCACCGATATTGGGGCATGGGCTCCCTACTCTACCCCGCCCCCACTCCCTCCAACCCACACACCCCACCCCACTTTTTTTTAAAAAATATTTCTGTGTTGTTTTAGTCAATTCTTGCTCCCTCCTGTGGATTAAACAGATAAAAATAATAAAATTTCAGCCCGAGTTTCTATACAAGCCCCATCCCCCAACCCCATCCCACATTGTTTTCTGACGGTATATACTAGCTATATAATTTATTATTCTCTGAAAAATCGAGCTGTAGTCGAGCTGCGCTGTTCTCCGACAGCTCTTGTTTCATATGTTTTCACATAACTTGGTATATGTTATCGCCTATGAAAGGTAAACAACATATCAAACGACATTATTATTTCGAACTCGGACGTCTGCCAAAGGCCCGTGGTAGGTGGTGGCGGGGTGGCGGAGATTTGGGGTATTTTGCTTTCTTTTCTTTTGTATTTATGTCTCAAATGAACGTTATTGTGATGGGATTACACTACATGTATACACATGTGTTTGCAACTACCTCATAGGTGGGGCCTGGGTGAAGGGGTATTAAATACACATTCAATTACAGTGTCATCTTTCCATACTTTTGCACATTAATTGGTATAAATAGTCGTCTATGAAAGGGATACATAGCATTTCAAATGATTTATTATTTAAAACTCGGACGTCTTCCCTTGTGTTGGGATTGGAGTGAAGGGTGTTGGAGGAAGGTAACAGGGGCTTAATTATTTTTTTAATTATGTTTCAAAATGAAGGGATTACAGTTTATAATTTATACACGTTTTCTCCTGTATGTGTGTGTTTGTTGTGGTGGTGGGTGGGTGGGAATGGGGTGGGCGTGGAGTTGGGGAGGTTGTAAGGAGCGTCAAAAGGTCTAATATACACAATATTCAATTTCAATATGTCATTTTTCTATTTGGTTTTTTTAACTTGGCAGATATACATGTATGCTCCTCTAAACATACAAAGCATATCAAACAAGTTCAGTGTGTCCACCTTAGGGAATGGGGCTGGGTGTTGGGGTGGGGGTTGAGGTGAGGGGGGAGTGGGGGAGAGAGGTAAATTCAGTCAAGTATCTATTTTTTCTTTCTCAACAATATGTAATGATTTTGGTTGCAGTGGCATACATGTTTACAGAAAAACATTACTATTACTATTACTGATCTGAGTATCAAGGATCGATCAAAACAATTACAAGTAAAATGGATACAGGGTTAAACGGAATTGACCTTTTTGAACAAAACGTGGGTAATTGCGATGGCGCGCTGTCGAATTCGTTCTATACTGAAAGGAAAAAGAAACGCAGGGTGCGTATTTCCGCTATATAGTGCATATACTGCACACTTAATTCAATATATATTCCAAGGAAATCCCAAGATGTTTTGTAAAAAAAAAAAAGTGAAGTTAGTTAGAGAAAGGACAGAGCATACGCAGGCCCTCTTGGGCCTCTTGTTTTTACAGACTTATGTCCTTTTCAGAAAACTTAAACCTGCCAATTAACATGACTCATATGATACTAAAGAGTTGTCCATGTGTGTATTTATTTACACGAGTCAGTTATTTAAAATAAGATTTAATGGAAATGCATTATTCCAGGACAAAACTATTTTCAAACTGTTGGAAAAGAATCATCCGCACAAATCTGGTATGAGACAGAGCGTGTCGTCTGCTGCCAGCTTTCGTGTTAAAATTACTGAAACCGCAGATGTCATATATAACCCCATTTTAGCTGTGGTTTTGAAATGACGCATGGTATGTCCTACGCACTAGTATGTGTGTGTTAGCTTGAAAATGAGCAACTATAAAAAAAACTTCATTATTAAGTAAATTACAAATTATCATCCTAAGGAAAGAAATTCTATAAGCAGTCTTGCTTTCATTCTAAACCTATTATATGTTTTGTACAATTAGATATGTAATGTTGTAAACTTTTGAAAAATAAAATAAACCAATTGACGCATGGTAATGATGGCTGTTTTCATCAAAATGAGAGCTAATTGTGTATCAGTAATCAACGGTCTTTTAGCGACACACAAACATTTGTGGGGGGGAGGATATAGTCTTAGCTTTGACCATGCCCTCAACCTTCCGTCAGTCCGGAATCTTAGAAACTATTTATGGGACTGGAATAAAACTTCACACACTTTAGACGGCAATGAGATAAAGTGATACATGTACGTGCAAGAACCGTAGTTCTATTTTCATTCAAATTAGAGTTATTGTTTTTTGTAATTTAGCTCTACCGGCTGATGTTGGCTGTCGTCCTTGAATGGTGCTTTCCCTGTCCGATATTTTTATCTTTCTTCAGTCATATACTGTTATGTGGTCTTAGTTTTGATTTACACATACTTTTGTTAGCCTTTTTACAGGTAAACTATGTATTGAGAATGTGTGACAGTAATGATAACCCATCGCTGAGTGGTTTTGAAGGCTTTTAAAATCAGGTTGAAATAGTCTTGAAATAGTTTTTGTGTTTTGTGGTTGACTGTCGTCCTTGAATGCTGCTTTCCCTGTCCGATATTTTTATCTTTCTTCAGTCATATACTGTTATGTGGTCTTAGTTTTGATTTACACATAATTTTGTTAGCCTTTTTACAGGTAAACTATGTATTGAGAATGCGTGACAGTAATGATAACCCATCGCTGAGTGGTTTTGAAGGCGTTTAAAATCAGGTTGAAATAGTCTTGAAATAGTTTTTGTGTTTTGTGGTTGACTGTCGTCCTTGAATGCTGCTTTCCCTGTCCGATATTTTTATCCTTCTTCAAACTAAAACTAATGAGCAGGCATGGCACAGTGAATAGTATGGTGGAAGAACGGTGTGTCCGAGCTTTTTATAAAACCATAGAAATATTCGTTTTTGCATCATAGCGGGCGACTTTGAGTAATATAAGTTATTGATGAGCTGTATAACAAGAAGTCCGCTACTTATGAAACCGGTGGAGTACTGTAGGATTGCTGTTTGTCCATCCGTCAATCACACATTGGTTTTCTCTCATTTTAAAAAAAATATTTGTGAGATTTTCAGTCCGTATTTGTCTGATATGAAATTATCAAGGCTAAGACTATGGTCAAAATTAAATATTGGTTTAGTTATACGTTCAACTATATGATATACTTCATCCATATTTGTAGTGGGTATTTTATAGTTTGTACCGTTTCAGTTATTGGTCTGTATATACTGTGAAGCTGTTTGGTATCAAACTGTTTGTCTGGTTTAATTCTGGTTGACTTCGAAAAAGTAGTAAGTAATATTTATAGCAAGTTTTTTCGACCATATGCGATTTATACTGCTTCTCGAGGACCGCAGGCCCGAGAGTGCAGTATAAATCGCATACGAGAGAAATATGCTATAAATATTTTGTACCAGAGCCATTATCCATCTACGCATGTGCAAGAAGTTTTAGGGCGTTGCAGTTTTCAGTAAAATTAACAGCTCGATCCAATCAAGAACTAGCATTATCACGCGAAATGAGCATAACCCATGTTTTGATTATCGTAGCCAATCGCCTTTGTATACTATTGGACAAATACAATGTCAAGAGTGCTGTTTTGGTAATGGTATAGTCGTTTTGATTGACAGATGTGTTGTAAATTACAACTGGGCGTGCGTAAAATTGAGTAGAACATAGTATAACTGCCGAATCTGTCATTTATAGCACGGCTGAAATATACTGGCATTTATAGCACGGTTTAGGCTCAGACCTTCAGGTTTATGAAAATATATCATAAGCAAGAACAAAGGAAAACCATTAGAGCTATGGTACAAGTATATAATAGAGCATGAGTTTTGCAGGTTTAGGGGGAAATAATGCACGAGCGTACACGTGCAAGACTCATGCTCTATTATATGTGTACCACAATAACTAACATATGCTTTGTATATCCTCGGGTAGTACACGATGCATAGTGTGTATTTAGACTATTGTGGTACAAAAGAGTTATAACCTTCATACATTCACTATGACACTTATATATTATATATTATTATTAGGCTATTATTCAGAAGAAACAGGAAAAAACAAGCTACGTATATGTGCATAAACTTGAAACGTATACAACTAACCCAAGACCAGAAAGGTACTTGTTCTCAAACTAAACACAACCTTAGGCTTCGGACACATAATCTCTAACCACGAGGCTACCTATTCTCAAAGGAAACACAATCGTAGCCTTCAGACACATATTCCCTGACCACGAGTCTACTTGTTTTCAAACTCAACACGATCTTGGGATTCACACACAATGAATGCCTTAATCGTATTGCATCCACTTACTAGTCTAATTTGGTTAAATCTTAAAATTGCCAATGTTTTAAAGCTCATGCATTTCAAACATAATTTGATATTCGGTTGTGTAATTATGGTGTTATTTTCTCTAGTCTCTGCCTCCTACATTCTGAAGAATCAAGAGTGTGCATTGTAATTAAAACAAACAATAATCATCATATTCAGTTGATGTGTCTGTGCTGGCATATGGTTGTCTCATAAAGTGTCATTATTCACGAGTAGTGTTTCATCTAATTGAATTACTAATTGAATTGGGGTTTTAAGGCGCACCAACTACTAAAGACATGAAGCAATATGTTAGGTTCTCATTATAAATGATAAATAACTGTGCAAGTCAGTAGTGCGGTTATTTAAGGATATCAATAATGTATTTGTGCAAACGTGTTGTTTAAATGGTGAGTACTTTCAATGTCATTTCAGTCGTAAATGTAATATCAATGAGGCAGTATGATATATCACTAATGGCCATCAACATGGTACTGTATGTTGACATTGCAAATGTACCTTGCCAAACCACAATATAACTTAATATTCTTCTCAGTCTCATCATATCCGATATGTTTGGCGTGTCAAGCAACGGCTATATTGTGTTATGATGCTAATATTATTTCTCCTTTCATACCTTTATTTGGTAACATATTATCATTCTATCAAAGTATAACCATCAGGCCTAATAGAAGCAAAGTATGTGATAATACAAACATAAAAGTAATGGAAATATGGGTGCCGCCTTGGAAAGGTTGATGACATATAGGTCGCCGGTAAGTTAAAACCAGGTTCTAGAGGGATGACAATATGGTAAGAGGGAGATTTAGTGCACAACCAAACCTCCATCTTAAAATACTGTCATCCCAATTAAATCAAACAGAGTAAACAAAACATTCCCGCCATTCTCCAATACACATCACACCAGTAAATGTGGGATAATGCTAATCAAATAACAAAAACTGATATAAACGTCGAACTGGGAATGTAGCATTTGAGGAGCACAGTCAACAAAAAACACGCATCGAAACAAACGAAAATAACAAAGATGAATAAGATGTATGTGACATCAACAAAACAAAAGCTATACTAGTATACTAACTAACTGTATATGAAGTGCTGTTGATTTATCATCTGTCAGAATACGTATGCGAGGATGGAAAATTGTTAGTTAGGAAGGCTTTCCATGGAAGTTGGTTAATATCAGTCATCTAACCTCACTAACTCACTACATATAGAGTCAACAATATAACTTGTGGGTCACATATTTAAAGTTTACAATTTGTGATAAAACATTGCGATAAAAATAAAATATTCAATAACGGCAACATTATTCACTGATTATATTTCGTTTGAAGTAAAGAAATAATCAATAACGTAATAACAGCTGTATATTATTACTCCTAAAAGCACGCTATAGAAATGGGAGTGGGTGGGGTAAAACTGTATACCTTTCCGAGTCCTGTTGCATAAATCTTCCACTAAATCTCGTTTAGTATATTGTATGACTTCCTCGTGATTCAGTGACTTCCCAAAATTGTGCCGGCAATCTCCTAAGGAGATGTCTTAACTCAGCCCTTGGAATCTGGCTCTACTCGCTTACGTGGGCTGTTGCAATTTCTGATCTTGTTGAAGGCTTTGGCTGACGAAGTGAACCACTGGAGTATGTCCCAGGCATATTATTTAGGACTGTAATCCGGAGAACGTGCAGGCCAGTACATTCGCTTGCTATGTTGTGCCTCAATGAACTCCTCAGCAATGCACGAACGATGCGCGGTGGCATTGTCGTCCATTAGCACAAAGTCCGGCAAATGGTACCATACAATGTGACAGTATTCCGTCCAAATATCGCAGTCCTGTAAACGAACCATTCTGAATCACTACAAGCGCGTAGATCCATCATAGGAAATTCTGCCCCAAACAAGGACTGAACAACCTATTTACCGGTCATGTTCCACCATACATCAGTCAAGGTAATAAAACCTACGTCGTTTGGGCCAGCAACACCACTGTTTGATCATCCCGAATCGTTGTAGATCTCTGCCGATCGCTTTATGCTCTTCGGCAAAGCTTCCGGTCTGATATCTTTGCTATATTCATCCGCCCACACTTTTGCTCACAACAAAATAATATGCCACATGGCGCTGGGTCAGTGTCCGATGGCTCTAACGACTTCTGCCTGAGATAGGTATTTTCTCGACAATATTAGTTCCTAACTATAGTAAAATTCACATTTTGTAATCTTTTTAATTGAAATGCTGTGGAAAATGAAGACAATTATACCGTTTAGACATTCTGGACACATTTGACAATGTAGATCTACCTCAAAAAGCGCTAAAAAACAAAATTGCCGTGAAGTCAAGCACAAGAGTGTATTAGAACATTTTATTAAGTCTACTTCAATTGAAGAAATATTTGAATTTGAATATTCGACCGTTAATTAAATTTGGTGAGTTTATATAGGTTATGAAACGAGGTCCCATTCTACATAAGATTTATGAAACAAGTTATCATTGTTTTATTTTTAACGAGCATTTTGTTGATATAAAGTTAATTAAAAGTAATTCATATCGAGTAATGGGGACGAGTTTAAAATATTTTTATTCCATAGCTTTACAGTAAAATGTGCAAACAATAAGTAAGAACAACAAATTGTCATGACGTCAGACAAATTTCAGCGCCAAAACGTTATGCGACGTCATAAAACCATATTATTATAGCGCCCAAACCTCATCACGCAACTTCATCAACAACGATGCATATTAAAGAGTTCATGTTGTATCTCTTTTAAAAAATGACATTTTACGCCGACTTATGGATGACAATAGAGTAAGAATGATTTCGATGCACCCGAGAATTTGGTTTAAATCCCTAGCTCTCCTTTATTCTATGGCCGTTCAAAAGCGGTAGTCCTTTTAATTCTTATTTGTTTCGATGCGTATTATTTCGCTAACTGCGGTCCTTGAATGTTACATTTCCTGTTCGACTTGCCTGTGATTCATCTTTGTACTTGTTGTGTATTTGTGATGTCTTATCTTGCCTTTATTCATCTTTATATAAAGTTGTTTTTTGTTTCTTCGTGTGCTTGTGGTTGACTGTGGTCCTTGAATGCACAATTTCCTGTTCGTTTTTATATCTTCTTTACCTGTTTCTATCTCTAAAACATTTTACACAGATTTGTTTAAATAAATATTAAATATGCATTGTGACCTGTTGATAAATAATAAGTTTATGACTTAGATCCGGATTTAAAAATAAATACAATATGTTTTCGTGAACAGATGTTAAATCTTTAATCTTGTCTTGTCGTACCCTTAACGGGTTGTTCTCTTGTTGATCTGGCTTCAGCCAAGTCACTGAGTACTGGCTTTGGGGCTTTCTATGTTTTTTTAATATTATATATATATAATCATTCATGTGTTTTACTTATATCGCCTATTAATGCTGCCTTGTGTGTTAGAGGATATAACCTGCGGGAATGTATTAATACTGTCCCGTTTTATTGGAAAAACAATATGGTAAGAGTGAAGTTTGGTGCACCCCAGTACCTGATATAAAACCCCAGCAGCCGTTTTATCCACTGACCGTTCCAAGGCGGTAGCACTATTGCCAAACCTTTTATGTGTATGATGTTATATCTTGCCTTTTAATCATATGTGTAGTTGTTGTTTGTTTCCGTTCGTGTTTGTGGTTGCCTGTGATCCTTGAATGCTGCATTTCCTGTTCGACTTTTATATTCACCTTTGCGTAGTGTTACATATAACATGCCCAATCAAGATCAGTTCAGGTTATATTTTACCATGTGTACATACACTATACTATGAAATAGGTTTTATGTGACAAGGG
Source organism: Cyrtodaria siliqua (assembly GCA_037043455.1). Taxonomy (NCBI): domain Eukaryota; kingdom Metazoa; phylum Mollusca; class Bivalvia; order Adapedonta; family Hiatellidae; genus Cyrtodaria; species Cyrtodaria siliqua. Next base: position 397,074 of record JAWPHD010000086.1, on the reverse strand, counting down.
AACGTATGTTATAAGTTATGTTATACACGTGCGTACAATACAGATATACCAGCTTATTATAAATGTAAAGTTTATGATAATCTCTTCGGTGGCGGAGTCGGCTAACATGCTCAGTCAGTGAACGGTTTGAACAAACTGAACGGTGATAGAATGGATTTGAGTGTTCGAGAACTGCCTTTTAATCATTTTTTTTGGTTAACAATTAAATGTCCAGCGGCCTTTTTGTCATCGACCGTCCCAAGGCGATACCCCTGTTATCATCATATTTATAGAATGTTTGTTTCTATTTCGTTTCTTCCCGATCTTCATTTCACGTACATATAAGGTTCTATTAATGTTAGACAAACACATGATCTATACTTGTTTAGCCATGTTTCGCGCTAGTATTCACAGAAACCTACATGGGAAATTCAGGGAACAAATATTTACGTAAACAGAAGCTGATGTTATTTTTGCACATATATTAACATCTACGCAGGCAAGGGAAAATGCTATCTCCGAAAGTTTATGCCTAATTTACAGCAGTTCTAATCACAGTTCACCGTAAACAGGTGCATTATAATCACAGTTCACCGTAAACAGGTGTCTAATCACAGTTCACCGTAAACAGGTGCATGTTAAATTACCTGACAGCAATGAACACGAAATGTATAAAAAATATAGTACTCTTGTTATTTTATATCCATTAATTTCTGAAATTGATTGTTTACGTAGAAATTGATTGTATACGTAGAGATTATATAGACTCAAAAAAAGTAGATATAAACATCGAACATGAAAGGTAACATTCAAGGAGACAGTCAACCACAAGCACACGAATAAACAAAGAACAACTACATATAAGGAAATATAAAAAGTTCGGACAAGGAAAGTAGCAATCAAGGAGGACAGTCAACCACAAAACACAGAAACAAACATGCAAACAGACAAACAAGAAGGCAAAAGTAATAATAAAAGCAAACGACATCACAAACACAAACGGGTTGACAATAGGGCTACCGCCTTGGAACGGTCAGTGACAAAGTAGACCACTTAAACCGGTTCTAGGGTGCAAACCTCACACTTACCCTACTGTCATCCCATTAAAACAGGACAGTGTAAATAAAGAAATCCCCGCCATGATCTAATCTCTAACCAACAAGGCGGCATCATTAGGCAATATAAGTAAAACACAAACATTCTCGTGTAAATATAATACAAAAAAAAAAAATAGCCTACAAAGCCACAATGAAGGTACTCAATGACTTGACAGAAGCCAGAGCAACAAGTGAATAAATTATTAAGTGCATGAAGATGAATAAAAGGCAAAATAAGACATCACAAACACACACACCGAGTCTGCTACTTTTCTCCCTTGGTTGCGTTTGTTTCTTCCAAGGGATCACATTTTCAGTATGTATTTACATTCACATTAGCCTTTGTTTAGTGATGTGTATACAAATCTTGTTATTACTTACTGGTCCTTTGGGACCATCAAGTCCACTCTTTGTGGCTTTAAAGTATATTACCACTTAAACCGGTGCTAGAGGACGTGAAAGGTGCAGCCTTATATTACCTCTCATGAACATACTCCACAAAACCGAATCTGCTACATGTCTCTCTTGCTTGTGTGTATTGCTTCCAGGGCATCCACTTTACAGAATGTATTTATAATGGAAGTACTTGTGCTGCCTGTAATAGTGTCAGAGCTTTATTTACAACGGCCCAAATGCTAATTGTAATATGTGGAATGGCGATGATGTTTCTAAAGTATTTTCTTCTCGATACCATGTATATAAGAAACCGTAAACAGGTTACCACCAGGTTATTGTTATTCTTATGGGTACTAAATTGTCGCCGATTGGTTCTTATATTGCTATGAAACGATTTTATGGTGAGTTTGTCACCTACTAGCCAGAGTGAAAATATAGATGCGTTTAATAATACATCTAGGTATCTAGCTGACATGCTCAATATTGATAGTCCGTTCTTTTTTTGTTTTTAGCATTTTATTCACCAGAGCTCATGTTAAAAACGACAAAGTTCGGATACTACAGCAGTATTCCTCAATCTTCATTTCTCGATTTCTAATGTACGAAGGTTAGACAAAATGTGATATTTTACGCATCGATATTTGGCTTATATATCGACTTTTTGGCCGTTTGACGAATTGAAACTACTTCATCCATGACTTATTCATATGCTTGAGTTAGTATCAGTTTAAATATAGCGTATGTAGCTTTAAGCTAACCTGTACGCCTTATTGCCTATTGATCGTAACAAGTCTTCACCACTCTTTATTTTATATATTATCCTTTTCAATGACTTTTTTAATATACTCATTTATTTCGGTGTGTGGTGCGGTATGGACCTACAGTGCCATTGCGTTTGAATAGTATAAGCGTATTATCGTCCTGGTTTTTCTTCCTGTATTAATGCACCGCATTTACATTCAGTCTCCCGATATTTAAACGATTAGTTTCGCCCTCGCATATTTGGTTGATCAGTCAGCAATTACATAACGAACACGTTCCTTTAGTTGCAATTACTGTGTTCTGTAAATTAAAGATAAGAAAATGTCAAATAGTTACAAATTAAACACTAGAGTCTCTTAGTATTAGTATAAATGTCAATAATTTCTCCATTCTTGAAACATAATGAATGAGGATCGACAAAAAACGAGTTTCTCCAGATTAAAATAGATATAGCATGTTTACACTTGACTAAGCAATATTTTGAAAGACAATTTATCTATGTTTGGGAAGATATCTTGTAAATATACACTAAACTCGATCCAGCCACATTTATTGACATGCTGGACAAAAACTGCAGCATGAGCTGTCTTAGTATATCCATTTTGAATAGCATTCACGATTATTAACACGGATACAATATCATTTGTGATTAGCACGTATACATTATTTGCACCTGTTTTTTAATAAAATGCACGATTTTCTTTTCTGCTTTTTATTCAGTGGCTCAGTCGGTACCGCGGCGGATTTGTAACCGGAGGCCCCGGGTTCAATCCTCCGTAGTGCCACTGAGGTTCGTCGGTGTGTTCTTGGGCAAGACACTTTCCCTCAGCCTCGTCCATCTGATGGGGACGTAAACCGGGCGGTCCCGTGTATCGGTCTATCATCCAACACGTTAAAGAACCATAGGAATCTATCCGATAATAAGAGTAGGGCACGGTTCCCTGATTCCTATGTATCCTTCTCCTTTCTCTGGGGCGGCTCTAAATAACCTATACTGTGTTGATGAGCCGTTAAACAACTTTCTTTCATTCAGTAAAACTCATTTCATTTGTAATTATAACCCAGTTTTACCTTCACGCCCACCACACACTCAACGGCCTTGTTGACACAGCTGTGATAATCATACAAAAGATAGTTTTATAGAATGTGCCTACAATAGAGCTATGACTCGGACTTTAAGGAATATTGGTATAGAGTGTGGTACGACTCCAGTTAGTAACGTTCAGAAGGCAATTTGAAAATTACATTATCCAATCATTCATTCATTCATCACTTCATGCAAGCATTCATGCGTTCGCTCTTCGTTCTTTCTTTCATTCGTTCTTTCTTTCGTTCGATAGTTCGTTCGTTCGTTCGTTCTTCGTTCATTCATTCATTAATTTATTCATGCATTCAACTGGGTATATATGGTAGGTTTACTGGAAAACTCATTAAAAAAAACGATATTACGTCATGTTTGTGACAAGTATACGTCACTACTTCAAAAAACGCTCAATTTTAATGTCAAACGTTATTTACAAAGCGTGTTAGCACAATATTTACATTACGTTAGCACATTGAGAGTCAAAACATTTACGTATTCAATGTGTTTTGCTATTAATATTTAAAAAATGTACATAGAGAGATTATAATCTTTCTTTTTATTTTACTAGATTTCAAATTTGCTTGCACTCCGTTTATTTTCAATAAATTGATGCCCGAATCTTAGATCCGCCAGTCGGTTTTAATCGATCTGTAAACAATACACTTATAAAATCGAGTCTGCTTCCTATAGTTTTCAGATGTCTTCGTTGTTTCCAGTATTAATTATGTTTTATCCAGGAAAATTCTGGAACGAGCTTGAAAGATGAGAATATTTTAAAAAGTATTTTTTGCTGATATTGTTTAAAATTTACAACTGTGTATCATTTCGTTTAAAAGAAAAAAATGATACTAGGTTAGATTTTCAATATTATACAATACAAAGTAGGGAGACTGCAGAATATCAGTCATTATTTACGAAAATCGGACAATTTAAACAGCAAAATAAGAGACTTCTTGTAAAAGAGGGACCATTGACGGGTATACTTATTCATATACTAGTAATACATGACTACCAGTAAGTGTTTGCTGTTGTTTGTTTCAGATGGGTAAATTCAAAGGTAACAGGAAAAAGGGACTAGCTTTATCTATAAGAAAGAACTACAAAGCAAAAATGTTTTCAACCTTTTGAGCAGCACGCCGAGAAAGACAATTTCAACCAAAAGTAAACGCCTAAATTCCACACTTTCACCATACATGAAGTGACAAAAATATGTATCTCCAATAAAAAGTAAAACTTCAACTCCTAGAAAATTGGGTTCTAACATAAAAAAAAAATATCTCCACTTTCGAAATGTATGTAAACATTGAAAAGTATACTAATGATAAGGAACAGTGGGAAACGGACAGTGAAGACAGTCTTTGTGAAATGTTGGAGGAGGCATGCCTATATTCTGTTGGTCAATCTCTTCATGAAGAATAATTTTCAAGCATCTCTGAACCTGAGGATTTAAATGACAAAATTGAATCAGAACTAGATAATTTTCAAGTTAATAACATTCTTGATGAAGTTATAACAGTTTTATTGGAAAACGAGGCTGGTGAAGAATTCGTTACATTTTTGAAATTGGTAGCAGGACGGAAGTTTCCTCTGGACTATGTAGCGTTTCGTGTTTCTAGATGTTGTGCGGTGGTTTAATTGTGAATATATTCGTTCTATGCGTTACAATGACACAAGCCTTAAGTTCCTTTGGATAGGAATACATTACGCTACATAGTCCAGAGGAAACTTCCGTCCTGCTACCAATTTCAAAAATGTAACGAATTCTTCACCAGCCGAGGAAATTTCCGTTCTGCTACCAATTTCAAAACTGTAACGAATTCTTCACTAGCCTTGTTTTCCGATAAAACTGTTATAACTTTATCAAGATGTTATTAACTTGAAAATTATCTAGTTCTGATTCAATTTTGTCATTTAAATCCTCAGGTTCAGAGATGCTTGAAAATGACTTTTCATGAAGAGACGGACCATCAGAATATAGGCATGTCTCCTCCAACATTTCACAAAGACTGTCTTCAGTGTCCGTTTCCCACTGTTCCTTATCATTAGTATAATTTTCAATATTTACATTTCGAAAGTGGAGATTCTTTTTTATGTTAGAACCCAATTTTCTAGGAGTTGAAGTTTTACTTTTTATTGGAGATAAATATTTTTGTCTCTTCATGTATAGTGAAAGTGTGGAATTTAGGCGTTTTCTTTTGGTTGAAATTGTCTTTCTCGGCGTGCTGCTCAAAAGGTTGAAAACATTTTTGCTTTGTAGTTCTTTCTTATAGATAACAGCTAGTCCTTTTTCTTGTTACCTTTGAATTTTCCCATCTGAAACAAACAACAGCAAACACTTACTGGTAGTCATGTATTACTAGTATATGAATAAGTATACCCGTCAATGGTCCCTCTTTTACAAGAAGTCTCTTATTTTGCTGTTTAAATTGTCCGATTTTCGTAAATAATGACTGATATTCTGCAGTCTCCGTACTTTGTATTGTATAATATTGAAAATCTAACCTAGTATCATTTTTTTCTTTTAAACGAAATGATACACAGTTGTAAATTTTAAACAATATCAGAAAGAAATGACTTTAAAATGTTCTCATCTTTCAAGCTCGTTCCAGAATTTTCCTGGATAAAACATAATTAATACTGGAAACAACGAAGACATCTGAAAACTATAAGAAGCAGACTCGGTTTTCTAAGTGTGTTCTTTCGAGGTATATTATATGTATAATGCAACTTTTGTTCAGCCTCCAAACCCAACCGGGCTTCCTCGTCTATCTCCGTAAGAATAGACTAAGGTCTAAAAAGGACCATGACTACACCAATTGTGATTTGACTTGTGATACGGAAGATATATTCTTGGACGAAACAGTAACAGCAGCATTTATTGAAACGTATTGAATTCTACAATTTTCACAATAATTGCAAACGTTTACATATTATTTATCTAGGTCTCCGAAACCGCTTCTTCTCCGACACCGCCTCTTCTTAAAAAACGACCATAATTCTTTTCAATTTATATTCGATTGAATTTTTTTCATTGAACGATGAAAGATAGGTGATTTCGAAGTCATAGACCTCATTCGCGGACAGATTTCTCATAAAACAGCAGAAAACGGAGTGAAAACCATGTCCAGTTGAGAAAATTACACTCGTCGATTGACTTATGACAATTCTACACACCACATTTTTCAATATATTTCGAAACCAACACATGAAACAGGAAGGGAAAACATTCCTACATCGTACCACATTCCCCGATTTTTGAAAGAGATCGAGTATGGGCCGAAAAAAACGAAAATATTAAATTCACACTTACTTTGCTGCTTCAATTTACTCTCCGCAACCGCATCGGAAGTGTCTCCGAAACGTCGTATTATCACCTCTTATTGGAGGCGGTTGCGGAGTCTAGTAGGCGTGTATTGACTTTAGGAAGAAAATATTCTGTTTCTGTTATTTATATACGACTGTGTTCAGTCAGATTAGAAATGTTTCGGTCAAGATGACCAAGTAAACCTGTATAGACGAATGCAGAACCACTTAACATAATTACTTGAGTGGTAAGAGAGTATCGCGATTCCCAGGAGTAGTTATTTAGGCAGATTCTCGATTTATGTTTATGACGTGAATAACAGCACGATATACAAAATTGATTAAATTAGATGACTCGTGAGGGAAGTTCATACAAACGCAAGTACGTGCAAAAGAACAAGACACCTTATTACCACAACTATATTTGGTTTCAGTTAATGTGTTGATGACTTGTTTTACTTGTATAAAGGTAGGTATACAAGACGAATAAAAGATGTAGCATTCACAGAACATAGAACCAAAACGCAATGGCACGGTAGGTCAGCACTGCACCAAAAAGTAAATACAATGACTCAATAAACAAGGCAGTACACACAATAATAAAATAGTTACAGCGTTACGGACTTGGAATCGCTAGTAGGCAATTTGGCCTACTGGTTAGCTTAAATCGATTCCATGTGTACACAACCGCGCTATTTACCTGTCTTCACTCCCCAAGTTGACAAGTCAGTGGAAATAAAAAGCATCCCATCAAAAAGAAATATATACTGAACAAAAAAAGAAACGGCCGAACACGATAAAAACGAAATATTGCAGTCTCGGTTTGATTGAGACTATTCATGAACGGCAGTGAAATATGCTTGCTACCGCTCACTCCCTCTAAATTACTAAAGATATCCACCGTTTTCTGTATAAAAACTATACAGAATATTAAGTTCGTTTATCTGTGGACAAAATTCAGTTGCCAAAATTATGCTGAAAATGAAAATGTTGGTGTGGCACGCTAGCAAAGTCTCGAGGGGTATAAATTGAAAATAGCAACAATTAAAGTTTCGGTTAGTAAGGTTTAAAGTGTAAGATTTAACTAAACGATTGCCAGCTGGATCAAATAAACTTAATATCGTGTTTGACCACCATTTGCACGAATGCATGCCATAATTCTGCCGCGCATTGACACGACGTAACGCGCAATGTGCGTGGGGCAGATTACTACATTCGTGCTGAATTAATATCCAATCACCAACTCGACACATTTCAAGATTAGACACGGGCTTTACAGCACGAATGGCATAATCAGCCCCCACGCACTTATTGCGCGTTACGTCGCATCAATGCACCGCAGAATTATGGCCTGTATTCGTGCAAATGGTGGTCTGGGATTTTGTTATCGGCAATACTGATGCGTGACCCATCCAAGACAGACTAAACAGATTTAGGTTACGGCTGTTTTAAAGTCATTTAATAAAATTAAGAATCTGCAGTCTTAGAAAAAATATGTATCCATTATTTCAAGTGTGCATCTTTATTTCTTAAACAGCGATATCAGGAAAATATAGACAAATTGAACAAGTACACCATCAATCTTATAATGCGAAGTCACGCGATTTTGGGGCATATCGGAACCCAATAATTGTCTTAGTTTAAGCAAATATTAATCAACAAATGAATTTTAACTCTAAAAGCACACACGCTGCAAAGTGGTATATATTGAGAGAGAGAGAGAGAGAGAAAGAGAGAGAGAGAGAGAGAGAGAGAGAGGAACAGCTGCCTCACATTAAGAAAAGAACAAGTATACACATTATAATTCAAAAGTAATACTGATTTGATGTCATACTTACAAGACAAACTCGAACAATATATGCATATTTGCGCTTGTAGTCGTGTGTGTATGTGTGTGTGTGTGTGTGTGTGTGTGTAAGTGTGTCTGAGTGTGTATTTAATACACACTCACAGTTTACGACGCTATCATATACACAGTTTTACGACGCTATCATTTTGCAACGCACTGCATGCTTGGTGGAGGACACATTTACAGTTTTCCACTATGCCTTCCTGATTAATTGTGCGATGACCGGACAGGCTGAGGACCCTATAATGACTTCTAACTAAAGCCCAAATGGACGGTCACTTTTGATGTTTGTCTGCAATCTGGTCTTATCCTGCCCTCAATGGTTTACTATAGTGTTGCTCTGGCTTCTTTGTGGCTTTCTATGCTTTTCGTTTTTGTATTTATATATACACGAGCATCTTTGTGTTTTACTTGTATTGCCTATTAATGATGCCTTGTTGGTTAGAGAATATTTCATGGCGGAGATTTCTTTATTGACACTGTTCCGTTTTATTGGAATGACAGTAGGGTAAATGTGAGGTATGATGCACCCTAGAACCTGGTTTAAACTCCAGAGGCCTTTTTTGCCAGCGACCGTTAGCCCTATTGGCAATCCTTTTTTGTGTTTGTGACGTCATATTCCTTATTAACATTAATTGCCATTCATTTTTGTTGTTTTGTGTGTTTTTAGGTTTACTGTGTTCTGTGAAAGCTGCATTTCCTGTTCGACTTCTATACAGTCGTTCCCGATTGAGCATGGAATTACATCGATTTCGTCAATGGATGTTTGACGCGTCAGACATATAAACAACCGATGACGTCGTCCAATAAAATGGAAGTACTCAGTGCATTGAAACTAGTTGACATCTCCCACTCGCCTACAGGTCTCACGTGACAAAAATCGATATCATAACATAACACTGAGTTCGCTATTATATAGATGCTGTTGATTGTGAAAATAACTTCGGGCTTCCCCAGCAGTGATGGAAATTACTACTTTCAAAATAGCATATTCAAGGTATATCTCTCGAGCAATTCTACTGTAATGCTGGCTGGTTTATATGCCTAAAGCACATCTCCGCCGGATTCAAATCGAGATTTATTTTCACACTCGTGTTTACATTCAGCCAGTGAGGTAGGGAGCGGAGTTGAGCTCGCGATGACATTGCGCCAATATGAACGTAATTCCATGCTCAGTCGTGAACGCCTGTACTTATCAGCTGTGCTTCAGTTAAAGGTAAGACATACTCTGGGGACCAATGTGTTTCATTAAGTGTCCATCTATAACACGAACAATTGCGAGAGTGATTTTGTTTACCTACACAAAATGGACCTTTACTTTGTTATCTTTAATATATGCCGTAAACATGCTAGGGCTCTTTGAAATCCTGCAGGAGCACTCTTGATTAAAGAGCTGACAACAGTTTTGTTCTCGATTTCTGAAACGCCATAGTTTTTTGCCTATAACAATATTTAGTCACACAACTGAAAAGGAAATAATAAATCACACTATTTAAAACACTTACCTCTTTACAAATGTATCAAAATGTCGAGAAAAGTGTTGCTAGGCTGCATATATATTGGCCAAAGTGATGAGTTTAGTTTTGAATAAACATGACGTACAGCCTAAAAAGCAAAATAAATATACCGCGTAATATTTCCCGGTATTTCAAACTAATTGTAGATATCTTGAAACGTTCCACGAAGCCTCAGATTCGCATTTCAACCCTACATATTGTTGGGGAATCAGTCAGTTTGTCGGGGAAGCTTGTCAAATTATTTCTGAATCTCTATTCTAACCAGTCATGACAAAAATGTAGAACAGACATATATCTGGTTTAAGCGGTCTAATTTCAACATTTTATACATATAAATTGAAACAGTAAATTGTTAATAGGACTGGAACGAAGGCCGAACTCTAATATAATTCCTCTCCTTTGTTTAAAACATGTTTAACGAAGGGACCAAAACAAAAGATTACCTTAATCAGTATTAACTTCTTAGGAACTAGAAAAAGGGAAGAGCTGCAAAGCTGACTTTCATCAATAAATAAGAATATGCACCGAAAAATTGTCATTGACTCTCGTTTTCATATATCTCCAAAATGTGCTAGAGTCAATGCTTAGTACCCGTGATGATGGTGAACATGGAACCTTCAATCAGGTATTTTCTCACCTTTTTATTTCCATGAAAATAATATAATACAAAGTAATATCAATATGTACATGTTACTCATTGAGCAATACATGTTTATTTATTAGTAACGCTAAATATATGTTGTACAAAGATTAAAACTGCTTAATTCATTTACATTGGGTTTACAAGGCTGTTTGTGTACTTTTAGGAATTCAGTACATAGTTGGAAGTTTGTTTTGCTTTTCGTCTACCCCAGCCTTGAATGTGGTGCCCCAAGTAATATGCATGGAAACAACATCATCCTCAGAAGATTGAACTGGAGTATACGAATAAGTGCTCCCTAGTTCAAGAAATAAAACTCTTATAAAACGCAATGTAGGCGTCAAACAATACTTACATTATCAGCAGACACTAAAGCAAATGTTTATTACATTCTTGGATTTCGATTTTGGATTACGAAACCCAAATCTAGGTCTCGGAGGAAATAAAGAAGGGTTAGCTGTATAAAAAAGAACTAATACGGGTATCTATGATCTTAAGAATTGATCTTTTCCAAGTAGAAAAGGAGTTCGAGTCGGCATATTCTCTACGACACAGATTTATACTAAGATTCTCAATGAACTGAGCGAAATCAATCAGTGTTGGCAATCTATACTTCAAAAGTACCGAATACTTTTATCTACATGTATAATATCAAACCAGTGATGACATGAGCTGCCGGAGCATATCACAATTTGGATATTTTTAGATAATAAATCCACATTGCTTAGTGCGGTTTCCACCCAGGAAGCCACTGGCAGTGATTAATTAATAAGTTGCAAGAACTTGTTTCGCAATCGATGTAAAATAAATATATTTAAACTTTATTATATTTATCCGAAACTGTAACAATTAACATGGTTTTCTTAAATGCCTTGTATAAAAGAATGATCAATTTTATGAAATATAAGCATAACATTTGCTATCGATACATTATTTACAGAATGTAATAGACAAAACAATTATAAAAAATAGCACACATGCACTTATTCAAGTATACATTATTCTATAAACTGATGGCACAATCAAAATTGTTTCAAAACAAAATGTAACGCTAATATAGATATCACTGAAGCCATTGCGTACAACAGCTTTAATTAATTTTATTGAGTCGTTGTTTAAGGCAGATGTAGTTAATATGTTTCTTTGAGGGCGCAGGCTCGGTTTTACGAGTCATACACACATAAAAGCCAAACATAAAACAATCTTACTGTAGATAAGACGAGTGTTTATTATTTAGAGAAATATAAAAAAGATCGGACAGGGAAAGTAGCATTCAAGGAGGACAGTCAACCACAAAACACAGAAACAAACATTCAAACAGACAGAGTGTAAATAAAGAAATTTATTATTTAGAGAGATTACTTTGTAAGCACAGTAGTAATCTGCTTTGATACTCTCTTACAAAATATAGGTAAAAATGAAGAATGCAACTCATGTGTATAGTAGATATTATTTAACCTTCTAGGCTGTTTGAAGACTTTTATTTCTTGTTCTACTTTTATACTTATTTTTAGATACATTAGTCAGCAGGTCATATTGTTCTGTAGCCGTTCTGAGAAAGAGAGGTATGACATTACTCTTCCGAATGTATTAACTTGACTTGATGTGTGGCTTTCAAGGCTTTTATTCACATAAACATGATCATCTATGTGTTACACTTATATTGTCTCTTAATCATGTTAATGTTGCATAATGTTTATTAGAGAATATAGCGTGTAGGGTATTTCTTTATTTAAAGTGTCCCGTTTCACTAGAATAAAAACAGTATAAGAATGAGGTTTGGTGCACCCTAGAACCTGCTTTAAAACTGCCACTGACAGATGTAGTAGCCCTGTTGTCAACCGGTTTGTGTTTTAGATGTCACATGCCTTGCTACGTATTAACATTTCATGAAGACTGGATTATAAACACTAAAATAATTGTGTGGAAACCGATTTATAGTTTATTAAATTAACAATTGAGAGAACATAAACATCATCATTGACTCTGGACAGTGGTGTACTTGTCTTCTTGCAATCTGAAAAAAATGGAATCAGTAAGTTAATAAACAAAATAAAAGGAATATAAGTTGAGCAGAGACTTCAAGTTGATTGAAGCGGTGGGAGAACGAGAGGAACAGGTTGAGTGAGCGGGAAAAAAATGAATTGTCTTTTTTGTGTTGTCTGATATTTAAATAAGCAACACCACTTCAATCATTAAACAGAGTTGATAAAACTTTAACTGAGACATCTTCCAAATAGTTTGAATAGGTCTGCTTCACTGCTGCTTATTCTCATAAATTACTGATCAGATTTCAATAATAAAAAACATCTAACATTAACCCCTTTCTTCCAATGTAAATGTACATTGCTAAAACTGAGATTACCTTCACAGACACTAATATTTCAATCCAATTGTTATTATATTATCATTACTTTGTCTTTTTCTTTATAACTATGATAATTTACCAACTCCTCACATTCTAATCATGAAACAATAATCTATTTAGTCATCCATTACACATACTATTGCTGATGTCTATCATATTCATATTATAACATGATACAACACAAATTCCAGAATTCAAATGTTCATTTTGTCTCGTGATGAATAGATTATGTAGTGCTCAAATCTTTCTTGATACATGTGTTTTGGTTGTTGACAATTACAAATAAAACAATTCTAACATCCACACACTGTTCGCTTATTTGTATCGTATTCATTCCCCTTACTGTTTTCTTATGTAACGGTTCTGAGCTGCTTGTGATACTTTGTATCACTGTTTTCTGGTATTATTTTAAGTCACATCAGAGTGAGGGAGATGATACATATATACAAGCATTAGAAATGGGTTTATCCGTATTGAAATTTTGACTTTTGCGACGGTAAGCGGTAGGAGAGGCAATGGTTGAATGATCGCACATCGTGTCTAACGGCTCCGCTGATATGTCGCCATTAAACAAAGTTTGCGACCAATAAACGACTGATATATTGTCTACCTATAATGCACTGTCACAAAGTCAACATTTCAATATTGATTATCCTGTTTCTAACGCATTTTAGTATGTTTGACAGTTTAACTCACAAACGCTTTGAATTAAAGCCAAATGACGTCAAATTATTAACGGTTAACGTGATTAACGTGATTGAATATATGACGAGTTATGCACTAATTAATAGTTATATGACGAGTTATGCACTATTTAATAGCTAGATGACGAGTTATGCACTATTTAATAGTTATATAACGAGTTATGCACTATTTAATAGTTATATGACGCGTTATGCACTATTTAATAGTTATATGACAAGTTATGCACTATTTAATAGTTAAATGACGAGTTATGCACTATTTAATAGTCGCAATTTTTGAGCGTCAACCAATCGAATTGCAGGATTTTGTCAAGTGCATCAGAATGGGGTTTTACTTTTGTTAACACATCATGTACGGTTATATTAACTTATATATAGGGACATCGACTTCAGGAGAAGATGAGATGCAAGATGCTGCTTCCCGTCAGACATCTCTCCGCCAGGGGCTAAACCCACGCGGGTAAGGTTTGCAGCCCTAAAGACAGGTCCTTATCCACTGAGCTACTGAGGACCTAAGTTTGAACATGCATGCTAAAAAAAGTAATACAAAGAATATTTAAAGAATAACGAAATGTGCGACGGCAAATTATAATTAAAAAACAAAAAAGCTCACACCTACATCAGTTCTAATGGCATTTTAAACGGCTGAACGTTACACAGTCGTCGGCATCTATGAAAACTGATACAGAGTTCGGTTTACATTTGGGACCTCTCTGAAAAATAACATAAATCCAAATTGGAACTCTATTTCAAAACAAAGTGATGAAGTAAACTAAAAAAACATTAAAAGTAAACATAATCGTGCTTCAATAAATTATTACACAGTTCACATGTAAATATCATTTAGCCGGATTGAACTGCATAATTAATAAATGTTACATAACGGTAATCGTAAAATATTGATATTACCCACTATATTACCAAATGTCTTATCTAGTTGCGAATGCTCTTGATTCATAAGAGCAAAATTAATGTGTAATGGTGAAACACACATTTTTGACGCCATAGGTGAAGTTTGGTTGCATTTTTTAAAGATCCATCTAACAAAAAAATCCACTAAAAGGGACACATGGCAATCTTGATTATTGTAAAACTCGCGGATTCCCGTTAGTTTTTCTACGTAATTTGCATTTTGCAACCATGAATATTAATTATTAAAAAAGTTCAGAAAATAATTTTGCATGTTGCTCCAATAATATATTTAAACCTATAGTAGAATAATCAAAAACTGACGACTTTGAACTTTACGAAAGCCGGTTTTAAAATCAAAATGATGCCGGATATATTACATCGAGCTGCTAACTTAAATGTTTGAGAAATTATTTTTGTGTTTTGTTTATCAGATCAGATAAAAACAAGAAATAATTTTAGACAGCCGTTCGATATCTATGAACTGTGACATACGCCCCCTACTAATAATCAATTCCGGTCTGTTGCTCTGCCGATTGAGTTAACCAGCTGGACCACTCTACCTGTTAGATATCTATGAACAGTGACACCTATGGTGTCTTCGGGCCAAACAGTGACCAAAAAGCATAACAAGTGAATGATAGGCTCTGTTCTCGACGCTCTCATCAATACCCAAACCACTCTGTAACAAATTCACATTAAGTGATATTAGACAGTGTACCTTTAAGAGAAATGTGCCATATAGTTTGACCGTGCAATAGTGAACAAGAGTGAGTGGTTTTTCTATTGTGCAATTGAGACGATAATTGGGTGTTATATTTGGATGGGGAGTGTGTGTTGGAAATTGGTGGTGATATGTTGTGCTATTAAGAGGTGCAGTAACTTGAGGAAATGAATATACAGATATGATGCATTAGAACTGAAGGTATTTGGTGAGTAAATTTAAATTATCAGTAGTTTGTGAAATATTGGAATTGTGCTATTTTATCTATACATTGACACTGACTTTGTCAAATATGAAAAGTGCACAATTATGGAATATTAAGAAAGGCTTTATTATTTTATAGGGGAACGTCTCCTCCTTTTTCGTGGCGATGATGTAGTAGAGGATGTGGTGATGGTATGTGATGTAGGGTACAGATCGTAGTCAAGCGATATAGCCAATACGTAGAAGAGGGGTGATACGGGCAATATGATATATTTGTGATATAGATTGAAGCAGTAGATTATAAGTCTGTACAGTGAAGTGATATAGCCTATGCACAGAAGAGTGGTGATAAAATCAATATGATATATCCGTGATATAGATGGATTCAGTCAGTAGATGGACTGTACAGTAATGTGATATAGCCTGTGCATACAGGATTGGTGATACTATGCATATTATATATTAGTAACCTATAGGGGTTGCAACAAGGTGTACATAAGATGCTGTTATCTATATTTGTCATAGATAGTGAGAGATTGTGCCACCTATGAAATGCTATTAATGGTTTGCCAACTAAAGGCAACAGTCATATTAATTATCTACAACAATTAGATATTACATAGACAGAGAATAAACTTGAGAAAGGACGTTGAATTATATGACATTTTACAGTGTTTGACATTTGAGTTTGTGAACTCAAAATAGAAAGTATTTATATTAGTATTGAGTGATTGTCTAAAACTCCACGATATTTCTTTTCTTTCTATTTCAAGTTTCCTATCTAACTATCTTCCGTATTTACTTTATTATTAAATACATTTGTTTATTAAAATATAACATGTCTGTTTGTACTTTACTGTTCCGATAAACAAATCGATCGATATTGACCATATATGCAGGGGAGAGTTTAGGATTTCAGAAAATTGAGTCATTTGTAATTTTTCAAGGTCAATTTTATTTATACAACTGGTCAGACTTTAAGTTACAGTAGGGGTTAGAGACAGGTATTGCTGCAGAAGACACCGCCGCTTAGATCCGCACCTGGTATGTACACATCATCGACAACAACAACGATGACCGACTTACATAATGAACTCGAAAAAGATAACAATAAATAGCAACTTTTCTTAGAGTAATCCATTTGCCCTTCCCTTGACCTTGTCCACATGAAACACACACTCATCCCGCCCACCCAACCTACAAACACATGTCTGTGTGTGATCTCTAGGCACCTCAGAATACCAAGTTTAACTGTTAGGCTACTGCACAGTCGATAGCAATGTAGATACATACTTTGGTCATCATAACGGCTGATATTTACTGACAAAAAATAAATATAGTGTAATTTACTTTAGATATACTGTAGTCCAACCTTGGAAATGGACCTCCATTAGGAGATATAATAATCCCAAATCCAATTTGCGTCGACATGTCAATTTATGCCAAGCTGACCTATCAGATCTCACACAGCACTGTGTTTACAAATAAATTAATCTGTTCGATAATGACGACGGTAGATATAATTCACTGTATTAAAGACTGTATGCGTGTAGACATAATTCACTGTATTAAAGACTGTAGACGTGTAGACATAATTCACTGTATTAAAGACTGTAGGCGTGTAGACATAATTCACTGTATTAAAGACTGTAGGCGTGTAGACATATTCACTGTATTAAAGACTGTAGGCGTGTAGACATATTCACTGTATTAAAGACTGTAGGCGTGTAGACATATTCACTGTATTAAAGACTGTATGCGTGTAGACACAATTCACTGTATTAAAGACTGTATGCGTGTAGACATAATTCACTGTATTAAAGACTGTATGCGTGTTTAAATCTGTAAGTATTTATAGTGCTTGTCGGCGAAGGGCGCCCAATTCTGAATCGAGTTTTAAGTGTGAAAAAAATGTCGTCTCTTTTAATTGAAAATTCATAAAATAGACCGTAAAATACAGAAAAGTGAGAACAAAAAAGGTCCGTGGCGTTCCTACAGAAGTAACTATCAGAACGATTGTAGATATCCTTTTGATATGTAAACCAGCTTACAATTAACGATCACTTTTGTAAAAGGCATGCAATTCAAATAAATACATCCATTTTAACAAGCATAATGCCAAAACCGGCCTTTTATAACGAGCTAAACGAAAAGCAACACGTCTACCAAAACAAAAATGATGAAACAACGTTAATCTAATAATCTACAGCTATCTTACCAACGTTGACTATTTACGGGGACCACATCTATAAACATTGCAGGATCAAAATGCACCCCATACATCATCTATAGAAACTCTTGTTAAGTTGCGCGCCATGTGCAATATATCGATATTTGTGCATCTCATTCAAGCTCACATAACATCTATAATATCTACTTTGACCCTAAATAGCATCAGAATATATCAAATATAGATGCGTCCTGATATCGTAAATAACACGATAGCTTATTAACACGAACACTGACTATTTGTTCTAGTTGATGTTGATGCGGCCTTAAAATGCCCTTATACAACAAAAGAGCCACTCATACCATTGAGGCATATGTTATTTGCCTCATGTTTACATTCAGTTCGTCGAATCGATGGATTTGTTAAAATGATTGGATTTATGAGAATTGGAATTGTCCGTCTCCGATTACCGGAAGTCAATTTTGGGCCTTGTCATCAGAATATGCCATCATCTCGCTAGCGTCAGTCTCCTATTTAACAATACATGTAATCAATTGTGGGCATTGTCGTCCGAGTGTGTATTCAGATACGTCTTCTGAAAACATGATCAGTTTATTTCCGTATCAAGCGGTTACACTTGTTGGGGTAAGTGACTTAATCGACTATTCAATGAAACGGAAATCCTTGCTTGCCAGTTTTAGTCGACGGTGAATATTCCTAATTATGATTCTTATAATAAGGAAATCAATACCTTCAGACACAATTATCCATTTTGTCTTTTTTAAATGTTATATGTCGTCTTTGTCCGATTGCAATTGCGATAGTGTTCCTGCCGATTTACTCCTGTATTGAACGTTGATTGGACAAATTGAAGTCGGAACAGAAACTGTAGGCATTGACAGAAAGCAGTTCCCTAAAACATGTATTAAAAACAATCAATGGTTACAATGTTGAAAAAAGAAAAAGACAAGTATGCGACACAACAAGCAGTTTAACAGACTAAGATTATTGTCTCGTGAAATAAAAAAGGAAAACGCGTGTATTTCTCAGAACTAAGCACATAGACGTGTGTTTTTGTCACATATTCTTAATGTTATATTTGCGTAATATGATAGACAAACATGTCTTTAATGCAATACATTTCCGACAGCAATTTGCAATAATTGTTTAGTAATACATACTGAAAAGGTGATCTCTTGGAAGCAAGAAACACAAACAAGAGATAAAAGTAGCAGACTCGGTTTTATTAAGTCCGTTCATGAGAGGATTTTCACTTTAAAGCAATACAGAATGGGCTTGATGATCCCAAAATACCATTAAATAATAACAAAACTGATTTGTAGTCGGGTCGACGTTTTATGCTTAAAAAGTCATTATATGCAGTGTTTTATACCTACATCATGTACATATATTCGCCATCCATCTAGCATCTAAACAATACATAGAATTGAAATGAACTGTAAATGAAGTGACACATCTTATTAGATTAGGCCTGCAACCTCAGATGGAGATGAGGTAAGGATGAATATTTCCATCAGATATTTCCATACCTTCGCCAGAGAGCGCTCCTCAGAGGACTGTAGTTATTATGACCAAAGCGTTATCCAATGAACTACCCCCGCCAGGGAGCGCTCCGCAGAGGACTGTAGTTATTATGACCAATGCGTTATCAAATGAGCTTCACCAAATATATACAAGGAGGTAGGTTATGTATGACCTACGATTGACTGTATTCTGAATGTTTTTTTTTTTATTGAATGTATTCTGAATGTGTGGTTTTGGGTTAACTGTATTCTGAATGTGTGGTTTCGGTTTGACTGTATTCTGTGAATGTTACATGTCCAATTCGACTTTATATCAAACATTCTTTAAAAAGAGTTTCTGGATGTGAATATGATTCTTCTCTTAATTTCGAGAAAATTCAACGTTTCAGTTTGGAACCATTTTCAAATTTAGGACCTATGGGATTGCTTTTTTTTTCCAAAAGGACTGCGTGGAATTTTTTTTTACTTTCACTTTGCTTGGAATTTACAATGACTCATCAGATCGTAAGAACAGAAACAAATGTTTTTTTCTTTAATGCTACAGTAATTTGCAACAATTATTTAATACGTCCGTGCGTGGTAAACTACAAAGAATGGGCTCGATCAACAGTAATTAATAGTGATTATTAACAACAGGCGACATTTGTTCACTCGCAACTCAGCACTTCACGAACGCTAATATGCATGTTAATGAATACGGGGTCACATGGAATCAACGAACGCAAACACAAACAAATATTAATATTCCAATTTGTTCAAATGTAAATGCAAAGAAACATCCTTTTCCGTGCGTGTCGGAAACCATTGTTAACAATCATCAAAGGACTCCGGATAATTAAGATCTAGTTGATTCCAAGTTGTTCATTTCAATAAAATCTATCAAACAGTCTGACGTTTTGGTAATGACAGATTGAATCGTAGAGATGGACATATCACGGGATTGTTAAGAACATTGATTTGACTGTAGTGCACTAAACATCATGGCATCTTTAGAAAATGCATTAAGCAATTACTGTTAATACGTACACATTGTAATCGACATTGTAAGGTTAACAGTACTAAACAAATAGTATAATAATTTAATATGATACATTTTCTCCTTTAAAAGTTCAACAGAAATAAGAATAAAAGACGATCAGTAAATGCAGTTTGCACAGAACACAGTAAAACACACGCAAAACGACCGACATGAATGGCAATGTTAATAAGGAATAAATGAATATGACGTCACAAACAAAGGGTTGACAAAAGGGTTACCGCCTTGGCAAACAGGCCGCTGGTGGTCTAAACCAGGTTCTAGGGTTCAGCAAACCTCACACTTACCCTACTGTCATCACAGTGTAAATAAAGAAATTCCTGCTATAAACTATTCTCTAACCAACAATGCAGCATTAATATGCAATATAAATAAAACACAAAGATGTTTGTGTATATATAAACACAAAACAAACAATAGCCTAGAAAGTCACAAAGAAGGTACTCACTGACTTGGCAGAAGCCAGAGCAACAAGAGAATAACATGTGGAGCGCTGTTCAACAGGAGAATAACATGTGGTAGCGATCGTTGCCATTGCCATATGCGTTGTGTTCCTGAGCAAGTCACTTTATCTGCATTTGCTTATTACTGGTTCTACCCAGGTTAACATCGAGAGTGATTCAAATAAGTTCATAGAGTCCATGTAAAATAGATAAGTTTCAACTAAAGATGTTTCGAAGTGCATTAAACTTGTTAAAAAGTGTATCAAAAGAGATTATGCCCCTATCATAAGCTAAATCCAGACAGGACGGTAAAGTTAGAGTTTTATCTTCAATGATGTTTTGTTATACCTTTATGGTTTATTCTCCTGCTGCCTGGGCTTCTGTCAAGTCTGTGAGTACTTGCTTTGTGGTTTCCTAGGCTTTTGTTATTTATATATATTGATATGTACATGATCATCTTTGATGCTTGCTAGTACCTGGTTTAAACCCCCAGTGTCCCCTTTGCCTCTGACCGTTCCAAGGCGGTACCCATATTCATTACGTGGTCCAGCCTTAATTTCATTAAGCGATGGAAAAGCTTATATTAGCAGGAATTTATTATGGATATTTTGACAATAAAACATGTTTAAACCAATTTTTTACTGAATAAATGTGATTACCTGTTTCAAATTGCCTATTAAATGTTTTAATTTTACAATACTCAAACTTTTTAAGCCGAAATTAAGATTTTATTTCATACCCCAGCCAATCCCGTTTTCGCTTCTTGGAGAAGGGGTTGGATGGGGTATGACAATTTATACTCGGACCACGTAATATGTCAACGCTTTTATGTCTATAATGTATTTGTATCTATTTTTCCTTGTATTATTGTTTGCGTTCCTGCGTGTTCTTTGAATGACTGTGTTCTGTGAATGCTACATCTCCTGTTCCACTGTATATCTATCAAATATTTCCCACCAGTGAAACGTCACCACAGTTCAGTATGAAACACTTTTTCAGGTAATGACTCCGGATGTGAGATATTATATAATATTATAACATTTATAAGACATCTAAACATTGCGTATAGCTTCCTCAGAGGGAATATGTTAATAGCTTATTGGTGTTTAGCAAAGCATTGATGTCTTGTATCACCCCATGTAACATAAAGACATATTGATATAGTCTCCATTATAAAGCTTGAATAATATGTATTGAACTTGAGTCAACATATTTATTTCTGATAGACAACAGCAACCAATGTACTACGAAAAAACCTTCCCCTTTTGACAAAATGGCGACGGAAAAAAGCTGTGTCATGCTTTCGAAACTTAACATGACTTTCTATCCATGATTTCATTAGCTGTTTGTCACAACAGGATTTTGTGTAGGGCGTTTTGTCTGTAAAGATCACCTGCAGTACTAACAAGGGTAGGAACGTACGTCACGGACACCTGCAATGATGATAGCACGTACACGTGCCAACGCTCGATTCGGTGAGTAAAACCTTATTTTTTTCTATGAATTCAATGATATTTGTAAAATTGAACTAGTGCAGAGAAGGAAGCCTGCTTTCAATTATATGTAAACGCATGTGACTTTTCAAAAGCATTTACGGTTAAGTCCTGAAGGTCTCACAACACACTTCGATTTTACTGTGTTGGCCATAGGCAGTAAAATCCAATTTTCCATTTTGAATCAAGCATTTACAGTCTAAAAGTATTTTTTTGGGAAAATACAGTTACTGCTGCTCATAAAAATCCACAAAATATGGTACATAGCCCAGTTTGGTTTTTTTTTAATGTGAGTGGTGGCAGTCAAGGTACTCTTTTTGGCTTTCACTAAACAGTTTGCACCTAAATTCATACGCATTTTGAGCACCCACAAATGTGTCACATTTTGCTGTTAGTGTCGTCTAATCGCTGTTCATCCAATCTCACACTATTGTTTTCTCACCTGCAACAAGAAAAGAAAATATCCATGTGCAATTATTAAAATATCTCAAACCGAAGAACACACCCCTACTTTTTATGGTGTAAGAATCATCCTACAGTCACATGCAAGGGAGCTAAGTGCATAGTGAGACCTGAACACGCGACAAAGTCAATTTAAATTCTGATAGTGCGTACACACAAACACTTGACATTTGAAAAAATGAGATATAGGGTCCTATGAAAACTTGTTAAATTTGGTCTTATTTCAACTTCTCTAAGTGAAAAGAAGCTGAGCCGGAGATTTGTTACTCCAAGCCGTTTTAGATATGCAATGTTCCATGTCATTGTTGCCTTGCTTGAAGACGTTCAGACGGAATATTAGACATGATAGCGCATACGAAGTGAGAGTTTGAGAGATAGCACGTACACACAACATGAATAATTGAGAAAATTATGGATAGCGTGTACATAAAATTGCATGTGATTGGGTAGGTACATTGTGACATTTCTCAAATGATGCCTGTAAATCAAATGTGTGTTAATAGTGTACAAATGTACATGTCAGAGGCAGTCCGCAGTCTGTTCAACTTTTCCAATAAAGTTATAGTCTGGCACAAAAAAAAATGAAAAGGATTCATATGGCGTAAAGGTGCGCAGAACAGATTGACTCGGAACAACGAAATTTATATCTGATTCAACAGGCTCGCATCTGCCTCTTCTGGCTTCACCTGCGACAACTTGCGAAGTGTTTTTAAATCCAGACATAAATCTCAAGAATTTCCCGTCAAATAACTGCCAACCGAGCTTCCAAAAGTCTTGCTTTCTTCACTATATCTCATAGAAGATGTCGTCTCTTCACCATAAGTCCATCATCATCTTCCCAACTTTCACCCGGTCTTAAATTATTGGATATTTCGTCCTCATAAATGAACCCAGCAAGATCACTCGGGTCATCATTATCTCCAAAGAGTCACATTGTCCTGTGCGTCTTGTGTAGAGGGAGACCCGGTGATTTCGTCGCAATATAATATGGACCTTAAACACACAAACAAGTCTTAGAGTCCAATTTAGACAGAATAGCAAATATGAAAGTACGTTTAAAATGAGGATATATTCAAAGAAGGTTAAAAATATCGGAAAGGGAAAGCAGCATTCAAGGACGACAGTCAACCACAAAACACAAAAACAAACACGCAAACAGATAAACGAAAAGGCAAAAGTAATAAAAAATGCAAACGACATCACAAACACAAAAGGGTTGACAATAGGGCTACCGCCTTGGAACGGTCAGTGGCAAAGTAGGCCACCGGGGGTTTAAACCGGTTCTAGGGTGCAACAAACCTCACACTTACCCTACTGTCATCCCATTAAAACAGGACAGTGTAAATAAAGAAATCCCCGCCATGATCTAAACTCTAACCAACAAAGACTGTTTAGCCTATTTCAGTGTCGGTCATCCATGTATACCAATAATTAGACGGGTGTTCCCCAGAACACATTGTAGCCTGTCAGCGGTTTGTCAGTATAACAAGTTTTTTTTGGACCTGATAAATTACCTTGACAAACTAGCCTGATTAAGTTTTTTTAATGAGGAAAAAATCATCAGTATTTAACCCATAAAATGACCTTCAGTGTGACCTTGACCTTTATATTTTCGTATGGGCATGTCGATGTTGTCAACATGAGTGTATATTAAATGTTTGATGAAGAATTATCAAGAAATGAAAAAGTTATAGCCAACGTTAAGTTTTCGTGACCGCCTGACGGACTGATGGACTGACGGACGGACGACAAAGTGATCCCTACGTATCGCATTTTTCTTCGAAAAGGTGACACAAAAACAGCACCATCATTTGATGGTTCGGGCAAAATAAAAGCCCAAATCAATCTCATCGATATATCCGAAACATCATTTCTGAACTATAGTGATTTCGGTATTTTTTAAAAATGGTCGCGTCTGATTTCGAGTATTGTGAGTTTGGGCCAAATGCTTTTCACACTTGTATCATTTCAAAACACAAAGTGTGCATACACAGCTTGGGAAAATAAAATACCATTGTATTTAATTAAAAGCAATAAATCCGCTAAATTGTATCAGTGCAGATGCCATAACTTTACTGTCGTGATCAATTCAAAAATGTGTATGAAGAAATATAAAAAGATCGGACAAGGAAAGTAGCATTCAAGGAGGACAGTCAACCACAAAACACAGAAACAAACACGCAAACAGACAAACAAGAAGGCAAAAGTAATAATAAATGCAAACGACATCACAAACACAAAAGGGTTGACAATAGGGCTACCGCCTTGGTACGGTCAGTGGCAAAGTAGGCCACAGGGGGTTTAAACCGGTTCTAGGGTGCAACAAACCTCACACTTACCCTACTGTCATCCCATTAAAACAGGACAGTGTAAATAAAGAAATCCCCGCCATGATCTAATCTCTAACCAGCAAGGCAGCATCAATAGGCAATATAAGTAAAACACAAATATGCTCGTGTAAATATAATACAAAAAAACAATAGCCTAGAAAGCCACAATGAAGGTACTCAATGACTTGGCAGAAGCCAGAGCGGTAAGAGAATACACCATTAAGGGCACGACAAGAAAGATCATAGACAAACATCAAACGCCACCGTCCCAATGGGCTTTAGATAGGCGTCATCATAGGGTCCACAGCCTGTCCGGTCATCGTACAATTAAAGAGGAAAGCATAGTGGCGAACTGTAAAAGGGTCCACCACCAAGCATGCAGTACGTTGCAAAATGATAAGGTCAAAACCTCTTTTGATACATTTTTTAACAATGAACAATTTTTCTTTATTTTCTTTCAAATAAACTTTGCATTTTACAAATACCTTCAACTGCTTTCGTCTCGAAAGCCAACCACTTGGTGACTGGAGATTGTGTTGGGGTTAAATTTGCACTATGTCTTCGTTTACCCGACTTCAGTGAATCGTTTGGTGACTTGTGAAGTTTCGTTGAGATTCCAGGACATGTAAATGTACTGCTGGCCAGAATAAGATTTTTCACTGGAATTGTTCTTAAATTGTTATTAATGGAATTCCTCAATTCTCTCTTTTCTCGTTCTTTGTTTCTGTTTAAAGTTAGGTTGGATTTTTTTCTTCTCATGGTGAATATCTTAAAATATAAACATTCCATTTTATATCAACTAATTATTTGCATTAAATTAACATTAAACTAACGAACTTACTAACGTTTACCCCATTTTCTGCTTTTATGGGTTTGTGTGTACGTTCTATCAGTTTAAATGCGATTTGCTCTTGTGTGTACGTGCTATCTCTGAAATTCTGACTTTGTACGCGCTATCATGTCTAATTTTCCCCCTTAACGTCTTCAAACAAGGCAATAATGACATGGAACATTGCATATCTAAAACGGCATGGAGTAACAAATCTCCGGCTTAGCTTCTTTTTACTTAGAAAAGTGGAAATAAGACCAAATTTAACAAGTTTTCAAATGTCAAGTGTTTGTGTGTACGCACTATCAGAATTCAAATTGACTTTGCCGCGTTTTCAGGACTTAACCGTAAATGCTTTTGAAAAGTCACATGCGTTTACATATAATTGAGAGCAGGCTTCTTTCTCTGCGCTAGTTCAATTTTACAAATATCATTGAATTCATAGAAAAAAAAAAGGTTTTACTCACCGGATCGAGCGTTGGCACGTGTACGTGCTATCAGAATTGCAGGTGTCCGTAACGTACGTTCCTACCCTTGACTAAGTGATACGTTGTTTATGCCATGTTTTTACATATCGTTCTTTCGAAATACGTTCACCGTTTGCACGATTTTACGAGACACACGGGCATTGTAACGCTTTACTAAAGATTTAAGACAAAACAGCTGAGTGTTGTAAATAAAGTTCATACTCGCATTATTGCATGTAAACTGTTAGTTAGGATATTTTTGTTCTTTCTAAATTGGTAGAATTATGTAAGGGTCGTTCCGTGTCAGTTATCTAAGTTCGTCTGTACCCATGGCCAGTACGCGGAGAACGGGCATGACAACCGGTTTGGAGCTTGGGTTTTGTAGAAAATGATCATTGTTGTCAGATTTCAGCTAGGGAAATATTCAACAGTCGATTGGACGAATATTCGAAGCAGTTGGTGAGATGAACATTATTACACAGGCTATTGAGGTATGTAAAATCGTTTCTGTTTTTTTGTCGCCTTTTCGAAGAAAATGCGATACATAAGGTCACTTTGTCGTCCGTCCGTCCGTCACGAAAACTTAACGTTGGCTATAACTTTCTAATTTCTTGATATTTCTTCATCAAACTTTCAATATATACTCATCATGACAACATCGACATGACCATACTAAAATATAAAGGTCAAGGTCACACTGAAGGTCATATGTGTTAAATACTCATTCTTTTCTTCACGAAAATATAACGTTCACTATAGCTTTCTCATTTTCTGATATTTCTTCATCAAACATTCAATATTTACTCATCAGGACAACATCGACATGACCATACTAAATTATAAATGTCAAGGTCACACTGAAGGTCATGATATGGGTTAAATACTCATTTCTTTCTTCACGAAAACGTAAAGTTGGCTATAGCATTCTCATTTCTTGATATTTCTTCATCAAACATTCAATGTATACTCATCATGACAACATCGACATGAACTTATGAATATAGATAGATCTTTATTTCCAATTTCCAATAGGCTTAAAAGCCCAAGAGCAAACAAAATTCAATTACAAAGCATGACAACAGTGTAGTTATTACAAACAATACATGTTCAAATATGCAGTTTATCTTAACTGAGCTGATACAATGAGAAGGCGTTTACATATCACTTCCTTGCATAAATAAATTACAATTCATCACAATTTCCTTAACACATATATTACATACATTATATTCAGAAATAGCTAATTTCTGTATAGTGTTTCGTTTCGTAACTTAAATGCTTTTAAAACAAAGATACACAGTTTGCGAATATATATCTTATTTTGTGAGTTTAGTAATTTCAGAAACTTGATCATATTTGGTCTCTTATAAAAATATTTAGGAATATATTGCTTCCTTCACATTATGTATGTTTGGCATTCCAACACAAAATGAAATTCATCTTCAAGTTTATTACAAAATACACATATTCTATCGCTTACAGGAATTCTATTTGGTTTAACCCACCTACCGGCTTCAATTTGCAGTCTATGAGATGACACCCGTAATTTAGTTAGTGCTTGACACATTTTGAAAACATTTATATTATCTAGATATGATTGAAACTGAAACTTTGCAATGTTTATATAAAAAACTGCTCTAGTAGAATTTTCTAATCGACTATGCCAATTCTGAACAAAATTGTCATTTAACCTTTGCTTTAATATTGCAAGAAATGTGTTATCGTTACCAACACTTTGTTGTAACCATGCATCATAAAACCCAAGCGAGGACAATAAGTGTTTCAACTGGGAAACCCAGTTTATTTTTTGAGGATATATTTCACAGTCATTAAGCAGCATGTTATAAACAATTTTTACATATTTACGATCATGTACTCTCATGATTTTTATCCAATATTTAATTATTATAAAATATCTTCTTGTAATAAATGATGAAGGTTAAGGTCACACTGAAGGTCATTATATAAAACTTAACTTGGCTATAACTTTGCCATTTCTTGATATTTCATCATCAAACTTTCAAATATACTCATTATGACAACATCGACATGACATACTTAATATAAAGGTCAAGGTCACACTGAAGGTCATATTGGAAGGCGGTAGCCCTATTGTCAACCCTGTTGTGTTAGTGATGTCTTAGTTGGCCTTTAATTCATCTTTAAAGTTGTTCTTTGTTTCTGTGTGTGTTTGTGTTTGTGGTTGACTGCCGTCCTTGAATGCTACGTTTCCTGTTCGATTTTTATATCTATATTAAATACTCATTTTTTTCTTCACAAAATCTTACGGTTGGCTATAACTTTCTCATTTCCTGATGTTTCTTCATCAAACTTTCAATATATACTCATCATGACAACATCGACATAACCATACTAAAATATAAAGGTCAAGTCACACTGAAATCATTATAGCGGTTAAATACTCATTTTTTTCTTCACAAAAAGATTGTCAGGCAATTGTTCAAGGTCATGTAACCATTACGTTTGAGTAAGCAGATAATATATATACTGAAACGCAAAAGAAACGCATCTCTGCAATTTTCTCTATATATTGTATGTACAATATGCTGCTGTTAATGGAATGGTACATGGCTACGTGAGACCTTTCCTTTTGGAAAATAATACTAAAACAACACATAATACAGCAAATAGTATTCCTTCTAAGTTTCATTATTGACAGATTACGGGTTTGGCTCAAGCATGTTAGCAAACTTAGGATGCAACATTTTGCAAACTCTTTACGTTAAATACAGTACTGAACTGGCTCAGTTTTTCAAAGAGGAACTTATACATTTATGAATTTCTTGTTACAAGGTGTAGTGTGATTAAAACGTCTACAAAATTACAGTTGTTTCCTTTCTCTCATTAACTGAAATTTTTATTTTACAAAACATCTTGGGATTTCTTTGGAATATTATGTGGAATTAAATGTGCAGTATATACAATATATAGGGGAAATTCTCGAGTTGCGTTTCTTTTGCGTTTTAGTATATATAAATTAACTATGTGGGAGATAGTAATAATACTCTAAATTTAATATAACGTAAGATGGAATATCAAATCGGATGTTAAATTATATGATGACGCTTTATGTTAGATGCATTTGTTTAACGTTAAGAGGTAATACTTGCCTAAATTCTGATATGAATAGTATTATACGACTAGCATACATTTACATGATAACAATACTAAATAAGAATGGTTCACCAGTATTTTAAACTAGTTGTGTAATATGTAACGATGATTATATACGATTGTTTGGTTTATGAACCGGCGTCTTAAATTGATCATAATTTAAAAGTTGCATTAAACTTATGTAAAAGCAGTCACTGACATTGATTCTTTCCTGAGTTAGTCCCAACCACTCATGGCCATCCTGTTATAATCACGGTCCACCCAAAGTGAAAAATATATATAATAAAATTATATATATGGAAACACATATATTAATATGTTTGTATTCAACACATATAATTAATGAATATAAAATGAACCTGCATTAGTTTGTGATTAAACCGTTTTATATCCATCATTATTGTAAAATTCGAACAAGAAATGTAGCTTTCAAAGGACAAAGTAAAAAAGACAATAAACCAAACAACAGTTATACTTGGATTCTGCCAAGTCATTGAGTACCTTCATGTGGCTTTCTAGGCTATTGTTGTTGTTTTTTGTATTATATTTACACGAGCATATTTGTGTTTTACTTATATTGCCTATTGATGCTACCTTGTTGGTTAGAGATTAGATCATGGCGGGGATTTCTTTATTTACACTGTCCTGTTTTAATGGGATGACAGTAGGGTAAGTGTGAGGTTTGGTGCACCCTAGAACCGGTTTAACCCCCCAGTGGCCTACTTTGCCACTGTCCGTTCCAAGGCGGTAGCCCTATTGTCAATCCTTTTGTGTTTGTGATGTCGTTTGCTTTTATTATTACTTTTGCCTTCTTGTTTGTCTGTTTGCGTCCTTGAATGCTACTATCCCTGTCCGATCTTTTTATATTTTTTTATAGTGTTAATAAGAAGAAAGGCATGTGACATCACAAACACAAAATGATTGACAATATTGCTACCGACTTGAAACCTTGGGGTTTAAACCAGGTTCTAGGGTGCAACAAAACTCACACTTACCCTATTGTCATCCCAATAAAACGGGATAATGTACATAAAGAAATTCCCGCCAGGCTAAACTCGAGACCGTAGTTAATAAAAAGATAATTTGATTCCTATCTCGTAAATAGCACTTTGAGTGTAACAACGACAGATGACTAATTGGGATTCAAATGTGGACCTTGAAGTGCCGCTAAAGAGAGCAGTAACGTATACCTTTGAGACGCTGTGTGCGTCATCGTATAAGGCACAATTATAGACAACTTCCGGCGTTGAGTCAAGGGACTTGTTAAAAAGATTGGATTTCTGTGTTCGTTGCTGATTTAACAGTCCCAAAAGTCAACCGTCCGCTTTGTCTTCATCAGATTGAGAGTGCAGATACGTCTTGTGTATAGATTTCTCATCTTAAACGTAATGTATTTCCTTTCCAAAGATTTATATATTTTATGATTGCAATGTATTTCTTAAAGAAATGTTACCTTAGTTGCGCTGTTTACACATATTTATAAACCTTTTCAGGCTTGCCTTCTAAATCTATATTATAAACTGAAAGAAATAAGTTAAGCACGGTCTTTTGTATATTTAGCTTAACGAAACTGAATGTTTATTTTATAATGTGAAGCATTTGATAACTTTGGCATGTCATAAGGTGTTCTTGTTTTTCACTTTTTATGTGCGATTCAAAGTAAGTATCAGAGTTATCTCCCATTTATATAAAACAACATTTTTCACATTAAAGATAAGAACATTATCACGAACAGGGTTAAACTTTATTAAACAACTATTCTGGGTTTTGAGTGATAAAAAACGCAAAAATAATTGACATTAACCTTGTCATAATAATATAATTACGAACCAAAGTTTTAAATTTTAAAATTATCTCCCTTTAGGTCTCACTACAGAATTACCTCCCTTGGGCAGGACGGTAGGAAGATTCCTACACCGTAAAAAACTAGGGCTGTGTTAATCGGTTTGCTCTGAACTTGGAAATGTGCAATCATTCTCTTATTTCTGTTTTCAGGTGACAAGATTGGAACATGTTCATGACTTCTGCCAAGTTTGGATGCCACTGGGTGATTTTCGAGGAAGATATGATAATTTGAAAATGGGTAGGAATACAGTTGAATTATCAGTGAAATGGAGCTAGTTTTGAGGGGTACTGAAAAAGACTGGAATTTAAAAAAATTTAATCTGGTGAACATTTGATTTTTTGTGGATATTCTGAGCTTCAGAGGAAGGTTTGCAGATTGAGGGGAGATTTAAAGACCAATGGACAGTTTAAAGTATGTTCGCAGTGGTCCGCACGTGACCATTTCTACATATATTATATAGTGTTGAATAATTCACTAGTGAGACGTTAAACAACCCTCATCTGGAACAGGGAAAAGCTTGACAGACAGCGCCTATTGTTACTAGATTGGATTTTTTAAAGTGAAATCTTGATTTTAGAGTGAAACAGTGTATTTCTTAGGCATAATATGGATTTTGATAAGTATTTGATGCTTTTGCAGTGTAAAATAGACTACTTTGCTTCTAGTCGGACCCCGTGCATGCTTTATAACCGTCATTTGGGACTTAATAGACGATTCTGTGGTCAGAAAGTGTCAGAATATGGGAGACAGTCGATTGTTTTGGCTGGGAGACATACTCAGATGAACATGTTAGCACACAGAGTGATGTATATGTGTGTTATGTGTGTTTCTAGTATTCCTAGGGGAATGGACGTGTCTCATCTTTGCCACAACAGTTTATGTTTACGATTTGACCATCTCAGCTTGGAGCCTCATAGCGTCAACATGGAAAGACAAAGATGCCTTCACATGATACCAAGACTGTGTTTAGGACATACAGAGTATCCTGATTGCATGCTTCATGTGAGTAGATTGTTTATATTATCCTATTGTAGTGTTTCATGTCAAATTGTTACCCCACCCACTTTTCATATAGCAAAATGTGTGGTCATTGTTTACTTGTCGAGAAGGTCAGTTGAGTATGTTTTATGTTGTCGTTGGTCATCGTATACTTTAAATTTGTTCACTTTGTTGATAAATCTGGCTGTTTTATAAGTTTGTAACATTTGTCGATGTTTGTCGTACGTATTTTTGTCCTGAATTTTCTTAAGTGACCGTAACACTTTTGTGTTTTGGGGAAATGACCCTCCAACAGCCTTAACTTTTTCTATTGCTGAATTTGCCCGTCCGTCATTTAACCGTGCTGCGGCACTTAATTTTCTGCCTTTAGCATTACGTCGAAAGGTTACGTCTTTCGGGTTTGAGGCATTTATACCGCGGTGTAACGCCTCTAGCTTATTTGTGTCAGCACCTTTACATGTCTTGGTCACAGCGTCTTTTCCCAGTCGAACATTTAAACAGTCGATAAGTTTATTTTTGTCGTCTCCCTGAATCTTTAAAGGTTTACATGATGTTGGCATAAAATGTTTTCTCCATGTTGAGATTGGTGGATTACCCCCACACGCCATGGAATATTTTCTACAAGTTTTCCCACATTTATCCTGGTAGCAGTCTATTATAGCCATCTTCAAATTTTCACATTTTTGTTGTAAACAGGGAATATTTGTGTCGCCTATACTCTGCTGTACATTTTGAAACTCAGTTAGTACACGGTGAGATACGTCCTTTGCAAAGCGTTTCTGAATGTATGCTCGGTCCCGTTTGGTATGTCCAGGAAACATCTTTTGCGAAAACTCAGTCCTCTTAATTTTATTTTTCATTGTTTTAGTCAGATGTACAACATCCGCCATTCTTGACATTGGTTTGCCCGTGATAGCAAGTTGAGCAGCACGAGCGCCTTTGAATGCTTTGCTGTCCCCGTCTGTTGTCATGTTGTCAATAGTGATCGGCGTGTCACTCTTCAATATCGATTCCATCGCTAATCTGGCCTCTCTATGTTCGTCACCTGTAAACGAAGTATGAAATTTGTATCGACTTGACGGTTATTGTTGCATTAGTCAATAATCTTTTTTATTATTTATTTCTTTTTTTCATTACTTATTTATTTTTCTTATTTACTTACTTACTTAATTACTTACTTACTTATTTACTTGCTTACTTACTTACTTACTTACTTACTTACTTACTTACTTACTTACTTACTTACTTACTTACATTATCTTATCTTATCTTATCTTATCTTATCTTATCTTCTTATCTTATCTTATCTTATCTTATCTTATCTTATCTTAAATGTTTAACGACTTGACGGCGGTTATTGTTGATTAGTCAATAATGTTTTTTATTATTATTATTTCTTTCTTTTTGTCATTAGTTATTTCTATCTATCTATCTATCTATCTATCTATCTATCTATCTATCTATATCTATCTATCTATCTATCTATCTATCTATCTATCTATCTATCTATCTATCTATCTATCTATCTATCTATCTATCTATCTATCTATCTATCTATCTATCTATCTATCTATCTATCTATCTATCTATCTATCTATCTATCTATCTATCTATCTTATCTTTGTTGTGATTGTGATGTGGTGTGATGTGGTGTGATGTGGTGTGGTTGTTGTGTTGTTGTGTTTTGTGATTGTGATGTGGTGTGGTTGTTGTGTTGTGATTGTGTTGTGTTGTGTTGTGTTGTGTTGTGTTGTGTTGTGTTGTTGTGTTGTTGTGTTGTTGTGTTGTTGTGTTGTGTTGTGTTGTGTTGTTGTGTTGTGTTGTGTTGTGTTGTGTTGTGTTGTTGTGTTGTGTTGTTGTGTTGTGTTGTTGTGTTGTTGTGTTGTGTTGTGTTGTGTTGTGTTGTTGTGTTGTGTTGTGTTGTGTTGTGTTGTGTTGTGTTGTTGTGTTGTGTTGTGTTGTGTTGTGTTGTGTTGTGTTGTGTTGTGTTGTGTTGTGTTGTGTTGTGTTAATTAAATAATGTTTAATTAATTGTTATGAAACTTACCTATTTGGTCGGTATCCTGAAGATTTTTGCTGCATCCAGACCTCGCATTACATGCGCTGTGGTCCGAGTGGGAACAAAGTTTACTGCCAATGTGCATGCCAATCACTTTCTTTAGATTTGTCTGCATCTCTATGATGGTAGTGCTGACTTGAGTGGCTGGCTGCATTGGAGTTGTCTCCCCTGCTGACTTCAGACTGTTGTTATATTGGGAGTCTACCCCACCCGGAATTGAGGCGTCTTTTTCAAACCCACACGCGACGTTGTTTTCTCGGACTTGCTGTCTTGCACGGTTGAAACTAGCATGTGCCACCTCCGAAACTTTGTCAGCAGCAATGTTGCTATGGCTTTGCATAGATGAGTAAGATGGTGGTGGAATTTTCAGGCATGTCATCAAGTACCGAAAGTCATTTGGGCCGGATTTTGTGTCCATTAACCCCACTGCCACTGACAGATTTATGTCGGCAACTTTTGGTCCTGGTCGATTGGTGTTCACCGTTTCATAAAGCTTATGTTCTTTGCCAACGAACCCACATTTAAGACATTTCAGTCTCTCGCACCACCCTAACCCCATCTGTTTATCAAACTTCAAGTCAAAGTTTAATTTCCCTTGACAGGTGCCATCCCAGGATCTGTGATCAGAGAATGTTTCAAAGAACATGTCAGCAGTCTTCCCAAGGTGAAAGATACGGTATGTACGCAGTTCATTCTTATCACTTTCAGCTTTAGCACTATCCATAAGTGCTTGCTCTATAGGCGTTTTGGCAGCCTTGCTTGGTCTCAAGGTCATTGTTGCTGGAATCTTCTTGTCTACAGCTCCACACAGTAGCACATTTGATTTTTTATCCTGAATTAGGAGACTATCATACACGTCTTTAGTCAGTCTCTTAATGGTCACTGTCCGCTTGTCATCAGACCACCTGCCTGAAAGTGGTTTAAATCTATTTTGGTCGACTCCCTTCTTAAAGTGTGATATTTTATGTTTCATTATTGCAAGTACACTCCTTTTTATAAATAGTAAACTTGCTTCCTAGCTAGCTCTGTTCTGTAATAATCTCTTTTCAAGTTATGCCCCTTCAAAGACAAACTCCATTTACTCCCTGAATAACATAACAAATGATGACATCATGAAGATGACGTCATGAAAATAACGTTACGTTTTGGCGTAAAAATCTAACCATATTAGGTTAGGAAGGTTTAGGATTTCATCAATCCAGCTTAGCCATCCACTACAATTACAAGTAAGCTTATCTACCAACAATGAAGTTTCTTTGGAAGCAGAAATGATAAGTCAAAGATGATGTACTGTTCGAATAATAAAGCATTTATTCAAGAAACCAATAAATTGCCATATAAGGGCATGCATTTTGACACTTGAATTGGGTAATATTACATACACAGTAAATTTAATACAATGATAAGATAAAGCAATCATATAACACCAAAACTTAAAAGTTTCAAACATTTTCTTTAACAAGTATAGAAGATATTCAAGCTTAGCGGTTGATATGTCGTGGCAGTTCTGTGCATTTTCAAGTCGTCCGAAACTGACTTGAAGCAAATGTGACCGGCTTCATGTTTTATGCCATTTTGTTAAAAATAGTCCGCGGATAACACCAAGTAACGTCATTTTATGTTCGTCAATATTGTTACTTTGTTTGATAAAGTTTTGAGTCTTATGTCAAAAAAATAATTCAGTTAAAGGTCTCACTACAGAATTACCTCCCTTGGGCAGGACGGTAGGAAGATTCCTACACCGTAAAAAACTAGGGCTGTGTTAATCGGTTTGCTCTGAACTTGGAAATGTGCAATCATTCTCTTATTTCTGTTTTCAGGTGACAAGATTGGAACATGTTCATGACTTCTGCCAAGTTTGGATGCCACTGGGTGATTTTCGAGGAAGATATGATAATTTGAAAATGGGTAGGAATACAGTTGAATTATCAGTGAAATGGAGCTAGTTTTGAGGGGTACTGAAAAAGACTGGAATTTAAAAAAATTTAATCTGGTGAACATTTGA
This sequence comes from Cyrtodaria siliqua, assembly GCA_037043455.1. Classification (NCBI taxonomy): domain Eukaryota; kingdom Metazoa; phylum Mollusca; class Bivalvia; order Adapedonta; family Hiatellidae; genus Cyrtodaria; species Cyrtodaria siliqua. The sequence continues at coordinate 360,720 of JAWPHD010000086.1, read as the reverse complement.
TTTTTTGTGGATATTCTGAGCTTCAGAGGAAGGTTTGCAGATTGAGGGGAGATTTAAAGACCAATGGACAGTTTAAAGTATGTTCGCAGTGGTCCGCACGTGACCATTTCTACATATATTATATAGTGTTGAATAATTCACTAGTGAGACGTTTATATTGAAATAAGAACGAAATTATAATTTCTGTAAAGAAGGTACATTAAAACAAGTTGCTGCTTTTTTCGCGGATATCGTTTAAAAATAATGTCCTGCATATACTTGTTAATTATGTTAATTATATTTTAATGGCGGCTGAAGCACATAGCCTTTAATCTGCTCAATATGATTTACCATGTTATTTACTTGCTAAACTTAATTCTTTCTGTATAAATGGTGATGGTCGATAATAAATACCTCTGTGAATACAGGTCAACGTGCAAAACTCAAATATTTGTTCAGAAACGGGTTAAACGACTAGTCAGATCAAATGATGTGAATTGAAATCCATGTCAGTATGTGTCTATATTAGATGGTGCTCCTTTTTGCGCTTATATAGCTTTTTTTTACCGTTTAACTCGAAATTGTATTATCTAACCTTGTATATAAAGTATAGTTGCATATTCTATTAAGATTGTATTGGTTAGAGATAGATAGTTTACATGTTAATTCCGACTATATAAATATGTTTGATACACATCTTCTAATGAATACAATATTTATTTTACTATACCGAAAAAGAACATTTTAGTTCAACTCACCGTCAGCGTGCACATCTACAAGCTCGTGATAGGATTATATCTCATGATGATATAAAAGGACGGGGGTCAAATCAAAGTATACTTAGCAAAAATAAAAAGTACCATTTTTCTTTCCGTCTTTCCCTTATTATATAGACAGCAAAACAAGAAATAATAAATGATGTATCTAGTTTAATTAGATCGACCATCACCAATAGTCCAAACCAAATATTTGTTTTAAAAGTTCAGTACACAAGGCAGTTATCCCCTTTTTCTTGAAACATGCATTTTTGTACACATACAATCTATAAACATTACCTCAATTCGCCCAAGACAATATTCTCTATACGTTGCTTTCGAAGAAAAATCACACAGAAAAACACAACAACGATTGTATAGGTAGCAGCTTTCGATTATCAAAAATCATCAAATTAAATCCCTTTAAAAAGCAAGTACTCGCTGACTTGGTAGAAGCCAAAGCAACAAGAGAACAAACCGTTAATGGCACGACAAGGCAAGCGTAAAGTCAAACATTACACGTTACCTTCTTTTTCATGATGTAAGTAGACGGCAATGCTTCACATCTGATGGTTACAGTAAAAGGATGTACTTTCTGGTTCAATTGATATCATGTGGAATGTACAGTTTGAAGCAGTCACAACACATATGTTAGATATATTGTTATAATTAGCAATTTGAAGAACATACCAACATCCGTATGTGGATGGCGACCGAGCAGCTTCTTAAACATAATATGTTATTCCGAATAACATCACAATAAATACTGAAAAGGTGATCCCTTGGAAGCAACAAACACAAACAAGAGAGATAAGTGGCAGACTCGATTTTATTGTTAACTTTTCAAAGAGCAGGACAATACATGACACAAATAGTGGTGAAGACAAGGTTACTGACGTGGAACGTTCAGTGGGCAACACAGCCTACTTGTTAGCTTAAATCGATTTAGGTGTTTAGATTGCGCTATTATCTTGTCTTCAGCGCCCAATTCGGCAAGACAGAGTAAATAAACGTACATCCTATCAAGGAAATCTCTAACAATAAAATCAACATCCCGCGAAATTAGCCAAACAATACACTTAAAGAATTTAACAAAAAAAAAGTATGAAATGAGAAATGAGAAATTTGGAAATCGTCGAACATGATAATTACAAAAGGTATTTCAGTCTCGGTTTGATTGAGACTGATTGTGAACGGTAGTGAAAAGTGCTTGTTACCGTTCACGCACTCTTGCCCCGGGATGAGCAAAACTCAATATTTAAACTGTCAATAATACAGAAATGCGAGCTATCCTGAAGATGGCATGCATGTGACGGATAACATGGAACCTTCAATAAGGTATTTACACACCATTCCATGGTCCCAATTTCTAGCAAAACGTTTTGCCCTAAATGAGAAAATGGGCGAAATAAACAAAATGGACTTTAGTTGGGAGCAGAGGTTATAAAGACTTTGTATCACAGGTAACCGTCAACATACTAAATTAAAAAGCAGGCAACATATCCAGAGGATGATTAAACAATACTCAGAACCTTTTAAAGGCCGGAGTATTGGAACCACCTATTCAACATACAAGTGATGAAAACAAAAGTATTTGAGAATGTACCACCGATATCTGCAAATATCGGAATGAATCACAGTTCTGATTGCAAGCAGGGGGAGAAGTTTTATCAATTGTTTTACTCTCTTGTTTGTGTTAGTCCAAGGGACCCCCTTTTCAGTATTAATTGACATTCACGCCAGTGTTTATAAAGTACTGTGTGACGTTTGTAAAACGTCGCCTCGACAACAGATACGTAGTGTTATTACTTACTTGTCTTTCAATCAGCATCACGCCCATTATTTTGGCTTATACCGGTGCTAGTGGGCGTGAGAGGTATTGTACTTTATATTACTTCTCGAGAACTTAACCCTAACTTTCCGTTCCAAGGCGGTAGCCCTATTGTCAACCCTTTTGTGTTTGTGATGTCTTATTTGGCATTTCATTCATCTTTTATTTTGTTCTTTGTTTCTGTGTGTGTTTGTGTTTTTTCTGTTCGATTATTATATCTATTCTCAATAAAATCGAGTCTGCTACTTTACTCTCTTGTTTGTGTTTGTTAATCCAAGGTATTTCTTTTCATTATTTATTTATGAGCGTTCAGGAAGAACAAAATTGCATGGTTGCATACATGGCGTATTGTAAAATATATGTATTTGTTAACTTGTCATTTAAGATTTAAGATGACTTTGTCCTTGTCAGCGGTGTAAGACAGACCTCAAGTAAATACTGACGCTATAGTCGAGCCATGTACATGACTTTTGTTTTACTTGGCATTTTCTCAGATAATGATACTTTTTTCCAAGGGATTCCTTATCTTTTCTGTTATCTAATATTAGACGAAATTATATTTTAGGTTAAAGGACGTTAATTTGTTTTGGTATATATAGTTTGTGATAAGAAAAACACACATTTCCATAATTTGAGTTGTCGCTGTATTCATTAAACATTTAAAAAAAATATAACTTTGATGTGGACAGTAAGACATTTGACTGTGAGGTTCAAATAATTTTCTTTTTACTACAAAATTCATCGAGCATTGCCAGTGGATGGAATGCTGTACTACTGTGCTTAAAAGGGATAAACTTGATCAACTATATTCATTTACATCGACTACGACACAATGTCCGCAGTTTATACAAGTCGCTCTTGATGTTGCGGATGACCACATTATGGGAAGAATTTGGAGATCCCGACAAAAAGCACGTGTCCGAGTGGGCATCCATCGATAGCACCCTCTCACTTAAGGCTGCGCTTTTGAAAAAATCAAAATGAAGGAAATTAAATTATGTAGGTACCTCGATGGCTTGAACGTTAAAATAAAAATGAGAAAAATGGTCCTATAGAAATCATAGCACCCAAACGCAATGGTACAGTAGATCCGCTTATCTAAATCCAGAAAGATAAAGCAATACTGTGTAGATAGGTAGATATAGAAAATAAATGCAAAGTATATATAGAATTGTGTAGATAAAGAAAATATCTGTAGATATAGAAAATAAAGATAATGCAGATATAGAAATCACAGCACCCAAACCCAATGGTGTCCGTACATCCGTTTTTCCGTAGATAAAGCCACAAAGCAAGTACTCATTGACTTGGAAAAAGCCGGAGCAACAAGAGTATAAACCGTTAAGGGCACGACAAGACAAAATTAAAGATTAAAGAAAATTTGTTTTCATGCGATATGTTAGCGTGCATAATTGTGAAGATAAATTTCACTGGAATACACCACAAAAGTATTTGAGAATGTACCACCGATATCTGCAAATATCGGACTCAGTGATCTCCAAAGCTTTGAATGAATCACAGTTCTGATTGCATGCAGGGGGAAAAGTTTTATTGCTTTTTTACTCTCTTGTTTGTGTTAGTCCAAGGTACCCCCTTTTCGGTATTAATTGACATTCACGCCAGTGTTTATAAAGTACTGTGTGACGTTTGTAAAACGTCGCCCCAACAACAGATATGTAGTGTTATTACTTACTTGTCTTTCAATCAGCATCACGCCCATTATTTTGGCTTATACCGGTGCTAGTGGGCGTGAGAGGTATTGCACTTTATGTTACTTCTCGTGAACTTAACCCTAACTTTCCGTTCCAAGGCGGTAGCCGTATTGTTAACCCTTTTGTGTTTGTGATGTCTTATTTGGCCATTTATTAATCTTTAATTTTGTTCTTTGTTTCTGTGTGTGTTTGTGATTTTTCTGTTCGATTATTATATCTATTCTCAATAAAATCGAGTCTGCTACTTTACTCTCTTGTTTGTGTTTGTTAATCCAAGGTATTTCTTTTCATTATTTATTTATGAGCGTTCAGGAAGAACAAAATTGCATGGTTGCATACAATGCGTGTTGCAAAATAAATGTATTTGTTAACTTGTCATTTAAGATTTAAGATGACTTTGTCCTTGTCAGCGGTGTAAGACAGACCTCAAGTAAATACTGACGCTATAGTCGAGCCATGTACATGACTTTTGTTTTACTTGGCATTTTCTCAGATAATGATACTTTTTTCCAAGGGATTCCTTATCTTTTCTGTTATCTAATATTAGACGAAATTATATTTTAGGTTAAAGGACGTTAATTTGTTTTGGTATATATAGTTTGTGATAAGAAAAACACACATTTCCATAATTTGAGTTGTCGCTGTATTCATTAAACATTTAAAAAAAATATAACTTTGATGTGGACAGTAAGACATTTGACTGTGAGGTTCAAATAATTTTCTTTTTACTACAAAATTCATCGAGCATTGCCAGTGGATGGAATGCTGTACTACTGTGCTTAAAAGGGATAAACTTGATCAACTATATTCATTTACATCGACTACGACACAATGTCCGCAGTTTATACAAGTCGCTCTTGATGTTGCGGATGACCACATTATGGGAAGAATTTGGAGATCCCGACAAAAAGCACGTGTCCGAGTGGGCATCCATCGATAGCACCCTCTCACTTAAGGCTGCGCTTTTGAAAAAATCAAAATGAAGGAAATTAAATTATGTAGGTACCTCGATGGCTTGAACGTTAAAATAAAAATGAGAAAAATGGTCCTATAGAAATCATAGCACCCAAACGCAATGGTACAGTAGATCCGCTTATCTAAATCCAGAAAGATAAAGCAATACTGTGTAGATAGGTAGATATAGAAAATAAATGCAAAGTATATATAGAGTTGTGTAGATAAAGAAAATATCTGTAGATATAGAAAATAAAGATAATGCAGATATAGAAATCACAGCACCCAAACCCAATGGTGTCCGTACATCCGTTTTTCCGTAGATAAAGCCACAAAGCAAGTACTCATTGACTTGGAAAAAGCCGGAGCAACAAGAGTATAAACCGTTAAGGGCACGACAAGACAAAATTAAAGATTAAAGAAAATTTGTTTTCATGCGATATGTTAGCGTGCATAATTGTGAAGATAAATTTCACTGGAATACACCACTAAAGAGCTCATGATGAATTACATTTCTATCAGTTAATACCTAGTTATTCATCTCAATAAGGTCTGTGCGGAAGTCTAACCTCTTGATGATAAACTATTAAATGTCAGGTTATTGAAACTGACTGGAAAACAGATCTAATCACCTAACGAACCTATTAAACATGATGCCGTTTAGGTTTTTAAAAGAAATATGCATGAAGCAAATAATGCAATAGTAATATACTCGTTTTACGATATCAGATTTGCATTTCGTTGCGTTTAACAGAGGTCTTCACTCATTTATTTGACTTCCCTTTTAAAAATTAAAAAGACGTGTATATTCAGATGTTTAAATGTGCATGTATTGCTCATCTTTACATGTCAAGTTACCCAAGTCATTGAGTACTTGCTTTATGGTTTTCCAGGCTTTTGGTTTTTATATTCATATATACATGATCATTTATGTGTTATGCCTTATATTTCCTATTAATACTGCATTGATTGTTAGAGACTATAACCTGACGGGGATATCTTTACTTACACTGTCTCGTTTAATTGGGATGACAATAGGATAAAAGTGAGGTTTGGTGCACCCTTGAACCTTGTTTAAACCCCAACGGCCCTTTTTGCCACTAACCGTTCCAAGACGGTAGCCCTAGTGTCAACCATTTTATGTTTGTGATGTCGTGGCTTGCCTTTTAGTCATCTGTATAATTGTTGTTTGTTTCTATAATTGCTTTTGGTTGTCCTTGAATGCTGCATTTTCTGTTCGACCTTTATATCTATTTGTATTTATTTCCTTTTCAATAGTCGTCTTGGTATCGTTGATTTTCAAGTCCTGCCCATCAGGTATTGATCTGGCACTACAAAACATCTCTGAAAATATTGTATTTCTTAAATTAACAGTCCAATGAACCACACTCATGTATTACTGTTATGGCACCCGTAGCGACTGCACACATTGTATACATGAATAACACACTTATCAACCAAACTCATGTATTGCAAGCTGCACACCTCAAACCAACAAAACAGACTCATAAGATATTAATTATCATTTATAAGAGCGACGTGTTGTCTTTAGATTCTAAGCTCTAACTAATATTTTCTCAAACAAATGACAAGTGCCTATAATATACGTACGAAAAGTAAACATATTAAATCATCAACTGGCACACAGGAGAATCACGAGGGTGGACTGTACACTAATTGACACATGATATACTTACGGAAAGTGAACATATTAAATCATCAACTGGCACACAGGAGAATCACGAGGGTGGACTGTACACTAATTGACACATGATATACTTACGGAAAGTGAACATATTAAATCTTCAACTGGCACACAGGAGAATCACGAGGGTGGACTGTACACTAATTGACACATGATATACTTACGGAAAGTGAACATATTAAATCATCAACTGGCACACAGGAGAATCACGAGGGTGGACTGTACACTAATTGACACATGATATACTTTCGGAAAGTGAACATATTAAATCATCAGCTGGCACACATGAGAATCACGAGGATTGGACTGTACACTAATTGACACATGATATACTTTCGGAAAGTGAACATATCAAATCATCAACTGGCACACAGAAGAATTATATGAGGAGTGGACTGTATACTAATTGACAAATGATTTACTTACGGAAATTGAAAATATTAAATCATCAACTGGCACACAGGAGAATCATGAGGAGTGGACTGTACACTAATTGACACATGATATACTTACGGAAAGTGAACATATTAAATCATCAACTGGCACACAGAAGAATTATATGAGGAGTGGACTGTACACTAATTGACAAATGATGTACTTACCGAAAGTGAACATATTAAATCATCAAACTGAACACAGGAGAATCACGAGGAGTGGACTCTGCACTAACTGACACGTGACATATTCACGGAAAGTGATCGACTGGCACACAGGAAAATCATGTGGAATGGACTGTACACTAATTGATACATGATATACTTACGGAAAGTGAACGTATTAAATCATCAGCTGGAGCACAGGAGAATCATGAGGAGTGGACTGTATACTAATTGACACATGATTTACTTACGGAAATTGAAAATATTAAATCATCAACTGGCACACAGGAGAATCATGAGGAGTGGACTGTACACTAATTGACACATGATATACTTACGGAAAGTGAACATATTAAATCATCAACTGGCACACAGAAGAATCATATGAGGAGTGGACTGTACACTTATTGACAAATGATATACTTACGGAAAGTGAACGTATTAAATCATCAGCTGGAGCACAGGACAATCATGAGGACTGGAATGTACACTAATTGGCACATGCTATATATAGGGAAAGTGATCGTATTAAAACATCAGCTGGCACACAGGAGAATCATTAGGAGTGGACTGTACACGATATTTTTACGGAAAGTGATCATCAACTGACACACAGGAGAATCATAAGGAGTGGACCAGTGGACCGTACGCTAATTGACACATGATCTACTACATTACGCGGTCCCGCCTTAGTTCCATTAAGTGATGGGAAAGCTTATATTAGCAGGAACTTATAACGGATATTTCAACAATAAAGCACTTTTAAAAACATTATTGATTGAAAAAATGCAATAACCTGTTTAAAATTACCTATCACATATTTTAATTTTACACTATGCAAACTTTTTAATCCGAAATTAAGGTTTTGTTTCATACTCCAGCCAACCCCGTTTTCGCTTCTTGGAGAAGGTGTTGGAGGGGGTATGAACGTCAAGATGCGGGCCACATAATTTCTGCTTACGGAAGGTGAACGTATTAAATCATCAATTTTCATACATGAAGTAGACGCAACTAGACATACTGGTATTGACCGGAATAATTTGTTTTCTTCATTCATGGTAATGAAAAAGATGTATTAAACTGTGAAAGAGAAACTTGAGTTTCATTTTGACAAGCAGGACTACAGCATGTTCAGCGCATTGCTGTTTATATAGGTTATAGACCTACTTATGTAACGATGATCTGCGTCGTAAAAAGGTGTTCATGTCTGACTGACTGCGTTTTGTACTGTGGTTTCTATAGGACCATTTTATTTTTTTTTGTCAGCCAGTTTGTGTTGAGATGTCGCATGTATTGCTTTTTATTAATAAATACTGGAACATTGTATCGTTTTGTTGTAATGCATGTTTTTGTTGTCATGCATGTTTTTGTTGCATGTTTCTGTTGTAATGCATGTTTTTGTTGTAATGCATGTTTTTGTTGTAATGCATGTTTTTGTTGTAATGCATGTTTCTGTTGTAATGCATGTTTTTGTTGTAATGCATGTTTTTGTTGTAATGCATGTTTTTGTTGTAATGCATGTTTCTGTTGTAATGCATGTTTTTGTTGTAATGCATGTTTTTGTTGTAATGCATGTTTTTGTTGTAATGCATGTTTCTGTTGTAATGCATGTTTTTGTTGACTTTGTTCTGAGAAAGCTACATTTCCTGTGAGCCAAGTATCTAAAATGTGAGAGAAATTCATTTAATCGGTAGATTTTTGAATTTCATTCTCTATTATATAGATAGGTAACGCGTTCCATCCATTAGACATGTTATGGCGAAGAAAATTATGTAAAGGATACATTCCTTCTAGTATGCAATGTGACTGTACTACATGACCTTATTAAACAAACTTGTAATAATTTAATAATTTATAAACAGAAATATTTGTATAAGTAGTGTTCTTATTTTCATTCAAAAAGGTAAATACGATTTCAGAACCATCTGTTCATTCTAACAAGCCAAGATTTAAGAAATAAAATATTTCCAGCGGGTTCGAATCCCACTGGGAGCTCGACTTGTAAGTAAGGAAGTGTTGATTCTTACGTAAGGCGGGAGGTGTACAGTACTGGTTCTACCCAGGAAAAGTGGGTGGTCTGCCTCCACCACAAAAAAATCGACCGTCATATATAACCTTACATGTGTTGAAAATGACGTAAAACACCATACAAACAAACTAACAAACAAACACATATTGTCCCAGATCAATACCTGGTGGGCGGTACTTGAAGTTCATCGATACCAAGGGCCGCAGGCCCGCGGTTTCGACGTGTTTCAAGTCCCAAACAGCAGGTTTTGATCTCGCACAATATAAAACCGCTGAACATAATTTATTTATTATCTAACATGGAGTTTTATGTATCATGAAACACATTTTGTCGAGAGATTGCACAAAATACAAACAAATTCTCCCAATTTACATTTTATGCCTATCTCTCAACATCAAACGAGAAGAATACACAGCTTCATCCTATTTACATGTGTTGTTGGAACATAGCGTCGCTCTATTTATCAGAATTATGGGGGAGAATGCCCCCAGCCCCCCCCCCCCCCCCACCCACCCCCACACCCCTACAGTGCTTAGAAATTAAGCGGGCCTGCAGCTTCAAAAAGGCCAGCAACTCCCTTGTCTATGGCCATCAAACAAATCATTCACCTCAATTGACCGGAGTAACATATACTATATTAAACTGCAATTCGAAGACCAGCCTTGTAATTGTGAATTGAATGTTGTTTAACGGCTCATCAACACAGTATAGGTTATTTAAAACCGCCTTAGAGAGACGTGAAGGATACATAGGAATCCGGGAACCGTGCTCTACTCTTATTATCGAATATATTCCTATGGTTCTTTAACGTGCTCGGAGGATAGACCGATACACGGGACCGCCCGGTTTAATTCCCCATCCGACGAACGAGGTTAAGGGAAAGTGTCTTGCCGAAGAACACACCGACGAAACTCAGTGGCACCACGGAGGATTGAACCCGCGGCCACCAATTATAAATCCGCCGCGCTACCGACTGCGGATCAGCCTTGTAACAAATAGTACTATTTAACAACTAAAATAGCAACAAAAACCAGAATGTTCACATCACAAAACGTGTAAAATAATTCATGAAGATTCAAATGAATACAATATTTATTTAATGATTCATTGAACCCTCCAGGTTAGGACAATTACATTCTTTAAATAATCAGTCCTTCATTTGGAAGAAGAAGAAGAAGAAGAAGAAGAAGAAGAAGAAGAAGAAGAAGAAGAAGAAGAAGAAGAAGAAGAATACGATCCGATCTTGCATAAATGTTTTACACTATCCACCACCTGCCATTTATCTCAAAGCAAATATCTGTGCTGAGAGTCATGCTATATTCTTCTACAAGCCAACAACTTTAATTAAGACCGACTATGATATGGAAGAGCGCGATAGAAAAAAAACATAACAATTAATCGCATGAACGGGGAGATATTTTACCACCGCCAAACTGTACAAGTACTTCAGTTGTGAATACAAAAATGAGGGAAATAGTCCTAAAGAAACCGCAATGACATTGAATGTCCACACTGTACTACAAACTAAACAAAATGAGCAAACAAAATATTCAATAAATATGACAATACGCAACACAAATGGTGGTGAATACACGGTTACCGACTTGGAACGGTCAGTAGGTAATACGACCTTAGTGGTCGAAGTAATTCAATGACATCTTAAACTGAGATCGCATTTAAAGTTAAACATCTTTAAACACCACACAGACAATTTAACTATTAGCTAGGGATCAAAATGTTCGGACGTAGACAGAATGGACAAAAGCACCAAACTTTCTGTGATAGTAATTGGTAGTCTAACTTTAAAATCGGAAAGTGTTCCCAAGGTCACAGGTCATTCTGTTACTATTTTCGCACATTTCAAAAATGAAAGAAAGAAGATTTACAGAATTGTTTTATTTTGTTTTTGTCTTAGATGGAAGTTCCTCTATAATATATTAAATGCTCCCAAACCCTCCCCCATGTTACCTATTTTTAGCATAAAGCAAAATGCTTAAATATAGCAATACATGTATATTCTTAATTATGGCTTAACCCAAAAACTATTTAAAAATAATCTTTTATTCTATTTTTGGCTTAGATTTAAGCTGCTCTGTAATATTATAAATGGCCCAATCACTCACCTCACCCCATCCCACTCCATGTTTCTATGCATAGCACATTTCAAAATGGCCGCCATCCAAATGCTTAAAGATATAAAGATATTCTTAATTATGGCTGAACCCAAAGACCATTTACATTGAAATGTTTTATTTTTGGTTTAGATTTAAGCTCCTCTATAATATATTAACTGTTATTTTACTTTTGTTGAGGTTAAGACTCCTATTTAGCATATTAAAAGTCATTCTATCCAGATTGCATTATGATACACCTGTGATGTAAGTATCCACCCACATATTTATAGAACATAGGACAGCGGGTTTCAAGTTGCCTACACCCATACAGTCTCAAACAGGCCATACTTATGCCACACGTTAGATTGTTCAGAACATAGAGAATAGGGGCTCAAATTACCCACACCCATTACCTTTAATGTTACATGGACGGATATACAGAAGCAGTGTGCTTCAAGTTACCTACATCCAAACAGCCATACATGTCATGTTAACACGTAAGAATGCCTACGTATTGCACAGAACATAGATATAGATGCAGAAAGCTTCCAGTTGCCCACATCTACGAATTGTGCATAAAGTAGAGGCAGTGTGATTCAAGTTACCTTCACTCCTTCAAATACGGGCCACACCTGTCTTTTTACAAGACAGTATATACCCACATATTTTTCAAAGGAGCATAGTAACAATGGGCTTCAAATTGCCCTAACTCAAACAAATATAGACCATACCTATCAGGTAACACATATAAATATACCCATGTATGTTACGAAACAAAGAGGCAGTGGCAGTGGCTGCCTACACCCAAACAGATACACGCCATACATGTCACGTTAACACAATTCATAATAACATAGAATCAGAAGGCTTGCGTATAGACAGCGGGCTTCCAACTACCAACACCTTAACTGTCATGTTACACGAAAGTATATATTCATGTATTATACAGGAGGCTTCAAATCACTCACACACAAGCAGATAAAGGCAATACCTGCCATGTTAACTATTAAAAATACCCACGTATTGAACGGAACATAGATGCAGGACTAAATTTCAAGTTGCGCACACATGCGTAGTGTGCATAACGTATACACCCACATATTGTACAGAGCCAAGAGGAAGCGGGTTTCAATCTGCCGACACTCATACAGATACATGCCATTCTAGTCGTGTTACAATTAGGTATATAGACCATGAGCCAGACAATTTTTCGCTACCATCTCAGATGGCAAAATCTTACTGGTACCATGTTATGGAGTACATTGTAGAGAAAGAAAAAATATATGATAGCAGTGCAAACAGCATAGCTGTTTCGTGCTATTAGAGTTATCTCCCCCTTTTAAATAAAAATCAGGTTTCTTTAAAGTTTTAGTTTTCTCTGAGACCTTAAGTGCTAAAGGTCTAATATTTTGCATGTGCATAAGCTTATAACCTGCTACAAACACAAATTAAAATGGTGTCATATTTGGCCCCGTCCCTGGGGATGCATATTTACATAGAGTTATATAGGACAATAGTTTAAAAACAAACCTTTTCTGGAACTACAAGACGTCTAATATTTTGCATGTAGTAGTAAGTCTTTAGTCCTCTACCAAATTTGCTAAAATGGTGACCCTGGGTCATGTTTGGAAACACCCCAGGGGTCACATATTTACATACAGTTACATATAAATCTTTAAAAACAATCTTCTCTGAAACTACCAGAGATAGATGTCTAATAGTTTGCATGTAGCATAAGCTTATGGTTCTCTACTAAGTCTGTTCAAATGGTGACCCATAAATTGACTCAGGTTTGGTCCTGCTCTGTGGGTCACACTTTTACATTGATTGAGTAAAGCCATTAAAAAAAATCCTTTAAAAATCTCCGAATCTACATGAGCTAAGTGTCTAATATTTTGCATGTAGTATATGCTTATGATTCTTTAACTTGTTTGTTCAAATGGTGATACTGGGGTAAAATTTGACCCCAGTCCCGGTTTTATATAGAGTTATATTAGGAAATTTCTGTTGTAATTGTTTCTTTAACATATGAGCACTTTGAAGCGAGGCCTAGGCGATGCCCTTTGGCCTCTTGTTTATGACTGACTTGCAGCTGTACACTTCTTTTATAAAATCATTTCAGAGTTATGTTTAAGAACAGCAATATGTATCAAGAATGGGATTTTTGATGAGGTATTACATTATAAAGACCTAATTTAATTAAATCAATTGAAACTGTTATCGTCAGTAAATGTCTATTTCAACGATGTTTACAAGTCGCATATTTTATAAATCAACCCACTAAAACCACAAAGGAGACCGCTGCACTGTCATGGCAAACAATTTATAGACCAACTGGGTATTCACATGAAGCGTTGGATAAAATACTTTGACTACTCTAGCTTTGTCAGCAGCATTGTCAGCAGCTATATATACATAAAATGAGAAAAAGAAATCCTATATAAACCACAACACTCCAACCAAGGCAATTGCATCGTAGGATAACACTGTACAACAAACTAAATAAAAACAGTCAACTTAAATAGTCAATGAATGGGACAATATAGATAAATAGTGGTGAATACATGACAAACGACTTGGAACGACCAGTAATCATCAGTAATCAATACGGCCTATTGGTTAACTTAAATCGCTATTAAAGCTTCTTGACAAGATAGTGTAAATAAAAATATATCTCATGAAAAGGAAATCTTTAACAATACAGTCAACACCCAGAAAAAAATATTAAACGATACACTTAAACGTTTTTGTAAATATATATAAAAATACTGAATTAGAAAAACATCCGAATGCATCCATAATGATACTGAATAACTAAAGCAGTTGCAGCCAAAGAAAAAAAATATAAGATACGATAAAAAAACTTAGGCACGGAAGTTCATGCACCTGCCTCCTTTTCAGAGTTTAAATGACCTATATTGTTAATTCTGAGTTGTTTGTTGTACAAATGTACACCCTTTAGTCGCACAAAGTACTATGAGGAAAACCATATTATTGTAATAGTTAGTACCGGTATGTCAGATATAGTTTTCTGAGTATTCAAATGTATACTATCCCGATATCCTTGGTACCGATCCTTATGTGTAAGCGTGTTTTATTTTTTGTTGCTGTTGTTATTTTAACTAACTTCAATATTGTAATTTTAAGTAAGACTATAATGAAAGGAAAAAGAAACGCATGATCAAAAAATTGCCTATACTATACTATTATACACACCTAATTCCACGTAATATTCCAGATATATATCAATGTGTTTTGTACAAAAAGGGGCTACAACTAATTGCAGAAAGGTAACTCTGTCATGTAGAAGACATTTTAATCAAAGTATACTTAGAGAAATTTATAAATGTCGAAGTTTCACTTGAAAAAGTCAAGCCATTTCAGTATTGTGTTTAATGTTAAGATATTGAAACGTTTAAAGCCTACGTTTGCACACCTGCTTGAGCCAAATTCTGTCGATAATGAAACTTTAAAGGGCTAACCATAATTATATTCGGTGCTGTTTAAACTTTCTTTCCGAAAGGACGGGCCTAATGTCGCCCTGTACCATTCGATTAGCAGTAGCATATTAAACATACAATATATAGCGGAAATACCCATTATGCGTTTCTTTTTCTTTTCGGTATATTACAAGGGTAGCAACCTACCTACGTCACGCGCACTCGCTAAAACGGATCAGTTTTGGCGCGTGCGCGTGACGTAGGTTGTTACCCTTGTATTAACTGTTATTTGAACGAGATATGATATGAGTACTATTAATTGTCTTTTATTATTCCAAAGACTTTTCCATTAATTGATATTACCAATCAAAACGTAGCAATGGGATGGACATATATAAGGTTTACAGACATGTTGCAACTCATGACAGTCCATGAACTCCAGCCATTTTGATGGCACGGTGGACTTGAAATCCGGAGAACCCGGGTTCAAGCCACCGAGTTTCGGCGGTGTGTTATTTGGCAAGATAATTTTCCTCGTGAAGACAGAGGTAGCCGCTAAGTCTGATCGGGACGTACATTAGGCGGCCCTGTGTATCGGAGTCTATCATTTAAGTTAAAGAACCCAGTAATCTATTTGTTATTAAGAATATGGCAGTTTCCCGGATTCCAAACTATAGCTCCCCTCTCTCTGGGGCGGGTCTTAATGACATATAATGTGTTGATAATCCATTTAACAACATCCAATTCATTCAATTATGTTTCTTTTAAAGCGCATCTTCAATAAATTCACACTCACAAGTAAAAGTAAAAAGTATACTTTTTGTCAACAACAAAAAATAAGTAAATACTAATATTGAGATCAATGAGGACAGTTTATGGCAATACATAGACCCCTGTGTGATAGTCTTTGTCATGTCACAACTACCCCCGTCATTGGCAATAAACTTTCGATCTGTTTTAGGTGATAGTTATTGAGTTTGCACTATTTCAGCATGCACAAAAATGTTTTGACTATAATAAAATGAAAAGAATATGTTGAGAAGGTGTTAATGTAACAACTGTACCAATTCTAACAAATAGTTCCCATGGTTAGTAGTTAGTACCATAGTCTATATATTACCGTTAAGCGTCTTCAATGTTTTTCGTGCAAATGCATGTAATAGTTTCATATGCATACTGCTTTATTGTGATTCATGTGGGAATGGTAATTCAAACTGGTGTTAAACATCGCTAAAATAGACATAAATTGCAATTAAAGGCATTAAAATAGACATCGAATTGGATTTTTTGTTTCCATGTGTTAACTATTGCTTCGTGTCTTTATGTGTAATACATATTCAAAATGTCTTAGTCATAATACGTATTGAATAAGGCATACACCTAAAATGGACATATAAAAAGTTGAAACACTCGCATTTCCCTTATCTAGAATCCTTTGAACTGTTTGTGTCTTTTGAACAATATATGCATATATCATAAAATTAAAATAACTGATGTTGCAATTATTCTACGGAAGACTTACACTTCCTGGTCGATGCATGTATCCTTTTTCCGGCTTATTGAACTTATATATGCCAATGCATAACAAATGTGTCAATAGTGGGTGGGGTAATTTAACTTCCAATTTTAAGCAAAATAGTGATTTTTAGCAGAATGTTATGCTGAAACAAAGCTTATTTATTCTGTATTAAACTAATATGTATTATAAACTTAATTGCATATTTTAAAATTATATTAACAATTGTCAAAAAAATAATAATGTACAAAACTGAACATCCAAAATTTAATGCCAATGCTACAATGATACATCTATTATTGTTCGAACTATTTAAACTACACGTTCCAGATTGGTATCATGGAAAAATGTCATCTACAGACATAGTTCTTTCCAAAAAATAATGACAGAATTTGCCACCTGAATTGGTAGCAATATCGAAAATGTCGGGTCGTGGCTCAAGGCCTAATATACCCACGTAGTGTAAAGAACATACTTGTAGATGCAGAAGGCTTCAAGTTGTCCACTCTCATACAGATACAGGCCATGCCTGTCATGTTGCATGTAAGATCACAACCACACAGTAGACACAGCATTGAGACAGTGGGCTTCAAGTCACCCACACTTATACATGTATACAGACCATACCTGACAGTAATGTCGGATTGCATGTAAGCCCACACCCACGTATGGTATGAAAATAGAGTCAGAATGCTTGAAGTATCCAATGCTTTTTCACATATAGGCCATACTTGTCAATTTACACGTAAGTATACACCCATATATTCATTGTATTGTACAGCATATAGCTTCAGAAATCTTCAGGTAGCCCATACTCATACAGATTTAGGCAATATCTATCATGTTACACCACATATTGTACAGAACATTGATACAGTGAAATTAAAGCTACCAACACTCATATAGATACAATCCATACATGTCATGTGACCATACCAACGTATTGTACAGACTAACATAGAATCAGAAGGCGTCAAGCATATACACATACAGATACATGCCATACCTGTAATGTTACAAGTAATTACACACCTACCTATTGTAAAGAACCTAGAGTAGCGGTCTTCAAATTACTCATTCCCACACAGAGTCAGGACACACCTGTCACGTTACACGTAAGGCGCATATTTGTACAGAACATAGACAAGCATGTTTCAATATACACACACGCATACATGTACAGGCCACACCTATCATGCTACTCGCAAGACCCATCCAAGATGGATTATATCTAATGTTCCCTACTTATTATAAAAAGATTTAAACAAAAACACAGTAAATAAAGAAAACTAATACAAATACGTTTTTTTATTGAATTATTTCAGAAAGCAGCAATTTTGTTTTACTTTACATTACTACTTTGCTTTGCAGTGCTTTACTTTACTTTACTCTTTACTCTAATTTACTTTACTTTGCTTTGCTTTGCTTTACTTAACTTTACTTTACTTTACTTTGCTTTACTTTACTCTTTACTTTACTTTACTCTTTACTCTAATTTAATTTACTAAGGCTTTGCTTTGCTTTGCTTTACTTTACTTTACTCTTTACTTTACTTTACTCTTTACTCTAATTTACTTTACTTGGCTTTGCTTTACTTTACTCTTTACTTTACTTTACTTTACTCTTTACTCTAATTTACTTTACTTTGCTTTGCTTTGCTTTACTTTACTTTACTTTACTTTTTACTTTACTCTTTACTTTACTCTTTACTCTAATTTACTTTACTTGGCTTTGCTTTACTTTACTCTTTATTTTACTTTACTCTTTACTCTAATTTACTTTACTTTAATTTGCTTTGCCATGCCTAGCTTCGCATCGCATCGCATCGCCACGCCTCACCTCACCTCACCTCCCTTCCCTTCCCTTCCCTTCCCTTCTCTTACCTTCACTTTATTGCACTTCACTTCCTTTCCCTTCACTTCGTTTCACTTTGCGCTTTGCGAAGTGAAGTGGCACTTTGCTTCGCTTCGCCTCGCCTAGCCTCGCTTCACTTCACTTTACTTTTACTTCACTTCACTTCATTTCCTTCCCTTTTCCTTCCTTCCTACCTTCCAAGGTATCATTACACCGAGAGTGCCATAAGAAATTAGGAATATTCTCACATTTCATAATAATATATAAAATACTGTTTAACCCTAAGAAATGCATTTAAGGATTCACGAACATTTGGGGGATCCTTTTAAAAATAAGATGAAATGCATAAAATATCATTATACCTAATATGGTAAAAGAAAATAAGCGATACGCTAAAAACAATATTTGTATTGAACTATTCCAGAAATCAGCAGTTTTAGTTGTTTAGTTTTTTTACTCTTGTTTCCATTTTTTTTGTCAGAAGACCCATATTTATTCCTTTATTTATTTATCATTTCATAGAAAAATATGAAAACACTCAAATGGGTAAATAAATTAATGATAAGCATTTAAAATATATTTGTATTCAATTATTTCAGAAATCAGCAGTTTTAGTTATTTTTCCAATATGTTGACCCAAACAAAATACATTTACCTTTTTTTACTCTTTTTTTCCATATTTTTTGTCAAAAGACACACATTTATCCCTGTATTTATTTATTATTTCATAGAAATATATCATTACACTTAAACGGGTCAATAAAATAATGAATAAGCATTTAAAATACATTTTTATTGAATTATTCCAGAAATCAGCAGTTTTAATTATTGTACCAACATTTTGACCCAAAAAAATACATTTACAGATTTACGAACCTTTGGGGACCCTTTTAAAAATATGGGGAAATATATAACATACATTTGAGGAAAGTTTTTGGTGCTTTTGGGTAGATTGGGTACTAAAACCGGGGTTCTGGTACCTAGCTAATAAACAATAAGGACATGATAACTATACAACATGGGTCCTTACACTCAAAGTGGTGTGATCACAGTTAAACGTACTGTCGGAAATGTCAACGTACTGAATAACAACCGTGCAGACATAGTTGAGACTCTACCCATAGTTTTCTTTTAAACAGATCAATCATTGTACTTATGGTGTATTAATATATCGTGGATAAAGGTAGACGATTCTTCAAAATATATGATTGCTTAATAAAGTTTTAATATGTGATATTTTATAAAACTATCTTCAAAAGGTAAAGGATTTTATTTTAACATAATTGGTTCTTGGTATATCATTTAAGACTAGAGGCAAACAATTAAAACGAGTTGTGTATATTAAATACAGCTTTTCGTAAAACCCTGCATATTTTTAAAAAAATAATGTAACCCGGACTTCCGTTATATGCGGAGTCATGTATGCAAATCAAATTATGTTTATGACAATTCAGCATCAAATGCATGTTTATTCGACTATCACATACAATACCTTTAAAGTGTAACTGTTGATAACATTGTATTTGGTTAAAGGACGGCTATCTAACTAAGGGTCAATATATACATGATGATTATACATTATAATGATGTGTAACATATTCACTGATTATTTTGGACAAAATGTTATCTTCAATAAGTGTAGGGATATTTAGTTTAATGTTCATAATAATAACAGTCGGAGTTTCTTCAATAAGCCATTTTTCTCGACACGATTTAAACATTTGTTGCATTAAAGACGAATGGGAGGGGCTTATGTATTTGGAAGTCGGCGATGCATTCAAAATGCCACAAAATCAAAATGATAACGATTTGATTGTTTTCGGTGTGAACGCTTCTGTGCATGCGGCATTTAGCTTTCCCAGGAAAAAGGTCTACTTCAACATTCATGGCATTGTTGGATCGACGCTAAATCCACCCACACCTTACGATGCAACTTATTTGTACGATTTCGAAACAGTAAGAATTTTTATTACTCATACAAAAACATTTAAATTCATTCGCAAACATTGAATATAATATTATATACCATGTTTACGTGCTGGTAGATCTCAAGAAAACGATATCTGAAAATAAACAACCTTTATAGAAAAGAAAAGAATGTCTGCTTAATGGCGCGAAAAGGCTACAAAACAAACAGAAAAGTCTTAAATTGGAATTACTTCACAGCCGACAATATAAAATGTCTTCTCGCGGTTAACTTGCCATATTTTCTTAGTTGAAATTCTGTCTCTGTCTTTTCGTTATGTCGTTCTTTTTTCCTTTCATCTTTTCTTTTCGTTCTGTACCTTGCAATCGAAACAGTTTGTTACTTTTTTAGCTCGACTATTCGAAGAATAAGAGAGCTTATTTAATCACCCCGGCGTCGGCGTCGGCGTTGGCGTCGGCGTCGACGTCGGAGTCGGCGTCGGCGTCGGCGTCCCACATCAAGGTTTGCGTGTAAGCTGTGTTTACAAGTCTATATCTCTTACATTTTTTATCCTACCACAACCAAATTTGTTCACTGGGCTTCCTTGTAGTATTATCTTAAGGGCTGCATAAGCAATTTTGGTTCATGTAACCCATGGGCTCCTATGGAACGCAAATTATGATAGCCCATAATATGTGCCCCATTTCACATCAAATTTTGCGTGTAAGGTGTGTTTACAAGTCTATATCTCTTACAATTCTTACCCTAGCACAAATAAATTTGGCCATTAGGCTTCCTTATAGCATTATCGTAAGGGCTGCTTAAGTAATTTTGGTTCCTGTAACCCCTTGGCTCCCATGGAACACAAATTCTGATAGCCCTTAAAATATGTCTGTTTCACATCAAATTTTGCGTGTAAGCTTGGTTTCCTTATAGTATGTTGTAAAGGGTTGGATAAGAAATTTTGTCTTCTGCAAATTCTGGGCTCTCCATGGAACCCATGATTTTTTTTTGACATATTTCTGTCAGCTTTTGTCAATTCTTACATTTATATGTTTGCACCCTCCCGCCCCCCCCCCCTCCCTCCCCACCACCCCCCCCCCCTCCCACGACCTCTCACCCCATCACCCCATCCACCACGCCCCACACTTGAATTATTTTTTTTTAAATATATTTCTGTGTTGTTTTAGTCGATTCTTACACATATATGTTGCAACCTCCCTGCCCCCACCACCCCACCCACCCCGCCCTCTCACCCCATTAACACCCCCCCCCCCCCCCCACCCCCACCCGCCCCAGACTTGAAACATTTTTTTATTTTTTTTTGCATATTTCTGTGTTGCTTTTGTCAGTTCTTACACATATATGTTGCAACCCTCCCTGCCCCCCTCCCCTCCCGCCTCTCACCCCACCCACCACGCCCACACTTGAATTTATTTGTTTACATATTTCTTTGTTGTTTTAGTCAATTTTTACACATATATCTTGCCCCATTCCCCCCCAAACCCACTCCTGCCTCTCACCCTCACACCCCGCTCCACCCCCCACCCCACCCCACCCCACCCCCTCTTGAAACTATTATATATTTTTTTTACATATTTCTGTGTTGCTTTGTCAATGTCTTACACATATATGTTGCAAACCCCCTCCCCCGCCCCCCCACCCTCTCACCCCATCACCCCATCAACCCACCCCCACCCCGCCCCACACTTGGAACTTTTTTATTTTTTACATATTTCTTTATTGTTTAGTCAATTCTTACACACATATGTTGCCCCCCCCCCCACCCAGCCCACTCCCGCCTCTCAGCCCCCGCTCACCCCCACCCAACCTCCACTTGAAAATCTAATTTTTGTTGTTGTTTTTTTTATATATTTTTGTGTTGTTTTAGTCTATTCTTACACATATATGTTGCAAACTTCCCGTCCCCCAACCCCCCACCCCGCCTCTCAACCCCAACCCCGCCTCTCACCCCCGCCCCCCCCCACCACCATCCCACTCCCGCCTCTCACCCCCGCTCCCCCCACCCAACCCCCACTTGAAAATCTAATTTTGTTGTTTTTTTTTTTACATATTTCTGTGTTGTTTTAGTCATTTCTTACACATATATGTTGCAAACTTCCCGTACACCAACCCCCACCCCGCCTCTCACCCCCCACCCCGCCTCTCACCCCCCCCCCCCCCCCCCTCCCCACTTGAAACTTTTTTTTTTTACATATTTCTTTGTTGTTTTGGTCAATTCTTACACATATATGTTGCCCCCTCCTCCCGCCCCCAACCCACTCCCGCATCACCCCCCCCACACACACACACACACACACACACACACACTCCCCACACTTGAAACTTTTTTTTTACGTATTTCTGTGTTGCTTTTGTCAATTCTTACACATATATGTTGCCCACTCACCGCCCCACCCCCCACACCCACCCCACCTACACCCCCCCCCCCCCCCACCCCAGATTTTTTTTTTTAAATATTTCTTTGTTGTTTTAGTCAATTCTTACACATATATGTTGCACCCTCCCCCCAGCCCCCAACTCACTCACGCCTCCCCCCCGCACCCCCCACCCCACCCCCACTTGAAACCTTTTTTTTTTATACATATTTCTGTGTTGCTTTTGTCAATTCTTACACATATATGTTGCCCCATCCCCGCCCCCCTCCCCACCATCCCCGCCTCTCACCCCGCCCCACTTGATTTTTTTTTCTTCATATTTCTTTGTTGTTTTAGTCAATTCTTACACATGTTGCCCTCCCCACCCCACACCTCTACCCCATCCCCACTCAAACACGATTTTTTTATATTTTTTTCTTTATATTTTTGTGAATTATTACATAGCCTCTTACACATATATGTTGCCCTCACCATCCCCACTCCCCCCACCATCCACCCCCGCCTCTCTCCCACCCCCACCCCGCACCCCACTCAAAACTCGATTTTTTTTATTTATTTATTTTTTTTACATATTTCTGTGTAGTTTTGGTCAGTTCTTACAAATAGTTATGTTGTGCTCCCAATCCCACCCCACATTGGTGTAGCCTTGTTTTCTGATGGTATATACTAACTATAAATTTATTATTCTCCGAAAAATCGAATAGTCGAGCTGCGCTGTTCTCCGACAGCTCTTGTTAAGAGTTGCAGTGCATCATAGGCATACACATATGATTTATATGTCAATGAACCAACATTACCTGCTGTTAGTACTGGTGCATAAGTAGGCGATTTAAAACAAACTACATTTTACATTGGATGCCAATTTTCAGTAGTCACAAATACAATGAATTGAAATCCAGTTGTATCGTTCCGTTAACCCATCATATTAGACTATAAATGGACAGCAGTCGCAAATTCCAGACATACCTCGACCAGGGAGAGAATCTACAGGGTATATATCTGCAGCATTGTAGCCAAAATATCGTATCTACTGAGCCATCGAGACTGCTAAGAAACACCGTTGATGCACTGTGTCAAATTCCCTTGAAATTAGCAAATGGAAATCGTTTAAATCACAACGACAGATCGAAACTGGAACCATCGTCCGGAAGGCCCGACTAATATAACTCCACTGGGCTGGGACTATAGAAACGTAACTGTAAAGTGTCAAGAGGGTTGCTTCGAATCTAGAAGAGAAAAAAAGTGAACATGGATTATCATGGTTTAGGTTTGATGAACTTGGCATCTTACCATCGCCAGTCTATCAGTGCAGTTCCATGCGTGTGACTACAAACTTGTAAAGTTGTAGTGCGAACAATGTTTACTATTGCAGTTCATGAAATTAATTATATTGACCCGAAAAATGAATATAGGGCCATCATTTCACTTATAAACAGTTAACTAGTAACGATTCATGAGTGGGTCTACATGTATTGAAAAGTTATAGAACCGACAACATTTTTCATTATCATGTCATGGTGACCTTGACGTTAAAGCCATTGACTTACAATGGACATTCAACCTGAAACGTGGCATGTAGATATATCTTGAACTACCCGTGCAGTGTCATACAGATATTGAACTATCTTTACAGGTTGGCATACTTTCTAGGCTAATGAAATCCCTATGTTCAATTCAAAAACTGAAACATATTTAATGATATGTGACACTGTTAACTCCGCCAACCACATGCGAGTTTGTATCGGTGTAAAAATGTATAGAATTTTAGAACTTCGACTTGGATGCAGAAGTGGGGACTGGTGTATAGTCAAGTTCTGTAATTACTTAAAAAGAGTATGTCCCTTTACAATCTCTTCAGCTTTTAGCACAATTTGCTCACAGGAAGTTGGATATTACAACTCTGCATGTCTAAGAGTAACAATTTGCATACTCACTAGTCTGAACCCTTACTGTAAATCACTGTTAGACATACACTGCATGAGCAAATTGTGTTATTCAATTAAATATCAGGTGGAGAGGCCCGCTCAATAAAGCTTCTGTCTGAAGTAAACATATAAAGCAGGTTTTTCAGTAATTGTGTTGTTGTTTTTGTTGTTCCAAAACAATAAAGAATTACCAGAAAAGTTTTGTATTTAGTACAGCTAAATTATTAACTTACATATTTCTTCATTGAAGTCAAGAATATTGTATTTTTTAGCTTTAACCTAGATAATATTCAATATAGCAATGGTAAAAAAGGCAATAGTTTTATCTGGCCTGAACTTATATACCTGAACTGCTCGGTCATGTAGCATGTCAGCAGTAAATAAGCAAGCTTTCCATGCTTTTTCAATGACAAGTTAGCGTTGGGAAATATGTCTTTACAAGCTCTTCGGTTTTGAGATAAGAAAAGTATTTTGCTCACTATGACAACGCTGTGTTTCCCATTAAAGGGAAGCAAACCATGTTACCCAACGGGTCTATATTGCTACCTTGATGTCGTCGTTTTCTTATAATATTAATCAATAATATAGTGTAAACAACTGTGTCAACTTATCCAAGGCCATTTAGTTCTAATAAGTAACAGATAGAAGTTTCTGGATGAGTAAATAGAATGTTGATTGTTGATATTTAACTTATTCCAGGTTATTGTTATATTCTAAAACTGTATTACCTTCTATAAGGCATCATATGACAGTTAAGATTATTTAAAAATAACTTGTTTATTTTATTGGAATATTCTAAATGTTCTGTGACAGTATAAATACAACCTTTTGGAGACTGTTGTTTGTTTCAGTATTCAGTATACGACTTGTATCAGGTTTAATATTTGGATTGAGAATTTACTTCAAATTCAGTATAAGTTAAAATACTGGATGTTGTATATTAAGAATATATAAGAGGATAAAAAGTATCGTGCTCATCTATAATACACGTGGCATTGGATTGTTTTGACTATTGTGAATAAATAAGCCAAGACTTGAAGCGAAATTTGATTAAAGGGACACTTGACAACTTTGATTAAAGTGATACTTTACAAATTACTTTAAAGGGACACTTGCCAATATTATTTGGACTTTTATTCGTATATCGGATTTTAAAGATAAACTTGATGCATTTTATGTATTTTCTGTCAATGATTTTTTTCATTGTAGTATTTGAAGTAATTTGCTGATTATATTTTAAAAAAATAGTTGCTGATGGTTTCTCTTCCTTTCTTCAACGGTTACATTTTACCTATAACAATATCCCCACTTAAATGATTTAATCTGTTTTTGTTTTTTGTGTTTTTAAATACGAAAACAAAGGATATTCAGTTTAAACCAGGTGTGATGAGGCCTGATATATAAACCAGGTGTGATGAGGCCTGATATATAAACCAGGTGTGATGAGGCCTGACATATAATAAGTAAAACACGTGTGTTTTTTCCGGCTTTATTTACAAAGTCAAAATAAATTGACATACTTTTCAAAACTATAAATTAATCACGAACAAAGCGTTTCACACAAAAGTACACAAACTTTGTTACGTCCTTGCTTACGTCATTGACAGGCAAAAGGTTTCACGGAGTCTATACGGTGTACGTGAAATATCAAGCAAATCTTTAAGCCGGCTATCGTTTAAATTTTGAATTTTGTGGACCTTAATGCTAGTTCCATTAAATTCAAAATATATCAACGATAACTTGTACTTGTAGTGCCATGCAGACCATGAACTACATGTGAAGTGCCATGCAGACCATGAACTACATGTGAAGTGCCATGCAGACCATGAACTACATGTGAAGTGACATGCAGACCATGAACTACATGTGAAGTGCCATGCAGACCATGAACTACATGTGAAGTGCCATGCAGACCATGAACTACATGTGAAGTGCCATGCAGACCATGAACTACATGTGAAGTGCCATGTAGACCATGAACTACATGTGAAGTGACATGCAGACCATGAACTACATGTGAAGTGACATGCAGATCTTCATGAGTTAGAGCGGAGTTAGAGCAGACACAGTTCGATGTGACATTGACCTTTAACCTAATGACCGAACATATGTATGGGTTATTCTCCAACGTTGACAGTCTACCTGTCAGGTTTCGTGCATATGGTTATCAATAGGACACCGTTTTTCAGTATCGGGTCATGGTAACCTTAATCTTTAAGTTATTGACTCCGATATGTACAGAGGTCATCCTCGCATCATGTTATATTTCACTTGCTAAGATTCATAAGTGTAGCTATACGCCCTGAAGAGTTATAGAGTGGACAATGTTGTGTCTACAGACAGACGGACAGACGGACGGGCATACTTAATCCAGTAATCCGGTATACCACCGCCACTAAACTCCTCCTTTTGTGGGGTATAAAGATGACATTTTAGACCAATAACGCCTCAGACGACAATGTAAAAAGTCGTCTTGTCGCGGTTAAAGTTTCACTTGTTCGAGGTTTAAATGTTGTATTGTCGTCACTTTTTTCTGTTCTGTCGCTGTTTTCGAGCTAAATCCGTTGCCCGTTTGTTCTGTCGTTTTGTTGTAGGTTTATGTTTTTTTGTTTCTTTGTTGTTGTTCTTTTTTATTCTGTAAATTTTCGGCAAAATAATCTTTTGCGGCGAAATAATAGAACGTCGAAAAAGAAGAACCGAGTCACTATGCTAAAGGTCATACTAACCCGCCAAAACTGTATCGTATTCGGCGATTTCAAAATTTCCCCTTTCATATTATTTTTAATTTTATTTTAATTAGGCATATTTTAGAAATGCGTTCTATTTTTTCAGGGAACTTCGTACATTTATTCGGTACAAGACGACAACTGTCAGAAAGGCCAGATTCTTCTGAATATGACAAGGCTGTGTGTTCCTCGTATGTACATTGTATTTGTTTCATTTAATTTAATTCGAAATGATATACGTTCTTTGTTCATGTAACCATACATCTAAGTTGTGCTTAACGGCTCATAAACACATCGAGCGTCCCAGATGAGAGGGGTAGAATATATAGGACTCTATTAACCATGCCCTTATTATACTTTAATATCGAATATATTCCTATTATATGGTTCTCTAACGTTCTCGGATCATCTCG
This sequence comes from Cyrtodaria siliqua, assembly GCA_037043455.1. Lineage (NCBI taxonomy): Eukaryota > Metazoa > Mollusca > Bivalvia > Adapedonta > Hiatellidae > Cyrtodaria > Cyrtodaria siliqua. Next base: position 332,863 of record JAWPHD010000086.1, on the reverse strand, counting down.
GAGGATAGACTCCGATACACGAGACCGCCCGGTTTGGTTTATGTTCCCATCGGTGGACAAGGCCATTGGAAGTGTTTTGTCTAAGGACAGCTAAGGTAGGTGTCTTGTCTAAGGACACATCGACGTAAGTGAGTGGCGCCAGAGATCATTTGATTCAGATTTGTTTTTCTGTGTGTGTGGTGCTTTATGTCATTTTCAACACATGTAAGGTTATATATGACGGTCGTTTTTTTTGTGGTAGGCAGACCACCTATTTGTCCTGAGTAGAACCAGTACTGTACACCTCCCACAATCCGTAAGAATCGACACTTCCTCACTTACAAGTCGAACTCCCAGTGGGATTTGAACCCGCAGCGGTGAGAGGCGAAGGTTTACAACGCAAAGTCGTTAACCATTCGGCCACGGAGACACTTCAAGCAATGTATTTCTAACGGTGATTTACAGTAAGGGTTCATACTATTGAGTATGCATTATTACTTACATGCAGAGTTGTAATATACAACTTCCCGTGAGCAAATTGTGCTAAAAGCAGAAGAGATTTTAAAGGGCCATACTCTTTTTAAGTAACTGGGCTATACAATAGATTATTGAAAAAAAAAACTTCACGAATGCGATACTGAGTCTTGCTAGTTTAATAGTTACTGTTTGTCATAGTATGAAACGTAAACGATCGAGTTTGAGCAATTTTCAAAGATTGATTTTGTTAAAATTGTTTAGTCAAAAATATACCATTTGTTTCAGATGATGCTAAGTTACTGTTCACGGGCGTGTTTGGTGAGGAAGGTCGCCGGGTGACCACTTTTCAGTTTAATTTAACGTACGATTTGACATGGCTAGTCACAGCAGTGGTGTTTAAAAACGGTAAAATCCATTAATAGTTCATTTCATATTCTAATGATGAGAATTTATTTATCTAAATTGACTTGAATGAGCAGGGTGTATCATTAGTACTATTGTCTATCGGGCATTACGGCTGCATTATTCAATATTGGTCAAAGGTAGGACTTGTTTGATAACCACATATATCGGATAATAAACACCAGAGTTGCTTCCCGGGTCGTATATACAAATATTTCGAAGAATTATACGAAACTACTACGGAATAAAATCCGATTGGTTCCTACCATTTTGCATGTATATTTTGAAATAAATATGCAAATGAAGGCCGGTGTGCATCGGAATTGCCTCGTCGATTTTCGTTACAGTTTAAAATGCCTGATTACGGCAGTCGACGAAGTAGTTGCGTTCTTTGGTGGCGTACGGAAAAGACCGAGTCAAAATATTACGTCATCATACAAATATACGACGTCAATGTCAATATACGACAACGTTATATATAGGAAGCTACACGGGAGCTACAATAAAATATGTTCCATTTGAGGCTTTTTAGGAGGTTTATGATAAATCGAATCACACATTTGAGCCTATTTAATATTGAATGTATTAAACTCGGATAAAATGTATATGATGATTGTGTCCAACTCGTTTAATAAATTCATGTAAGATTCTCTTTATCACATACTATTATCTTTTGTTCAAGAGATGATTGTATTATATAATGTAATATGTGCCTGAATTCTACAAACTTTCCTTGCTTGTAGATTTGATACCAATCGAACCAAGAGAATGCGAGCCAATTCACCTGACCGTTTCGTCCCCGTCATATCCAGACGCGGGCATGTTATACAGTATGGACACTATGGACATTGGTCCCATTAAGTCAGCAGATGTGTTCCATATTCCAAAGCCTTGTCTAAGTTTAACATGAACAGTTGTATCGTTTACGACACGTTACTGATGAATACGTCATCAAAATATGGTTGCCTCGTCATCGGATTTCGACGAATTCGCGTGTACTGTTCTCTAAACTTATGTTATTGTCGAATTAAAACCCAAAACATTCATAGATATTTTATTTATACAAAATACCAAATGGCCTATGAGTATACACGTTATAAATACATAATTATCTTAACAGTTGTCAATGGCAGTTCATGCAAAATGAGGATATATTGTATCAATGTCGTGCACGCACATGCAACCACGCGCGCACACATACACGAACGCACACACACAAGAAACAAAGAAAACGCCCGTAGCAGAAATACTATTACGTTTATAATATTCCTAATATTTTAGTATGTATCTACAGTTAAATGAACAAACAAAAGTAGTTCAAAAAATTACCAAACGTCCTACATATTACGGCAATTTATGTAACTTCATTAAAAAAGGATGGAACTTATTGTATACACATTATCCAATATACATCAGTTCATTTCTTTTTTTGAAACTTTTGAAGATTCATATGGCAAGCTTTTTAAAAATTGTGACGTTTTCAGATTTTAATAACTCAATAAACTTAGGAACATTTGGTCGTTTCCAGTAATACTTTTTAATATAAGTAATTATATATTCATTATAAACTGGGCATTCCATAAGGAAAAGGAATTCATCTTCCAAAGTGTAACATACTTCGTATTTGACATTTATTTTCTATCTTCTTGGCTTTGTGCCACCTCCCCACCTCTATTTGTAGCCTGTGGGATGACACTCTTAGCCTTGTTAAAGCGTTTCTAAATGTGTGAACCTTTATTTGATCAAGATAATCTTTAAGCTTAAAATTTGCAAATAATTCATATGATTTGCTCTTGTTGAGTTTTCAATACTGTTACAAAAGATAAACAGTTTTGTCCAAATATAACGTACTAGAGATAAAAAATAGAAATGTAAAAAAGACGTCATGTAGAATTCTTTCTGCTGCAGCTTTTGCAATCACTACTGTAGATTCACCTACTAAATATGAATGTATTGCCTAACATATTTGTGAATTGAATCAAATTGTTCCGGTCCATGAGCCCCAAAAACAACAAGGCACCTAAATATGAATGAAAGATACAACTGTGTTTTGTTGTGAAATATAATAATAGTATGCATAATGCAATGAAGCAGACGATGTTCTGCGATCACGTGTCACATCTAGAAATCTATTTCCTCCCAAGCAACATGATTGAAACTCAAACATACCATCGATAATTGCACATGGATATATATAAATAATGCAAAGGGGCAAAAAACACAAACAAGGGATAAAAATAGCAGACTCGTTTTTATTGAGTCTGTTCATGAGAGGTAATGTATAGTGCAACACTTCCCACGCCTCCTAGCAACGGCTTAAGCGATATTGTTCTTTAAAACTACAAAGACTGGGCTTGATGATCCATAAGGACTAGTAGAAATAACACAACTGATTTGTAGTCAGGGCAACCTTTTACGTTTGTCACTTTGCACTAAATAAACGCTAGTGTGAATGTCAATAAATACTGAAAAGTATATATTAAATATACTAAATATATGTCGAGTATTGTATAAAGTCTCGGGCATTATTTACAAAGACCTGTAGGCAAATAAAGGAAAGTGCTAAGACTGGTCGGCCATAATTTCAGTACAATATGACATGGTGGTTTATAATGTTTGTGTCTACTGTGTGGTATTCCACGTGCTATCGATCGTGCAGTATAGTACTTGAGGGGACTATGAAACGGAAATTAAAATAATTATTTAATCCTAATACGGCTTTACATTGAACATACGTGTTACAGTGAGCACTTTGCTCTTAACTTTCCAAAACCTTAATTCCTAGTATTAGTTATACCACGTGTTTTTGCCCTTAGTATGCACTCGAATGTGGTTTTTCAGTATGTATGCCAATCAATTGTATTTCATGTAAATTCCAATAATGATCCATATAATTGCTCAATGTTGAGTTCATGATAAATGTAGTCTTCTTTCTGCATACAGTTTAGAGACAAAAATAGTATATGGAAGTATAAACTTAAAACAAAACATGTACTGCTACTACTACTGCTACTACTGGTGTTGCTACTGCTGCTACTACTACTACGTACTCGTGAAAATATGTATTTTCCTCTGTTTAAGCGTAAACATTATATGTCAATATGAACCAACACATATCCTCTATGTGATTATCGAATTAAATACAGTGGTGTATGAAACCAGAGGCCACAGATAAGCTGTATCTATATAGACATGTACCTATCCTAAATATATCGCTATAATTAGAGAGAAAATACAGTACATTATTGAGTGTTATCTTGAATTTATTGCTAAATGATTGCAAGTACGGATATACTATACATTGGTATACGCATTTAAACGTCATTTATATAAAAGCTACGCGTCATATATATTAAAATGTTGCTAACAGTTTTCATTGTGCTGTGTTGCTTTGGTTTTAACTTTGTCGCGCCATTCAGTATTCTGTCAACTTCTCAGACCGATGGAAATATTTGCTGCATAAGAGACGAATGGCAAGGACTTTTGTATTTAGATTATGGGATTGTTTTCATAGATCAAAATACAGCATATTCATACATCAACGGCTCCGTGACTGCTGCGTATAGCTTTTCGAGGAAGAAAATTTATTTCGGGCTTAAAGGAGTGGAACAAAGTCCACTGATACCAAAACCGGAGCCGTATGACACCATTATGCTGTATGATTTTGCTATGGTGAGTATGCACTTTACGGCCTGATACAGGGGTGACCTAATAAATGCGGCTTTTTTCGGCATTGACTGGTGAACAGTAAGGCGGAATACCTCTGTGTTTATTGTAAGTACTGTTATCTGACGTCAGAAAACATCATAAGAAAAAATAATATGGCGTCGTCCGGCTCAAGCTTAACACTCTGTTTAAAAGATAAAATTATTGTGGATACCATAGATGACAAATACAATACTATTTCAGGTCCGTTTATTATCAAATGCTCTGCACGAAAACAAAGACGAAAACAAAGAAGCCTCGCCTTGATAGCAAAATGCACTGACATAATATATCTTTATATATGAATCTAGTAGCTTGTAATCACATATCTGGCACAGAGTTTCAAAAATAATTCGTAAATCATTATTGTATGTATTGTCAGCAAATCATAAATATACCATTTCCTAGCGGTTTCGAACTTATAGCCGTCGGACACTAGCCACGATCCTGATGAAGTTTGTTTGTTTGTTTGTTAGTTTTTTGTTGTTTTTTTGTTTGGTGTTTTACGTTATTTTCACCACATGTAAATCATCTACCTATGCATATTTACTATATATCTTAGTTGTGTGTATTATTATAGGGAATGTCTTATGTAGTACAAGGTGGGGAATGTCAGAAGTCAGGACTGGAACAAAACATGACACGACAGTGTGTTCCACGTAAGTGTTTTCAACGTTCGTTTCTTGTCTGATGGATAAATTTGACTTTGCACTCAAGATAAATACATAATCTTTCATGAATACTTAACTATCAGTAAAAAATGCAATGAAATTGAAAACAAAAATACGTTTAGGGAAATGTATGAAATCATATTTATAAGCGCTTTCAGAAAACAGAACTACTCTTCCTTATGAATGTATGTAAAAAAACATGAGAATATGGGTTATTCATATACATTTGTGCACCTAATGATATGCATAAAACCGGAATGTCCTCATATTACGCATTGTACAAACCAAGTTTCGTGTCGAGATACATTAAAGTTTGAACGAAGTTAAAGAGTACATCGTTTAGCCCGTATTTCCATAGGTCATGATTTGACGAAACTGAATATATCAATATACGTATATTTGTTGTTTCTGAACAAGATTTATTTTTAGCCATGTACGCCTGCTCAACAGAGACCTAGATCTGTTTCTTTAGTTAAAAGAAACAATAATTTTGCTAATGCTCCGGGATAACTACGTCGATTTTGGACCTCGGGGAATGGAATAATTCTCTTGCTCTGTTTGTCAGGCGAATTAAGACAGATATTACTATTGTGTGTACATGCTAACATTAAGATATATTAAAAAAGTATGAAAACAAAAATTTGGAAATCGTCGAACATGATAAAAACAAAAGAAATATTGCAGTCTCGGTTTGATTGAGACTGTTCATGAACGGTAGTGAAAAGTGTTTGCTACCGTGCACGCCCTCTAGCCCCGGTTTGACCAGACTCGATATTTTAAAAGTCAATAGTACAGAAATTTGAGCCATCTCGAAGATGGTATGTGAACATGAAACTTTCAATGAGGTATTTTCAAACCATATAATGTAGAATAGTTTTTAACTTTTGATCGGTGTGTTCGTTTTAGAGGATGCAGACTTGCTGTCAACCGGATTGTTTGGTCCGTTGTCGAGAAAAGTGGACACGTATCAATTTTTGGTGACGTCGGATATAACGTGGCGAATTACAGCCGTTGTTGCCAAACAAGGTATAGTCATTATATAATCTGACGAATTACAGCCGTTGTTGCCCTATATTTCATAGTCATTATGTAACCTGGCGAATTACATCCGTTGTTGTCAAACATGGTATAGTCATTATGTAACCTGGCGAATTACAGCCGTTGTTGCTCAACGTGGTATAGTCATTTTATAACCTGGCGAATTACAGCCTTTGTTGTCAAACATGGTGTAGTCATTATATAACCTGGCGAATTACAGCCGTTGTTGTCAAACATGGTATAGTCATTATAATACTGCGTATTACTACTGATTCGAACATCTCGCATCGTGTATGTATATTAGTTAATAACAGTGAATTAGATCAATTTCAAAGCTTGTTAAAGTCATTGTATCCTCAAGTTTGCCTTAAATCTTGTCTTGTGGCGCCTTAATATGTGTTCTCTGGTTGCTCTGGCTTCTGCCAAAGAAAAGGTTGTAATAAATACTGCAGGAAGAGTATCATTCACAGAATACAGTCACTCCAATAAGTATGACAACGCAAAGGTGATTCAAAAAGTACATCACACACACATTTAGTAAAAATGCACATCACAAACATATAAGAGATGACTACAGGGGTACCGCCTTGGAACGGTCAGTGGCAAAAGGGACCACTGGCGAGTTTATACCGTTTCAAAGGTGCACCAAACCTCGCCCTTACACTGTCATCATCCCTAAACAACCGGACAGGGTAAATAAAACTAATACCCGCCGATTTAACTCCTAACATTTTAGAAGGTGTAGATAAATGTTATAGAAAAAACACAGAATGTATATAATATATCAAACGTTAAACCTAAGAAGCTAATCTCATATGTACTCGATGACTTCTCTGAAGTCCGAGCATCAAGGGGAAACCCGTGAAGGGTTCGTCCAAAGACATTGAATAATTACATTGTGGCTTTCTAGGCTTTTGGTTTATATTATGATAGACAGGATCATAGATATGTGTTATACTTACCTTGTCTATTGATGCTGACTTATTTGTTACAGAATATAGCCTTAAGGGGATATCTTTATTTACACTGTCCCGTTTTATTGGGAAGACAATAGGATAAGTGTGAGGCTTGCTCGGTGCGCCTAGAACCTGACTTAAAGTCTCCGCGGTCTGTTTGCCACCGATAGTTCCATTGCAGTAGCCCTATTGTCAGGCCGTATGTGTGTTTGTGATGTCATATGCTTCTCTGTTTAATTCAATGCGTGTTTTGGTTGACTGTGGTCTTTGAAAGCTACATTTTCTGTTTGACTTTTATACCTACTTTTATGTCTTATTTTAACTCGTTAATAAATTACATAGTTGTCATATGTGTAACATTGTTGTCATATGTGTAACATATTTGTCATATGTGTAGTTGTTATTCATGTATGTGTATCTACAGAGTTGGTGCCAGTTATGCCCCAGCTATGTGATTGAAATATAAAATGTAATTGTAAATTACATAACTTTTGTACTTGTATCTTTACAGATCTGGTACCAGTTTCGCCTATGATATGCGACCCCATTCGCGTGTCCTATTTTGTTGGGTCCGCTAATCCAGACAGTGGCTCCCTCTATGGATTAGAGCTTACGGATATTGGTCCAATTCAATCTCCGGACGTCTTCAATATTCCTGAAGTTTGCAAACATCTTTAAAAAAGGAAGCAAGTGCCAATATTCCATCATATATGAACAAAGATTGTATACACATATATATGTATTAACGAATGTTTGTTTCCTGGACGTATTCATTAGGTCCTTTAAATATATCTTATCCCGCTTTGAATTTAGTCCCGACAGATTGAGTGATATGTGAAATTATAACAGTGTCTTACTATTATATTTAGTTGTGAGTGGATTTCAACCACTCTCTGCTTGTGGTGCAACACACTTGGCTTTCATCTTTCCTTGGGATGGTTGTTTGATTTAAATGCGTGTTCTATGTTTGTGATGTCACAGTTATGTCTCTTATTTATCATTGTAATTCTTATGTGTTTCGATGCGTTGTTTTGATTTACTTGAAAGCGTACATTGACTTGCATGTCTTCTTTCAATGTTAAGTATAAATGCACAATACTATGCCAAACTAACACACATATGTACATTATCGTGTACCAACCAGTTTGATCTTACTGGATGCTACCCATATATATTAGTATGCAAGAAATGTCATAGTGCTCAAATTTAAGGAATAAGTTGCTCGAAGAAAATGATTATCAAAGACTCATAACGGCCGATTTCGTGTAGAATAATAAATAAAAGCAGGTATAAAAGTCGAACAGGCAATGTAGCTTTTAAAGAACACAATCAACCAAAAAGACGGGGGAAAACAACACAATTACAATGTTTATAAGAAGCAAGACATGTGACATTACAAACACAAACGGGTTGACAATATGCCAACCGCCATGTAAAAGATCTGCTTCCAGACTTAAGTCGACCAAATGTTCTACATTAAATTTACATATAGAATGATGTTAAACGATCTGGAAAAATATCCATATAAGGCATCATGAGCTAAATCGGTGAAAATATGCTAGAAAGTATGTGTTTCTATCATGTGTGGCTATTCAAGGAGTTACTAATATTAATACATTCATATTCATACATGCAGATTTTTAAACAAAGATTAACAGAGAATTTTATACAAATTGGAACGAAAATATTGCAAGAGCAAATTCATGTAAATTATTTGCAAATTTGATCAAAAAAAGGTTAAAACATTTAGACGCTCTTTCACAAAGTTAAGCGTGTCATCACATAGACTACCAGTAAAGGCAAGTAGATGGCAAAAGCCCAATAAAAGACCATTAGAAGATAGAACATGTCAAATCTTTAAAAAGTTGAATTCAATTACTTCATAATTTCCTTCATAAGTAAAGGCCCTCACCCCCTATAATCTGACAGGGACTGTGGATCATCGTACGTTATCCCCGCTCCCCAATATTGAATTTTGTTAAATTATGTGAAGAGTCGACACATCCTCGCCAACCCCATTCCCCATCCTGATTGTTTACTACTAAGACAAGGAAAAGTATAAAAAAAAAAAAGTATGATAATGGACCTTTGGAAACGGCCGAGCACGACACATACGAAATAGTTCAATCTCGGTTTGATTGAGACTGTTCATGAGCGGTAGTGAAATATGCTAGCTACCGCTCACGCCCTCTAGCCCCGGGTTGAGCAGAACTCAATATTTATAAAATCAATAGTATACAATTTAACCATCCCGAAGACGGCATGCATACGGCGGTGGACATGGAGTTGTGTGCTTCCCCATGTCGTACGGCGTATGGTCCCGGTATCTATTTAAATTAAAGGCCCCGCAGAGCGAAATAAACGATACGCACATACACTCACAAATATAAATGGTTGTGTATTTATATGTCTTTAATATAGTGTTTTAGTTTTTATGTGATAATACCAAGGGAATTTATAATATAGTTTATAATACAATATTTTGTATAAATGATTATTTCAGTTTTGTATTCTTGTTTGAACCTTAAAAGTTCGACTCAAAAAGGAATTCATTTGTAGGAACTGTAGGCGATCTGGAAGAATAAAGTGTGTCAATCCAAATACGAGTAAAATATCCATCATAATGATTGTGTTCCTGTTCCAACTTATTTATTAAATTTACATATGTACTAAATTACATGTAGGTCCCATACAACAACTTATTGAAGTAGTTTGCTTTTTACAAATGTATATAGTTATATTGGTACAAATAACTCTTCCAGATCGCCTCCAGTCCCTTTCAATGCCCTAGAAAACATCATTGTCCTGTCGGGGTTGCAAATATGGTAGACCGCTATCTAGGTCTACTCATATAAATCTTACCTTAAATTATTTCAGTATTTAGTCCAGGATCAGTCCTATTGTCCAAAAAATAAAAAAAAGTCTGGTATCACATTCAGCACCCAGAGTGGAGTGTGTTTTTTAAGGGAGATTTAAGCAAACATCTGGGAGTTTTTGTTAACGTATATTTTAACGCGATAGCGATATTCTTTACTCAAAATCAATAAATGGATACCATAAATATCACATTTAAACTATTGTTTATAACAAAATTGATATCAGGGTCGATCACAAAGAGAAACATTAATTTTATTAAACAAGATTTTAATTGTGTGTCGTTGAAAGAAAACACATGGAACAAACGCAACCAACGTCAATCCATATTAGAGACCGACATCTTGATTTATTATAACTTGTTTACACGTTACTTTAGAACTACATACAGAAAAATAATTACCATAGATAATGAAACGTAGTGTTATAAGTTTCACCCATCAGGATAGTGTTTTACCTGAACCGTGTGCAATTCGCGACGGTATAAACATATTTATACGTTGCCAATGTATAATGACTCCGCCAATAAGAATGCAGGAATTTCCTAAAAAGAGTATGAAAGGAGAAATTTTGAAATCGCCGAACACGATTAATATGAAAAATGTTGCAGTCTTGGTTTGATTGTTCATGAACGGTAGTGAAAAATGCTGGCTACCGCTCACACTCTCTAGCCCCGGGTTGAGCAAAACTCAATATTTAAAATGCCAATAGTACGAACTTTTCAGCCATTCCGAAGATGACGGTGAAGTGAATTGCAATATAATATGGAATAAATTCTTTGGGAAATAACAAATCAGAATAAGAAATAACGTACCATTAACCGTTATAAAGTTTAAATTGTTCGATGTCAAGGCGTAAAGCTTCAACGATGCATTACATGAATTTATAGAAAACTTCTATCACGAGATGTAAATTTGTTCTACCTGAATGCAATTCCACTTAATACTGAAATACTCAAAGCTTTTTTTCGCTTTTCTGTTTTCCAATTTGTCATGCTTATAGAAGGTGTGAAGCTATGATTCATTTTGTTTGCTTCGGAGAGATGCTCCGAACAATACAATGCAGTATCAGGACAAAACACGAAGACGCTAGGTGTATTGCGGGTTGTGGAATATTACTAACTGGAACAGAGACCCGATGTCAGATAACTATAAGCTAAGAGAAACGTTATACAAATGATGTTCCTGAAACACATTTTAAAGGCGAAAAATATATTTTTGTAGATAGTTTTAAACGTCCAAAATAGGCCAGATCTGCATAAAAGAGCCTTAATGTGGCTCTAGTGGCATTGGGTTTTTAATTAGTAATATGCTTTTAAAAGATTTTAGCTTTACTGTAATTGATGATGAATTTAAAAAAAATATGGTTTAAGTCCGACAGGAAGAGTGGAATTCACAGAATACAGTCACTCCAACAAGTATTACAACTCAAAGGTGATTACAAACACATTCAGTAAAAAAGCACATCACAAACATACAAGGTTTGACAACAGGGGTACCGCCTTGGAACGGTCATTGGCAAAAGGGACTGAAGGCATACTCTGGTTGAAGTTTATTAGTAGAATTGACGACAAATCATTCGACTCATGTAAACGACGTTTTCGATACACTCATGTGCCAAATACATACATACATATCCGCGTCTGTCCAGTTTTATAACAAACAAAACAAGCAACATGCCTTTACATCGCGATACCTGATCAGATGGAGATACTAATATTGGATGTTTCTCAAATTTAAGTCCTAACTCAGACCTCATCATTCACTTTTAAAATGGACGCTTAACATTCATCTAATAAATACTTTAAGATTGAGTGCTTGTACTGTTGAGAAAACTGTATTTCAAACTATAGAGATATTTTAGCAGAGTTCATGCTCGGTGAGCATGTTATCGGGAATATAAATTGTTTAGTGGAGAATTTTGAACATGGATGAATTCAAAAAGTGATATCGACGGCATTTACTTAAAATTGTTTGATATGATACACAAAGAAATGTTAGATGAGCTTGAACATTAAAATTATAATTACGTACGAATAAAAGCCAACCATGGTGATCAGTAGATTAAACTGTTGTATTTAATGAAATGAAATTAAATGAGTAAAGCTAAAAATATCTGGTTAGAAGTTAATGGCAGAGAGTGACAAAAATTAAGACACATTTTATACAACAATGCAAAATATTTGATCGTTACGTTCAGACTAATTGAATTGGGATTTTAAGGCGCACCAACACATGAAAGGTTATATGGCGCCTAACAGGAATGAACATGCCAGGCTCATCCTGCATGTACATCGAGATAAAATATGGAGAATGGGCCTAGAACCTTCTCACCTGCAGAACTGCGGAGTTGCTGCAAATTCTATTGTTGACACTCCATTTACGCTGGAGCCACGTTTAATGTTTTTCTGCCACTGCTCTAGTGATTTGAGCGAGATGGCAACTGAAACAATACAGGGGTCATGATGAAGATCTTCTTTAATGAGCATGAAAAATATTAAGATAAAATGAACATGAATTTGGGGGTTCTACCCCTCTGCCTACCCCTCCAACGAGATATGCAGTGGTCCTATCCCTATAGAGTCATCACCTCTTTTGTTAAACCTTTTAACAATTTAACAAAGATAGTATGAAAGTGATCATGACCAAGGATCTTCCGAAGTTTGTAAATCACGTCACCATAGAAATCAAGTTGTGATAGTCCTTGTCGCAGAATAGTTCTTAAATTACTTTTATATTTAGAAAGAATGAATGAATGAATAGTGGTTTACGGCACGTCGACACATAAATAGATCAGGGTTACGATAATACAAGTTTGCAAAGGTTTTACTATGTTTATGGTTCCGGTAACCCTGATGGAGTAACTATTTAGTTATACAAAGATTACGAATATTAAAGTCCTCAACTCGAGTACAAGCTCTAGGAAAACGAATAAGTTGAGACACATAGAACCCATAAGAAGTTGCTCGGTGAACATCCCCATCTAAATGGAAATAATTAACAATATCAAAATTAAAATCATCTCTCTTGCTAATTATATCACCATTTGCAATGGAGAGATGTAAATCTAGAAAAGAAGCGTTAGTATCAGAAATATAAGCTTTGTTATGATAATGGACCTTTGGAAACGGCCGAAAACGACACTTACGAAATATTGCAGTCTCGGTTTGATTGAGACTGTTCATGAGCGGTAGTGAAATATGTTAGATACCGCTCACGCCCTCTAGCCCCGGGTTGAGCAGCACTCAATATTAATAAAATCAATAGTACAAAATGTTAACCATCCCGAAGATGGCATGCATATGGCGGTGGACATGGAGTATATTTCTTCCCCATGTCGTACGGCGTATGGTCCCAGTATCTAATAAAGTTAAATGCCCCGAAGAGCGAAATAAACATAATGGAATTTAGTTGGGAGCAGTGATTATGAAGCCTGCATATCACAAGTAACCGTCAAAAGACTAAATTAAAAAACAGACAACATATCCTATAAGTGGTTAAACAATACCCAGAGCCTTTAATCGGCCGGAGTAGTGGAACCACTGAATCGAAAATTAAGTAAGAAAACAAAAAGAAATGAAAAAGTACCACCTATATTAAATATAAATATCGGTCTCAGCGATCTCCAAAGATCGAATGAATAACAGTACTGATTGCAAGCGCGGGGAGACGTTTTACTGCCGCCACACTGCACAAGCATCGCCACTGTGCTATAAAAAAGTGTATGATAAGGGACCTTTGGAAACGGCCGAAAACAACACTTACGAAATATTGCAGTCTCGGTTTAATTGAGACTGTTCATGAGCGGTAGTGAAATACGCTAACTACCGCTTAAGTTGAAGTTAATTAGGGTGTATATTATTAACCATAGTAGAAAAGAAAGGGTTGTCAAATTAAATGTTCAATATGTCATCCAGATACCGAGAGGTGTCATTAAAGGCCTCATTAACATCTTCCGAAAGATCTGGTGAAAGACTCAACATAAAATCTCTTTCATAGCAATATAAAAACAAATCTGCGACATGGGGTGCACAGTTCGTACCTATAGGGATACCAAAATGTGTCTATAAACGGTCGTTCCATACCTGACGAAAATATCATCTAATAGAAAGATGAGTGATTCACAAACGTCTTGGCCAGTCCACATAGTGTAATTGTCTTTGAGGTTTATCTTTAATCTTGTCTTGTCGTATCCATAACGGTTTGTTCTCTTGTTGCTCAGTCTTCTGTAAAATCACCGAGTACTTACTTTGTGGATTTCTAGGCTTTTCATTGAGTATCTTCATTGTGGCTCTCTAGGCTATTGCTTTTTTGTATTATATGTACACGAGCATATTTGTGTTTTACTTATATTGCCTATTGATGCTGCCTTGTTGGTTAGAGATTAGATCATGGCGGTGATTTCTTTATTTACACTGTCCTGTTTTAATGGGATGACAGTAGGATAAGTGTGAGGTTTGATGCACCCTAGAACCGGTTTAAACCCCCAGTGGCCTTTGCTGCCATTGACCGTTCTAAGGCAGTTGCCCTATTGTCAACCCTTTTGTGTTTGTGATGTCGCTTGCATTTTTTATTACTTTTGCCTTCTCGTTTGTCTGTTTGCGTGTTTGTTTTTGTGTTTTGTGGTTGACTGTCGTCCTTGAATGCTGCTTTCCCTGTCCGATATTTGTATCTGTCTTTTGTTTTTTATATTATATATACGATCATTTATGTGTTTTACTTAAATTGGCTATTAATGCTGCATTGTTTGTTAGAGATTATAACCTGGCGGTGATAGCGTTATTTACACTGTCCCGTTTATTGGGATGACAATAGTGTAAGAGTGAGGTTTGGTGCACCCTAGAATCTGGTTTAAAACCCCATCTGCCATGTTTGCCACTTACCCTTCCAAGGCGGTAGCCCTATTGTCAACCATATTGCGTTTGTGATATCTTATCTTTCTTGCCTTTTATTCATCTTTAAAGTTGTTCTTTGTTTCTGATTGTGTTTATGTTTGACAGTCGTCCTTGAATGTTTTCCTGTTCAATTTTTATTCTAATTTTAGTGTGTATGCATTTATTTATGCAGTTGATTAACTGATATTGTATTCGGAATACAATTATAGTTACATTATAATTAAAAATGAAGTTGGAACCATGAAAACCAAGTCGAAAATATGCCTACATTTAAATACGGTAGGGAAACACAGTAACAGCTTAGAATTAAAAAAAAATAACAATCAATATAATTATACAATCTGAATGTAAAGCATTTTTAAACAGTGTTTTATTGATGCAATTTCGTTTTACACAAACGTATCCACGGCGTCTGGAACGTTTAAGAACTATGTCCGTATTGTCGTATCCACGGCGTCTGGAACGTTTAAGGACTATGTCAGTCTTGTCGTTTTCAAAGAATAAATGATTAGAGCTTTAATATAATTATGGAGTTGCGTCTACGGTAAAACGGTTAAACAGCTCATACATAGCACTTTATAATCATCGTTTTAAAACAAAGTGGAGCATTACGAGGCATTGCTGTTCTTTCAGGATACTTTATTGAATGAACAGTACATCGCAACAGAGTATTACCATGTCGTAATAAGTCTAGACTATGGTGATTGGCGGTGTCTTTATGTATAATTATCTCCCTGTTCTGTTTCGTAATATCCTTTGTATGACATCAGACGTATTAAATTGTTGGATATACATACGACTGATTGAAGATGTGAGGACTATAAGAATATTCATGGGAATCTAGTGAACATCGGGAATTTCAACACAAGGTATAATTGCTTTTATCGGAACCAATGTTCCGATTAAAACAAGTATAGCGAGGGTTGGAATTCCCTGTTTGAACCGGATACCCACTTTTCTTGCATATCATGTATGTTCTGTGCGTTGACGTCGCCAACAGTTTTGCATGTTGTTTTACACAATGACGTCATGAAACTGCCATTGTTGATATCAGCGCGTGATGTTTATCTTCCCCCATGTGTAAGATTAGGATTTCCATCACCCATGTAAAACGCGGATAACCATATCCGGTATGCAAGAAAGTATAGTCCTGGTAGGTTTGCTTCTTAGACTAGCGTCATAGTTTCTGATTGTGATGACGTCTTATTCATTTTAAAATGTTTAATTTCACTCTGAATTTGTTTAGTGTGATTTTCCATTTTCCGCATTTGAATGTGCTTTGAATAGTAACATGTATCAAAGCATATATATATATGTAAGTTTGCACATTTAATTAAACTCTTTTAGTTGTTGTGTTTTTAATTTTAATTATCAAAATAAAATACATGTTGGTGTTGTTGACATATTTTTGTCTTTTCTAAATACATTTCGAATCATAGGTATTCGTGCATAGTATTCCGTTTCAAAGATAAATAGAATGTACTTGTCTTACCCTTCGCTGCCACAGTCGAAAACATTGATTTTACGATGAGTGTAGACCCAGATCAACATGCACACTATGTGCAGGCTAATTAGGGTTTATACTGTGCGCCATTCAGTAAGAATGTTTTCCATAACACTTTATATATATGTAACATATTACCGGAAGGTTTGAATTCAAATTTTAGCAGACGACATTTGAAAAATGACAGCGAAAGGGCTACAGATTATTCAGCAACTGATACCATGAGTTATACCAGGAGTTAAATACCATGAGCTATGATGTAATATTATTTTCTATGTATGTACTTTTGATTCGGTATATAGTATACAGGGTTCTATCAGTAGGTCACTCCTATTTAAACAAGCCCCTTTCACATCCACCGCAATGTGTCTTCATAGTTCACTTCCGCAATTCAACCAAAGTTATAACTACTCGAAGTTATCTAACGTTTATTAAGCAGTAATATATTACTTTGTAATATCTTGTTCTTTTGGAAGGGCAATAGACCATAGTTATTATCAAATATTTCGTTGACATTTTGTCAGGCAGTTTAGCGATATTACACGATGATTCATATGTCTGCACGTAATTATGTCGCATCAGTAACATGATTGGCTTCCTTATTAAGAAATATGACCTATGCAATACATCATGTTGTCATGTTAGGTCCAGTTATACATTCAATATAAAACAATCCCCAACATTAGCAACATTGGACACATCATTATCCCACTGTTGGCAGTTATAATTGTGAAACTGATTAAGTCAGATGTATTTTAGATGACAAGGGACACTGTAGCGTTATCCATTTAAATAAATGGGTATACAGACTGTCTACTACTACGCCATACCACGGTTCAGTTAAGTCAGTAAGTTCCTATTAATTTAACGAGGAAATTCAGTTAGTTGACACAAATTCTGTTTGTAATTGTATTTGTTTTATTGCCGAACATACTATTGCGATTCTATTGTTATAAATATTTAATATTTTTCAATATTATTAACCGCATTCTACTTTGTAGAGATTTTCGTAGTTAATGGATTGTATTGTTCTACTTGGTTTAACTTACTAAATAGTTAAAATGAAATATAAGATAAGAAAATGCAGTATCAGGTATTCTTTATTTATAAAGGGTACTGCAATAAGCAGAATGCTAATTAATCATAAACAAGAGGTCAGTGACCTTAAAGCTCTACTGATAGATTTTGATAGCTAGATTAGACATGGGAACTTGTTACGTTTTATGGAAATAGGACCAGCACTCTATGTAAATAAAGATGGCCGCTGGCGGCCATGTTTGATATCAAAGATGGCCGCTGGCGACCATGTTTGATATCAAATCAAAAGAATTTTTTTAGGACAAACTACATGTCATGCCAGTCAATCTAGTAAAGGTTCCGCACTAATACCACTTATTGTTTTTGAAATGTAGTTGCCACATAGTTGTATTTTTAAAATATATGTATAGCTATTGCTGCCATCTTGAATTACCATCAAGAGCAACATTCATGTAATCTCTTGAAAATGCATGAAGTAGTTTCAGAGGAGTAGTTGTCGCAGTTTTTTTCTATATACTTCTATGTAATCAAAGACGTCCGTTGGCAGCCATGGTTGACTTCGAATTGAAATGAAATTTGGTTAGGACCAAATACATGTCATGCCAGTCATTTTAATAAAGTTCCAAATCAATACCACATATGGTTTTTGAAAAGTAGACGTCACAAACTTTTTAAAATCTATTTTAGCCGTGGTGGCCTTCTTGTATTTCCGGCTGACCCGAATTTATGCTAGGATCAACTAGACATCAAGAGCGACATTCCTATTAAGTTTCATGAAAATTCGCCTAGTAGTTCACAGAAGTAGTCGCCGCAAGTGTTTCCTATATAATTCCATGTAAACAAAGATGGCTACTGGCAGCCATGTTTATTAAAGGATTTTCGACAAAGACCAACATCACGTCATGCTGATCATTTCAAAATTGTTCCAACATCAATATCAATTATATTTTTCAGAAGTAGTCGCTACAAATTGGTTTTTTATAAATCTATTTTTATCCGTGGCGGCCGTCTTGAATATCCGGCCGACTTGAAATGTTGCTCTTGATCAATTCGACAAGTAGTTTCAGAGTAGTAGTCGCTACAAGGTTTTACTATATAACCCTATATAATCAAAGGTGGCTACTGGTAGCTATCTATAATGTCGAATCAAAATAAAAGTCTATTTTTAGTTTTGGTGGCCATCTCGGATTTCAGATTAACGTGCAGTTTTGCTAGGATCAACTAGACATCAAGAGCAACATTCCTGTAACGTTTCATGAAAAGCCGTCAAGTAGTTTCAGAGGAGTTGTCGCTCAAAAAAGATAGACGGACGGACAAGGACACCCCACCACGGCATGAGCTCTGCTGATCTTTGATCAGATTTCCAAAATATTTTACAGGAATAATCCAACCTGTTAGATTTCATTTCAGGTTTAATTTAACTAAATCCGCCGGATGTGCTCGCCTGATGCAGTCGAAAGTAGTTCTGTATTAAAGAGTGCTAATATTTTTTCTTTAAAAACTTGTTTAGTGCAGTATCCTGTTATTGTTTTCTGTAATTGTATTCTGGACATGTCGTTGATATTTGAAAACGGAGCTCATCATGTTTTTGACAGTTTTTTATATACATTTCAGAAGTGAAAGTAGACAGGGTACGAAATTGCAAGGGGTAAAAAATAGCGTTGACCTTTGACCTGGTGTTAGTATACGCTGAAGAAATGTTTCTTAGAAGATATTCAACCTTCCTTGTTGCTGTTTAATAGCAGACATGTTTATTTGCATGATAATGTAATTTTACCAGAATTTTAACCAGGTTTGAGTTCTAACTTTACTATGGAAGGGGCATGGAGACTCATTGCAAGGCGTATCAACGCCGTGCCACATCAACGCCGTGCCACTTTTGGTGGCTTAAAAATGCGCAGGGGATTAGGAATTGACTCTTTGCAACCTTTCGGTTTACTTTGATGGATTTGCAACCTTTCGATTAAACTGTTGTCGGATCAAACGAAACTCAAAGCTCTACAAAATTATTTGTTCACGGTATTTTAGTCTGTTGAACAATTTTTTATAGGCTAAACAACAATTATTATTATAAATATCTCGGCAATCATCACTTTACAGTTGTCAGTTTTCGCTCGGCTTTTTACGTATAATCATGACACATTATATTATTATTATAATTTTTCTATGTAAATTTTACTGATTTTGAATGAGGTTTATTTTATGAAGTTTGTAGTTAATTTAAAATTGCAATCAATGATGTTCCCGTTTCATGACGGAATAGGCCGAGTAGTTACGGACTTGGCCGATTGTTGTGGATTATTAATTCTTATAAAATGATCTGTTTTTCTTTGTAAATTGACACTGGTGTTCTATACTTAACTGTAATAAATTTTGGATTTAAATTTAAGCACATACACATACGTTTCAAACACAATCAAAAATGCTCTATTTGCATGTGCAAGCGTGACAAAGTCACCACACACAAATATACATGACTAATTGAAAATAAAATATTACAATATTAAAATAACACAAAACATTACAATTGAGAAGGAGAAAATGAGAAATGCAATTACAATTACATCAAATCTATTATTTATAGTTTTCCTTATTTCAAATGCTTTAAAAATATACACACTTCAATTTTTAATTGCTTTTTCATTTTTAAAGTTTCTTGCGTGGAAAAGGCCAAATAGACCAACAACGCTGACACCGGAGTAGGGACTACAGACAGAACTGATATAATACCAACATTGTGGATTACCATGAAAACGTTTCTTCTATGGTGGGCCAAGGAATAGGACACTAAATGGAATTTCCTTTGGTGCCCTTACCCCACCTCGGCCGGGGAAATAATTGATAGGTGCATACTTATTTTGCGCATATGCCCTCAATAATCAGCGATATCCCGCTACATTTTCCCAGATAGGAAATTTGTAAAATTGCATTAAAATCAAAGGGGGTGTGAGAGGGGGTAAGGGGATTGGGGTGGGGAAAATCTCATTAAAATCCGGCTTTTATCACGTTACGATATTCTACTACTACTAGCGGAGAGTATCAAAGCGTAATCAGGATATGATTTAATGAGATTGGGGTGGGGATGGAGGGTTTTGTTGTAAAATATTCCGAAAGTGGTCTGATTGTAATAACTTTCAGAATAACATGAACATCATGTTAGTACCGGATCACATCCAGTTTATCAGGTGAGGCTTAGAAAAAAAATGTAGCCCTAGGCTGTGCCGAGCTTGTATTGAATCAACTAATATATATGATCTTTATTTCCTCCAAGAAGGAGATTATTAAATAGACAAATTAAACAACATAAACAACATGCACAAACATATAACGTTATTCTACACCAAAAGTAACTATATTAAACACACAAATACACATTAATACAAAAAATCGCATAAACAAATAATAACATATCTACATATATATATAGTACATGTATTATTAATACCGAAATGAAATGCAATACATTGCTTTATCAACAATCTATATGTCTGGTTCCTGAACATAAATATATGCGAATACACATTAAATTTGAGAAACAAAGAAAACATGTTTAAGAAATATATTTTCTCCACGTCCAATGAAGATATGTTATACAGTTCCTACGAAATTCATGTACGTCAATGGTTGTATGATATTTTATAAACCTGCATTATGCGTTCCTAACAGAACATTTACCAACTCACTTTTGTGTAGACTATTGAGGTATAGAAGCATTCTTTCACCAAATACCACTCGAACTTTTCGTAAGAATAACTGTCTCTCTGAATGCAAATAAACACAATCACATATAAAGTGGTCAGTTAGACTAGAGTAAAATATCTGTTCACACCTTTTACACCGTTAAAACGAGTTAAATTTGACAATAATTGTGCAGTGATTTTGCAGTAGACCAGATGATTGGGTTTACCTATACAGCACTAATTTGATTAACAGAATGTATTGCACGAAACCTTCAAAACTCCGGTGATAACAATCTCTCATACCACTCATTTGTAACCTTGCAATAAATGTTGGTATTAATTATCTTTTCCATGACATTTTGCTTGGAAATTCAACATTTAACACATATGCATCTAGAACGTTCCTTATTCCGTATTTGTCCAGAATTCTAAAAATATCTGGGGAAAAAACACTATTCGAGTTACCAATAATAAAAGAGATTAGCCTTAACAAGAAATTGTGTTTTACTGCACACTCTCTTTCGAGCCTGCACAATTGTCCCAATTAAGTTTCCTACGCTCAATTTCAACGTCAATTGATAAACAGTTTAACATACTCAAAGCTACATCAGTGCGGGTTCTAATGTTCCAGTGAAAGCATTTCTTGTCTTGTCGTGCCCTCAATTGTTTGTTCTCTTGTTGCTCTGGCTTCTGCCAAGGCAATGAGCACATTTTTTGTGGCTTTCTAGGCTATTGTTTTTTGTATTTATATATACACGAGCATCTTTGTGTTTTACTCATATTGCTTATTAATGTTGCCTTGTTGGTTAGAGAATAGTTCATGGCGGGGATTTCTTTATTTACACTGTTCCGTTTTATTGGGATGACAGTAGTTAAATGTGAGGTTTTGTGCACTCTAGAACCTGGTTTAAACCCTCAGCGGCCTCTTTTGCCACTGACCGTTCCAAGGCGGTAGCACTATTGTCAAGCACTATTGTGTTTGTGATGTATTATTTGGAAATGTGTTCTTTGTTTCTCTGTGTGTTTGTGGTTGACTGGCGTCCTTGAATGCTGTGTGTGTGTGTGTATTTCTAAGGATTATAGTCCCTCCACCTACGATAGGCGTCCTACCCGACGATTATAGGCACAATGTCTGGACTTTTATCTGTGTGTTGTTGTGTGACGTGATGATATGTCTACTTAAAGCAGCGAACTCAATGGTTTCTTTATAGTGCTGCCACACTGGAATACCACGCCGTAGTAGACATGATACCCCCACCCACCCAGTCACATTATTCTGACACTGGTCAATCAGTCGTAGCACTACCCATTATTTGCTCGTCAGGCAAGGGTTACAAGTGACTACTCCATTTTTAAAGTCTTTGGTATGACGCGGTCAGGGGACTCGAACCAACGACCTCCCGAATGCAAGGCAGACGCTATAACCACTACACCACAATGCTTCGGGGTCCTTGAATGCTGCTTTTCCTGTTCGATTTTTATATCTATATTTGAAAGTGAGTACCATCACTTACTGCCGTAAAGCGGCTTAGGTAATACAACAGCATCACAGATGGGTTTGCATGTTACAGGCTGTAGACCATCTTCATGAAACCCACTACTAATTAAACTAAAAAATGTACTCCTCAGTTTATTACAACATTCTTTAATATTAATAGTGTTTTTAGAGTATTTGTCAAAAGTGACACCGATATCCGTTTATGATAAATGTTATGATTCACATATAACACATTTCACATTTATGCTAAATTGTTTAACATTTAATTATACTTGTGGTATTCACAAACATGAGTACATATAACATTCATTTATCATGAGTTGGAGTGAAATTTTCGAAAGGGCGTGCAGTAACATGTCTCAGCGACAGTCGGGGAACAAACGCTTGTTTTGCCCATGCTTAGACCTTTGCCAATTTAAACAAGTTTTTCGATCAGTTCATCTATAAAACAAAGGTAGAGAACCTGAGACCATACGCCACTTTTGTACATAACACGGCTATAGATATCTTTATGCATTTCAATTACTGTCAACCAAAGATGATGAGATATACACAAACTGTGTTAGTTATGAAAAAGCCCATCGTGCCATAAACGGTCGAAGGCTTCTCTCGCATCCATAAAACATGCGAAGAGTTTACTTCCATTTTCCTTGCAATATGCCAAGCATTGATTTCAACAAGAATGATGTCATAATGCACCCCATACCTTCTTGAAAACTACCTTGCAGAGTAGTTATAGGTTTATTTATTTCATTTTTTAAACGTTTTAATAACACATTTTCGTAAAGCTTCAGGGTGGATGAAGATATAGATGTGATTGCAATGTTATGTGATAAAAAGGATCTTAAACGAGTTCCCATTGCATATACGATTTATGAAACGAGTTATGAATTATTTTAATTTTAACGAGCCTTTTAAAATGGAATGGGAACGAGTTTAAGATCCTTTTTATCAAATAACATTTCAATCAAATTAGTAAAAAAAAATTCAGATGGACAGAGAACCGCCATGACGTCAGACACACTTTAGCGCCAAAACGTCATAAAATATGTGACGTCGTAACGTCGCGTCTCACACATAACGTTGCGTATAAAAGAGTTCGTGTTTTACCTCTTCTTAAAATAGCAGTTTACGCCAACTTTTTAACAAATCAACATCAATGTTTTGTATAACGTGCATTATTTTTATAAGCTGTCACAAATAATAAGTTTATGACTCCGATCTGGGTGAATTTGTAATAAGTTTCAGTTAATAAACTTGCGTAGTGTTACAGGTTTAACTCAACCAATCAAAATCGTTCCAAGTTGTATTACACGTGTGTCATACAATAGAATATTAAATGGGTGTTCGACACTGCTAACAAGGGACGTTATGTGATAAAATGTAATAGCGCGATAACTACGGGGATTATCTTTGCGTTTTCCAACCCACGTATAAAGGGTAATGCTGTGACCCCTTTTCATATCTAAGGGCACATGCACATGCTTTTACATCAAGTTCGATAACTTTGTTAATAAATTCCGTAAGAAATCATCACCATGCATTATATTACAATCTAAGCCACACATTTTGCCTGATTTTAACAAGCTTATTGAATCAGCCACCTCTCTGTCTTGTATTTCATCATTATTATTAATTGGCATAAAGGATTCCTTGACGTGGATAACTTGTATTGGAGTACAGGGCAGAGAAATGATCACCCCATGCAATGACTATTTCCTTAGGGTCGCGTAAGGTGAGACCATCAAACTGAATTTCTCCGCCGGCGGTACTGTTGTTTCTTTTTGAATTAAAAAGCTTCCAGAATAGACAGCTATCTCGTCGTGCATCTGGCGTAAATACCTTTCGGCAACTTTAAGGTGATGAGATCGGAAGCATTTTTTTGCCATTTTATAGTTTGAATATGATTGGAAGATATGCCCTCTAGGCCTTCCTTCAGATAACCAGATTCTGACATATCTTTTACACGGTATGACTGCTCGAGTTTAACTTGAATTTTAAAACAAAATCTTTGAATGGATTTGTAAATATTTGTAACTGTTTTCACGGCTGGACAAACAATGCAAATTAATAAATAAAACGAGGGTGTTCCCTCTGGTAAAAAAAAGCAAACAGTGACATTCAAAGAAAAATAATTTTGAATCGGGAGTTTCTTTGGTTGTCCGCCGTTTTGATTTCATTTTCAGTGTGCTTTCTATTACCGGTCGCCGGCGGCTAATATAGTCTGGAACACTTTGGCTCTTTATCGGTCAAAAGTGGCGGGTGTTTAAGAAATGGTGATAAGAACATATACACAGTAGAAAATGGTACAAATATCAGGTACTTGCTTACATATGGCACATTGTAAACTGGCAGTTATTTTCTTGTTGCTTTTTGATACCACAAGTATAATTAAATGTTAAACAATTTAGCATAAATGTGAAATGTGTTATATGTGAGCTTAGAACATTACTTGTAGATCTTCATTTATCATAACACGGATGGAATAACAAATACAGCTGATGATGTAATGATTTTAGTGCTTGTAATGTTAGAGCTAGCTTAGAACATTACTTGTAGATCTTTATTTGAAACAACACGAATGGAATACCCAAAACAGCTGATGAAGTAGTGATTTTAATGCATGTAATGTTAGAGCTAGCTTAGAACATTACTTGTAGATCTTCAATTGAAAAACACGGATGGAATACCAAATACAGCTGATGAAGTAGTGATTTTAGTGCTTGTAATGTTAGAGCTAGCTTAGAATTTTACTTATAGATTTTTATTTGAAAAAAAACACGGATGGAATACCCAATACAGCTGATGATGTAGTGATTTTAGTGCTTGTAATGCTAGAGCTAGCTTAGAACATTACTTGTAGATCTTCATTTGAAAAAAACACGGATGGAATACCAAATACAGCTGATGAAGTAGTGATTTTAGTGCTTGTAATGTTAGAGCTAGCTTAGAACATTACTTGTAGATCTGTATTTGAAAGAACACGGATGGAGTACCAAATACAGCTGATGAAGTAGTGATTTTAGTGCTTGTAATGTTAGAGCTAGCTTAGAACATTACTTGTAGATCTTCATTTGAAAAAAACACGGATGGAATACCAAATACAGCTGATGAAGTAGTGATTTTAGTGCTTGTAATGTTAGAGCTAGCTTAGAACATTACTTGTAGATCTTTATTTGAAAGAACACGGATGGAGTACCAAATACAGCTGATGAAGTAGTGATTTTAGTGCTTGTAATGTTAGAGCTAGCTTAGAACATTACTTGTAGATCTTTATTTGAAAAACACGGATGGAATACCAAATACAGCTAATGATGTAGTGATTTTAGTGCTTGTAATGCTAAAGCTAGCTTAGAACATTACTTGTAGATTTTTATTTGAAAAACACGGATGTAATACCAAATACAGCTGATGATGTAGTGATGTTAGTGCTTGTAATGCTAGAGCTAGCTTAGAACATTACTTGTGGATCTTCAGTTGAAAAACACGGATGGAATACCAACTACTGCTAATGAAGTAGTGATTTTAGTGCTTGTAATGCTAGAGCTAGCTTAGAACATTACTTGTAGATCTTCAGTTGAAAAACACGGATGGAATACCAACTACTGCTAATGATGTAGTGATTTTAGTGCTTGTAATGTTACAGCTAGCTTAGAACATTACTTATAGATCTTTTTTTGAAAAAAACACGGATGGAGTACCAAATACAGCTGATGAAGTAGTGATTTTAGTGCTTGTAATGTTAGAGCTAGCTTAGAACATAACTTGTAGATCTTTATTTGAAAAACACGGATTGAATACCAAATACAGCTAATGATGTAGTGATTTTAGTGCTTGTAATGCTAAAGCTAGCTAAGAACATTACTTGTAGATCTTTTTTTGAAAAACACGGATGTAATACCAAATACAGCTGATGATGTGGTGATGTTAGTGCTTGTAATGCTAGAGCTAGCTTAGAACATTACTTGTAGATCTTCAGTTGAAAAATACGGATGGAATACCAAATACTGCTGATGAAGTAGTGATTTTAGTGCTTGTAATGTTAGAGCTAGCTTAGAACATTACTTGTAGATCTTCATTTGAAAAACACGGATGAAACACCAAAAACAGCTGATGAAGTAGTGATTTTAGTGCTTGTAATGTTAGAGCTAGCTTAGAACATTACTTGTAGATCTTCATTCTAAAAACACGACGGTGGAAGTTTAAGAGATTATATGTTTGATAATTTTAGTCTTGTTCAACTGAAATGCTTTTCGAAACCATGATCCGGTTCAGAATATGATTCACTTCCATTAAAGAGGTCAGACATAATTATCTCCTACGTCAAAATCAGTGTAATATTCAGATTCGGTTTATGGAGCAATCACGATTCACATTTTAAACGTTATTTTCACGATCTAAAATATAGAAAGTATGCAGTTTAAACAGATTATTGCATGATCAACAGTAATTTTTCGAGTTTTATACGTTTAAAAGAACCGAATTTGAATCTTTAATTAGGACAATAATTTGTCCTGCGTGACGCTTCCGATTGAAGTTAAATATGTAAAGTGGCTAACGTTTGCAGTTTCTGGACTTGTGCACAAAATATTGGCTGAGATTGTTATCAAATGTTTTATGAAACTTAAAACAGTTCTAACAAAGTACTTTAAGGATGTTAGCTGGGCAAGTTTTGACATGTTCAAGTCTAAGAATTTAATTTTTAAATCATGGTACATATAATGTAGGAATTAAGACAGTAACATGTCAAACACAGTTTCTTTTATATATTTTTTCCGTCATTTGTGACCATCTTTTGACATCAAATAAATAGGGGTATATGTAGCTTTTGTTAATAATCTGTGGAATACATATATACAAATACATTCTCAGCTAAGTGTATACCCTGCCACTATGTCAACATTTTGTGTACATAGAACTTTACAATGAAAAGGTCAAAATAACTAAAAAATTTGTGTATGTAAAAGATATTTTTAATAAATTCTTTATGAGCCTGTTGACATATATATGAAAAAATATCATAGCACCTTTTATCACATAACGGGCTTCTGGGAGCCTTAATACACTAGAGTATTTAAAATGATGACCGTATCATTGTGCTTGTGTATAGTAAAATATTTAGTCCCAATTGTTTGGAAGGTATGTGATGTAACGGCGGTCATTTTATCTCTGAGGGTGAACCATAACATCTGTACTGGAACCAATTGTTAACGCCAATTGGATTATGCGACTTTTCTATTATTAAAGTTTTAAAGTGGAAAAGTCGGATTGTAGAAATGTTGTTGTTGGTCTTTTAAGTTGTTTATATGGATGTTTGCATGGTAAGTATTATTTTATTTGGTTGTATATTGAGCTATGGTTTGACGCAAGTGGTTCATTATATGTCATGACATTTGAATATGGATATTTCAGAGAAATTTGCAATTTCGTAAACTGTTTGGTTGCTTAATTAATGATGTTTTCAAGACGGCAGGTATTCTTAACATGACTGATCTTTTATATCTGACTTGCATGTTATAACTTTCTAATTTGAAGATGCAAGTTGTTTATTCTACATACGTTTGAGTGGGCGTGGTGAGCCGAATACGGAGGATGGAGACACGAGCGTAAAGGACCGAGTTTGAAGATAGTCAGATAAGGACATCAGATCTCTTCAAGGCAGGAGGATAGAAGTGTATTCATATAATGAGTGTCTGTGACCATTGAACATTGATGAAGAGTGACTTAACATTTTAGTGAACATTTAGTGTCAAATGCCTACACACTTACCCTATTGTCATCCCAATTAAACTGGACAGTGTAAATAAAGAAATCCCCGCCATGAAATATTCTTTAACCAACAAGGCAGCGCTCAAAGGCTATATAAGTAAAACACCTAGATGTTCGTGTATATATCAGTACGAAAAAGCCTAGAAAGCCACAATGAAGGTACTCGATGACTTGGCAGAAGCCGGAGCAACAAGGGAATAAACCATTTAGGGCGCGAAAAGACAAGACCGCGGACAAACAACGTCACCGTCCCAATGTGCTAGCATTATTTTACTACCGCTCATGAACAGTCTCAATCAAACCGAGACTGCAATATTTGTATGTGTCGAGCTCGGCCGTTTCCAAAGGTCCATTATCATACTCTTTGTTTTAGGTAGGCGTCATCATAGCGTCCACAGCATGTCCGGTCATCGTTCAATTAAAGAGGAAAACGAAGTGACGAACTGTAAAAGGGTCCATCACCAAGCATGCGGTACGTTGCAAAAGGATAGGGTCATTACCTCTTTTGATAAACCTTTTAACAAGTTTAACAAAAATAGTATGAACTTATCATGACCAAGAATCTTACGAAGTTCGTAAATCACATCACCATAGAAGTCAGGTTATGATAGTCCTTGTCGCAGAAGAGTCCTTAAATTGCTTTTATATTTGGAAAGAAGATCAGGGTTACGATAATACAATTTTGCAAAGTTTTTACGAAGTTTATTGTAACGGTAACCCAGATGGTGTACCTTTTTAGTTATACACAGATAACGAATATTAAAGTCCCCAACTCGAGAACAAGCTCTTGAATTGAAAACGAATAAGTTGAGACCCATAGACCCCATATAATGTTGCTCGGGGAACATCCCCATCTAAGTGGGGATAATTAACAATGTCAAAATTAAAATCATTTTTCTTATCATAGATTTTCCTAATAATTTCACCTTTTCCAATAGAGAGATCTAAACCAAGAAAATAAGCGTTATTATCAGAAATATTAGCCTTATTAAGCTGAAGTTCTTTAGGATAAATAGTATTAACCATAATTTTAAAGAAATGGTTGTCAATGTTCAATATGTCATCCAGATACCGAGAGGTGTCATTAAAGGCTTCAATAACATCTGTATGGGTATCTGGTGAAAGACTCAACATGAAATCTCTTTCATAGCAATATAAAAACAAATCTGCGACAAGTGGTGCACAGTTCGTACCCATAGGGAGACCAACAATTTATAAAATATTATCTAATAGGAAAATGAGTGCTTCACAAACGTCATGGCAAGTCCACATAGTGTAATTGTCTAAACTGCCTTAGTAAAAAAGGCTTTAATTACAGGCCAAAAATGTAGTATTTTCCCTAGCGAATGTTTTTTTGAATGAGCGCAATAAGCTTGTCTTTAATAAGGTGATGTGGTAAGGTAGTATATATTGTAGAGAAGTCATAAGTGCTTATTGATGAAAATTTACGTTTATTGAAAAATTTATCAAGGACACCTCCTGAATTTTTTATAGACCAAAATAAATTAATCCCAGAGTTTTCATAAGTTTTATCACAATATAGTTTAACATGATCTTTATCGGCCGTAAGACAAGAAGTTAAAAGTTTGGAGATGTTTGTTGTATGTATTTCTTTAGTAAGTTTCTCTGGATGTGGACTTCAAGGACTATCACATCCTGACTTCTATGGTGATGTGATTTATAAACTTCGTCAGATTCTTGGTCATGATCACTTTCATACTATCTTTGTTAAACTTGCTAAAAAGTTTATCAAAAGAAGTTATGACCGTATCATTTTGCAACGTACTGCATGCTTGGTGGTGGACCCTTTTACAGTTCGCCACTATGCTTTCCCCTTTAATTGTACGATGACCGGACAGGCTGTGGACCCTATGATGACGCCTACCTAAAGCCCATTGGGACGGTGGCGTTTGATGTTTGTCCATGATCTTTCTTGTCGTGCCCTTAATGGTTTATTCTCTTACTGCTCTGGCTTCTGCCAAGTCATTGAGTACCTTTATTGTGTCTTTCTAGGCTATTTTTTTTTGTATTATATTAACACGAGCATATTTGTGTTTGACTTATATTGCCTATTGATGCTGCCTTGTTGGTTAGAGATTAGATCATGGCGGGGATTTCTTTATTTTGCACTGTCCTGTTTTAATGGGATGACAGTAGGGTAAGTGTGAGGTTTGGTGCACCCTAGAACCGGTTTAAACCCTCATTGGCCTTTGTTGCCACTGACCGTTCCAATGCGGTAGCCCTATTGTCAACCCTTTTGTGTTTGTGATGTCGTTTTCATTTATTATTGCTTTTGCCTTCTTGTTTGTCTGTTTGCGTGTTTGTTTCTGTGTTTTGTGGTTGACTGTCCTCCTTGAATGCTACTTTCCCTGTCCGATCTTTTTATATTTCTTCTTATTGTTAGAGTATTCCTTTTGATCGGATGTAGTTTTTGTTTACATTGTCTTGTCTATTTTGGCGCTGAAGACAGGATAATAGCGAGGATTGTGCGCATATAAAATCGATTCAAGCTAACCAGTAGGACTTATTGCCTACTGACCGTTCCAAGCCGGTAACCCTGTCTTCACCACCCTTTCTGTTGTTTTTTGTCTCTATCATTGTATTATCAAGTTCTTGTTTGCAGTACAGTGCGGACCCACGATGCCATTGCGTTCGGACGCTGTGGTTACTATAGGACCCAATATCTCATTTTTATACAAACATGATTAAAACAATGAAACAAAGAAACTTCATGATTTTTCTAAAAATGTGGTATTTGAGATACATTGATTAAGACTTATTCAACCTTTAAGTGATGTGTATACAATATAAGACTTATGTTTGAAACTCGTCAATTGTATATGTTTTTAACAATATAAATGTTAAAATGTTAAGAATTACATGTTAAAACTTAAATAATTACGTACATATTGTCAAGTAAATGAACATTGTACACGTGCATATATTGTGATTGACGTCTGTAATTCATTGCTAATCAAGTTGTCAAATTGTTTAAACAACACAATAAATACTGCTGTAAGATGATCGTAACAATTAAAAGTGATGGTATATTGATTGAATATGCAACTGATCTTGAGAAATATTTTCTGATTGAAATATCGTACTACCTATTTTGTTTTCGACATGTTTATGCATATATGAGATATATAAAGATGATACTTGTGAAAAAACTGCAAATCTATAAATAAAAGTACATTTGAATACAGTGACACATCATTACGTGGTCCAGCCTTCGACATTCCCTTAAGGACAAAACATAAGAAAACGCTCATCAATGGTTTTATTCAAATAATTCTTTACTTCAAACCACAACACTAATGAATCGCGACTAATAATTACCGTTTGTTATATCTTAGGCGCGCGTTTGAAATGACACAATTTGAATATCTATATTGCAAGGAA
Organism: Cyrtodaria siliqua; assembly: GCA_037043455.1. Classification (NCBI taxonomy): domain Eukaryota; kingdom Metazoa; phylum Mollusca; class Bivalvia; order Adapedonta; family Hiatellidae; genus Cyrtodaria; species Cyrtodaria siliqua. Next base: position 300,976 of record JAWPHD010000086.1, on the reverse strand, counting down.
ATAAAAGAAAAGCATAATCAAAATATTGCCTATACTACACTATTATACACACCTAATTCCACGTAATATTCCAGATATATCGCAAAATGTTTTGTACAAAAAGGGGCTAGAACTAATTACAAAAAGAAAAAACTCTGTCATGCAGTATAGCTATTAATCAAAGTATGCTTTGTTACACGACATTCATAAAGATTCGCTTGAAAAAGTCAAGCCATTTCAGTATTGTATTTAATGTTAATAGAGTGCAACGTTTAAAACCTATGTTTGCTCACCTGCTTGAGCCAAATGAGCATTCTGTCGATAATGAACCTTTAAAATGATAACCATTGCTGTGTTCGGTGGTGTTGTTTAAACCTTCTTTCCGAAATGTAATATATATGTGCACGTGCATTGTTGCATGTTATTATTGATTTGGCCTTGAAGAAAGTTAAAAATAGTACAGATGTAAACATGTTTACAATGTATATGCAAAATTCATTTACGATGATGTGGTCTGTTTTCAATGGATTATTTTAAGCAGATTCATTTATGATGACATTTGGACTATTTGCATTGGACGGTTTTAGTGGGCAACCCAGGAAGAGTCTGTGATAGTATATAAACAAGCTCTGGGAGTAGCGTTCAGATCAGATTTCAGTATTCTTCAATAAATTTAATTTTTATTTGGATGCTTTTATAAAATATATTTGTGAGAGGATTTACTTATTATTGCGCTCATTCAAAATAACAGTGAAATTGGATATTTGGACTAAACCAGAATTATTGGAATTAAGTTAGACTGAAAGGACACTTACTGTTTTGGATTAAAGAGACACTTGCTAATCTGAATTAAAGGAACATTTGATAATTTAATTGGAACTAATTAAAAAATTGGATATTAATGAAAAACTGGATTTGCGTATTCTGTAAATGAATATTTTATGTAAATAAATTTACTAATTATATTTTTTGTGTGGCTGGTTTTGCTTCCTTTCTTGTTAAATTATACTCGTAAGAGAAATTGGGGGCTCGTCCGGGGTCGAAATAGTGTCGGTGATTTAATCATTTATACATTGCTTTTGGCAATAATAAAATAATAGATAAATAATAAAAACACAAAATTAATTGTACATTTTCAATATTATAAAGAGTGAAACCAGCTACAGTTAAAATGGTGTTAGATCATGACAAATATGTTGGTACGCCTACCCAGGAGAAGATGAGTTACTCTTCCTTGCAAAACATTATAAGTTATCGAAATGTAAATCTTTAAAATATGTTGGTGCAATATTTGGTTGATGAAGACATTTTTGGAGAGGAAGCATTAGATAAGTTGGTGGAAACAGAATATGATTTAAAATTAAAATAAATTGAATTACAAAATATAGAAGAAATTGAATTGAGGAAACTAGAAAAAGAAAAAAGAGAAAGATAAAGAGAAAGAGAAAAGAAATAGAACTGGAAAAATTGAAATCAAAAAAAGAAATGAGAGAAAAAGAAATGAAAAAAAGGAGAGCAATTGAATTAGAGATGAACAAATTGAATTTGGCAAGTTCACCTTTACCGCCACTCTCCCGCTCATCTTCTTCTGATGTTAGTAAGCATATTAGATTAGTACCCACTATTCTGCGACAAGGACTATCCCATCCTGACTTTTATGGTAACGTGATTTACAAACTTCGTCAGATCCTTGGCCATGATCACGTTCATACTATCTTTGTTAAACTTGTTAAAAGGTTTATCAAAAGAGGTTATGACCCTATCATTTTGCAACGCACTGCATGCTTGGTGGTGGACCCATTTACAGTTCGACACTATGCTTTCCTCTTTAATTGCGCGATAACCGGACATGCTGTGGACCCTACAATGACGTCTACCAAAGCCCAAAAGCACGGTGATGTTTTGTCTGCAGTCTTGTCTTGTCGTGCCCTAAATGGTTTATTCTCCTGTTGCTCTGGCTTCTGCCAAGTCATTGAATACCTTCTTTGTGGCTTTCTAGGCTATTGTTTTTTTGTATTTATATATACACGAGCATCTTTGTGTTTTACTTATATCGCCTATTAATATTAACCTTGTTGGTTAGAGAAATTGTCATGGTGGTGATTTCTTTATTTACACTGTCCCGTTTAATTGGGATGACAGTAGGGTAGGTAAGTGTGAGGTTTGGTACACCCTAGAACCTGGTTTAAACCCACACACACACACACCCCACCCCTCCACCCACACCCACCACCTATTTGACTGTTCCAAGTCGGAAGCCCTATTGTCAGCCCTTTTGTGTTTGTGATGTCGTTTGCATGTTTTATTAGTTTTGAAATCTCGTTTGTCTGTTTGCGTGTTTGTTTTTGTGTTTTGTGGTTGACTGTCGTCATTGAATGCTACTTTCCTTGTCCGATTTATATCTTTCTTTTTTCAAGGCACTAATAGTTTAATTTAAGTATACAATGAAAGTGAACAATTTCAAGGTCAAAGAGTGTTCCGATTGTGTGACAATTTAAAATCTGCCAGAGACAATATTGATATATTAAAACAAAAGATCAAAACTGAGCTTGTTGCAGGTAGGGTTTCTGGTCCTTTTGTGGAAAAATCTTTTCCCAGTGTTCAACTTTCGCCACTGGATTTAGTACTTAAAATATCTCCTGGTGAATTACGTGCCATTAGCCATTTATCCTATACAGAAGTTAACTCGATAAACCATGGCATAAACCTCCAGAACGATGTTCTGTACACTATCACAATATTGACCAGGCAGTTAATCTCAATCAAACCGAGACTGAAATATTTCGTATTAATCGTTTTCGGCCGTTTCCAATTTAATAAATACACGGAATGTTACACATGATATGATTTGAATAACTTTTCAATTATGTCATTTACTAAAGAAATGGCCAATTCAGTTTGATATCGGCGCATGTCAGTTCTCTCTCTTTAATGTAAGTTGGGTCAGGAAACTGGTCTGGTGGTTCAATCAAATTAAATAGGTGTCCATTACTATCAACACTTTGACCATTCAAAACCTCTGGATCCCCGTCGATGTACTTCATTTGGCTTCTTCCTGTGTGTATGTGACGCTCTGCCATCATATAACCGTCGAAACACTGAGTACGTGCCGGTACCACCATCTTAATCAGGCGGCTGACTCCTTCACAAACCACGCAAGGTACATCTTGGTTTAAATGTGCTTTACCAAAATTGTTTCTTAATTGAGGATTTCCACCAGTCCTTTGATATTCTGAACCATATATCAAGCCTTCCGGCTGCACTCCAGCATAATAATTTGCCCATTGCGATTGTTTAGGAAGGCAACGTGTGTCGGTCATTCCACCGCTATGACTGTAATGGCTGCCAGCTGCATAACCAGTATAAATGAGAAAGACATATATTCACGAAAATGCTTCATATAATTTTATTACCGATAAATACTTAATAAAACTTTTAAAACAAGTGTATTATCCTTATTAAATCTATATATAAAGAAAGATAAAAATATCGGACAGGGAAAGCAGCATTAAAGGACGACAGTCAACCACAAAACACAAAAACAAACACGCAAACAGACAAATGAGATGGCAAAAGTAATAAAAATGCAAACGACATCACAAACACTAAAGGGTTGACAATAGGGCTACCGCCTTGGAACTAAACCATATACATGTAAAACGAAATTTTTATCTTAATGTAAATAGAGTATGAGGTTGACACGTTCATTCCTGTGCAGTTTACGACTTACGACAGATGCGGATTCAGGATGGAGGTGTAATTTCCCACTATTTCAGAGTACATCATAATAGTAGTAATAATAATAATAATATCTTTATTTCAAGAGGATAACATATTTGGCTACAAGCCAGTCTAACATATGGTCCTCAGACAAAATAGAATATATGTACAGTTTATACAAACATGATTAAAACAATGATACAAAAATAATAAAATGAATAAAATATGTCTAGGAATTTTCTAAAAAGGTGGTATTTGAGATACATTGATTAAGACTTATTCAACCTTTAGGTGATATATTGTTAAGTAAGTGACGGAACGTCGGTTCTACCCAGGTGCCCGCCCGTGCACGAAAATTGCCCGGAGGGGCACATTGGGTCTTCCTCCACCAGTGGAAGCTGGAAAGTCGCCATATGACCTTAGCTGTTGATCCAATTCAATTATATTCAAGTAAGTGAATTGTGCACACCTGCATATACTGTGATACATTGGTAATCAAGGTGTCAAATTGCATATATAACAAATCATTTAAACAACACAATACATACTGCTGTAAGATAATCGTAACACTTAAAAGTGATGGTATATTGATTGAATATGCAAGTTATCTTGAGAAATATTTTCTGATTGAAATTTCATACCTCAAAATAATTATACAGGATTAGTCTTGTTTAGTAGTAGTACAAACACAAAAATGCAACTGTATTCTACTTAGTGTTGGTTACACCACCAGTCCTTACTATAGTACGCGTATGGGGGATTTAGCCTAAGACAGCAACACTTTACGCAGGTTTGTGATGATGGTGATGTGAAACTTCGTAAGATTCTTGGTCATGATCACTTTCATACTATCTTTGTTAAACTTGTTAAAAGTGGTGGACCCTTTTACAGTTCGCCACTATGCTTTCCTCTTTAATTGTACGATGACCGGACAGGCTGTGGACCCTATGATGACGCCTACCTAAAGCCCATTGGGACGGTGGCGTTTGATGTTTGTCTATGATCTTTCTTGTCGTGTCCTAAATGGTTTATTCTCTTGTTGCTCTGGCTTCTGCCAAGTCATTGAGTACCTTCATTGTGGTTTTCTATGCTATTGTTTTTTGTATTATATTTAAACGAGCATATTTGTGTTTTACTTATAATGCCTATTGATTCTGCCTTGTTGGTTAGAGATTAGATCATGGCGGGGATTTCTTTATTTACACTGTCCTGTTTTAATGGGATGACAATAGGGTAAGTGTGAGGTTTGGTGCACCCTAGAACCGGATTAAACCCCCAGTGGCCTACATTGCCACTGACCGTGCCAAGGCGGTAGCCCTCTTGTCAACCCTTTTGTGTTTGTGATGTCGTTTGCTTTTATTATTACTTTTGCCTTCTTGTTTGTCTGTTTGCGTGTTTGTTTCTGTGTTTTGTGGTTGCTACTTTCCAAGTCCGATCTTTTTATATTTCTTTACAATCATTCTATCCAAAAAACTAGTATTCAATTTGACTAATATAACTAAGTATATGTTTTATAACATTTATTATAAATTAACCTCCTTGTAATCAGGCCCAGTTGACGAAACGTACAAGCTGATCTCCTGAGCTGTCATGCAATGATGTTTTCAATTAAGAATTCATTAGTTTAAAACAATATACACGAACATATCTGTAAATATGTAATCAATGTTATCTAGAACAGCAGACAAAACATACAAGCTGATTCACTGAACCGTCAAACATTGATGGTGTACTGTATTAAATTTATGAAAATATGTTATCAATGTTATCTAGCCCAGCAGACAAAACATACAAGCTGATCCACTGAACCGTCAAACATTGATATTTTATTGTATTATGTATATGAAAGTATGCAAACAATGTTATCTAGCCCAGCAGACTAAACATACAAGCTGATCCACTGAACCGTCAAACATTGATATTTTATTGTATTATGTATATGGAAGTATGTAATCAATGTTATCTAGCCCAGCAGACTAACAATACAAGCTGATCCACTAAACCTTCAAACATTGATGGTGTATTGTATTTATATTAGTTCATGTTTGCTTAATAGTATTGACCTATTCAGACCCTACCACACACACAACAAATACTCTTTGTAGGCAAGTCTATAACTTTACATATGCAATTAAATATATAATTTTTACGATTTCTTAAGACTTTGTGTCGTTAAAACATTGATGCTGTAACCGACCAACACTGATAGTATACATACTTTTAAAATTATATAGCAAATGAAGACATAAGATGTGTTTTCAGTAACTTTTTAAACGAACTTAACGATTTTGAAAGCCGTATTTCATGAAGGCGTTTATTCCATTCCTGTGGACAGCATATTGAAAATGCTTTATCATAACCTGCTGTGTGAGATCTTGGAATCTGCAATGTATCATTTGTGGAAGATCTTAAATTCCGTCCAAGAGTTGATGCAGGTTTTGAGAGCATGCTGTCAATGTATTCAGGTGTTTTATTATACGCCATAATACATGTATGGTATTCAACCCGTTTTTGGACTGGGAGCCAATTAAGAGTTTTAAACATTTGTTCGGATAGAATATTAAATTCTACTCGGAGGATAAGCCTGTCTGCTCTGTTTTGAAGTTTTAGTAATCGATCGATACTATGGGATGAGCAACGACCCCATATGATACATCCGTAGTCAACAAAGGCAATATATTGGTGTTTTGGCGCATAGATGATGTTAAGATAATCGGTCACTTTAGGCACCGCGGCTGTGACATGCATTTTGGAACGTCAAACAATGGCTCTGCCGAGAACCTTGCTATAACACCAAGAATATATTAACATGTTACCTGTATTTTATTAGTCCCATACAAGTTCAAACCGGAGGATACTATAGGTCTACCCCTGTCGGTCTATCCGTCCGTACATTCGGATCTAATAATGTGCGAGTAAGAATTGTTAGTTCCCCTGAGATATATTTAACACGGTGGCGAAACCACGTGACTTTTTAATCGTGTTCTCGGCAACAAAATATCGAAAAAGCGCTCGATTCAGGTATGTTTTTGCTTCATAACTTCATTTAAAGAAGTGTGTTCACCTAAAGCGCACATACCTGTACAAACTGAGGTCTTCTCTCCTCCGGAAACGGTAAAACATGTATTCATCCAGTACTTTCTAAGATTAGCCCTCCCAAAATGTACACAGTCATAGATTTCTTTAAAAATCCGACACTTTCGGAGGGCTAATCTCCGGAAGTACTGGATTCATCGGTTTATTCTTTGCGGCGGAGGATATAACTCACGTTGGAGGGGTACTTGTGTTTTAGTTGAGTACACTTCGTTAAATATTAAGAAAGTTATGAAGCAAAAACTTATCTGAATCAAGCGTGTTGTTTACATTTTTTTGCTTGACTGAAACGATTAACAAGTATGTCCATTGGACAGAACATACGCCCGTCGAAAGTGGAATTGGAAGAGCCGGTGAATATATTTGTGCTTAGATTTGCTAACATGCACTGGAAGGAGACGTAATTAATGACAGCACTTTTATTTTTGTAAAGAACTATTAGCGCACTAGTATTTCCAAACATCCTGATATGATATTGGTAATATATTAAAATAAATGTTTTAAAGCAGGCCTGCCAAAACGTTTTGGCACAAAAAAACTGAGATTTTTAAAATTTAAGATTTAAAGGGACACTGTCCGTAAGTAAGCATATTGAGCATAACCAAATAACTGTCTGACTTTTATTCAGTGAAATGTATACATGAAAACATGAGGATAGACCCTAATAAGTATGTAGGAATACATTCGTGAGTTTGAAAAAAAGGAAGTTTTAATTATTATATGTAAATAAAGTGGGACCCACAATATTTACCTTTTCTGCGATCACGTGACTGCCATTAGCGCATTAGGTTTTCACAATAGTATGTATTTCACCATAGTATGTGTTGTGCAATATGTATAGCACGCTTAACTCAGTCGGGAGCGTTGCGACCACTTTATCCTCACGCACACTATTATTACTGCGAGTGTAATTTTAGTTTAGGCTGCGAGTTCAAACGCATGAAGCGGATTTACTCTTTTTTTTGTACCGCGATTGAATTTCGTCAAACAATCTTGCTTTTAATTAGTAAATATTCAATAATGTTTAGTGTGTAATGTATGCGAACATAATTATTGTGTGTTTTATAAGCTAAAAGTTACGGACAGTGTCCCTTTAAAGCGCACAAAGAACATTTTTTAATGAAAGTTTCGGTCGCGCAACTTGATTTTAGCACTACTTCTTATAAAGCGCAAATTTAAACTATTTATGCAATTCATGCAAATTGATGCCATTTTTGATTGTTATTAGAAAATAATAAATTAGCATAGTGTGTAGCACCGCTAAATGTTAAAATTCTGCTAAATGTTAAAACCGCCGCGCTAAATTTTATAAATCTACTTACGATAATGTTAAAACATTTCCGCTAAATATTAAAACTTTTCATTGGATCAGACTCAGTAAATACATTTTTTTTCTGATTTATTATTAGCTCTACTGCCGGTGTGGGAATATTGGTTTGCGTCCGTTAATCATAATTTCCATGGATTCTCCTTACAGAAGATGCGATCCGAGATTCAAAAAGGGCGCCGTCGTAAATATAGGCAAAACCTTAAAAACATATTCTTCTCTGAACGCTCCAGATATATTTTCACTACAAATATTTTAGGAATTGATTGCTAACTACTGACCTATCAAGTTTATCTTGTTTTGTTTTCATAAATTAAAAAGGCTCTGCCCCGGTGATCCAAAATTTGCATATGGAAATTGTGCACGTTTTCCAAGAGATATAGGAAAAGAGATATATGGAAACAGTTAAACATATTCTTCTCCAAAATCACAAGGTATAGAGTTCTCATATATTGCATGTTACATTAGCTTATGGTCCTCTACCAAAATTGTTCAAATGGTGACCCGGGGTCAAATCAGGCCCCGCCGCCCCCGCCCCGTGGGGTCACAGTTTTGCGTAGAGTTATATAGGAGAATCTTTAAATGTAATCTTCTTTCTGAAACTACAAGAGCCATAGTAGACGTGTGTATATGTATGCATTTACCATATGCGTACGGTCCTCTACAAGTTTGTTCAAATCCGAGACCACGTGGTCAAATTAAGCCCCACCCCAGGGGTCACATGTGTTAAATAGACTTATATTGGAATAATGGTTGGACCACTTTCTTCCTGAAACCACAGTTTTACACTCATTGAGCATGAACAGCAGATACAAGAATCCAACCAGCTTCGACCCAAGGTCCTTCTCACCCCTGGAGGACATAGGCCCCATGGGTCATAACTTGGAAACCGTTTAGATCGCACCTATATACAATTAATAGGCATGAACAGATGGATACAACCACCGAACCATCAGTGATAGTGGGATCTATTCCCACCCCTGGGGACATATTCCCTGGGTCATAACTTGAAAACTGTTGAGATCCCCAACCCTATAACCATATATACACTTACTGAGCATGAACGTATGTATACAACTTTCAAACCATCATCGGCCCGGGGTCTGTCCCGACCCCTGGGAAAATACTGTCATAAATTGGAAACCGTTGACATCTCTACCCTATAACCGTATATACGCTTAATAGACGAACAGACAGCTAGAACCATCCAACCAGCATTGGTCCTGTGGTCCATCCTACCCCTGGGGACATAGCCCCTGGGTCATAACTTGGACACCGTAGAGATCGCCACTCCATAACCATGCATACACTTACTGGACATAAACAGATGGCTACAGCCTTCCAAACAGAATCGGCCGGGGATCTGTCCCCAACCCTGGGTAAATAGCCCCTGGGTCATAACTTGGACACCGTTGACATATCCACCCTATAACCACATATACACTTAATGGGCCATCAACTGTGTGTTCTCATTCGGTTATGAAAGTATAAGCTTGTTTGACAATTGTTTCATATTTTATGCTTGTTTGACAATGTTTTCATCTTTGAAAAGATCATCAGATGTACGATTCAGGGCAATTTTGACTCTCTTGTTTAGGACATGGATACTGGGTTTTCACTTGAATTCTGGCAAATGTATACGGCCAGTAGAGCGAAACAGGTCCTCTTGTGCCTCTTGTTTTTAAAGCTGAGTGATAAATTTAACATTTGCCAAGGTTCATCTATGTGTTTTTTCACGTTAGTAGAGTCAGAATTGTTCTCTTATGTATCGCAGAACTATGCATGATATAGTGGACCGGTAACACTAGGATTGCACCACGTCTCTCCGTCCCTCTGTTTGGTTTTTGGACTATAACTTACGTCTGCATTAAAGGATATTGTTGTTTATGCATTTGATTTGTATTCTGTATACATTTTATATTTTTTACACTAGTCTGTGTACTATGTAGTGTACATGGGACGTAATATCAATAATATTTGTCTTGAGTGACTTACTCATTGTTACCTTATACCCAGATGTTTGTTGCACTCCGTTGGCATTGTACATGCGACGTATGCAGCGATTTTGTCTAGTATATATGATTTTTGTCATACAGCTACAGATATACTCATCAATATTAACTTAGTTCGACATAATTTAAGCAAATAAAAGGAGAAAAATCTTTTACCCGCCCCTCCCATTCGATTGTCACTCCCCTCTCCAACTCACCCAGTAAAATAAGCGTGCTTTATTAACGCGAGGATACCAAGGTCAGGTTGCGAACAAAAACTCCATATTATTGAAGTAGTCGAGCTATAGACATAACATTTGACATCTTATTTGAATACGTTATATATCTTTTTAAATAAAACACGGCATTTAGTAAACATGAGTTTAGTGAAGACACATTAGTATCTCTATATATTGACAAACTATTCTTAATTACTGTATTTAATATTTCTTGTTCATTTTTAATTAATGCCGCATCTAAATAGCTGATTGAATAGTTTATTACCGTCTCATTATTTACGTACATTTACATTTACACGATACTACACACAACGGGGATGATCGGAATCAGGCAGTTTGCTACGGTGTTCCGTTACCCAATTGTACAATCTCGTATCGACGTTTACAAGTCGATGCGCGATTGTACAGTGTAATGGCGATGGTACGATGGCGATGGTACGATGGCCCTAACGGAACACCGTAGTTTACACATCGTAACATTTGCTATATACTATTTAATACGAATTTATGGTGCAACTAACCAAATGGCTTCTACTATTTTCTACTGACCTGAAGGTTGAGGATGCAGGCCACATATACGCAAAACAATTTAAATCCATATTACGTTAAAATAGTCAAATAGTGTATACAAAACATTACTATCGAATTAATCCGATTGATTGCTTTTATATTTTTTACATGTGATTACTCTGAGGCAATATATATATATATAGTACAATAACCAAGTTATTAAATAAATAATATAAAATATGGGTGGGGTGGGTGCGGGAGTATATGGATGGAAATGAATCAGGCAACTTGTTTAAGCTTTTATTGGTATATACATTCTAAACAAATTTGGTAAAGATCAGATAAAAAATGAAGTAGCTACCAGATTTAACATTACAAAGGAAAATGCAATATAGCATTTTTCAATAAATCAAGTGCCATACATCTGTCATTACTAACTTCATTGATATACAGCGATTTGCACAAGTAAACATCATACTTTATGCTTCGAGCCAAATTTCGTCGAAATCCAACTAGGCGTTTAGGGGGAAGTAGCGCCGACAAGAAATTTAAAGTAAAAATGTAAAGGGGCCGTAACTCCGTCAAAAATCAACGAACCGGAAAAAAAACGCAATATGCACAACTAGACATCATTCGAATGCTTCCAGCTACATGTGCTAAGTTTCGCCAAAGACAATACGGCGTTTAAAAAAAAAGCTAAAGAAAAAGCTAAACAAACAAATAAAAATAAACAATCAAATCAAAATAGAAAAATCAATACATAATAATAATTATAAAAAAAAATGTGTAACTTTATTTGATTAACAATTGCTAAGAAAATGTGGCCTGTATCGTGTTAACAACATGTAAAAACTGCATTTGTGATTTATTCAGGGACCATAACTCGGGTGTTACTGGTCCGATCTTGCCCATTATCCAACTCGTCTGTGCAAGTTTGGTTAATATTACTCAGAAAATGATAATTCAGGGGCCATAACTCTGATATCACTTCTCCGATCTTGCCCATTATCGTACGTGTTCGAGATCCTATGGTCATATACAATCTATGAAAGTTTGGTTAAATGTGGCCTCCATCGTGTAAACAAGCTAAAACAGCATTTTTCCTAATTCAGGGGCCATAACTCTAGTGTTACTGGTCCGATCTTGCCCATTATCGAACTCATCCGAGATCTAATGGTCATATACAATCTGGGCAATCTTCGTTGAGATTGCTTTAGAAATGTGGCCTCTATCGTGTAAACAAGATTTAAAAAATGCATTGTTTGCTAATTCAGGGGCCATAAATCTGGTATTGCCTGTCCGATCTGGTCCATTATTGTACGTGTCCGAGATCTTATGGTCATATACAATCTATGCAAGTTTGGTTAAACTTGCTTAAGTAATGTGGCCTTTATCTTGTAAACAAGCTAAAACAGCGGGTTTTTTTTCTAAACAGGGGCCATAACTCTGGTGTTACTGGTCCGACCTTGCCCATTATCGAACTCGTCCACGATATTATGGTCATATACAATCTGGGCAATCTTGGTTAAGATTGCTCAAGCAATGTGGCCTCTATCGTGTAAACAAGCAACATGTTGACGGCAGACGACATACGACAGACGACGGACGAAGAGCTGGTGAGCTAAAAATCGAACAGGAAAAGTAGCATTCAAGGACGACAGTAAAACACAAACAAACACAGAAACAAACAACAACTGTAAAGATGAATAAAAGGCAAGATATGACATCACAAACACAAGAGGGTTAACAATAGGCTACCGCCTTGGAACGATCAGTGGCAAAAAAGGCCGCTGGGGACTTAAACCAGGTGAAAAAAACGTGTTTGTATTTGGTTGTTATTTAAAAGTTGCGTTCCCGTAATCTGAAATCCTGTATCTGCCCCTGTTAATGTCATTATAATCGCGTTTTATCGTTTTGAATATATAAGCGCAGTTTAAAAGTTCTGTCAGGTTTCTTCTTCCTACGGTTGAGCAATTAAAAAAATATTCATTCTTTTCAAAATGCAGATCGTCTCGAAATAAGTTCATGTTAGTGATGTGATTTTTACCACGTAACACCTATTTCTCCCCTCTGCACAAATATACAGACCATAATTGAAAATTAACCACCCAAGAAACTCTTAAGAATTTATATATATTGAAGAAACCCATCTTGAATAAATTAAACTAGTTATTTTGTTCGTAATCGGCTTCACATTTGATGTAGTTAGTTGGAGTAAATGTGGTGTTTACATGAAGTGTATGGATAAACTGAGATTTAAATGGAGAAACACGGGGTACTCAACACAATTCACAAAGCTATGTCTATTTCTCAAAAATCAGATTCTTGCTGATCCTGCACTAAATTTAACAAACTGCACTAAAGGTAACACTTTTGGGACTAAAGGTAACAACCTACACTAAAGGTGACAACCCATAGCCCTTCGTCCACTACACCTAAGGAAAACCCGCAGAACTTCGCCTACTACATCTAACAAAAACCCATAGCCCTTCACCCATTACACCTTACAAATCCATAGCCCTTCACCCAATACACCGAACCAAACTCGAAACCCATCACCCACTACACCTAACAAAAAACATATCCCATTCCCCATGACACGTAACCAAACCCGTAGCCCTTCACCCAATACACCGAACAAAACCCGAAACCCATCACCCACTACACCTAACAAAAAACATAGCCTTTTCCGCACTACACATAACAAAACCATAGCCCTTCACCTACTACACCTAACAAAACCCACAGACATCTAACCAAACCTAGAGCCCTTTATCCACGACATCTAACCAAACCCGTAGCCCTTCACCCAATATACCGAACCAAACCCGTAACCCTTCACCCACTACACCTAATAAAACCATAGCCCTCCACCCACTGCACCTAGCAAAACCAAAGCCCTTCACCCACTACACCTAACAAACCCATAGCCCTTGCTCACGAACCAAACCCGAAATCCATTCCCCACGACACCTAACCAAACCCGTAGCCCTTCACCAAATACACCGAACAAAACCCGAAACCCATCACCCACTACACCTAACAAAAAACATAGCCCATTTCCCACTACACCTAACAAAACCATAGCCCTTCACACCTAACAAAAAACCACAGACATAACCAAAACCAATAGCCCTCTACCCACGAATCCTAACCAAACCGTAGCCATTCACGCAATAAACCGAACTAAACTCGTAACCCTTCACCCACTACACCTAACAAAATAATAGCCCTTCACCCACTACACCTAACAAAACCATAGCCCTTCACCCACTACACATAACAAAACCATAGCCCTTCACCCACTACACCTAACAAAACCATAGCCCTTCTCCCACTATACCTAAAAAACCATATCCCTTCGTTCACTACACTGTAACAAAACCATAGCTCTTCGCTCACTACACCTAATAAAAACATAGCCGCCCTTCGCCCACTACACATAACAAACACATACACCTAACAAAACCATAGCCACACACCCCCCCCCCCCCCCCCCCCAAACCACTACACCTAACAAAATCATAGTCCTTCACCCATTACACCTAACAAAACCATAGTCCATTCCCCACTAAAACTAACCAAACCATAGGCCTTCGCACACTACACATAACAAACCCATAGCCTTTCACCCACTACACCTAACAAACCCATAGCCCTTAGTCAACTACACCTAACAAAACCATAGCCCTTCACCTATTACACCTAAAAATCATAGTCCTTTACCCACTACACCTAACAAAACCATAGACCTTCGCCCACTACACATAGCAAAATCATAGCCTTTCACCCACTACACCTAACAAAACCATAGCTCTTAGCCCACTACACCTAACAAACCCATAGCTCTTCGCCCACTACACATAACAAAGCCATAGCTATTCACCCATTACACCTTATAAAAAGCAGTCCTTCGCCCACTAAACCTACAAAACCATAGCCCTTCACCCACTACACCTAACAAAACCATAGCCATTCACCCAACCACTACACCTAACAAAACCATAGCCCTCCTCCCACTACACCAAACAAAACCATAGCCCTTCACCCACTACACATAACAAAACCCGCTACACCGGCAATTTATTTTACTTCGTTGTTTGTACGACTCTTGCTACGACCCTGATGTACCCTATATATTTTGACACCGGATTATCATGATTATGTTGGTTAGATAGATATATATATCGACTTAATCCACATAAACATAACCCACTTCATCTGTGTGACGTGATATATGTATAGTCTTAAACATGCAAGGAAGGAAGCTGATCCTGACAATGAAACGCATTGTATGCGCGTGAAGTTTTGGCTCTGCGTTCTGCATTCTTCGTTCATTCTGCGTTCAACATTAGGACTCAATTCTGCGTTCAGCATTCGAAGTCAGATCTGCGTTCAACATTCGAAGTCAGTTCTGCGTTCAACATTCGAATCCAGTTCGGCGTTGAACATTCGGACCCAGTTCTGAGTTCAACATTCAAAGCCAGTTCGACGTTGAACTTTCGGAGCCAGTTCCGAGTTTAACATCAAAGTCAGTTCTACGTTGAATATTTGGAGCCAGTTCAGCATTATAATAATGTTTCTTTCGTAATGGTATCATTATAACATGCAACTGAGTCGATTAAAGCAGCAATGTTCATACCAGTACATACTTCATACAACTTTGTTGACTTTTAACATTTAGCGGTTAACGAATGCCACTAAAGCGTTTAGAATTTTTTAACATTTAGCGGAAGTTTTAACATTTGATTTGGTTCCTACTTCTGTCGGTAACATCTCTAGAAAGATAAAAATATCGGACAGGGAAAGCAGCATTCAAGGACGACAGTCAACCACAAAACAAAAAAACAAACACGCAAACAGACAAAGAGAAAGCAAAAGTAATAAAAAATACAAACGACATCACAAACACATAAGGGTTGACAATACGGCTACCGCCTTGGAACGGTCAGTGGCAACAAAGGCTACTGGGGGTTTAAACCGCTTCTAGGTGCACCAAACCTCACACTTACCCTGGTACAACCTACGAAATGCCATGAACATCCTTTTTCTTCTATTGTGTACAAATATTATGTTGTAAGAATATGTGAAATAAAATATGTTTAAACCAAGTTTTAACATTTAGCGTAAGATGTTTTAACATTTAGCGGAAGTTTTAACATTTAACGGAATATTAACATTTAGCGATGCTACACATAGTAATTCGATTAGAAAAACTAATTTCTACCACAATATTTTTATTTATTTTTTTAATTTTATGAAAGTGCACTTACTTTTCTAAACAGATGCGTTCTTAATAAATACAAAGTCTTCATAACACTTATACACATTATAATCATCGTACACAGCAGCAGTTGTTATAGTGGTACCACACACTAGGAGTTGCTAGTTCCTCACACTTGCGATTTCAGTTCGCTTGACCAATTAAAGAAGTCAAAGCTATATTGCTTTTATTGCACATGTCGTTATGTCACTGCCGGAACTAATTATGCCCTTAGGTGTTAATTGTTTATTCAGTCAGTGCATTTCACGGATGACCCCGTTTATTTGGCACTTGTAAATACTCCTCTGACTAGGGAGCGTAACTTGACCAATTCGGGAAATAGCTGATAAACTATGAAAATATAGCTGTTAAATCATGAACATTTTGTTTTGATGAAATATCCGGAGATTTTACACTTAAATCCGGAGATCCGGAGAGCGACTGAGCAATCCGGAGAATCCGGATTTTATCCGGAGATTTGGCAGGCCTGTTCAAGAAGTGCATATATGCATGAATTAACTATTAAAACAGTTGAATGCTGTATATAAATAATGATTACTCTGAAAATAACGTTTAAAAGACGGAGCGTTCATTTTAATGAAATAAACGGAGCGTGTACGTCCCGCTTTTTATTAACATTTGACTTTATGCAGCTTATTTTTTGTATAATAAACGACATAATATGATATAGAAACATTTATTTGAGAACATTATAGTACAATAAATGCATATATGTAAGGAAAAAAGCACCTGTAAGGTATCATGTATTAAACGACCAAATTGGAAGCAATCATTTTGGCAATCGTGAACGCTGGTCCAATCCCGTCATTCTTCGGCATCCCGCCTCGTGTGTATCACGGCGCTTCGGTATGTTCAAAATCTTGACATTATGTTAGCCAGAAGGCAACGGCACAGATAATAGTACACTGTTGCTATGTAAACAATATTGCCGCTAGCCACACGTGTTGAGGTATGTTTTGCGTTGAGTGTTTGTTTTTTACAATGCAGATGAAGGTTTTATCACAGCTTTCAAGCATAGACTTACCAAGTGGACGCGTATTTTTACTGAATTGAGTAGACTGCTTCGTTTCACTTTATGTTTAAACGCTTTGCATCATTTTTGTATTGTTTGTAACTGTGATTGTAAGTGTAAGTGCCGCGACATAATACGATCTCCTTTGTTACCATGGTGATTGGACTGGTATTCGAACTTGACCTAGTTTAATCAAGATTGAAAAACAAATAGTCAAGTTATTGGGAGGACATCATCAAAATTGTCAATTAAACTCTGTTATTACCGCGACGATCTGGCTGGTTTCCGAACTTGACCTAGATATTATGCCTATAAACAGTATTTCCCAGTTTCATAATGACTGGATAATATTTGTTTGAGTTAGACAGCCTTAACGGACGGACAACGCCACGACATAATAGGTCCCGTCTTAGGAAAGTCAATAGGTTTCGCCACCGTGATTAATCTAGAAGGGTGTACACTGTCGATTTTTTTTCTACCTCCACCGCAGAAATCGTCCGTCATATAAAACATTACGTGTGTAGAAAATGACCTAAAGTATCATACCAAAAATAAAATAATTAGATATCTACGTGCCAGTGTGTGGTATTACAGGTAATTTCAAATCAAGACGGTAACTTTCTGTACTCCCTGGAAGAGCAAGTAGAGAAATTTCTTCTTTAATTATCTTGCTTTATGAACAAATACATACACTGCCAGTCTGTTGGCTTAGTTAATAATCGCATAGTTGTTTACTGTTTAAATCATGTATTGAATGTAAAAATTTAAAACTGAGTTGTGACATTTCAACTAATGTCTGTTCATAAAATTCCCAGTATATGTTTATAATGGCTTGCAACTTAAAATTAAAACATAAGTAAACGAACAGTGAATGTATCGTTGTGTAAACTACCAGTGAATGTTTCGTTATCGTTTTTTCTCTCAAGTAAACTGAATTGCTAATCGAGCCTAAAGCTCTTCCAGTCTCAGTATTTAACTTAATTAACAAAAAATAAAGCCAACATACTACCAGCTGACGAAATACCATGATAAAATAAACGAAAGCACCCATATTAATAATATATTTTATTATCATTGATCTTGCCAATAAAACAGAATCGAAAGAGTACATGTATTTAGTGGTGAACAACATGTTCACCAAACTGAAATGGAGGTAATTTCAAAATAATTAACTTGGTGTCACTGTTTTCCACTTCTTAATTTAAAGGGACAATCTATGTTGATATTTTAAAACTCTCACCGTTAGTTTTTCTTCATAACTTGCATTTGTTTAATCATTAAGATACTTTAAGTGAGGTGTTCAACTTATAACTGAACACTTTTGTTTAAGATGTTATTTTTCAGCGGAAGTGATTATCATAAAACATGCGTGGTTTAACGATGTGAAACTGTCATTTAGAACGTATGCATTTAAAACTAATCTCCAATTTCACGCGGTTCTTCTTAAATTACATTTTAAATAAGGTGTACACTATTTTCCAATTTTAAACCTATATGTTTCTGTTGCCGTGGAGTTTTACCTTAAACCAAATAATTCCACTAAATGCATATCATAATTGTTTAAATCTGTGTTTATAATTTTAATATGATCATATGCTTTATTTTAAGATAAAAATATAGATGTTGAATTAAAAGCTCGACTTTTTACCGCAATTTTAAGAAATTGACAGATAAAAGGACACTTTGCTCGTATGTTACTGATAATTTTATAAATTAACCAAAATAACTATTTTAATCATAGTTTGTGTTATCACATAACGTCCCTTGTTAGCAGTGTCGAACACCCATTTAATATTCTATTGCATGACACACGTGTAATACAACCTTGAGCGATTTTGATTGGTTGAGTTAAACCTGTAACACTACGCAAGTTTATTAACTGAAACTATTTTATTTATTACAAATTCACCAAGATCTGAGTCATAAACTTATTATTTGTGACAGCTTACAAAAATAAGTAATAGATAGATTCTGGTCTCAGCGAGTTGGCTTATTTAAACACCGAGATGGGAGTAGCCCATCTCGGTGTTTAAATAAGCCAACTCGCTGAGACCAGACTCTATCTTTTTTGTAGCATGGTGCACTTAGTAACACTGTGACGTCATAGTGACCGTACTCTAAATTCCAATATCCGGTAGTTGTAGCACGGCATAACCACGCCCCTTTAGTTACCCTAAATTAAACGATATAATGCTCTGCATTCATCAAAGGAAATGTCACCGACCATGCTACAATGCACATTATACAAAACATTGTTGTTGGTTTGTTAAAAAGTTGACGTAAACTGCTATTTTGTAAAGAGGTAAAACACGAACTCTTTTATACGCAACGTTATTTGTGAGACGCGACGTTACGACGTCACATATGTTATGACGTTTTGGCGCTAAAGTGTGTCTGACGTCGTGGCGGTTCTATGTCCACCTGAATTATTTTTTACTAATTTGATTGCAATGTTATGTTATAAAAAGGATTTAAACTCGTTCCCATTCCATATAAGATTTATGAAACTTGTTATGAATTATTTTTAATTTTAACTCGCCAAAAGGCTCGTTAAAATTATAATAATTCATAACTCGTTTCATAAATCTTATATGAAATGGGAAATCGTTTAAGATCCTCTATATATTTAACAGAAATGGTTTGGTGCTTCGGTCCATATATAGAGGTTATTAACTGGGGTAGGTGTGCCTCTTTGTGATATAGGCCCGAGATAGCCATATGAGGCCCGAGAGCTTTAGCATGTTTATTACATGTGTAACCAAAACACTATTATTTTGGATAGATTATTAGATCTAAATTGCGTAAAGTCATTTTAAATACCTTTTATCTACTTGTGTATATATTTTTTTTAATATGACTCTTTATTTAGATCCATTTTTATTCATTGATTTACAAGAATAAAATAAACGTATGACGTTAATATAATAGGATGTGCCATTTAAAATCGGCAATTCGGTACCTTGTTTCCAAAACAACAATTCACCCCCCTTAATAAAAATTACACAGAAACGTTTCTGACGTAATCTTTGTAACAAAATCATCATAATGGTGACGTCGTCTTTGCCGGTGCCGTTTTATTCCACGTCATTGACTTTGTCAGTTTTTGTGTTTACGTTTGAGCTTGTAGAAGAAAGAAAATTTCAAATGGCATTTGGTTTCGCAAATATAATTTAAGGATAATAAGGTAGGAGATTTTTTTTTATTTCACATACAGTACAGTACAGTACAGTACAGTACAGTATGTATTGTTTCCTGCATGACTTTTATTTAAAATGTAATTGAGACCCGAACGGCAGTATACTGGTCGGGGGACCACTTTCGTTTTTGTACCGCTTCTTTACTTTTTGGTTGTTTCTTGTTTCCAATCGTCTGTGCTAAGCTTCTGTCGATAAGTAACATCGCGCTAGCAATTTGCATTGTAAAAACAGTTTTTAAATGAAAATGACGGAAACTGGGCTTGGACGGAAACTGGTCCCTAAACAGTATATAGTAGAATAGGTTGTTGAAGACATTTCGATCAAAAACAACGAGTTGATATAAATGTACATGTACTGTATAATTTAATAGGTTAAATCTATCACACAATCGGCAACATTTTCAACATCTCCGAGCCAGTCACACATTTTTTTCACGTCATATTGTAGGGTGATGTAGACCGAGTCGTTCTTGTTTTTCACCATTTCACTATTTAATGTCCGTCCTGATCTTTGTTCGGCTACTAACGATCTCCTGCGTGTACTCAGAGGGTAGCGAGCATTCTGGCTGCCATTTTCAACCGTCGCAGTTGTCGTTGGATGCATGTGCCGATGCACGATATGACTGGTTCGTGGTCGATTATCAAAAATATATCTACAGTTTAATGCTAAATGTATGTAACGCAGTCTAGATTTAATATGGATTTTCGACCCGCCATATGGGTTTTTTGGCCCTTCATATGGATTTTTGGCCCGCCGTTTCACGCGCTTATCTAATATGACCGCAGAGAAAATGCCTGTATTACACGAAAAACATGCCGTTTTTGTTACTATATATAGTAACACATGTAATAAGGAACTTTATGGACCGGATGAAGTCACATTAAAAAAAGAGTGGAATAGGCAAATGAGGTGTAATATATACATGTATCTATATGAGTTCTCGTGTTCCCGGTCGCGTTTCAATTACGGTGTTGTTGGTTAGTTAATTTGGCAAAACATAAGTACTTTTCTCCGGTTTTCATAAACGTGTTTATATCGATACATGATAAATATATCTACTTGTACATACAATTGTTTTATTCTCGCATTTAAATTGCCAAAATAAATACAGTGCGTTTTCAGGAAAATGTGTGTGTCATGTGGTGCGGGTGGGGTGCAGTATACTAGCGTAATGATTTCCCTCTAAATGATTTTGAAATTCCACATTTGTAATATCAATACACCTTTCCGTGTGAACATTGATTTGAAACGCAGATCCGGCATATTTCAGCGAATATGGTGCCTGTAGTTAATTTAGTGGGGGAAAGGTATTTCTTTGTGATAGACTTTTTTGTAATAGCAAGCATTTCAATGAACACTAAGAAACAAAAATGCATTCTCGATGTTAAAATTTCAGTTTTTAGAAAATTAACACCGCAACGTATATTGCCGGCATTATGATATTTTTCCACCGTACCTTTGCTATTTTGTTTATTGCAAAGGATATTGGACACTCTAACATAAACCCATAACATAATTGGATAAAACAATTAGTCTGAAATGCTCGGACACATACATTTTAAATAATCAAATTATTTTATTTCTTGTGTACCCGGTTGCATTTCTTAATGCAATTGAATGTTGCCGTTTTCGAATTGGACGGTCGTGTTAGTTAAAAACATTTAAACAAAGAGTACATCTCACCGACTAAAGGATTAAGAAGACTGATGCAATAGCGTGACATTTGATTGTTATGCAAAGTGGACCGAAACCGGCCCATGTACTACTATCGCTTTTAAATTGCCGAAAGCAATGCAGTTTCTTAAACGCGTACTACAACTTTGTGTGTATGTCACTTGGAGCGGGGCGGTATAAAGGAGGTAAGAAATAGCTTAATGGTATCCCTGAAAAATGCTATGAACATACTATTTTAATACTATAACAAATACTGAACAATGTCGAACTCTGTTTTTTCTCATCCTTTCTTTCATATTTCCACATTTTTAATTTTAAAACACCTTTCTGTGTAAACTTAAAATTGGAACGCAGATCCGACATATTTTAGCGATTACCTTGTTTTAGGTCAATTTGGTGAAACAATGTGAATTTTTCTGATTCACATGATTTGTTTTTAAATAGGCGACATGTCAATGAACATTTTCATGGAGTTCGTTTAACTCTGATTGGTAGAACATACTTTTTTTGCTCTTTTTACTGATAGAGTAAAATAATTATACAACGCAAATTTCCGCCATTTTTATTTCTGTTTCGACCTACTGAGATCGTTTTTTAAACGTCACAAAATAAATTGGAATCTATGGCATCAATCCAGACCATGCTGAGATCAGAAATGGAATGCACCGACATATACAATTGTGATATGTGTTTTCATTTGATAAAAGAATTGCCGTTTGTGTTTACCTGCTCGCGTTTCTAAATGTACATGCAATTCGTCGTCGTTGGGACGGATAGTGATGTTAGTCAATTTGTGAAAAAAAAGCTTATTTTCTGGGATTTTCTTAAAACTTTACAGACATATATACGAGAGATGTATCTACATGTACATATATCTGGGTTAGCTCTAGCTTTTAAATTGACGACATGAATGCACTTTGTTTAAAAAGTGCGTTTTCAACAACTAGAACATAAAAATCAATAACATTCGTGTAGCTTAAATCTACCTTTAGCTATTAACGGGAATACAACTTTTTGTAACAAGTTTGTTCCACCAATGCAGTTTGTGAATATTAATGGTTCGCCTACGATCCGTGATTGCGTTTTGTCAGAATCGGAGTTGATATATGTGAGGTGTATACGTCTCTGGTCAGTGTCATTTTTGCCGAAAATTTCATTTTGTTATCGACTTTATCACGTGATCCTGTTTGATAAAAATTCCTCCGCAATAGAGCTGGCCTTCCTTTTTGGATAGGGCTACCGCCTTGGAACGGTCAGTGGCAAAAAAGCCGCTGGGGTTTAAACCAGGTTCTAGGGTGCACCAACTGTAACATCATGTTCACCAGCTGGTAGTGAAATCCGGTATTTAAACGAGCAAATATAGCGCACGAAATCATTAACTGTATAGACATCGACATATACACAGGTAACAGTAATTTTTACAGATAAAAAAGTAAGCCTCTTTCGGGGCTCGAACAAACGACATTCCGATTGCAAGTCAGTTCATCCACTGAACTATCACTACTTGAGAAAATAGTATACTAACTACAATTTATTATGAGGCAAAAACTCAAGATGGATCAATAAATATATAGTCCATCTTGTCGCATGTGTAAATTAACATGGCCTGGTGTAATACTGTATGTTATCAATATGAAACTAATACTTTGCCTCAAAACAACCATATCTCAAATTGTTATTTAGCGCTTGATGAGTTTGTATGTGCGCTAGTTATTACGTAATACCTATTTAGTGTTAAAAATGCTACAATATACCAATAAATGGCCGTGGTCTAGTGGTTAAACTCGGTGTCAAAGGAGAGTACATATGTCGGCAGTGCAGACTGGATGACGACAACTTTGACTACCTCCGCGGCATCACACGTTTAATGCAAGCTACTGCTGGTGTTATTTCGGCGCTGAGGGAAGCTGTAACGCGCGAATCCTTGCTCCTAGGAAAATGGACTCACAGATGCAAACAGCACAATTGTGTTTGAACACAGACTTAATTACATACATTCAAATGTGGAGTTAAAGGCAGAAGGATTTAAGCCATATCTAGAAAACAGGATAATTCCTATGATAAAAAATCAGGTAAATTTACCATCAAGATTAACAAAAATGGACTCAGATTGGACCAATAACAATGCAGAATCAATGAATAATTTGCTGAAAATAGGAACTAATGATAAAGTGAAGGATATGGCAGCTAATAGACATTGTTCACAGAATTGTTAAGTCGATGTATAAGTGTCACAGGATGACCTTAGTGGTTGGGCTAACTCAGGAAAGAATCAATGACGGTGAATGCATTTACATAAGTTTAATGCAACTTTTAAAATATGTTTAATATATACACAATAATCTAAAAAAACAAGCGAATACACAAATGAACTATGAAAAGAATGTTCTCATGAACGTTTAAGACGTTCTTAGTATTGTTATAAATACTGAATGTCTAAGACACTCAAGTGTTGTTAAAGCTATAACAATGTTGATCTAGCGCGATAACTGTGATGCGCGAGAGCTCATGAAGATGATGATGCGCGAATTCAATGGATGATTGTCATCAAATGCCTTCTGTAAGGGTTGATGACGCGATGCAATGATAGTTAACCTCCACTGAGATTGTGCGTGATGATAGTTAACCTCCACTGAGATTGTGAGTGATATTCCTCCGTGAGGATTGGTAACGGGCCCACCTTGTGTCCCGGGGGTTGTCGTTAGTAAAACCTGGCTGCGCAGGTACGGGGACCGTCTCCACCGCTTGTAACGTTAATCGTGGAAGCTTAGCTCCACTCCTGGATATCCAAACCTAGATGGCTTACTCCAACCCTGGATGGCTTATATCCTGGATGGCTTAGGCTGTAATTATACATACGTTTTAGATGTCGGTTGACAAACATAACAATCTTGCATAATTATTACCAAAACAAATCATTATTCAATCAATATATGCAAGCTGTACTAATGATGAGTAGCAATGTATACATATTCTACAACGCCATGTATACGCTATGTACGTCGCTGTTAATCAATGCCCCTAATACATGTAATATAAACATGATCAAATTACTCATATATTACACTCACTGAGTTATGCATGCACGCATGTCAACTAATGACCACATTATTCAACGCTATGCATACGCGTCGAACATTTATTCTTGTCACTCATCTCATTGTTAACTAATGTTAACAATCGTGTATTACAATCACTGAGTTATACGCCAACGTTAACTAATGCACCTATTATCCACTGTTAATAAATAATCAAATTAATATTGTTTTACAATTAATGATCAATTACAATAATTACATCTAATAAAGTAACTTCAAAATCATATGCTAGTCTAAAGTTATGTTTGAGAAACATCAATGCTAACCGGATGTCGTAACCGCCAAACAAGATGGCGCCGCCCACTGAATACAAATATACGATAAAAGTTTAATAAAACTACTAACCACATGTTGCCTATGAAATTTGCCGTCCAATCTCTGTGCCAACAATGTACTATCGATGTTCCCGGCGAGAGCTAGAAGACAATGGGTTTTATAGCAAACATTACGCCCAAATCATTATTTCCCCCGTTCAGTCCGTGACAAACGTGGCTAAATCTGCAGTATTGAATCTACACGAGAGGCCCCTTATACAATTTTGCCGTTTAAGGAAAATATACCTATACGTTTACATGCGATAGCACAAAACTAAACTTATGACACGGCCTCTCTGGCGGCCACTTAAAATGTGCACGCTTTTACGTGTTACATGAATAGATCATGAATATTGTGAAATTGTTTCAACTCGAACAATAGATTTTGGGTGTAACCGATAACTTACAAGAGCTATGAACGACCAATACGCTCTACCCGTGACATTTTGTGACAACATCTCCCCACTTAAAGAAAGTGCTACACTTTTAAAATTCAACAAAATGATAATTAATATTTACACGTTAAGAAACTATTAATTCTTCGGAGCAAATGAGCGACAAAACGTACAAGCTGATCGCTCAATCGCTTGAGTATGTTAACTATTACTACTGAGGTTATAACCTAACTATAATATGTAATTACAATTTCAACACTATTCTACAATTGTACACTACCCTGTCGTAACATATACTACTATCATAATTGTACAATACACTGCAATACACTATTGTATTAAACCGGTCATTATGTGCGGCGACTTAAATAGTCTGCCCCAATAATGTCCTTTCCTCGGATCGCTTTAATTTTCATCCGGTAAGGCTGCAGAGTCAGTGCCCACCTCATTAACCTACTGTTAGCTACCTTTGCTTTATTCATATAAGCTAACGGTTGGTGGTCAGTCTCCAAGAAAAATTCCTTACCAAAAACATATCGGTGGAATTTACTGACACCCCACACTACTGCAAGACACTCCCTTTCGATAACAGAGTAGTTACATTCCCGGGGTAATAGTTTCCGACTTGCGTAGGCCACGGGGAGACTACACCCATCTTGCTCTTGCAGTAGGACTGCACCCACCCCGATATCGGAGGCATCCGTTCTGAGGATAAACTCCTGGTCAAGTTCAGGTAATTTTAGTATTGGGGTTTTGACCAGACTCCCCTTTAAAGAGAAAAAAGCTCGCTCCTGGCTTTCCCCCCAAGTTATCCTATTGGGTTGACCTTTCTTTGTCAAGTCTGACAAAGGTGCAGCTATAGCCGAAAAGTTTGGAATAAACTTCCTGTAAAATCCCGCCAACCCTAAAAATGACCTAACTTGTTTCTTTGTCTCGGGTCTTGGTGCTTCCTGAATTGCCTTAACCTTGTCGGGGTTGGGTTTCAATTTCTGGTCCCTCCCGACAACATGACCAGACACTCTATATCTGCGTAACCTATGTGACACTTGCTAGGTTTTGCAGTCAGTTTAAACCGGCGTAGCCGTTCCAACAGATTACGTAGAGCCTTAATATGGTCTTCAAATGTTGTTGTAAACACCAGGATGTCATCTACAAAACTGTCTGTGTTGGACAAATCCTTCAGGACTTTCCTCATTAACCTACAGAATGTTGCTGGGGCGTTTACGAGACCAAAGGGCATGACCTTGAACTTAAAAAGTCCTTGCGAAGTTTCGAAGGAGGTCATCTCTTTAGCTCGGTCTGAAAGTGGGACTTGCCAATACCCTTTACTGAGGTCTAACTTGGAGAAATACGAATATCCCGCAAGCTTAGAGAATACCTCCTCAATATTAGGCATTGGCTCTGCATCTAAGATGGTACGTTTATTGAGCTGCCTAAAATCGATGCAGAATCGAATTGACCCATCTTTCTTCTTAATAAGTACGACTGGGGATGAAAATGGGGCGTTTGAAGGTTCGATGACAACCAATTTCAACATGTCTTTCACCTCCTCATCAACAATTGATCGGGAGTGAAATGGAATGGGATACCCCTTAATTCTAATTGGTTCCCCTGATGTGAGTACAATATCATGTTGCACTCCATCTGTCTGCCCCGGGTTTTCGGACAAGACATCACTGAACTCCGAGAGTAAACTACCCATCTCTCGTTGCTGCTCTACACTAAGCATGCCCGATATGTCTACATCGGCTGCTCTCTCCCTACCTACACTAGTGGGAAAATACATGGGACAAGTGTCCTCACTACTGTCTTCCTCACTATCCTCAATAACTGCAACATTAACTACGGTTAACACCCCTTGTTGCACATTATCGGTTCTACTGATATACTCTTTCAGCATATTCGCATGAAAGGTCTTTAACTTTCCGTTTATCTCGATACGGTAATCCATAGTGTTCACTATCCCTCTAACGTAAAACGGACCTTTCCATGTAATAACAACTTGTTATTGTCGGTCGGGAGTAACAGTAACACCTGGTCATCTATCTTAAACTTCCTAGCTCTAGCTTTCTGGTCATAGTACCGTTTATACTTGGTACTTGCCTTAACTAACTGACTTTGAGCTATCTTACAAGTCTCCTCTAGTTTCTCCTTCAGATCTCAAACATACTGATATGTAGTCTTAACCTCATCACTATCTACTTCACCTGCCCACATCTCTCTAAGAATCCTCATGGGACCTCTAACTGACCTACCGTACAATAACTCAAACGGAGAAAATCCTAAACTCTCTTGTGGAACCTCTCTAAATGCAAACAATAAAGCATTGATATACTTGTCCCAATCTTTGGGTCTCTCGGTACACATACGCCGCAACATTTGCTTTAACGTCCCGTTAAATCGTTCGACTAACCCGTTACACATAGGGTGATATGGTGTTGTCATGATTTGACGGAAAGACAATAACCTGCTTACTTCAGCCATAAGTTCTGACGTAAAATGTGACCCACAATCAGTCAGCATTTCCTCTGGTACACCTAGCCTACTGAACATATCAACTAATGCCTCAGCTACTCTCTCAGTTTCAATTGAGGGCAATGCTACTGCCTCCGGATACCTAGTTGCATAGTCTACCATGGTTAAAATGTACCTATTTTTCCTATCCGACACTGGAAAAATTGGTCCAACTATGTCTACGGCTACCCGCTTAAATGGTGTATCTATCAGTGGCATCTGACCTAAATGTACTTTGGTCACTCGACCTTTTGGTACTGTCCTTTGGCATACATCGCAGGACCTACAATACCTAGTTACATCTCCGCTAACGCCTGGCCAATACAATTCTGCCAATACTCTATCTGACGTTTTCTTTACGCCTAAATGACCTCCCATAATCGACTCATGAGCTACCTTAAGCACTGTCGTTCTATACTGGGTAGGTACCACTAATTGGTGAAACTGTCTACTACCACTATCTTCAAATTATCTGTACAATAACCTATTCTTATGTACAAACTTACAACTACCGGACCCTTTACACTTCTTCACTACACCATCCTTGGCCTTCACCTTACAAGGACCTTATGACTCGTCTTGAGTTTGTGCTTCTATAAACTCCGCTTAAGATATATCACCTACGGCTGCAGGAACCTTTAATTTTCTATAAGCCTGAGCTTGCTTCTGAACCTGCGCTCTAGTCTCTACGGCATTACTTATGCTACTTCTAAAATCGGACATTACCGGAAGTTCTGAACCATCTATGTTCCCTATCGTTAAATCATACATCGGGTCGTCCATACATAGTGCCTCTGTAGTCCCTTTAAAGAAAGGTGTATCTACATCTATTCTCGCTATTGGCACGTGCTCTACCGACTTATTTAACAACATACACGGTGACTGTTTACCTACCAACTGATCATCCGTAACTAAACTACGCCTAACTACCACACCTGTACAACCTGTATCCCTCATTACAATTACGTCCGTGCCATTCACTCTACCATCTGCCGTTGGAAGATTTGCATACGGAAAGAGACATGTTCCGATCTTCGCCATTAAACCATCCGCTTTAACACAACAGCTACTACTCTCGGTTTTAATAACCGGACTATTACTACCTCTGCCTCTACCTCTACCTCGGTTTTGACCACCTCTACCTCTACCGAAATTCCATGGGTTGTTAAAACCTTGGTTCTGACTCCCTACATTGTTGTCCCCTCTACTATTTTCACTGAAATTGTCTACGATAGCGGACACTTTCACCGCTTTCCTACACTCATGTGAAGCATGATTCCCATTACAGTGACGACAACGAATAAAAGGTCTACCTATGTTACCACTATTGCTACCTACCCTAGAACCCATCGAACTACCTCCACCTCTATAGTTTCCACTCTGCCCTTTCTGTTTATGATCGTCCCCTTGCCTATCTCTAAAAGTTCTGTCTTTCGACACTACATTATGAGCTCCACCTCTAGCCTCGGCAAACTGATCTGCTTGAGTTGCCATTTCATTTACACTAGTTAGTTTTCTTTCTTTAAGAAATAAGAACAGATCTCTACTACAAACATTGAATAGCTGGTCCCGCAACAAGAAATATATGAGGCCCTGATAAGTCTGCGCTACCTTCCCTAACTCTAACTGATAAATCACACTCAGGGAAAAAGGTGTTAATGATGGGAGATTCTATACTGCATGGAGTGAATGTTAAGGGTCTTAAAAACAACTTACACAAACATTCCGTGTCAGGTGCAACAATAAACACGCTAATTAGAGACATTGAAATGTATGATCTGACTCAATTCCACACATTCATTATATATATAGGCGGGAATGACCTGTCCAGGACTACACACTTTGAGTTGATAGAAGAAAAGTATGACCAGCTAATTGCGCTAATAAAAGCCGGAAATGAAGAGTGCAAACTTATTTTAAGTAAAATTGCCCCAAGAGGAGATGTGGATGTCAATCCAATTAACAAGATCATAGAGCGACTTTCTATTCATCATAAAACTGAAATTGTAGACTGTTACAGAGCATTCCATGATCAAAACGGTAAATTGTTGATGCGCTATCTAAATGAACATGACACTATTCACCTATCTCGGCCAGGCACTAAGCGCTTACTTTCGACTTTTCACACGTCTACACCGATCGTTGAAGATTACACCAAATGTGTGTTCCCAGACAAACAAAACTTTTTTGGGCACCAATCAAATCGGCAATATAGACGACACCCATTCAGGGGACAGCGTCACCACAATAGATGCATGAATTGCGACGAATCTAGCCATGCGACAGAGGACTGTCGGCACAGGGCTCCTGTCAAGTGTTGTGGGTGCGGGCTCGTGGGACATAAACAGGATCGATGTTGGAACTAGGATGATGGCAATGAAGCCGAACATTATATTCCAAATGTATTTGATCATGAAAATAGTTATGATGTTTTAAATCATATATGCACACTTTGCCAAGAAATTGAGTGTAATTGTGACAATTTTCCAAATGTTTATGAAAACTCTAACGCTACTATCTTAAATATTTCGGAACACATAAATTTAACTAATTTAGGATTAAATAATAAAAAAGGTTTAACCATCGGTCATTTAAACGTAGCTGGACTGTCTTCTAAATTTGATGAATTACAATTAATGCTAACATCTAAGAAAAACAAAATAGATATAATGGGTATAAGTGAAACGAAATTCAATGAAAACCATAAAACAGAAACATTTCATATAGATGGATATCAAGTACCTTTTCGTCGCGACCGTTTATTCAATGGCATTGGAGGTTTGGCAGTATATGTAAAACAAAACGTAAATTGCATACGACGATTAGATTTAGAAGGAGATGATATAGAAATAATTTGGTTAGAAATTATGCCAACTAAATGTAAATCTGTTTTAATTGGTTCACTTTACAGGCATCCAGAATCTAAAGTTGCATGGAAAGAAATATTTGACACTCATATAGAAAAGGTTCAACTTGAAGAAAAAGAAATATTAATTTTAGGCGATATAAATCGAGATTTATTAAATTCCAAAATAAATGATGAATGGTCTAGCTATATTTTATCACTAGGATTAAAACAGTTAATTAAGCAGCCGACGCGTGAATGTTCAACTTCAAAAACTTTAATAGACCACATTTATACTAATTGTGATCAAAATATATGTAATGTAAGCGTGCCCAAAATAGGAATTAGCGATCATTATCCGATCCTATGTACAAGAAAGTTAAATTATAAAGAATAAATCAATTTACATAATTTTATAAAATACAGATCATTTAGGTCATTTTCAGAGGAGTCATTTTTATCAGATCTTATCAGCATCCCCTGGGGTAATCTAAACAACACTGATACTAATGAAGTACTTCACACTTGGGTGTCTAATTTTTCAAGTGTCGTAGATAATCACGTCCCAATTAGAATTCACAGAGTTAAACACATAAAGCAACCAGATTGGTTTACACCTGATATTTTAGATGAAATTAAAGAACGTGATAAATTTAAGGCTAAAAATGATATGGATAACTACAGAGTTTCAAGAAATAAAGTTTGTACATTGATAGATGATTCTAAAAAAGAATATTATGAAAGAAAAATTGAGGAAGGAAAATCAGACCCTAAAACAGTTTGGAAAATATTTAAAGAACATGGTGCGTCTACAAAAAAGACAAACAACTGTAATTTAATAAAAAGCATTCATAAAGATGGAATAGATATTACTGATAACCAAGATATTGCAAATACTTTTAATAACTTTTTTGTAAACGTAGCCGCTAACTTAAAAGAACCTATTCCAACTTCAACTTTTGATAAAGTAAATGAT
The DNA here is from genome assembly GCA_037043455.1 of Cyrtodaria siliqua. Lineage (NCBI taxonomy): Eukaryota > Metazoa > Mollusca > Bivalvia > Adapedonta > Hiatellidae > Cyrtodaria > Cyrtodaria siliqua. The sequence continues at coordinate 268,808 of JAWPHD010000086.1, read as the reverse complement.
TTTGTAAAAAGAAAAGTTCCTGATCATATGTATTTTCACATTCCTCTGATTACGGAATCCCAAACGCGTAAAATGTTAAATAATTTAGATGTATCCAAAGCTACAGGACTTGACCAAATAGGGCCAAAACTTTTAAAATTATCAGCCGATGTTATATCAAATAGTCTTACGTATGTTATAAATTGTAGTATAAAACAAGGTGTTTTCCCAGATGAATGGAAATGCGCAAAAGTTAATCCTTTATTTAAAAAAGGTTCATCAAATGATGTAAATAACTATAGGCCAATATCAATTTTACCTACTCTTTCAAAATTGATTGAAAAACATGTGCATGATTCATTTGTTAATTACCTTAATCATTATAAATTATTATGTAAATCCCAAAGTGGGTTTAGAAAAAAACATAGCTGCGAAACAGCATTAGTATGTATGATAGATAAATGGTTAACAGCTTTAAATGATGGAGAATTTGTAGGCGTTGTTATGTTAGATTTTTCTAAAGCATTCGATTTATGTTCCCACGAAATACTATTAAAAAAATTACAAATTTACAAATGTGGAGATAATACTATTAAATGGTTCAAGTCTTATCTTACAAATAGAACTCAAGCGGTGAACTTAAACGGTGTTCTCTCTGATAAGCAAATTACGACATGCGGGGTCCCGCAAGGGTCTATTCTAGGGCCTCTTTTATTTATTTTATTCATAAATGACTTGCCTATGTATGTACAGGATAATGTTTCAAACGTTGATATGTATGCAGATGATACTACAATATATGACATAAATAAATCTAAATTAGAAGTTGAAATGAATTTACAAGCTGCTTTGAATAACGTCAGTACATGGTGTCTAAACAATGGTATGGTATTAAATGCTTCAAAAACAAAAGTAATATTGATAACGACACCCCAGAAACGGACAAGATTAGTTAATCAACCTCTAAATTTGAAATATAAAGACTTAAATCTGGAAATCACAACAGGTGATAAAATTCTTGGCATATATATAAATGAAAACCTTAAATGGGATACGCATATAAAATTTCTTAGGAAGAAAATATCTAGTAATTTGTGGCTATTATCAAGAATTAAAGTATTTATTCCTGTTAATTATAGAATAATGTTTTACAAAGCCTATGTCCAACCACATCTTGACTATTGTAGTATCATTTGGGGTAGTACAAAACAATCAAATATCCAGGTTTTAGTGCGATTACAACGAAGAGCATGTCGTATCTTTCTAGGTGAACAATATACCACTTTAAGCGAGGCTTTAAATATAATTAATTCTCTTAATATTGAACAGAGGGTTTCACTTCATAAAGCCAAATTTATGTACAGGGTATCGCAAAATGCAGTCCCGTCATATATTCAAAATATGTTCAATTACAATGTCAGGCGTCCAAATCATTTACGTTCTTCAAATAAATCGGATTTTTTAATACCCAAACCAAATATAGAACTTTTTAAAGGGAGTATGTCTTACTCTGGGGTAAAAGTATGGAATAACATTCCAAATGAAATAAGACAGAGCGAAAGTATTAAAAGTTTCGCAGTAAATTATACTAAGTGGATAAATTCGAATCAACAGTCATAAAGCTAAAATTGTAAATATGGCCATATGTAAGTCTGTAAGTTAAACTCTGCCGCCATATGTATGTATTATGTTGTTGTGTAACATTGTTATCATGTTGATCATGTTTATGAATAATGCTAACTTTGAATGTGTTATGCTGATTGTTATATTGCTATATAATTATGTATTTGTATGTATGTAAATATTGCTTTAGAGGGCCCCAAGGAAGATTAGTTTATACTAATTGGGTTACCCTCTGTAAATAAAGACTTTCATTCATTCATTCATTCATCTAAGTAATTTCTAGACCTACTAATAAACTGAATAAATGACTCGCCTTTCTCAGGCAGACAAGCTCTAAACCGCTTTCTAAAACCTTCTTCAGTTAATTCAAATCTCTTTAAAAGAACATCCTTTAACTTGTCATAGTCAAGAGCATCTACACTAGGTAATCTAGAAAATACATCTAAGGCCTTGCCTCTCAATAACGCACTTAAATGAACTGCCCACTTATCTTTGGTCCATTCCTGTAACTCAGCATAACGCTCGAACCGTAACAAGTAACTGTCCATGTTATCTTTGTCAGCATCAAAGTATGGTAACTTCGAACCTTTTAACTTCCCAGAATAACTATCTTTCCCTTCAGTTTTACTTTCCTTACTATGTGTCTTAGCTGCTTCCAACTCTAAAGCTAACTTATGCTCAAACTCTTTTGGCTCCCTTTCCATTATCATCTTAGCCTTAGCTAGTCTACCATCTGTTTCGAACCTCTCATGTTCTAACTCTTGCTTCTCCCTTACTATTCTACTTTCTAATTCTACCTTCTCTTTAGCTAACTTGCCTTCTAATTCTAGCTTCTCTGTGGCTAATCTACTTTCTTCATCTCGCTTCTCTTTAGCTAACCTACTTTCGAATTCTAGCTTCTCTTTAGCTATTCTACTTTCTACTTCTAACCTATCTTTCTCAGTTTCTAGCTTCTCTTTAGCTATTCTACTTTCTAATTCTAGCTTATCTTTAACTAGTCTACTTTCTTCATCTCTTTCCTGCTTTGCTAATTCTCTTTCCTTAAGTCTAAATTCCCTTTCCCTATCCTGTTCGTCTTTAACAAAGGTTCTAAGCTCCTCTCCAGCATACCCTAACTCCTTACCCATTTCCGTAAGATCCTTTATGGACGTCATGTCTATGGACATTGTGGACTACTAACTACAATAATTACAATACACACGTCACTAATAATTCTACTCAACTAACTACTAATGGTAAGTCACTGTGTCCTCAGTAAATACCTGGGCATCATCATAGGACAAGTTACATACACATTTGTACTAGCGCTAACTACTAACGGTTATGTATAGATAGTATCTAGCTTCCACAAAACATATACACTACATAAAATATCTTAATTTGATATTGGACATAAACCTTAAACAATCATCGAAATGTGTATAACATGTACATGTATATTTACTTCTCCCATCAATATAAGTATACTCGAGTGTCACAACATGAGTAGAACGTCTTGTTCGCCAACCTAATTGGATACTATGTGTATATCAAGGGAGGTAAAACAAACACCCAAATTATTGAGCAAAAGTGCCTCAGACCCACTCGTGTAGACCACTGCGACCTCGCGCCAAGGAAAGAACGGACAAAACAACAGTTTGGACTCACCCTTCCCTTGTCGTGTCTTGACTTGTCTTCCAAGCTGTGGCCGTGATCGTCGACAGTCGCCTTTATGGATCAGAGGGTGGTACACAATTCTAAAATAATAAGTAGAGATTTAGTATATCATAATAAAGATCACTTATTGATTCTTACCCTCCGTAGTCGCCCAAAATCCTACTTCTGACACCAGTTGTCACAGGATGACCTTAGTGGTTGGGCTAACTCAGGAAAGAATCAATGACGGTGAATGCATTTACATAAGTTTAATGCAACTTTTAAAATTTGTTTAATATATACACAATAATTTAAAAAAACAAGCGAATACACAAATGAACTATGAAAAGAATGTTCTCATGAACGTTTAAGACGTTCTTAGTATTGTTATAAATACTGAATGTCTAAGACACTAAAGTGTTGTTAAAGCTATAACAATGTTGATCTAGCGCGATAACTGTGATGCGCGAGAGCTCATGAAGATGATGATGCGCGAATTCAATGGATGATTGTCATCAAATGCCTTCTGTAAGGGTTGATGACGCGATGCAATGATAGTTAACCTCCACTGAGATTGTGCGTGATGATAGTTAACCTCCACTGAGATTGTGAGTGATATTCCTCCGTGAGGATTGGTAACGGGCCCACCTTGTGTCCCGGGGGTTGTCGTTAGTAAAACCTGGCTGCGCAGGTACGGGGACCGTCTCCACCGCTTGTAACGTTAATCGTGGAAGCTTAGCTCCACTCCTGGATATCCAAACCTAGATGGCTTACTCCAACCCTGGATGGCTTATATCCTGGATGGCTTAGGCTGTAATTATACATACGTTTTAGATGTCGGTTGACAAACATAACAATCTTGCATAATTATTACCAAAACAAATCATTATTCAATCAATATATGCAAGCTGTACTAATGATGAGTGGCAATGTATACATTTTCTACAACGCCATGTATACGCTATGTACGTCGCTGTTAATCAATGCCCCTAATACATGTAATATAAACATGATCAAATTACTCATATATTACACTCACTGAGTTATGCATGCACGCATGTCAACTAATGACGACATTATTCAACGCTATGCATACGCGTCGAACATTTATTCTTGTCACTCATCTCATTGTTAACTAATGTTAACAATCGTGTATTACAATCACTGAGTTATACGCCAACGTTAACTATTGCACCTATTATCCACTGTTATCAAATTAATATTGTTTTACAATTAATGATCAATTACAATAATTACATCTAATAAAGTAACTTCAAAATCATATGCTAGTCTAAAGTTATGTTTGAGAAACATCAATGCTAACCGGATGTCGTAACCGCCAAACAAGATGGCGCCGCCCACTGAATACAAATATACGATAAAAGTTTAATAAAACTACTAACCACATGTTGCCTATGAAATTTTCCGTCCAATCTCTGTGCCAACAATGTACTATCGATGATCCCGGCGAGAGCTAGAAGACAATGGGTTTTATAGCAAACATTACGCCCAAATCATTATTTCCCCCGTTCAGTCCGTGACAAACGTGGCTAAATCTGCAGTATTGAAACTACACGAGAGGCCCCTTATACAATTTTGCCGTTTAAGGAAAATATACCTATACGTTTAAATGCATTAGCACAAAACTAAACTTATGACACGGCCTCTCTGGCGGCCACTTAAAATGTGCACGCTTTTACGTGTTACATGAATAGATCATGAATATTGTGAAATTGTTTCAACTCGAACAATAGATTTTGGGTGTAACCGATAACTTACAAGAGCTATGAACGACCAATACGCTCTACCCGTGACATTTTGTGACAACAAGGATTGCGAGAAGGCACTTGTAAGAATGGAGAACTATAGACTGAAAGACTAATACGAACATCTAACAATTTCCATTGACACTTGGTGCCAGAAAAATACATCTGAGCAGAAATCATACCTTCAGAGGTTCTACAAGGACAAAGGACGAAATAACAGAACTGTCACGTCAACAAACGGTAATTTAACCGTCCCAAAAACACCAAATGGCGGGGAAAACATATCAAAGAAAGAGAATGGCAGCAGAACGGACGGCACCTCGTAAAGAAAACTCGTCGGTATATGACTGCCTTCCTCAAGCAGGCAGGCCATGGCTCATTGAGGACCGACAGTATGGTTGTCTTGTATATACGTTTCACGCACAACTTGTTTAAATGTTACCGCATTCCTGTTTAACTTCAATGTTATATGTTGTAGTGTATATATTAGCATGCTCGAGTCCTATATGTAAATAAATAGCCTCATTCTTATTTCTACTTTTGTATTCTTGAATTAAACAAGAGAGAGAGACAGAGACAGAGACAGAGACAGAGAGAGAGAGAGAGAGAGACAGAGCGAGATAGAGAGAGAGAGCGTTTAACTCAACTATAGCAGTATATTATATACTTTATATATTTACCATTGATATCTACTTGTTTAGCCTAAAACTACTTGTACAACTTGTTTAAATGAGAGAGAGAGAGACAGAGATTTATAAATTCATTTTAGATTAATTTTAGATCTACTTCTTTGATTAAATGTTTAAACAATGATTGTGTTTTTAAACTGAGTCAGTTTATTTCATTCCTTTCTATTTATGCACATGTTTGAACTGGAAAACACGACAATTCGATGTGTTGTTGTTGACAAGTCATCAATAATAATTTATGTTGGGTTCTTATTGCTAGCGGTGGTACACAACTATAAAACGAAGAGTAGTTAGATTATAAAAAATAAATAGTATAGCCTTAATGCGTCATATGAATTATTATGAATGATTAATGCAACAAAAACTAGCCGATTCGTCGTGTTTTCCTGACCAAAGTATTTCATCAATAATATTTCAATTGATTCTTTAGGTTTCATTAAAATAGCTAATTAAAATAACTATCCCGCAAACAACAGCCACATTTTACAACATATGTACGTGTTATGAGAATCAAAACTCTATAGACACAATATAAACGGCTTTACCAAGCCAAACAAATACATTATTATATGACCTAAACCCCTGGATAGTGTTTTGATAAACGGTGTTGTACTTGTAATCTTGCCGTTAATGGGCCCCTCTACATATAAATTGAATCTGGAGACAGCAACCGCATGAAGAGAAAGAAGCGTAATCATGTGTGATTATAAACTAGTAAAAAAACGTAACAAAACAAGAGGTCAATTACCTTGAAGCTCTACTGATGGGTTTTAATAGATAAATGAGTTTCTATTATATAACTCTATGTAAACAAAGATGGCCACGGGAGGCCATGTTTAATGTCGAATCAAAATATTTTTTGACAAGCATAAACACCATGTCATGCTGATGTTGATCTGTCATTTCAGAGGAGTAGTCGATACAGTGCAGTCTACGGACGGACGGACGAACGAACGACGGACGACGGACACAGCACCACGGCATAAGCTAAAAACATACTTTAACACGAAGAGATGACAATATATATATATATATAGCATCTAGGAGTATATTGTATGCAAAAGTAAGAAAAGAATTGTTAATCAATTCTCCAATATGCAGGCTAAAACATAAATATGCTTGAATTCAATTATTTTTTCCTGTTTCTTTTTATTTATTTTTTATTTTTTAATGCAACAAATATGCTCGCTACTCCTCATTTGCCATATTTTTGCCACCTTACGCTATATTTCGCCACCTTACTTCACATTACTCCACCTTACGCCACCTTACTCCACCTTACGCCACCTTACGGTACCTTACGCCTCTTTGCGCATCCTTACTGTTTTTAGGCAGACCCGGTTAAACGTACATCCTTCAAAACTTGAAAGTGCAAGACTGGGGTTCGAATCCCGTTCCGGGTAACTTTTTTTTTATCAAATACATTCTGAAGCCGTATATTTACCGATGTTACCTGTACGGGGGCTAAATAAAAATGCGAAATTGTACGCATCGATTTCTGCCTTATATTCCGACTTTTGGGGTATTCGTCGATTTGAAACTGCTTCACACGTGGCTCATTCATAGTCATGAGTTAATACCAGTTAAAATAGGGACTGTGTAGCTTTAAAGATCGATGGATAGTAGAAGGTGCGCTAGATTAAAAAAATGTTGTCTTACTTAAAAAGTATTATTCATAAGGTTCGTAAAACAAGTTCTTAAATCTTTATAAACAAGACATGAAATGAAACGACTTTTGATTTTACACCAGGAAACTCTTCAGAATTGTATACTATTGTATGTATATAACCATGTATGTATAACCATGTATGTATTACATGTTTCTTCATTTGATGGTCTCAAGGGAGAAAAAAAATTGAAAATTGATTGAGTTACCATCATTAAAAAAAGCATTTTTTATTATTATTATTATTATTATTATTATTATTATTATTATTATTATTATAGCAAGAGAGAAGTACAACAATGGCAAGGAAGTTATTTGGCATAATTTAGAAATAAAAGAATTCTAACAAAGCAGACTATTTTGATTGATGGTTTAGAAAGGGACTAAATATACAGAACACGTTTTTGCTTAAAGGTATAATTAATATTACAAGGTCGCAGACATATAGTGTTTGTATATATTACCAAATAAAACAACTCACTTACCTTCTCACATACTATGGCAGTAGAAACAGACCCACTTAACTTCTCACATACTAAGTATGTACGGACAGACCCACTTAACATCTCATATACTACGTCTGTAGAAACAGATCCACTTACTTTCTCACATACTACGGCTATACGGACATACCCACTTACCATCTCATATACTACGGCTGCAGAAACAGATCCACTTGCTTTCTCACATGCTACGGCTTTAGGTAGAGACCGACTTGTCTATTCACATACTACGGCTATACCGACACCCCCACTTATCTTCTCACATCCTACGGCTTTATAGACAGACCCACTTGTCTTTTCACACATAACGGCTATACCGACACACCCACTTATCTTCTCACATACTACGTCTGTAGCTACAGACCATTTGCTTTCCCACATACTACGGCTATACAGACATACCCACATGTCTTTTCACATACTACGGCTGTACAGACACACCCACTTATCTTCTCACATATTACGGCTATACAGACACACCCACTTGTCTTTTTACATACTAAGGATATACAAACACAGACACTCTCACATACTGTGGCTGAAGTGTAAATCCAACTTACCTGCTCATATACTACGGCTGTAGAGATAGACCTAACTGTTAGCAGTAAAGTCTAAATGAAAAATACAATGCTTTCAACTCAATCCAAGTAACGGGGTATCCGTTGACTTTACTACTCATTCAACAAAATAGTATAATATATAGTGAATGTAAATGATTTACCATCGTAAAGCGTATTTGTGTTATTCGGGCAAACAGTTCCTTCCCACCTGATGTACACAGCTCCGGGCCCTGCAAGACATAATACACACTAATTAGATAAACCGGAATCTCCTAAATACGAGCTACATTCAACAAGTATGTTGATTACGTTCTACCCTTAGCTAATGAATAAGCGACAAGGTATGGAAACTGGCAAATGCAACTCCTATTATTTTTGTAACTGGATACAATGTTTAAGCTGTCAAGGTTGAGTTTTTACTTTTAACCTTACTGAAAAAAAAACGTGTCTGCGCTAGAAGAAACTATAACTATCCACTGGTCTATTTTTAAACTGATATAGTACACAAGTAGGTATAAAAGTCGAACAGGAATGTAGCTTTCACAGAACATAGTCAACACATAGCACGCATTAAAACAACCAATAATTACAATGTTAATAAAAAGCAAGGCATCTGACATCACAAACAATAGGGCTACCGCCTTAGAACGGACAGTGGCCAAAAAGGCCGCTGGGGTCTTAGAGTCATCCTGTTACCTTAAATTAACAATTTAGTCAATCAAAAAACTTTAGTATTTCAGTAAGATGAGTAAATAGGCAAAAAACGGACAATTGGATATACATGAACTCTGTCATTCCTCCTAAATAAATAAATCCATACCTACCTTTCGACTGCACTGTTGTCGCATCGATCGGTACTCCTTTCGATTGCATTGTTGCTGCATTGGTCGGTACTGGCGCGTTTGTAGTTACTCCCACCTGATTTGTTACTACTGCACTAGCGATTTTATATCTATCTGGTAACACCAGTTTACATTCTTGTTCACCAGCTGTAACGAAATATACAATAATTCTCATTCCTGTTGCTGCTCCTATTGCTATCAGCATGACAGTCAAAACGAGTGTCAAAATTTGAATTCTAACATATCCAGATGACGGTAATGCATGTCTATCATCTTTAGGGCCTGACTGTGCCTTAGGGTCCGCCATATACGGCATCTCGCAATCGTCAGCCATTCCGTGGTTAAATCCAGCTCAAACGAAAGAATCCAACTGAGACGAATGTCAATATATTACAAATATGATTAAACACAGTAAACGGAAGTATTTACTCAACAAACCAGAGGACCAACAACAGCTGAAACGCTCATCTCATATTTATGATATCAGTTGAATGTGGAATACATCAATGTTATACTGTGTGTTAGCTATTTACCTCAGTATATTTATTTTTGCCTGAAAATTGTTCATCGAAACTGTATAGGGATGATCAGTACCAAGCTTAGTTGTGCATATCATCGCCGTATTCCGGTTGAGTGATTTTTGGCGGAGTTATGGCCGTTTAAATGTTTTAATACACAAACTTTGTCCGGACTAGTTCTCTTTAACCCCTGGCCGAATTTCAACGAAACTTTGCAGGGGTTATCAGTACCAAGCCTAGTTATGCATATCATCGCCGTGTTCCGGTTGAATTATTTTTGTGAGAGTTATGACCCTTTAAATGTTTTAGTACACAGACTTTGTTCGGACTAGTACTTCTTAACACCTTGCGGATTTCAACGAAACTTAGCAGAGTTGATCAGTACCAAGCCTAGTCGTGCATATCGTCATGTTCTGGTTGAATGATTTTTCGCGAAGTTAGGGCCCTTTAAAAGTTTTAATACACAAACATTGCCCGGACAAGTTCTCCTTAACCCTTTGCCGGATTTCAACGAAACTTTGCAGAGATGATCAGTACCAAGCCTAGTTGTGCATTCGTCGCCGTGTTCCGGTTGAATGATCTGTTGCGGAGTTATGGCACTTAAAATGTTTTAATACACAAACACGAATTGTCAGGACAAGTTCTCATTAACGGCATCCAAATGTCAACGCGTGAAACTTTGCAATGATGATGTTTGGCAGAGTTAGGGCTCTTTAAAGGTTTTAATATATAAAATGTGTCGGGACTAGTTCTCCCGATCCCCTGGCCAGATATCAATGAAACTTGGCAAGGATGATCTGAACCAAGCCCAGATGCGCATATATTCGCCGTGTTCCGATTTAATTCTTGTTGGCGGAGTTATGGCCCTTTAAATGTTTTAAAAACACAAAAGTTGTCCGGACTAGTTCTCCTAACGGCATTTCAACGAAACTTTGCAACAGTACCAAGCCTTGTTTCGCATATTATTTTGTCCACGTGAAATATATTATAGAGATTTATGGCATTTTTCCCAGTGGGGAGACATCCTTTTTTACTGAAAACAACCTCTAGTTAATTTTGCTCTAATGATGTGTAGAAAAATATCAAGAGTTTGTATGTTTGACCCTAGCATTGTACATGCTTTTGTTATATATATACTGAGGGAAAACAGTTTAGGAAGTTTTTGTTGCAGCCTGGACATAATACATTTTTGGTTTTAAAATCAAGAGACTACTGCCATAGACGCAATATTTTATTAAACACACATCAATAACAGTCGGATATCTTAATGACGTAACGAATAAATGAACGTAGGGGTCAAGCCCGTAAAGTCCCAAAATGGCAGTATATCTTGTATACAGTATTATTTCATCTAAAAAACTTGCTAAACTTTTTTTCCCTCAGTATATATTTTCCAGGGTAGAACCAGTACTGTACACCTCCCACCATTGTTACGGATGGCGGAAGGTGTAAAGTACTGGGTATACTCAGGAAAAAAATGGGTGATCTGCGTCCACCACAAATAAAAGATTGAGCTTCGTAAATAACCTTACATCTGTTGAAAATGACGTAAAACAGTATACAAACAAACAAACAATCATTAGGATATCGCGATTTTCCATGTCACCGAAATTCTTTATGCAATATATCATAACCAATTCTCCATCAGTTTCTGAAATCAATTTTTGTTTTAGATTTATCTTGTATAGCACTAGATACAAAAAAATCACATCGTGCTACATGGTATGGGGTTTATATCTCCCAGCTCATTGTTTTTGCTAGAGCGCATAATCATGTTAGGGACGTCAATAGTCGCAACAAGTTACTAGAATTTAACTTCTTTAGCTTAGCGAGGTTTTCATTTTCACAAACTACAGACATCTTTGAACTCTCAAAGTACTATCGCCGCAGAGAAACCCTACTGGAGAAGTACCAAACCAGACTAAAATATTTCTGCATACCATAGAAAAAGTTTCCGACATTTTAGTATTGCAACGTACTTTATGTTTAGAGATTGGCCCCTCTACAGTCAGTCACTACTCCTCACTTCTCGCGCTGACTGGTCAATCTAGTGGGACTCTACGATTGCACCTTCTGACTTCTGAACAGGAATGCAGATACAATCTCACTAGAATCAGACCCTTTATCACGCTACGATACTGATCTAACAACACTTCATTGGAGGTCACGTCAGATTGACCTTACGATTAGCCAATCAGATTTCAGCCTACAAAATCGCTCGGAAAAGACTGCTTCTCTACGCTCGGTATTGGAAGAGACAATGTCCGTAACTTTTAGCTTATAAAACATAAAACACATTGCGTTGACAAACATAACACACAATAGTCTACCTCGCTACCAACTACGCTAAGTGGGCCAGATGTAATAATACGTACTATATAGACAACCTCATGTTGCAATAATCTCGGTAGAATATGTATTTTTAGATAAAAATATAATGTTTCGAATGTTTTCAAAAAAAGATGACCGCGCCCATGATTTTCTTCGTATTATTGCTGTAAAACATGCCATGTAGTGCATCTCTTTGAATGTTTCGTGCAATCATCCACAGCATTAACATGATTAACACAGTCGACTTCATCTTTATTCGGATACATATCTTTTACATTGATTTTCGTTTGTTCAGTTCACCCGAGCATCATCTGAAGTGCATACGAAATGCGCGATTTCATTGGTTGAATTAAGATTATCTTCTCATGAATATTGATTAGATAAAAGGTCGATCTGACGGGATCGCCAAGGCAGAGTTGTCAGATCCTATAGGTTTACCACACCTAATTACATGTAAAGCTCCGAGGTGTACCCGAGGTGTACAGGTGTACCCGAGGTGTACTCGAATGTAGTTCCTATAATAAAAAGTAATCCCTCCTTTTTTGATGGAAATGGGCATTATAAGTAGGGCAAAAATGCCCATTTATATTCGATTTTGTGGTTATATGTATAAGAAACGTGTTAATAGGTTTTACTGGATCACTGATGAACATTTTCGAAATTTCGACTCTATGCTTACACTTTGTGATGAAAACAGTCGATCAATAAAAACAGCTGTACCCTTGACCTGTTTAGTAAACAAACAAGAATATTCTTACATGTCTTGTAACCCCACGTTTTCTGGTGATTTTTCAAGTGGAAAATTAGTTTTCTATATGAACATTACACTGCTGCATTATCCATACTTGAGTTGAATTTGCAGCAAATCATTAATATGTGACACTTTAACATTGGTGTCTAGGTGGAAAATAATTAGTGCTTTCCTACCGGAGAGTATCAAAGCGTTATTAGGTTTTAGTGAGATAGATGAAGATAAAAGTGGATATAAAATTCGAACAGGAAAAGTAACATTGAAGGACGACATTAAACCACAAACTTGCACAGATACAACAAACTATAAAGATGAATAAAAGGCATGATATGACATCTCAAACATAAAACGGTTGATAATAGGGCTACTGCCATGGAACGGTCAGTGGCAAATAAATACCGCTGGGGTTTAAACCACGTTCTAACAAACCTCTCTCTTGCCCTATTTTCATCCCAATAAACTTCTGATTTCCGTGCAAGAATATATGAGGTGTAAACATCTGATCAGTGTCATTTTCGCCGAAAATTTTATTTTGGTAACGACTTTACCACGTGAACGTGTTTGACAGAAATTCCTCTGCCATAGGGCTGGCGTTCCTACTGGATAGGGCTACCGCCTTGGAACGGTCAGCCGCCGGAGGTTTAAACCAGGTTCCAGGATGCACCAAACATCACTCTTACCCTATTGTCATCCTAATAAGCGAGACAGTGTAAATAAAGATATCCCCGCCAGGTTATAATCTCTAACGAACAAGGTAGCATTAATAGGCAATAAAAGTAAAACACGTAAATGATCATGTAAATATGATATAAAAAAAACAAAAATGCTTAGACAGCCACAAAGTAAGTACTCAATAACTTGACAGAAGCCAGAGCAACCAGAGAACAAACCGTTAAGAGTACGACAAGACAAGATTAAATAAAAACATCAAACGCTACCGTCCTATAAGGATTTAGACAGACGTCATCATAGGGTTCACAATCTGTCCGGTCATCGCACAATCAAAGAGGAAAGCATAGTGGCGAACTGTAAATGGGTCAACCACTAATCATATTGTCCTGATCATTGACTATTTAATTGCCTAATTTGAGTTAAATGGGTTAATGTGTGGTACAGTGCAAACATACATTACATTTCGGTTGGATGGTGTGATTTCTATATGACCATTTTGTCAAAGACATTAATCTGTAAATCGTACATGGGAAGAGTTACATTGGTCAAGAGGCTTTTGAAAAGAAACTTAGTCGACAACCGATAACAGCGGACGACGATGCACGCAGGTCGGAGAACATGTACATAATAGCAAATGTTGGACCTTCGGCTAAGGTGAGCTAAAGAAATCTCTCAATATATATGCATCCAGAATGTTTAACAGCTATATCTTATTCAAAATCAATGAAAAACTGCTCATGCACATCAATGCGTAACCCATATATCTTTACAACATTAAACACCAAATAGAAAGTATCAATTCAATCGTATTACGTTTTCTACCAGATATTAATATGTGAATATGAATTCAATTGCACAATGCGGACAATGATGTCTTCCTGATGTAATCGAGGTGCAATCTTAAACTTTGTTAAGACGTTTAATAAACATTGTATGAAAGTGATTATGACCAAGGATTTTACGAAGTTTGTAAATCACATCACCATAGAAAAGAAAAATGAATGGCGTCGAGCTTAAAGACATAAGGGATATAAATAGAGGATCTTACATGAGTACTCATTCATTATTGAATTTATTAAACGAGTTAGAAACATGATATCATGCGAGGCACTTGCCGAGCATTATATCAATTTTTCTAACGAGTTTAATAAATAATGAATGAGAACGAATGTTAGATTCTATTTATCACATAACTCACATATCGACTTCGCATTTTTCACTTTAACACGCGAAACCGACATAAACCGTGGGAATTGGATCATAGTCATTATCGATTTTATTTTGACAGCTTATTTGAATACTTATACAACTAGTGGTATATCGAAAATACAGAATTGTGTTATTCCACTCCCACACCGAAAGTTATGTGATCATATTAATATTCACAACGGCAAATATAGTCGCATTTCTCTCATGCAAATGGATTTAACAATTGTATGTGCGTCCGTGCGTCCGTGCGTGCGTGCTTGTTGTATTTTTTATGTTTTGTACGTTTGTACTTTCACATTGTGTTATGTAGAGACTGAAATAGTATTACTAAGTCGGACTCCTTCCAATGTTGATTTTCTGGCATAGGTAAACGCCTTCATAGTAATTGATCCATATACGAGATCGTGTATCTGTAATACTTGACTCGATTCAACTAGGGGAACAATCGTTGAACTGCTCGGTCGTAACTCTTGTAAGCTTTAGAGTCCTATCTCCCAAGCTCTCTGATAATGTCATCCGACATGTCATGACGAGAACGAACCTCTAAATAAGATTTAAGACGATTGACTGGACATATTGTAGAGATAATAGCTGTAAGTGAAATAATCGTGCCCATCCCATTTGAGCATATTCGTACATAGAAGCTTCATAATTTGAACTGCAAATGGTCGGTAATATTTTGAAAATCATGGGCTCTTAGACTGTATTTTCGGTGAAACTGTTTACTGAAATAAATTGCTAAAATGAAAAACACCTTGCAAATGTACCTAACCAAAAACATGTTTGGCCCTGTAATTTATTCCTGTGAAGGTAAAGCAAATACAGACATTAAAGCAAAATATAAAAAGCACATTTGCTCAGTATGATATTGATTACGACTATAAATTATGTTATGCCAAGTTCTGTGCATAATTCATTAAATGTTATATGTTTTATTATTTATTTCATACTGCCGGGAGCTTCAAAGAAATTACTAAATTTAATATGCAATAACATAACATTGTACCTTTCTAGCTTTTTTGTTTGTTTAGAATTGTGTTTTTAGAAATCGACATCAATATTTCCGTTTGACACTATTGCATTATTCTGACGCGAAAGCCTCGCGCATACAATTCCACCGTATATATTGCTATACGTATGGTAGGCTATGCCAGACAAAACGAAATAAACATCTCAAGTTCTTACTAAAATACCTACCTCTCGTAAATTATTTGAACATAAATGTTACTATAATTATATTTGTCTAGGAATAAAGCTAAGTTTCCTCGATTGCAGGTTCCATCCTACATATTTTATCTGATGTAAGTGAAGGATGAGCATGGCATGTCCATTCCTGTTAGGCGCCATATAACCGTTTATGTGTTCACTGTCTGATTCATAAAACGAGAAACACATGTTCGCTTAAAAGAGAAGAAAACGTGTTCGGATGTTTCTTAAATGAGGATTTTGTGTTGTCATTTCCATAACAAGCTTAAAAAAATAAATATAAAAGATCGGACAGGGAAAGTAGCATTCAAGGAGGACAGTCAACCATAAAACACAGAAACAAACACGCAAACAGACAAACAAGAAGGCAAAAGCAATAATAAATGCAAACGACATCACAAACACAGAAGGGTTGAAACGGTCAGTGGCACCTACTTCATACAAATCGAATGATTATTTGTCGAGATATGGTCATGTCTGAAATCGACAAAAGTCAGAGATATTTTTTTTAATTTTACAACATAACAAATGACATTTCTTGTCAATACACCATATTAAATAGATCAAATGTTTAGAACATTCAATGGAAGTAAATAAAATATGCATTTTACGTACAATTAGGACGATGAATATGCCAATTTATGTCTATGTTCATGCCAAAATTGATTTTTTAAGCAAATTATTCCAAAGTGATGGTACCATACCTGATTATAGTAGCGAATACGAGCTTAATAATGCCAAAAATACCGCTAAAATGAAAACTGATACTAGCTGAACGCTAAGCCGAGTTTGAATAATAAGGAATAATATTTTACTCTTTATACAAATCTTCACAGTATCCAATTCTATGGGGATTGGGGAAATATTTAGTGGTTTCATCCCTACCAAACCTGTGCCATGCAAAACGACATAGTTCAATTTAAACACGGAAATAATTGAAACTCAAAATTAGGGCTTATATAGACAAAATTTGACTTAAAACGCTCAAATCCAATGTAAAAAACTATGGTAAACTTATTTCTGAGGTTATTTAACCAACTGTTATCGGAAAAGTGTCCCTATGTACGAATCTGAGCGAGTCCTAATTACTTTCATGTATCTCTGATAGGTAAAGTGTCACATGTTAATGATTTGCTGCTAATTCAACTCAAGTATGGATAATGCAGCAGTGTAATGTTCATATAGAAAACTAATTTTCCACTTGAAAAATCACTAGAAAACGTTAAGTCACAAGACTGGTAAAAAAAGAGTATGATAATGGACCTTTGGAAACGGCCGAGCACGACACATACGAAATATTGCAGTCTCGGTTTGATTGAGACTGTTCATGAGTGGTAGTGAAATATGCTAGCTACCGCTCACGCCCTCTAGCCCCGGGTTGAGCAGAACTCAACAGCAGGCTTACTAATCAGGTCAAGGGTACAGCTGTTTTCATTGATCGACTGTTGCTCACACATAAAGCATAAAGTCGAAATTTCAAAAATGTTCATCAGTGATCCAGTAAAACCTATTAATACGCTTCTTATACATACAACAACAAAATCGAATAGAAATGGACAGTTTTCCTGTACTTATAATGCCCATTTCCATCAAAAAAGGAGAAATTATTTTTTATCATAGGAACTACATTCGACTACACATCGGAGGTTTACATGTATTTAGTGGTGCTTAAACAAAAAATAACGAAATCAAAGGGGGACAACTCGAACATTGAATCAAGTATTAGGTAGGAACATTTACTAGCATATAATATCTACCAGGGCGATTTGTTAACACGTACGTTATTTATTTTAAAAATACATTTAAAAAGGTTATTTTACATGAAGACTAATCAGTAATGCTTCTTTGCCCGTAGGAAAATTACACAATTTAGAACACAATTTAAAATTAATGCAACAGGACGTCATATCCATATAATGGCGTCTAACAAAGACGTCTAAACGTTATGTTAAATAGCTATACAGAGCTGGGGTCTTAAGTAAGTTAATATCTTGCACTCATGTCTGGTCAATACATGTACTGTGTCAGGAACGAGGTGACCAACATATTTAAATAAATGTGCAGCATGTATGACCATTCAAAATAATTGGTAGCTTATTAACTTGCTGACCGCTTAAACACTTATGAAAGTTCAGGCATTAGGATGAACAGTTAAGGTGATAGGGTCGCCTTGTATTCTAACGAACAATGGGATGGCTGTGTAAGCATCTTTATGGTTAATCCAATTAAGTATATATTTAGTAACAGCATGACCAAAACCTATAGTTTAAGTGGAGGTTTATTTGATGAAACAATGGGATGACCGGGGCAACTCACGGCAACCATTAGTCAGGGGGTCACTTCGTTTATGAACAATGGGAGGCTTATATAAGAACCCTGGAAGCACTAGGCTGCCAAAATTGGTTAATTGTCTTGTTTACCACAAAAAGGGGAGATTTGTACGATTAACCCCAGTTGTGGCGACCTAGAACAAGTTTCGGAGGTCAGAGTCCATTGTAGAGTGTACACGAGTCAGTCAAAAGGTGGGACATATCTACACTATATAAGAAACGAGTTTGTCTTTATTCGGGGAGATTCTTACAGATTGATAGATATTCATTCTGATTCATTTTGACTGCTTAGCTCGCACACCGTTGAACGTTAGAACTGCTTACAAATTGTAACTTGTACATTTATTGAAAGTTGAACATTTATTCTGGTTTTTAACTGTGTATAGATTATTGTGAAAGATAAATAGATAGTAGTTTAATAAAATACATATTAAAGACTATTCTTGAGTTATTTCACGTCGCTATATTACATTAAAACTTCTGGTGCCGTGACCAGGATCAATCGACCCAGGGAAGATCGCGGAAACAACACGAAGTACTGACGAAACGAACACAACGCAAACGGACAAAACGGTGAGTGATATATTTACATTAAAACATTCGATGGTTCAGTGCCACGCGAATATAAAGAATGGTTAAAAAATATAGATAAGTACAGTTTCCTACACAGATCAAATGATATGCAGAAACAACTATTAGCTTACAAAACTAGTAAAGGCCCTGTTGGTGATTTTATTAAACGATTTTTAGACAGGCAAACCAGGACATATCATGAGTTGAAAACTGAACTGTCTGCACGCTTCTCAGACGTGACAGATACGTCACACGCTTTTTCCCTGTTAAGCAAGGTCAAACAAAATGCTCACGAGAGCGTGCAGTTGTATTCTGAGAGACTGTTAGGCTTGGCTGAAGAAGCCTACAGTTATGATGAAGGCCCAGGTCAAGATATAGTACAAACACAGCTAGTGGAATTTTTTTTTGAGAGTTTGGCCGACGACTCTATTAAAATTAGGGTTATGAGAGATAGACCTAGACGTTTTGAGCACGCAGTAATAGTAACTATTGAAGAACAAAACTTGAGAAGAAGATTCGCACTAAGAACCTCTAATACACCCAAATTTACAAATAGACCCGACCGACGACACGGTCACGAACCCATGCAAGTTGACCATTTTAGACCACGCCGCGCCTGTTTCAAGTGTGGTTAAAAGAACCATATCTCGAAATTTTGCAATGCTCCCGATCAAAATAAAGGCGATAATCGCAAAAACTGGAAACCTAGGCAGGGAAACTAATACGCTCGAGTCATAATAGTAGTTATTGAAATTGAGTGAAAAGAAAAATATACCTACATTTAGTATTTCGACAGCTGGTAGTTCAAATTCATGCATTATAAAAATAGGAAAAGCTAAATTTAGAGCTCTCATTGACACGGGCACGAATTGCTCGCTATTAAATGAAAAAATGTATCAATCATTAAAACATAAACCCCGTTAAGAAAATATGGAAGCAAATTTACAGGGTGTAGATGGTAGTTTTTTAAATGTGTTAGGCCAAGTAAGTTTAAAATTTTAAATGAGATCTGAAAAATATGAACATCCGTTCTATGTAGTGTCGAACATGAATAGGAATATAATTTTAGGACATGACTTTCTGCAGGATTTCGGTGTAAGGTTATATTATGATCTAGGTTGTATGCGTATAGGTAAAACAATAGTACCTTTTGTACCAGATATTCATGTAGCGTCGTTAGTTAGATTACACAAAAAGGTAGTGCTAAAACCATTTTCGATGGTTCTGTGTAAAGGTAGAGTTAAGAATGCAGTAATAGAAATATTTAAAGACGGAACAATGTTGGTGACGGACAGAGAAACAGGTTATATGGCAGAGAGACCTGAACTACAGATAGTCGAATCAGTTATAGAAGTAAAACACAGTAACAAAGTACCTCTTTTAATTGTAAATCACAGCGGGAGAGGTTACAACCTAAAACGTGGGAGCGTAGTAGCACAGGTAGAACACATTAATCAGATAGGTACAGTAAACTCCCACAGGGGACAACAGGTAGACGGTCATTACAAAAATAATACAGGTAGATCCGATAGACAAAATAGTTACGAGGAGGTAGTTAGTCAAATAAACGTCCCCACCGAATACAAACAAAAAATAGGTGATCTGGTTTACAAGAATTTAGATGCAGTAGCCTTCTCAGAATTAGATTTAGAAGAAACAGATATTCTGCAAATGCGGACTGAGACGGGGGATAGCCCTCCTGCTAAGCTGAGATCATATAGGACCCCATTGAATGTTATACCCATAGTTGAGGCGGAAGTAGACCAGTTGTTAAAAGCAGGAATAATCAGTAGATCTAGAAGTCCTTATTCTTCCCATACTATCCTAGTACCCAAGGCAGATAATACTAAGAGGTTGGTAGTCGATTTTAGACTCCTTAATAAGGTTACGAAAACATATTCATTCCCAATGCCATTGATCGATTCCGTACTGGAACGACTGGGTGGAAGTCAGGTGTTTAGCTCGCTTGACCTTTTTGCGGGTTTTTTCTGCATACATATTCATCCCGACGACCGAGAAAAAACTGCTTTTAGTAGTAGTAATAGGGGACTGATGGAATATAATCGCATGTGTTTTGGCCTCAAAAACAGTCCTAGTTATTTCTCCGAAATGATGACTATAGCACTACAGGGTTTCGAACATTTCGCACTGCCATATGTAGATGATGTAATAGTATTCTCAAAGTCGGTAGAAGAACACTTCGTTCACTTACAGCTAGTCCTTGATAGAATGAGGAAACATAAACTTAAAATGAAGTTAAGTAAGTGTCAATTCATGAAACCAGAAACGAAACACTTGGGGTTCATTACAAGTAAAGAGGGCGTTAAGCCTGAAACAAAGAAAGTAGAGGCAATAAAGGGGTTGGCCCCGCCAATAAATGTTAAAGGTGTAAGAGGGTTTTGCGCCATGAAAGGGTATTATAGAAGATTTATTCCTAACTTCAGTGAGATAGCAAGTCCTCTATTCAAACTCACAAAGAAAAATGCACGGTTTAAGTGGAATGACTCTTGTCAGAAAGCTTTTGAATTTTAAAAGAAAAGCCTGATCGTAGTACCACTACTAGCTTACCCAAATATGCAAAAAGAGTTTATCCTGTATTCGGATGCATCCGATAAATGTATTGGCTCCGTGCTGTGTCAAGAAGACACTGATGAGGAAGGTAGCCCAATAGAGAAACCTCTATATTTCCTTTCCCACAAGTTAACGGACACGCAGACGCGTTGGCCGACTATAGAAAAAGAGTTATATAGCATAGTCTACAGTTTACAAAAGTTCCAACATTACCTGCTCGGGTCCCATGTGAAAATATCTACGGATCAAAGGCCACTTGAATGTCTGTTAGTTAAACATCCCTTTAGTAACAGAAAAATGGCCATGTGGGCGCTTACAATACAGGCCTTTATCTGCGATATAAACTACATCCCGGGTCGAAATAATTATATTTCAGACCTTTTTATCCGTGTCCCGGAAGGGAGCACTTGCGATAACAACCCTAATGACCAAGAAGTAGAAATTACGGTTACAGACAGGGCATATAATGTCAACGTTGTTGACATTTCACATAAAGACCCTACAAATTACTTACATGCAACTAAGCCGATCTTGGATGACCTCGGCAGGTCAACCTTATTATATCTAGTCATGAAAATAGAGCAGTCACGAGACCCAACCTTAAGTATCATATTAACACATTTAAACGAAGGTAAAGCTAGAGGAATTTCATTATTATGGATGGTGTTCTTTACTACGTCAGCGACGTAGATAATGACCCCATAATTAGGCTATATGTCCCAGGGCACTTGACCGAAGAGTTATTACAAAGCTATCACTGTCTTGCCCACTCAGGTGTAGATCGCACATTCCATACTTTAAAGGAAAAGTACTATGTGCCTAATATGTACAAATTAGTATACGAGTTAGTCAACAGGTGTGTTGAATGTCAACAACGAAACATGGTGGCCATTAAACCACCTATGGGGGAAATTGAAATAAGCCCGTACCCATTCAGTAAAAATAGCACGAGACATTACGGGACCGCTACCAGAAACACTGTCAGGTAACAGATATATATATACTGTAATAGATAGCTATAGTGGGTGGTTAGAGTGTTTTCCATTACCTTCGAAAACCAGTTCCAATATACTACTCATACTATTGGATGAAATATTTCCAAGACATTCACTTCCGTTATGCTATATGTCAGAACATGGAAAGGAAAATGTAGCAAGGGAGGTTGTAGAGACTTTGACTAAAATGAATGTTAAGTGTATTACGACATCGTTCTATTCACCCCATGCACATGGTCAAGTAGAGGTCTCACACAAAGCTATAGTCAATTTACTTGCAAAGAAAGTCAAAAATGAACCTACTACTTGGGATATATTTCTAAATCAGACCTTAGCGGGGTTAAAAATGACTGTAAATGAGTCTTTTCAGAGAACACCTTTTAACCTCCTGTATGGTAGGGACGCAACGTTACCACTTGACGTTATTTTGAAACCCCGTAGTAAGTACGTAGGCGAAGACGCCCATGAGATATGCCTGCAGCAGCAACATATTGCATTTACTAGAGTTTTCAATAGAATGAAACGTGTAAAAGCGAAAAAGAAAGTTACGGGCAGATAAGTCTAGTAAAGATATCGAGTTTAAGGTAGGGGACGCAGTCTTTTTAAAGAACCGCGTTAGGACTAGTAAATTAGACTCACGGTGGGTCCCTTTCTATAGAATTATTGAAAAGAAATCCCCACTGACATATGTCATCAAAAGTCAATTGGATAATAAAACTCGGGAATCTCACGCGAGACATTTACGTTTAGCAAATTTAGATGAGTGGGAGATACCTCAGAATGAAAGGGGGCGACCAATAAGGAAGGCGGTACTTGCCGCACCCCAGAGAGTAGTGACAGTGAGTCAAGTAGCAGTAGTTCAGATAGTGCACCGGTGGAGAGGCTAGCACACCAGTACCGTAAAGAAAGGGATGATTCGGGTGAGGAAGATTCGTTCCCATTGTTTGAGTTAACCCGTAGGTTACGAGAGAGGAACAATAGGCTAAGGGGCGAAAAGCAGCCCAGAAGTAGTAGCAGTAGTAGTGATAGTGTAGATATATGTATAGTAGTGATCAGAATGATAGGGGTAGTCGTAATGTTAGAGTAAATAGTAGTGATAGTAATAGTAGTGGTAGTAGTAGTAGCGGTATGGATGTCGGTTATGATGAGAGGTTGATACGGCCTGAGGGTATATCTCCTCTAAGACAACAATGTAGTTCTGAAGGTTTGTACCAGAACGAGGAGGATATGGAAGTTAACGTAGTAGGCTCTAAGGAAAAGGGTCATCAAGGAAGGGTAGCATAGTGTAGGGCCGTTAAGGTACGGTCCATCGAGAAATACCTGTCTAGGTATTTATATCGTGAATTAGCGATATTGATCTTGAATTAATAGTCATCGTATGACGTATAGATCCTCATTCTAATACACTGGCTACTGAGAAGTCGCGTTATACAATATCGTATTGTACTGTGTTTAGCGGTATTGCCTGTTTGGTAAGGCACTCGACGGAGTTATAGGAGATAGGTTAGGTTGTAGTTGATAACTAGTGGAAGAGTACCTTAAGTTAGGTTAGGTTAGGTGCTGTGTTTTACGGCGAGGTAAAACTAATTGAGCTATCGAGATAGAAATTATGCTATGTACTGTGTTTACCAGTATTGCTTTTTTTAAGTGGTCGAACACTCGAGTCGACCCATAAACACTCGAATTGAGCTATATGCGATAAGCTAGTTAAGTTGATAACTAGCGGAGAAATACCTTAAGATAGGTTGGGAACGGTGTTTCACGGCAGGGTAAAACTAAAAGAGAAATCGAGATATACATCATGTATTGTATCGTGATTTATCGGTACCGTCTGTTTTTATTAGGCGCTCGATTGAGTTATAGGGATATACTAAGTTAGTAGATAACTAGTGGAGTAATGTGTATTATGATTATGGTAGATAGTAAATTAGGTTATGATTAAGGTAGATAGTAAATTAGGTGACACGGGGATAGATTAGGGGCAGTACAGCTTACGCGATGAAAAAAGGGCTAATTATTGATGTTAAAATCAATTTAAGTAGGCTTTTCGCTTTTCTGTAAACAATTAAAGTAATACAACGTAATGCATATGATACGTAATGCATATGTTACGCGTGCGACTATGGTTTTAAGTAGTGACAGTATTCATTAGGTTTATAAGGCCATGACGGGACACAGGTAATGACATATGACGTAGAATGGACAGACAACTATGTACTTGACTTACTCGATATTGACCTTGTGACAGACAGTTCATTGACGGGACATTTACTTTAAGTTCAAAGTTGTGTAAATACCTATAGAAATCAAAGTGGCGTAGTAAATCCAACGGAAGAGGCAGTTACCATAAATATGAAAGCATTTAAGTACTCTTCACTATTTTTCAGTATATATGTTCTTAAGAGTTGATTAGATGCTACTTAGGAACTGCTTTTCAGGAAATCAGAAAGTATTGGAGCATTTACTTTTAGATAGTATGTCAGTAATGAACACAGCATCATTTGCGGTATCAGAAAACAGGCAAAAAATTAATGAGGTATTGGATGCTCTGCGGACGTTAAGTGCAGAATTTGTAAATACTAAAGGCTACCTTAATATAAGTTTCTATATTTGTTCACGAAAATGAGTCTAATCATAGATGAAATTAAAGCAGTGACTCAAAGCTGCATGTATTACTACCTTCAATTAGAGATCAAATTGAATATACTCACGATAGGTCGTCTAAGTGCTAATATCATTCCAGCAAGTCAACTTCAAGAGGCTCTCTTAGGGATAAGTGCTCAACTTCCTGCAACTCTCTCATTGCCCATTGACCCATACGAAAACTTGTTTGATTAATACAAACACTTGAAATGTACAACTTATTTAGATGGCGAACAGATAATTGTAGTCACCGAAATTATGTTGGTAGAACATAACAGACTGTTCGAGTTATATTACGCAAACAGTTTGTTCTTCCCTTACAGTGATGTTAAAACCACTGACTCAAAAGGTATTGTAACATACTATAAGCTAGAAAGTGATTTTCTAGCTATCAATCAGGAAAGAACGCCTTACTTCTTTCTATCAGAAACAGAGGCAGGTTACTTTTAAGAACGATAGATAAGGTCATGTAGTTTAAAAAGAGGCATTCAAAATACATACCAATCAACTTCCTGTCTAGTAAATCTATTTATCAAAATTACAGAGCGGTTGTCTAAATACTGCGAACTGTATGCATCATCGATGGATTTGCCCAAAGCTATAAATGTCGCTGAAACGACATACTTTTTAATGACCAATGAAGAACTGACCTCCCATATAAACTGTAAAAATAACCCACCAACAACCTTAAAAATTGGCCCACCTTATGGTTACTTTAATGTGGATCAGGCATGTACCGCCACTTCTGAACGTTTGACACTTGTAAGCGCGTACAAAAATCAATCAAACTTTACTGTCACTCCAACAATGATTTTCTTAAAAGAGCTAGATTTTACGGTTATAAACATCAAGCTTAATGGTATGGTAAATTCGTCGGAAAAGGCGATTATAGTACCTAGGAGTTTAAACGCTCTTGGCGAATTTCCTACATCAGAACTTAAAAGTAAATTAGGTGGTATTCAAGAGATTGAAGATATGCCAAATGATGAGCAATACTCAAATTGGTATTATGTAAAACTTGTTTTGGCAATAGTGGGTTTTCTAATATTTTTAATTATTATTAAATGCTTAGCCAAACATTATAAAAAATGGTTACTCTCTAAATTAAGAAAATGGTCGTACAGGGGGCGTATGAATGTCATTCCACTGCAGAGTCCAGACCCATACGAAGAAGACGTACATTGCGATATTCCAGAGATACCTGGCGAAGCGGCATTATCATTATCTGACGCCGATAGGAACAATTTAGCCGAGTCTCAGAGTCGAGCGGACAAACACCTGACTCTGTCAAATGGGAAAAGGGACAAGCCAATGGTTTTGAGACCGCTGTATCGTGGATTTGACGTACAGCAGGGGACTACCGACAACTGAGGTTCTCCTCGAACAAAACAGAGTGGCTTAGAAGCAGTTTATGTAAATATATGTTCCAGTGTTTTGAATTATATAACCAAGTCCTCTCATTCTCTCTCAAAGGTTTGATTGGTGAAGAGATTACGCGTAAACTTAAAATGCTGAAAAGACCTTGGGAAGCGCTCAACGCGACTTAAGGCAGAAGAAAGTTAAGCTAAGAACACACTTGAGACATTTTGTAACCTTGTAAATAGAGAATGTATTCAGAGTAATGAACTTGTAGTTTCATATTGTGGAGCAAGGGAAATAACCAGTGCAGACAGCAGAAACAATCACAAACAACACAGGTGTGCTTAATGGAATTAAAGGCAGTAAGGAGACAACTTCAAGTAATCAAAATTGAATATTACTTGACGAGGCGTATGTGTACTAAATATATACCGGTACACCGGCGAACCAACGTGATGTCATACCAACGTGATGTCATACCAACATGATGTCCTACCTACATGATGTCATACCAACATGATGTCATACCAACATGATGTCATACTAACTAGATGTCAGATGTCATACCAACGAGATGACTACCAACGGGATATCATTAACTAAACAGTGATGAACAATAAATAACAATTAACACTGAACAATTGCAGACTACAACAATAATTACTGCAATCAGTATATACTCTAAATATATAAATTATATGGATTAACTGAAATTGTGTAAATTTACGTATGTGATAACATGTTTTCATTTTATTATTCTCTGATCTATATACCTTGTTCATGTTAGCCCTGTAAGAAATTATAGTGTATAATTCCTATTTTTGTATAGGAGGCATGTAAAACAGCTATACAGAGCTGGGGTCTTAAGTAAGTTAATATCTTGCACTTATGTCTGGTCAAAACACGTACTGTGTCAGGAACGAGGTGACCAACATATTTAAATAAATGTGCAGCATGTATGACCATTCAAAATAATTGGTAGCTTATTAACTTGCTGAAAGTTCAGGCATTAGGATGAACAGTTAAGGTGATAGGGTCGCCTTGTATTCTAACGAACAATGGGCTGGCTGTGTAAGCATCTTTATGGTTAATCCAATTAAGTATATATTTAGTAACAGCATGACCAAGTCTATAGTTTAAGTGGAGGTTTATTTGATGAAACAATGGGATGACCGGGGCAACTCACGGCAACCACAAGTAAGGGCGTCACTTTGTTTAAGAACAATTGGAGGATTACAAAAGAACCCTGGAAGCACTTGGCTGCAAAAATGGGTTAATTTTCTTGTTTACCACAAAAAGGGGAGATTTGTACGATTAACCCCAGTTGTGGCGACTTAGAACAAGTTTCGGAAGTCAGAGTCCATTGTTGAGTGTACACGAGTCAGTCAAAAGGTGGGACATATCTACACTATATAAGAAACGAGTTTGCCTTCATTCGGGGAGATTCTTACAGATTGATAGATATTCATTCTGATTCATTTTGACTGCTTAGCTCGCACACCGTTGAATGTTAGAACTGCTTACAAATTGTAACTTGTACATTTATCGAAAGTTGAACATTTATTCTGTTTTTTAACTGTGTATAGATTAGTGTGAAAGATAAATAGATAGTAGTTTAATAAAATACATATTAAAGACTATTCTTGAGTTAGCTATTTCACGTCGCTATATTACAATTACACTCTGTATTATTCATAATTACAATCCTCTGCAACAATTACTTCGTTACAAAATAACTACCAACATACAAATCAATTTACATCAGACATAACAGTGCGTTTTATGTTGCGAATACTGATAAAATTATTTTTTGTGTACCGTATAAACCATCGATCACCCTTCCCAGGGCTTTATATTTCATCCCAGCCCTTCCCTATGAAATGTTTTGAAAAAAAGAGGAAGTTATAACCACGCTGCAGGTGTCATGTTATAAATTGCACAGGCAGAATTTTATACAATAAATGGTATATGGCCACTTAAATAACAGTAATTTGTCCTTTAAAGCACAAATTCCAGTATATAGCAGACGAGAACCATTTGTTTAAGTCATAAATAAAGAATATGTTCTGTTCTGTTTTTCTTTATAAAGCTGCAAATCTTGATATAATTACATAATATCATGGATATACAGGTACATGTAGATCTATGTAGATCTATGATAATATTTTTCGCGTTTCAGCAATTTGAAGTAATTACGATGGTGAAGGCGAAAACTGTTTCCGATTAATTATTCAAGATTCGGTGTCATTGTGTACTTATCATCCTATCAGTTCGGATTAAACCAACTTTAATAGATTTGGTTTCAACCAAAATTTTACAAAGTTTGATAATTTCCAACTATTATCAAATACACTTAATCATTGGAATACACTACACATACTCGGAATATACTACCGATTACTAAAGGACATGTTATACCACATTTCAACAATGTTAGGTTTGTTTAGCTAAATAATGTGTTCTTTGTTAAGTCGCACACTATTTCCATGTGTTCTTTGTTAAGTCGTACACTATTTCCATGTGTTCTTTGTTAAGTCGTACACTATTTCCATGTGTTCTTTGTTAAAACGCACACTATTTCCATGTGTTCTTTGTTAGGTCGCACACTATTTCCATGTGTTCTTTGTTAAGTCGCACATTATTTCCATGTGTTCTTTGTTAAGTCGTACACTATTTCCATGTGTTCTTTGTTAAGTCGTACACTATTTCCATTACATCCTACACGGATTGAGAGTTCACGTTAAAGGGACACACGGTAATCTTGATTTTTAAAAACTCACGGCGTCCCGTAGATTTTCTCTTAACTTGCACTTGTTCAGTCATCAATATTAATTGTTAGAATAGTTCAAAGCAATTGTTTTTACATGCTACTAACTTTTTATAATATTGCAACAATAATATATTTAAAAAATTGGTAAAATAATGAAGAAAATTGAAATCTCAAATGTTTTATTTAATTATATGCAAGAAAGAAATATAAAAAGATCGGACAGGGAAAGTGAATGTCATACACTCCCTGTAGGAAAGCAGTTTTAATGTTAAAATAACGCGGGATAACTAAATCGAGGAGCACATTTTAATGTTTGAATAAAACTCAAGATTGCCATGTGTCCCTTTAAGGAAAGTTGTTTCAAACTACTGACACAATTTCTACATGTATGTATTGCAGTGTCAATATGTTTTATTTTGTGTTTGTTCTTTCAACTATTTGTTTTCCTTGTGTGTGTCATAATACGTGTATTCCATATATAAACTCACCTGTACCAATTATTAAATCCAACAGACAAAGTTTACAAGGGAAGTATACAGTCTCTAAACCAACTACGGTCTCTAAACCGACGACGAGTTATATAAAACTTACTCATTTTAAAAAGACACAATATAAACAGCTTTAACCAGCCAAGCCAAAGCCAATATCCGTGTATAAACCGATAGTTTTATTCGGCCGATATACATTATTATAGGACCTGAACATGTCGATAGAGTTTTGATAAAAGGTTTTGTAGCGTAATTTTGTCGTATTTGGCTGGTTGGTTTCTTTAGTAACTCATTATTTCTTATGAGACAGGCAGTCTCGATATACGTTTGTGAAATTATCGAATCGACTTATTACGTATGTCAAATAAACAGGTATAAAAGTCGACTTATTATGTATGTCAAATAAACAGGTTACTGTAGCTTTCACAGAACACAGTCACACACAAACATGGGAGCACACAGAACACAGTCAACCACAAATACGGGAGTACACAGAACATAGTCAACCACAAACACGGGAGCACACAGAACACAGTCAACCACAAATACGGGAGTACACAGAACATAGTCAACCACAAACATGGGAGTACACAGAACACAGTCAACCACAAAACGGGAATACACAAAACACAGTCAACCACAAACGCGCGAGTACACAGAACACAGTCAACCACAAACACGGGTGTATACAGAACACAGTCAACCACAAACACGGGAGTACACAGAACACAGTAAACCACAAACACGAGAGTACAAGTCACAGAACACAGTCGACCACAAAGACGGGAGTACAAGTCACAGAACACAGTCAACCACAAACACGGGAGTACATAGAACACGGTCAACCACAAACACGGGAGTACACAGAACACGGGCAACCACTAATACGAGAGTACACAAAACACAGTCAACCACAAACACGGGAGTACACAGAACACAGTCAACCACAAACACGGGAGTACACAGAACACAGTCAACCACAAATAGGGAGTACACAGAACACAGTCAACCACAAACACGGGAGTATACAGAACACACTCAACCACAAACACGGGAGTACAAGTCACAGAACACAGTCGACCACAAAGACGGGAGTACAAGTCACAGAACACAGTCAACCACAAACACGGGAGTACATAGAACACGGTCAACCACAAACACGGGAGTACACAGAACACGGGCAACCTCAAATACGAGAGTACACAAAACACAGTCAACCATAAACACGGGAGTACACAGAACACAGTCAACCACAAATACGGGAGCACACAAAATACTGTCAACCACAAACACGGGTGTACACAGAACACAGTCAACCACAAACACGTGGGTACACAGAACAGAGTGAGCCACAAACACGGGAGTACAAGTCACAGAACACAGTCGACCACAAACACGGGAGTATAAGTCACAGAACACAGTCAACCACAAACACGGGAGTACACAGAACACAGTCAACCACAAACACGAGAGTACACAGAACACAGTCAACCACAAACACGGGAGTACAAGTCACAGAACACAGTCAACCACAAACACGGGAGTACACAGAACACAGTCAACCACAAACACGGGATTACACAGAACACAGTCAACCACAAACACAGGAGTACACAGAACACAGTCAACCACAAACACGGGTGTACACAGAACACAGTCAACCATAAACACGGGAGTACACAGAACACAGTCAACCACAAACACGGGAGTACACAGAACACAGTCAACCACAAACACGGGAGTACAAGTCGCAGAACACAGTCAACCACAAACACGGGAGTACACAGAACACAGTCAACCACAAACACGGGAGTCCCAGTCGCAGAACACAGTCGACCACAAACACGGGAGTATAAGTCACAGAACACAGTCAACCACAAACACGGGAGTACACAGAACACAGTCAACCACAAACACGGAGTACACAGAACACAGTCAACCACAAACACGGGAGTACAAGGCACCGAACACAGTCGACCACAAACACGAGAGTACAAGTCACAGAACACAGTCAACCACAAACCCAGGAGTACACAGAACACAGTCAACCACAAACACGAGAGTACAAGTCACAGAACACAGTCAACCACAAACCCAGGAGTACACAGAACACAGTCAACCACAAACACGGGAGTACACAGAACACAGTCAACCACAAACACGGGAGTACACAGAACACAGTCAACCACAAACACGGGAGTACCAGTCGCAGAACACAGTCGACCACAAACACGGGAGTATAAGTCACAGAACACAGTCAACCACAAACACGGGAATACACAGAACACAGTCAACCACAAACACGGAGTACACAGAACACAGTCAACCACAAACACGGGAGTACAAGTCACCGAACACAGTCGACCACAAACACGAGAGTACAAGTCGCAGAACACAGTCAACCACAAACACGGGAGTAAACAGAACACAGTCAACCACAAACACGGGAGTACCAGTCGCAGAACACAGTCGACCACAAACACGGGAGTTAAAGTCACAGAACACAGTCAACCACAAACACGGGAGTACACAGAACACAGTCAACCACAAACACGGAGTACACAGAACACAGTCAACCACAAACACGGGAGTACAAGTCACCGAACACAGTCGACCACAAACACGGGAGTAAACAGAACACAGTCAACCACAAACACGGGAGTACCAGTCGCAGAACACAGTCGACCACAAACACGGGAGTTAAAGTCACAGAACACAGTCAACCACAAACACGGGAGTACACAGAACACAGTCAACCACAAACACGGAGTACACAGAACACAGTCAACCACAAACACGGGAGTACAAGTCACCGAACACAGTCGACCACAAACACGAGAGTATAAGTCACAGAACACAGTCAACCACAAACCCAGGAGTACACAGAACACAGTCAACCACAAACACGAGAGTACAAGTCACAGAACACAGTCAACCACAAACCCAGGAGTACACAGAACACAGTCAACCACAAACACGGGAGTACACAGAACACAGTCAACCACAAACACGGGAGTACAAGTCACAGAACACAGTCAACCACAAACACGAGAGAACACAGAACACGGTCAACCACAAACACGGGAGTACACAGAACACTGTCAACATAAACACGGGAGTACACAGAACACAGTCAACCACAAACACGGGAGTACAAGTCACAGAACACAGTCGACCATAAACAAGGGAGTACAAGTCACAGAACACAGTCAACCACAAACAAGGGAGTACACAGAACATTATCAACCACAAACACAGGAGTACACAGAACACAGTCAACCATAAACACGGGAGTACAAGTCACAGAACACAGTCAACCACAAACACGGTAATACACAGAACACAGTCAACCACAATCACGGGAGTACACAGAACACAGTCAACCACAAACACGGGAGTACAAGTCACAGAACACAGTCGACCACAAACACGGGAGTACACAGAACACAGTCAACCACAAACACGGGAGTACACAGAACACAGTCAATCACAAACACGGGAGTACAAGTCACAGAACACAGTCGACCACATTCACGGAAGTACAAGTCACAGATGACAGTCAACCACAAACACGGGAGTACAAGTCATAGAACACAGTCGACCACAAACACGGGAGTACAAGTCACAGAACACAGTCAACCACAAACACGTGAGTACAAGTCACAGAACACAGTCAACCACAAACTCGGGAGTACAAGTTTAGCAAAAAGTCGGATAAGGCATGTTACTGTGAACGAATGGCATACTTATTGAATTGTTGGTATATTCCAAATGTATAAATATATAATTTTACTTTTGTTTCCTTTTGGTAAAGAAATATAAAAAGATCGGATAGGGAACGTAGCATTCAAGAAGGACAGTCAACCACAAAACACAGAAACAAACACGCAAACAGACAAACATAAAGGCAAAAGTAATAATAAATGCAAACGACATCACCAACACAAAAGAGTTGACATTAGGGCTACCGCCTAGGAACGGTCAGTGGCAAAGTAGGCCACTGGGGAGTTTAAACCGGCTCTAGGGTGCACCAAACCTCAATAAATACAAATATCGAAACGACTTGTTCCTTTGCATTTTACTAGTATACCACATTATAGAGGTCAGCTATTACGACATTATATAGGTCAGTTGTTACCACTTTATAGAGGTCAGCTGTTACCACATTATAGAGGTCAGCTGTTACCAAATTATAGAGGTCAACTGTTACCACATTATAGAGGTCGGCTGTTAAAAAATACGAAACAAAAATACAATCAATTGGATGTATATAACTCTTGTTGTCAGAACTATAAGGTTTCAGTGGAATTCCCGATTTAGAAACAATAAATCAACTAAATTTACTCTAAACAAGTAAATTATTTTTCCCTACGGAATGTCATTTACTGAAAAATATAATTATGCCAAATGGGAATAAAAATGAACAAGTCATCGGTTGGATGGACGTGCACAAACACACACATACATCAAAATGAGCAAGTAAGCTGTAGAGCTTGGAACAATACTGGCTTAAAGACTTGGTCAATAAATAAAGCTTCGGTATACAATGACGTCCAAATCGCCTACAGTCTCTTCCAAGCCAAGTGCAATCAACAACTATATATTGTCTTAATGCTGTTAATGCCATGGTCGTATTACTTGCTTATCAAGTATCGCTCGCTAGAAGCGCCGCTGATGTCTTCGTGTGTGGGTGGACTTCGTGTGTGGGTGGACGGAATAGTTTTAATTCTAGATCGGAAGTTCCGATCATGATCAGTGATGGGGCGCCTTTTGATTATTACCTTCTGTTATTATAATTATCTTGTAATAATAGATAGACTATTACTTGTATTTCAATGGACATTTGGTGAAAATCCGAGGCCATTTATTTAAGGTCTTGCGTAAACAATTTGAAATTCCATTATCTTAACATAACCAATAGCAATAACTATATTCAATGTGTACTGGCATGTTCTCATTGACGAACTCGTCCGAGATCAATAACTATATTCAAATATGTTCTGGCATGTTCTCATTGACGAACTCGTCCGAGATCAATAACTATATTCAAATGTGTACTGGCATGTTCTCATTGACGAACTCGTCAGAGATCAATAACTATATTCAATGTGTACTGGCATGTTCTCATTGACGAACTCGTCCGAGATCAATAACTATATTCAAATGTATACTGGCATGTTCTCATTGACGAACTCGTCAGAGATCAATAACTATATTCAATGTGTACTGGCATGTTCTCATTGACGAACTCGTCCGAGATCAATAACTATATTCAAATGTGTACTGGCATGTTCTCATTGACGAACTCGTCCGAGATCAATAACTATATTCAAATGTATACTGGCATGTTCTCATTGACGAACTCGTCCTAGATCAATAACTATATTCAAATGTATACTGGCATGTTCTCATTGATGAACTCGTCCGAGATCAATAACTATATTCAAATGTATACTGGCATGTTCTCATTGACGAACTCGTCAGAGATCAATAACTATATTCAATGTGTACTGGCATGTTCTCATTGACGAACTCGTCCGAGATCAATAACTATATTCAAATGTATACTGGCATGTTCGCATTGACGAACTCGTCCGAGATCAATAACTATATTCAAATGTATACTGGCATGTTCTCATTGACGAACTCGTCCGAGATCAATAACTATATTCAATGTGTACTGGCATGTTCTCATTGACGAACTCGTCCGAGATCAATAACTATATTCAATGTGTACTGGCATGTTCTCATTGACGAACTCGTCCGAGATCTTAACATAATCAATATCAATAACTATATTCAATGTGTACTGGCATGTTCTCATTGACGAACTCGTCCGAGATCAATAACTATATTCAATGTGTACTGGCATGTTCTCATTGACGAACTCGTCCGAGATCAATAACTATATTCAATGTGTACTGGCATGTTCTCATTGATGAACTCGTCCGAGATCAATAACTATATTCAAATGTATACTGGCATGTTCTCATTGACGAACTCGTCCGAGATCAATAACTATATTCAATGTGTACTGGCATGTTCTCATTGACGAACTCGTCCGAGATCAATAACTATATTCAATGTGTACTGGCATGTTCTCATTGACGAACTCGTCCGAGATCAATAACTATATTCAAATGTGTACTGGCATGTTCTCATTGATGAACTCGTCTGAGATCAATAACTATATTCAAATGTGTACTGGCATGTTCTCATTGACGAACTCGTCCGAGATCAATAACTATATTCAATGTGTACTGGCATGTTCTCATTGATGAACTCGTCCGAGATCAATAACTATATTCAATGTGTACTGGCATGTTCTCATTGATGAACTCGTCCGAGATCAATAACTATATTCAAATGTGTACTGGCATGTTCTCATTGACGAACTCGTCTGAGATCAATAACTATATTCAAATGTGTACTGGTATGTTCTCATTGACGAACTCGTCTGAGATCAATAACTATATTCAATGTGTACTGGCATGTTCTCATTGACGAACTCGTCCGAGATCAATAACTATATTCAAATGTGTACTGGCATGTTCTCATTGATGAACTCGTCTGAGATCAATAACTATATTCAAATGTGTACTGGCATGTTCTCATTGACGAACTCGTCCGAGATCAATAACTATATTCAAATGTGTACTGGCATGTTCTCATTGACGAACTCGTCCGAGATCAATAACTATATTCAAATGTGTACTGGCATGTTCTCATTGACGAACTCGTCCTAGATCAATAACTATATTCAAATGTGTACTGGCATGTTCTCATTGACGAACTCGTCCGAGATCTTACTGAAACAAACCTAAAACCCTAGCACTGACGTTATCTAGTATAACAGAATATGCTAACGAACAGACGACATGCGGACAACGCCTCCCATCGCATTACACGGCTGGTCTATATTGGCTGGTATAGCTGAAAATCAGCCTGGGTTCATTCGTTAATATTTATTAAATATCCTATATTTCTTTATGTTAATTAACTTTCAACTGTATATGTGTTATTGTTTACTTTTGTTCATATGAAGTTTCAGAGAACGTTTCTGTATTTATTTTCAAATGACAAACTTATAAATAAAAACTAAAAACACAAAAGGGAACTGCAGTAATACCACAGCCGCAAATAGAGGTTTTCAGTCTCGATGCTACACTTGAAACAAATGTATCTAAAGTAATCAAATTGTTAACACATCATCGCTAAAGGCAGTACATCACACACAAGAGCGCTAAAGGCAGTACATCACAAACAAGTGCGCTAAAGGCAGTACATCACAAACAAGAGCGCTAAAGGCAGTACATCACACACATCAGCGCTAAAGGCAGTACATCACAAACAAGAGCGCTAAAGGCAGTACATCACACACATCAGCGCTACAGGCAGCACATCCCACACATCAGCGCTAAAGGCAGTACATCCCACACATCAGCGTTAAAGGCAGTACATCCCACACAAGCGTATTCTGTTAATGACACGGTATACAAACTCACTCTAAATTCAGACTGCTTTCGGAACATCAGTTCTCCGTTATATCATACATATAGGATTTGGTGTTCCATTTATACAAGCTTTATGTAACATAATAAATGTGTTCAAGTGCAGTTTGCTTTGGTCAATATAATTAGGATCTAAAAGTTCACGGTCTGCGATACATCATTTACCTCAATGTGAAGAGTAGTCCAATCAACATTGCCCTAATGCCACTGACCGTCTACGATAGTAGCCATTTAACCCATTGGCAGACTACTGCCTCTGAAAGAAGCAGAGACATGTGATAGAAAGAAGCAGAGAAATGTGATAGAAAAGAAACAGAGAAATGTGATAGAAAAGAAGCAGATAAATGTGATAGAAAGAAGCAGAGAAATGTGATAGAAAAGAAGCAAAGAAATGTGATAGAAAGTAGCAGAGAAATGTGATAGAAAAAAAGCAGAGAAATGTGATAGAAAGTAGCAGAGAAATGTGATAGAAAAGAAGCAGAGAAATGTGATAGAAAGAAGCAGAGAAATGTGATAGAAAAGAAGCAAAGAAATGTCATAGAAGCAGAGAAATGTGATAGAAAGTAGCAGAAAAATGTGATAGAAAAGAAGCAGAGAAATGTGATAGAAAGAAGCAGAGAAATGTGATAGAAAAGAAGCAGAGAAATGTGATAGAAAGTAGCAGAGAAATGTGATAAAAAAGAAGCAGAGAAGTGTTATAGAAAAGAAGCAGAGAAATGTGATAGAAAGAAGCAGGGAAATATGATAGAAAGAAGCAGGGAAATATGATAGAAAAGAAGCAGAGAACTGTGATAGGAAGAAGCAGAGAGATGTGATAGAAATGAAGCAGAGACATGTGATAGAAAAGAAGCAGAGAAATGTGATAGAAAAGAAGCAGGGAAATGTGATAGAAAAAAAGCAGGGAAATGTGATAGAAAAGAAGCAGGGAAATTTGATAGAAAGAATCAAAGAAATGTGATAGGAAGAAGCAGAGAAATGTGATAGAAATGAAACAGAGACATGTGATAGAAAAGAAGCAGAGAAATGTGATAGAAAAGAAGCAGGGAAATGTGATAGAAAAGAAGCAGGGAAATATGATAGAAAAGAAGCAGGGAAATTTGATAGAAAGAAGCAAAGAAATGTGATAGAAAGAAGCAGAGAAATGTGATAGAAATGAAGCAGAGACATGTGATAGAAAAGAAGCAGAGAAATGTGATAGAAAGAAGCAGAGAAATGTGATAGAAATGAAGCAGAGAAATGTGATAGAAAAGAAGCAGGGAAATGTGATAGAAAAGAAGCAGAGAAATTTGATAGAAAGAAGCAAAGACATGTGATAGTAAAGAAGCAGAGAAATGTGATAGAAAAGAAACGGAGAAATGTGATGTGATCGAAAAGAAGCAGAGAAATGTGATAGAAATGAAGCAGAGACATGTGATAGAAAAGAAGCAGAGAAATGTGATAAAAACGAAGCAGGGAAATGTGATAGAAAAGAAGCAGGGAAATGTGATAGAAAAGAAGCAGGGAAATTTGATAGAAAGAAGCAAAGAAATGTGATAGAAAGAAGCAGAGAAATGTGATAGAAATAAAGCAGAGACATGTGATAGAAAAGAAGCAGAGAAATGTGATAGAAAAGAAGCAGGGAAATGTGATAGAAAAGAAGCAGGGAAATGTGATAGAAAAGAAGCAGGGAAATTTGATAGAAAGAAGCAAAGAAATGTGATAGAAAGAAGCAAAGAAATGTGATAGAAAAGAAGCAGAGAGATGTGATAGAAAGAAGCAGAGAAATGTGATAGAAATGAAGCAGAGAAATGTGATAGAAAAGAAGCAGGGAAATGTGATAGAAAAGAAGCAGAGAAATTTGATAGAAAGAAGCAAAGACATGTGATAGAAAAGAAGCAGAGAAATGTGATAGAAAAGAAACGGAGAAATGTGATGTGATAGAAAGAAGCAGAGAAATGTGATAGAAATGAAGCAGAGAAATGTGATAGAAAAGAAGCAGAGAAATGTGATAGAAAAGAAGCAGAGAAATTTGATAGAAAGAAGCAAAGACATGTGATAGAAAAGAAGCAGAGAAATGTGATAGAAAAGAAACGGAGAAATGTGATGTGATAGAAAGAAGCAGATAACTATGATAGCTCAACTCTTGAAACTTAACATAGACTTGTCTTTGTGAGAGGACGACCTCTTTTGTTGATTTATATTATTAGGCCTTTTAGGTTATATTCTTCGTTGTACGAGAACCCTCCTACGATAAAACGATCGTAGGAATCTTGATCGTTTTTAAGTTACCACCTCCCATATTTTAAACGAAAATTTCATGCTCTTTTCTTTTCCAACAATTTTCCAAATGTTTATTTTTATTATTTTCCCCTCCGACTATGACACTTCTCTGTCTCAGTGGTTAGTAAAAGGAATAATAATAATAATAAAAGGCCTTCTTATTATTGTTGTATATGTAGTGTAGATGTATTGTTGTATATATAGTGTACAATGTATTGTTGTATATATAGTGTAGGATGTATTGTTGTATATATATTGTACGATGTATTGTTGTATATATAGTGTACGATGTATTGTTGTATATATAGTGTACGATGTATTGTTGTATATATAGTGTAGGATGTATTGTTGTATATATAGTGTAGGATGTATTGTTGTATATATAGTGTATAATGTATTGTTGTATATATAGTGTACGATGTATTGGTGTATATATAGTGTAGGATGTATTGTTGTATATATAGTGTATAATGTATTGTTGTATATATAGTGTACGATGTATTGTTGTATATATAGTGTACAATGTATTGTTGTATATATAGTGTACGATGTATTGGTGTATATATAGTGTACGATGTATTGTTGTATATATAGTGTACGATGTATTGTTAGAGAGGTGTTCAACCTATAAATGAACACGTTTGTTTAAGATGGGTTTTTTCAGCGGAAGTGATTGTCATAAAAAATACGTGATTTAATGATGTGAAACTGTCATTTAGAACGTATGCATTTAAAAATAATATCCAATTTCACGCGGTTCTTTATAAATTACATTTTGAATAAGGTTTAAACCATTTTCTAATTTTAAACCTATTTGTTGCTGTTGCCGTGGAGTTTTACCTTAAACCAAATAATTGCACTAAATGCATATCATATTGTTTAAACCTGTGTTTATAATTTAAATATGATCGTATGTTTTATTTTAAGACAAAAATATAGATGCTGAATTAAAAGCTCGACTTTTTATCGCAATATTAAAACACTGACAGATATAGGAAAATTTGCTCCTATGTTACTGATAATTTTATAAATTATCCAAAATAACTATTTTAATCATATTTTGTGATATAAAAACATGAACATTTATTGTTGATGTATATAATATATGTATATCATATACGTTATAAAGATATCTTAAGTAAACAAATATATTATTTTTATCATTATTTGCAAATGTGTGTGTTTTGTCCCTAAATTTTAAGTTATATATTTTTCTATCTTTTCTTTTGAGAAACTTATGAAACTTGTTTTTTATAGCGGAGGAAGTCACAAAAATGCCTGCAGTTAATTTTTTGAACTAGAAGCTTTCGTAGATTTAGTCATTTTCATAGTTAAATTCCATGTTAATTTTCGCTAAAATCTTGAAAATCGACAAATTACAAAAAATGCATATTACACTTTTCTACGTTCAGGCATGGACATATCGGATTACTATAACCGTTAACGATATTTTAAAAGCATTTGTGTTAAAATTTGTATTGCAGTTATTTTTATAATTGACGATTTTTGCTTCAAAATGTCATTCTCTACCCATTTTCAAAAATGCGGATGCAGCAACATTAGGAAGCACATAATAGTGCATGTCATAATGTTTCATATCGAAGGAATCATTAGACATGACATTACAATCAACATATTCGGCGAGAATTTCAAGATAGTTGATTCAGTTACACAATAAAAGTGTTCATTTATAAGTTGAACACCTCTCGTATAGTGTACAATGTATTGTTGTATATATAGTGTACGATGTATTGTTGTATATATAGTGTACAATGTATTGTTGTATATATAGTGTAGGATGTATTGTTGTATATATAGTGTACGATGTATTGTTGTATATATAGTGTACAATGTATTGTTGTATATATAGTGTAGGATGTATTGTTGTATATATAGTGTAGGATGTATTGTTGTATATATAGTGTACGATGTATTGTTGTATATATAGTGTACGATGTATTGTTGTATATATAGTGTACAATGTATTGTTGTATATATAGTGTACGATGTATTGTTTTATTTAAGAACAAATTAAATTATACGAGGGTCGGTTTCTACAAAAGAGGGACACAAAACACCCAAATCTACATAAGCTGTAAACTCCCAACCGTTTGTTAGTTTACTTCGATGCAATCGCATTTCCACCAAAATGTAAACGGTACCTGGCTTTGAAATGAGATTGTATCGAAGTAAATTGAAAAACGGCTGGGAGTTTACAGCTTATTTAAGGTTTAATTTTCCATGCGGTACGGTAGGCATTGTCAATTAACCAAATGTTTCGTAAATCTTGGTAAAAATCCACTTACCAGCTCCCGAATCCAGCTTCTGTGTATGTAAACGGATCTGTTTTAGCGCGTGCGCGTGACGTAGGTTGCTACCCTTGATTTATGTTCTTTGCGTTGACGTCGCCAACTGCTAACGTTTTGCTTGTTTATTTACACAATGACGTCATGACACTGCCATTGTTGTTATCAGCGCGTTACTGTTATCTTCCCCAATGAGTAAGATCAGGATTTCCGTCACCGATAACCATATCCGGTATGCAAGAAAGTATACTCCTGGTAGGTTTGCTTCTTGGACTAGCGGCATGGTTTCTGATTGTGATGACGTCTTATTTATTTTAGAATGTTTAACTTCATTCTGAATTTGTTTAGTGCGATTTTCTATTTTCCGCATTTGAATGTGCTTTGACTAGTAACATGTATCAAAGCATATATATATGTAAGTTTGCACATTTACTTAAACTCTTTTTATTGTTGTGTTTTTAATTTTAATTACCAGAATAAAATACATGTTGGTGTTGTTGGCATATTTTTGTCTTTTCCAAATACATTTCGAATCATAGGTATTCGTGCATAGTATTCCGTTTCAAAGATAAATAGAATGTACTTGTCTTACCCTTCGCTGCCACAGTCGAAAACATTGATTTTACGACCAGTGTAGTCCAGATCAACATGCACACTATGTGCAGGCTGATCAGGGTTTATACTGTGCGCCACTCAGAAAGAATGTTTTCCACAACACTTTGTATATGTAACATATTACCGGAAGTCAAATTTTAGCAGACGACATTTGAAAAATGACAGCGAAAGGGCTACAGATTTACCATGAGTTATACCAGGAGTTAAATACCATGAGTTGTGATGTAATATTATTTTCTAAGTATGGACTTTTGATTCGGTATATAGTATGCAAGGTTCTATCGGTAAGTCACTCCTATTTAAACAAGCCCCCTTTCACATCCACCGCAATGTGTCTTCATAGTCCAGTTCCGCAATTCAAGCAAAGTTATAACTACATTAAGCAGTAATATATTACTTTGTAATATCTTTTTCTTTTGGAAGGGCAATAGACTATAGTTAGGGTAAAATATTTCGTTGACATTTTATCAGGCAGTTTTGCGATATTACACGATGATACATATGTTTGCACGTAATTATGTCGTATCAGTAACATGATTGCCTTCCTTATTTAAGAAATATGACCTTTGCAATACATCATGTTGTCATGTTAGGTCCAGTTATACATTCAATATAAAACAATCCCCAACATTAGCAACATTGGACGCATCATTATCCCACTGTTGGCAGTTATAATTGTGAAACTGATTAAGTCAGATGTATTTTAGATGACAAGGGACACTGTAACGTTATCCATTTAAATAAATGGGTATACAGACGTTCTACTACTACGCCATACCACGGTTCAATTAAGTCAGTAAGTTCCTATTAATTTAACGAGGAAATTCGGTTAATTGACACAAATACTGTTTGTAATTGTATTTGTGTTATTGCCGAAAATACTATTGCGATTCTATTGCTGTAAATATTTAATATTTTGCAATAGTATTAGGCACATTCCACTGTGTAGAGATTTTCGTTGTTAATGGAGGGTATTGTTCTACTTGGTTTAACTTAGTTAAAATTAAATATAAGATAGATTTTGATAGCTAGATCAGACATGGGAACTTGTGACGTTTTATGGAAATATGACCAGCACTCTATGTAAATAAAGATGGCCGATGGCGGCCAGGGTTTGAAATCAAATCAAAATAATTTTGTTTTAGACAAACTACATGTCATGCCAGTCAATCTAGTAAAGGTTCCACATTAATACCACTTATGGTTTTTGAAAAGTAGTGGCCATATAGTTGTATTTTTAAAATCTATATGTAGCTATTGCTGCCATCTTGAATAACCGGCTGATCTGGTCTTTAGTTATGACCAACTAGACATCAAGAGCAACATTCCTGTAAAGTTCATGAACATCTATCAAGTACTTTCAGAGGAATAATGGCAAAAATGTTTCGACTATACTTCTATGTAAAAAAAAAGATGGCCTCTGGTGGCCACGTTTGATAGCCAATCGAAATGAATTTTGTTTAGGACCAACTACATGTCACGCAAGTCATATTAGTAAGGTTCCAAATCAATACCACTTATGGCTTTTGAAAAGTAGTCGCCAAAATATTGTGTTTTTAAAATACGTTTTTAGCTGTAGCAGCCGTCTTGAATGTCCGGCCAACCTGAATTTGTACATAGGACCAACTGCAAGACATCAAGAACAACAAGTCGGCGCAGGTTTTTCTATATAACTCTTTATGATTAAAGACATCCGCTGGCAGCCATGTTGACTTCGAATTG
Organism: Cyrtodaria siliqua; assembly: GCA_037043455.1. Classification (NCBI taxonomy): domain Eukaryota; kingdom Metazoa; phylum Mollusca; class Bivalvia; order Adapedonta; family Hiatellidae; genus Cyrtodaria; species Cyrtodaria siliqua. The sequence goes on along the minus strand of JAWPHD010000086.1, from coordinate 224,716 downwards.
AAATGATTTTTGGTTAGGACCAATTACATGTCATGCCAGTCATTTAAATAAAGTTCCAAATCAATACCACATACGGTTTTTGAAAAGTAGACAACATTTTTGTTAAGTTTCATGAAAATTCACCTAGTAGTTCACAGGAGTAGTCGCCGCAAGTTTTTCCTTTATAACTCAATGTAAACAAAGATGGCCACTGGCAGCCATGTTTATTAAATGATTTTCGACAAGGACCAACATCACGTCATGCTGGTCATTTCAGAAAAAGTCCCATATCAATATCAATTATACTTTTCAGAAGTAGTCGCTACAAATTTGATTTTTATAAATCTATTTTTAGCCGTTGCGGCCATCTTGAATTTCCGGCCGACTTGAACTGTTGCTCTTGATCAACTCGACATCAAGAGCAACATTCCTTTAAAGTTTCATGGATATCCGTCAAGTAGTTTCAGAGGAGTAGTCGCTACAATGTAGGTGGCCACTGGCAGCCATCTTTAATGTCGAATCAAAATCATTTTCGATAAGGACCAACATCTTGTCATGCTGATCATTTTAGAGAAGGTCTTTTCAAGAAGTAGTCTCTTTAAACTTGTTTTATAAAATTCTATTTTTAGTTTTGATGGCAATATCGGATTTTACATTAACGTGCAGTTTTGCTAGGATTAACTAGACATCAAGAGCAACATTCCTGTAAAGTTTCATGACAATCCGTCAAGTAGTTTCAGAGGAGTAATCGCTACAAAAAAAGATAGACGGACGGACGAGGACACCCCACCACGGCAGGAGTTCTGCTGATCTTTGATTTCCAAAATATTTTACAGGAATAATCCAACCTGTTTGATTTCATTTCAGGTTTAATTTCACTAAATCTGGCGGATGTGCTCGCCTTGTGCAGTCGAAAGTAGTTCTGTATTAAAGAGTGCTAATCTTTTTCCTTTAAAAAACTTGTTTAGCGCAGTGTCCTGTTATGTTTGGCTGTAATTGTATTCTAGACATGTTGTTGATATTTGAAAATGGAGCTCACCATAATTTTGACATTTTTTTATATAAATTTCAGAAGTGAGAGTAGACAGGGTACGATATTTCAAGGTGTAAAAATAGCGTTGACCTTTGACCTGGTCTTAGTATACGCTGAAGACATGTTTCTTAGAAGATATTCAACCTTCCTTGTTGATGTTTAAAAGAAAACATGTTTATTTGCATGATAAAGTAAGTTTCCCAGAATTCTAACCAGGTTTGATTTTTTAACAGGTTGTCAATTTTCTAACTTTACTATGGAAGGGGCATGTAGACTCATTGCACGGCGTATCAAAGCGGTGCCACTTTTGGTGGCTTAAGAAAGTGCAGTGGGTTAGGAATTGACTATTTGCAACCTTTCGGTTTACTTTGATGGATTTGCAACCTTTCGAGTAACTGTTGTCGGATTAAAACGAAACAAAAAGATCTACAAAATTGTGTGTTCACGGTATTTTAGTCTATTGAACAAATTTTTATAGGCTGAACAACAATTATTATTATAAATATCTCGGAAATCATCACTTTCGGTTTACAGTTGTCGGTTTTCGCTCGGCTCATAACCCATTATATTATTATTATAATTTTTCTATGTAAAATTTTACTGATTTTGAATGAGGTTTATTTTATAAAGTTTGAAGTTAATTTAAAATTGCAATCATGGATGTTCCCGCTGTATGACGGAATATGCCGAGTAGTTACGGACTTGGCCGATTGTTTTCGTAGATTATTAATTCTTATAAAATTATCTGTTTTTCTTTGTAAATTAACACTGGTGTTTTATACTTAATTGTAATAAATTTTGGATTTTAATTTGAAATCAACACATTTTCTCGTTTTATTTTGTATTTGATCTTCACCAAACTTTGCCAATACCTTTATATCAATAGCCTTGATGATACACACAGCGTTTAAATATAAACGACTGTAGAACACCGCCTTTAGCGAGTATTTAGACCCACAGCCAGTATACACGCTCTTACGTCATTAGTGGATTTCCAGTACATAAATAGAACAAAAACCGCCCTACCACTTTTTTTAGTTCAAAATAAGATTGGATTGATTTTAATAATATAAAAACACGAACTGTTGAATACAACGAGGTCAAGCCTAAATAGATTTAAGTAGTATAGAAACTGAGAGTATAAGCGCAATTTCCCCCCTCGCGACAAACAATCAATAGTTTTCAAGTTGTCTCCTGTTGACTTAAACACAACCATTTACAAAACGTCAAAAAATGACGATGACATGCTTGCTGCCAGACCCCACACAACTACCAAAAACTGCTTGATTACCCTTCGCTAAGGAAGAACTTTACCCAAACCCTCAGTTTCTATTAATTTTGTAAATAACTAAAACATTTCCGACTCATTAAGCAAAGTATTCATCATCGCTTTGCATATCATTTTTTACCATGCATTATTTTACTTGTATGCTAAGGTATCTTGTCCAATATCTAGTATGTACCGTTTATCATCATAAGCTGATAAACTATTTTTATTTATTGCATAGCTGCTCACGTTATGCTTTTGTGATCTAATGACTTTCATCTCATGGTGAGCTTCTGTTGCCGTAAACAAAATATTTTTGTAATCATTATGTACTATCTGTTTTTTAACAACACATTTTTTAACACCCTTGCATTTCTTTGTATTAACCTTATTGTCTAACATATACGATTATAGTTTACTTCGTAGTCCGACAAATTCAACAATGGGTATTCCACAAGTTTCATCTTTCATCTTGCCAATAAACTTTTTATTATCATTAAAATGAAACTTACTTTTTGGATCATAATCACAATTATCAAAAAGTTCTTTATCCTTGTAAAAGTCTGCATACACATCTTTTGTTTTTATTTCATAGCATAAGGGAATCGGTATCAGTAAATAATAATTTAGCTTTTTTATCATATTCATTTTTAATGTAGTTGTAATGGAAATCATACATCAAATATTTTGACAAGTCTAAAATACACATACCAACATAGATAGGACGATTTAAAACTAATCGTTCTTTTATTCTGTTTATAGCAAATAATTTTTTATTAAACATTTTACAAGAAACAAATGAAGGTCTTGGTACATGTTTTAAAAGGACCTCCTCATAATAAGTCAATTTAATATTAATTCTTTTTCTCAAATTTTCCATAGTTTTACAAAAAACTGAATTGTTCATCAGTTTAAAGAAATCCTTTTCAAAAGCATTTTTACCGGCTGTTCTCTTAGCAGTATTAAAGTCTATGTACGTCTTTAACCACTGTGATTCATCGAACTGTAGTATCCGGTGTATTTTTATTACCTTTAATCCGAGATTTTTATACTATTCTAAGTTTCTAAAATGCACGACATACTTTTCTTTATTTTTCAACGTCGTAACAAGTTTGTTAACTTTACTAGATCCTAAATTAAACTTTTGTTTTAAATTTTTACAATAGTCTGACAACCACTCATCTTTGATATTTAAACTTTCCGGGGCGAGAGGATAATCATTATGCGAGTCATGCAGTTTCTCAGGATACGTAATATCACACTCCACAATATAATTTGATTTTCCTTTTTCAATCTTGTTAACCCACTTGAAGTTGCCAGTACGTAACGGTTGACACATAGCCCATCCATACAAGTTATTAGCATCAAGATATATTATGTACTTGCTTTCTTTTTTCTTGTCATAGTTTTTCATATATGTATTGTTAGCCTGTGAATATCTGTTTGCAATATAACTCGTGCCGCCTCTTAATCCTTTTTCCACAAACAAATATTGATCAATATCAGCGATTAAATCAAGCTGGATACCAGTCATCTTAAGACATGCATTCCAAGCTAAACCAGGACTACTGAAGTAATGGCAAGGATCTAATTTGTAATACTCAATGCACATTTTTCTAAATTTTTCAAAAACATCTGTCAACAACAATACATCAGTCTTGAGATACAGGTCATGATATTCTCCCATATTTTTAATCTTAAATGTTTTCCATATTTTTTTAGCGTGTTCATAATCTGCATCTGAAATATGCTCATTTAATTGAGAATAGAAGCTATCTTTACCGGGTAATTTAGTATCCTTGAAGCGTTTAAAACTGTTCATGTAATCATAAGGATAAACACCTTTTCGTTTTATTAATTCTAACTTATCGCCAGAGTATTCCTGAGAGGTATACTGAAACGACGGAACGTTTTTTACTAAATTTTCTAATGACTGAGACATAAACTGAAAACTGTCAATAAACACCAAACGTTGTCCTAACATAAAAGCCATGTACATTTCATGGTATTTGGTATAAAATTTATTTTATTTTCAAACTTTCCGATGTGCTGCATTATAAAGTGAGAATCATAACCTCTCAAATTATGAAACACGACAGGTATTTTTTCAGTCAGTTTGAAATTAATATTACATATATTGTGAGCGCTTCCCCTATACTTTCCAGTTATATGACAATGATCCCTGACTTTTTTGATGAAGTTTTTATATGCCACTGTATGACCCGCGTTACCTTTTCCGAGAGTTGTTACAAAAAAGAAATATAAAAAGATCGGACAGGGAAAGTAGCATTCAAGGAGGACAGTAAACCAAAAAAACACAGAAACATGACCGCAAATATGACGATTTAGATTTTTGAAATCTAGCTTCTTCTTCTCTTGACATCACCAAATCTTTCTTAAAATGCGTATTCATAGTTTTTTTGCACCACTTTTCTTCTTCTATCATTTTTTCTAAAAACTTGTAAACTTGTAAACAGCATTTGGTCCTCTATACGTTACAACTGGTTTTGAATATTGATCATCATAGCAACAAATTAACGCTGCCTTGTTGTTTAGAGAATATTTCATGGCGGGGATTTCTTTATTAACACTGTCCCGTTTAATTGGGATGACAATAGGGTAAATGTGAGGTTTGGTGCACCCTAGAACCTGGTTTAAACAAGGCTTTTTTTCCAAGGCGGAAGCCCTATTGTCAACCCTTTTGTGTTTGTGATGTCGTTTGCAATTGTTATTACTTTTGCCTTCTCGTTTGTCTGTTTGCGTGTTTGTTTTTGTGTTTTGTGGTTGACTGTCGTCATTGTATGCTACATTCCCTGTCCGATTTTTATATCTTTCTTTTTGTTAAAAAAATATAACGTATTATAATTACAAAGAGATTTTGTTTACGGCAACAGAAACTCAACATAAGATGAAAATAATTAGATCACAAAAGCATAACATAAGCAGCTATGTAATAAATAAAAAAAGTTTATCAGCTGATGATGATAAAAGATACATACTAGATAATGGACAAGATACATTAGCATACAAGTGAAATATAATGTGTGCGTTAAAAAAGGGTTACTCGAGCTTGATCATTTGTTAATGTTTTTAGTTGAATTGTATGGACAAAACATTACGTTATTGGAATGATAAACTGGATTGATAAGTAGTATAGATACTGGGAGTATCAGCGATAGTTTCCTAGAGTGGGTTTGCTCAAGTAATTAATAATATGTTTCAGGGCTTTTGGCTCAAGCATGCTATCATTTATTATTTTTGTAAATGATGATGTACTTGAGTTAACAGCCATGACTGGCACATTTTATAGTTGCTTGGCGCCCGTTGCCCACTCCAGGAAAATTGCGCTGGTACCCCCAGTATTTATACTACTCAATGGATAATTTTATTTGGCCTTATTTCAAAATTGGATATTAAAGAAACTGAATATGTTATGTAAATATTTTTTTAATTACATTTGTGTGAGGCTGGTTTTGCTTCCTTTCTTGTTACATTATACTCGTAACAGAAAGGACAGGCCTAATGTCACCCTGCACCATTCGATTAGCAGTAGCATATTAAACATACACTATATAGCGGAAATACCTATTCTGCATACTGCTGTCTATATATATATATATACTGAAAGGAAAAAGAGAAACGCATAATAAAAAAATGCATACACTACGCTGTTATGTACACCTAATTCTACTATTTAACCAAGTTACACCTTGGTGCCAAACTGGGGCTCTCCGGTGACGCTCAGATCACCGAATCACTGCGTTTCCACGTTCTATACGTCAGAGTTAGGATACCTCTAACCCCTACTCGGACAAACCACGAGTATCGGTTCTGTCGACACATATTATTAGTCTCCTGGGATGTCGCAGATGAATCTGAAGCATAAAGTTCGGGGAAAAAATCCTTTGTAAGTTCCGGTGAAAGCAATATGGATATATATGCAATGTCAACTGTCATATCAGCCCTTAGCTCACATTCGGTGGCATCCGGGTTTATGGTTTTATCGTTGATCGTCCTTGAAGACAGACGTCTAGATGTATTTGCCCGTTTCTGTGGAATGATATATACGCCTGAGTGAAATATTCGTATTCCGAGTCACTGGAAATTGAATCGTTAGTTGTTTGCGTTGCGAGTTTTTTTTAGACTGTCTGCCGTATTCTGTCAATTGAAGTAGAGAGCAGTATACAAATGAGAAAAATGGTCCTATAGAAACCCCAGCAATCAACCGCAGTGGTGCCACAAGCTGCACCACAAACGGAAATATGAGCATATTTAAAATGTAAAGGAATGATATTACGATGTAGCGTTATTGTGGGGCTTCCTGTTGCCTTGCGAACAAAAAACACCGGAATCTCGGGATTTGGCTGCCTAATAACAACTCACGATCTATCCACTTACGTTTGCGTCTTATCCATGCCGCGTCTTATCCGTGAGGAAGTCTGTTACCCGGTAACAGCTTTGACTCTCTGACTTTCAAATCAGACAGCACCTTCTGTCTTGTTGCTCACGCTGGGATTCTTTATGTCAACCTGTCACTGATGATTCATTGGTCTTGAAGGAATCATGCAGACCAAGGAACGCGTCTATCTGGGCTACATACCCCTTCCATCTCTGTTTCTGGTGCTCATCAAGTGTTCCTAGCATGCTGCATAGCATGTGGTTAAATCTCTCTGTCATCCTATTTTCCATATGTTGGTTTTACGTGGTTCTTGTTTTTTGAAAACCAGCGATCTTGCAAAGTTCTTTGATGTTCTTTGACGACCTGCGACACAGAAATCCTTTCCTGGGCGCTTTGGAGTTGAGCTAGAAATCCAAAATAATAAAAAATAGTCGTACAGGGCTTTTGCTGTTGTAAGAGCTGTCTGATCCTTGGTGAGCACAGTATGTACCAACCTTGAAAGTCGGTCTGTTACCACACGGATATTCTCATAACCTCCATTAGACTGCTCCAGTCCAAGATATTGCATACATGCCATAGGAGAAGTTGTGAGTTGTGAAAATAAATTCGCGGTACGGTTGTGTGATGGTGTTTTCTCCTGATGCAGTTGCACACGTATATTTACGTCTGGCAGCGTCAGACTCAATACCAGGCCAATAGAATCGAGCCTTGACAAGCGAAGTTGTTCTTCCACACCATTGGTGACCCATATCCCAATGTAGACGGCTCGAACGAGCAGGTCGGAAAACGATCGACCATTTTATTTAAGGCCAATTGTGTTTAACACTTAACGGATATGACTGTGTGTATTGAATACGCATTGTTTACCCAATGACCCAATTAGTTGTATCTAGATAGTTTCTGCTTTCTAATTATGTAAATGTAAAGATGTATATACCTGTAATATTCAAAGTGTTCTCAGCAATCTAGCATTAGTATGCATAACCGCACAATGTAATGGGGACAAATGATATGATACATGTATTCAAACGAGATTTCGTGATACGTTTTTGAAAGAATACTTTGCCAAAATGTGTAAATTGTCTAGTGATTTGTTTCATTTCCAAGTTATGAGACTTTATGACACTTCTTTTAAGTTAACAGCTTATTTTGACATTGTTATAAGAAAAACATACCAGTAAATCATTTCATATAAACTTACTGTATACTGTCTATATTAATACTATATTGCTTTAAAAGACGTCCTGTTTATATGGTCATGTTTAATAATAAATACATCCAAAACGCAAACTAAATTCCCCGCGCAAAACAGATCTGTTTAATATTCCTAGTTTTGTTCAATCTCTTTAAAGTGGTTGCGTTATATACTCTTAATTGGTAATGTTGTCATAATAATGTAACTCGATTTCTCCTGTGATAGCTTTATTTTACTGTTGTTCTAAATACACTTCATGTTATCTATAGTCGTTGCAAAAGCTTATGTTGTATTGTTTTAATGTCTTGCTGACTCCAAATAAAGTTTATCTTATTTTATCTGCGTCATGTCATGATGGCTGTTGTGGTCTGTAAGATTGATTTGTATTTATCAGTAAGGTTTAAAAAAAGAAATCCTTAGTAGATGACTTAACATTTTTGTTTAAATCAAATGTCACAGGGTAGAAAGAAATATGCAGCCAGATTGGGGTTAAAACCCGGGACAAAAATACTTCTCAAAGTGTTTTTATTTTTAGTTATACAATTTGCTATTTTGTAGTATTTGTCAGAATAAATCTAAGTTGAAAAATATCAGTCCTAACTTATGCTCGTATAAAAAATCACAAATCAACACAAATATGCCATCTGCCTTAGCAAAAGAAATAGAGAAATATATTTGACCGAAAAAACTACCAGTGAACGAATATATAAAGTGTGTACCATGCTATTTATACAAACTTGTATAGGTGACTGCTACTTTTATTCAGATCTAAAACAGAAAATGTTACAACAATAATACTAGGAAAAGAAATATTTAGAATTGTATCTAAAATGAATTACAGCCAAAGCAAATTTAAATTTATCGATCATTCGATTATCGTGTTTTAAACAAAATAATACAGTAAAACTATAAAGAAATAAATCACCCAAAATAGCACCAGCTATACTGAATGTATGCGACACACGCCAGTTCTCTACTATAGTTTTCATAGTTTATGCAAGGTGTACATCGTTTATGAAATAAAAGTGCACATAACTGCCAACACGTTAGCCATAAAAATGTTCTGGAGCATAAGTATAAAGACTGTTGTCGCCGAAATATATATCCGCTTTAAAGATTAAATAAATACCACGACATACCATTAATACAATAAAAACAAAAATCTCATTAAAAACCAATGTTCTTATTTAGTGCAGACGGCGCATGTCAGTTCTCTCTCTTTAATGTAAGGTGGGTCAGGAAGCTGGCCTGCTGGTTCCATGAAAAAAAATAGGTGTCCATTACTGTTCGCACTCTGACCATCCAAAACCTCTGGATCCACGTCGACGCACTTCATTTGGCTTCTTCCTAGGTGTGAGTAACGCTCTGCCATCATATAACCAGTGTATTCAAGCATCCAGCCGTCGAAACAATGAGTACGTGCCGGTACCACCATCTGAATCAGACGGCCGACCGCTTCACAAACAACGCAAGGTACATCTTGATCCAAAATTGCTTTACCAAAAATGTATTTTAGTTGAGGATTTCCGCCATCACTCTGATATTCCGAGCCATATATAAAGCCTTCCGACTGCACTCCAGCATAATACTTTGCCCATTGCGGTTGTTTAGGAAGGCAAAGTGTGTCGGTCATTCCACCGCTATGACCGTGATTGCTGCCAGCTGCATAACCTGTATACATGAGAAAGACAAATATTCACGAAAATGCTTTATATAATTTTATTACCGATGTTTTGTTAATACAACTTTTAAAACAAGTGTATTATCCTTATTAAATCTATATATAAACCATATACATGTAAAACGAAATGTTGGAAATGTCTGCCAGCTGCATAACCTGTATAAATGAAAACAACACTATTGAGGATAATGCAAATGCTCGGTTAAACTTTGGAATAACAACCCAGAGACGAATTAGAAGATTTTCAAAACAAGTATGAAAGGAGTATTTGGAAATCGTCGAGAACAGTAAATACAAGATATGTCAGTCTAGGTTTGATTGAGACATGTTCATGAACGGTAGTGAAATGTGCTTGCTACCGTTCACGCCCTCTAGCCCCGGGTTGAGCAGAACTCAATATTTAAAATGCCAATAGTACATAAATTTGAGCCATCCCGAAGATGATATGCATATGACGGTGAACATGGAACCTTCAATGCAGTATTTTCACACCATTCCATGGCCAGCGGCGTTTGGTCCCAGTTTGCAGCAAAACGCGTTGCCCTAAACGAGAAAACAATGGGCAAAATGAACAAAATGGGATTTAGCTGGGAGCAGAGGTTATGAAGCCTGCATATCACAGGTAACAGTCAAAAATGAGCTACAGAGTCCTATAGAAACCACAGCGTTCAATCGCAATGGCATGATAGGTCCGCACTGTATTACAAACATGCAGCACTATTAAATGAATTATATGAAAAAGATAAAATACAACAGAAAGGGAGGTGAAGACAATGTTACCGACTGGGAACGGTCAGTAGGCAATAAAGCCTACAAGTTAGCTTGAATCGATCTTATGTGTACACAATCCTCGCTATTATCCTGTCTTCAGCGCCCAAAAAGACAAGACAGTGTAAACAAAACTACATCCCATCAAAGTGAATTCTCTAACAATAAAGTCCACATCCAGAGAAAATAACAAAAGAAACACTAAGATGTTGTTGTAAAGCTATATAAAATACAAAATAAGAAACATCTCAGGATGTATCCAGAATTGGACTGAACAACCTTAGTAGTTGAAGCCAAATTGAAAACAAATCTAGGGTACGACATGCACCTACCTCCCTTGGTCGGGGTTTCAGTAGGTGCAATCATAGAGTCTCAAGAAGTTGTCCAGTCATCTCACAAGGGAAACATGAAGCGTAGTGACTGACTGTAGAGGGGTCAATCACTAAACACGCAGTGCGTTGTAATTCTGAAGGGTCGTACCCTTTTCTGCCGAACTACCTGATTCATTTTGTAAAGTGGTCAGGAAATCCGTCAGATCCCTTTAACTTACGAAGTTTATAGACCACATCTCCATAAAATAAGAGTTGTGATATTTCTAGTCGCAGAAGAGTTTTAAGGTTTGTGTTGTACTTCTCCGGTAGGATTTCGTTGCGGCGGTAGAATTTTGAGAAAGATCTACGTAGTTTGTGATAAAGAAAACCCTGCTGAAGAAGTTTACTTGCAATAACTTGATTTCGATCAGACCATTGAAGTCTATAACATCATTACAAGCTCAAGCTGGAACATATACTAAAAGAAATAAGTTTAGCAAGTAAATAACGTGGTAAATTCCATTGCTCATGTTCTAGACTATGCGTGGCAGAGGTCCTGAATAATATAATTAACATAATTATTGATTATATACAGGGCATTGTTTTAAAAACGATATCTGCGGAAAAAAATAAAAAAGTTTAAATTTACCAGCTATGCAGAAATTATAATTTCGTTTTTATTTCAATGTAAAGGGAGGGGTAATTTCACAAATGGTAAACTTTTGTTCCCTATATCTTTATAATGGCAAGGTTATTGACAATTGGTTTTGCGGCGTTTATAACTTGAGACCCAGAAACATTATTTAATAAAGTTTAATCAAGCTCTTTATCATATTTGTATTTTTTAAATGTGAAATGGGAGATAACTCTGATTCTTACATTGGAACACAAATGACAGATGAAAAAGAATATCACCCTATGTCATTCCAGTGTTTTCAAATGCTTCACATTATAAAATTACAATATATTTATTTAAGCTAGATATCCATATTTACTTGCTAAACTTATTTCTTTCAGTATATAAACCCCGTATGATGTAGCACGAGGTACATCCCCATCCAGGTGTGAATAGTTAACGATGTAAAAGTTAACTTCATCTCTCTTATCATAGATTTTAGTATGTATGAAATCATTAGAAATCGAGGGCTTCAGTATCCGAACTGTTGGCTTTAATCAACGTGAGCTCTGGTAGATAAATGTTAGTAACCACATGAGCAAAGAACGGGTTATCAATATTGAGTAGTCTTCTAGATACCGAGATGTATTATTAAACGCACCAATAACTTCACTCTGGCGGCGCGCATTCATCTTCATGAAACTTTAATTAGCTTTCATCACATTATCATCACCATCTGTCATTCATTTGATTTGTAACATTCATGTTGTTAATACATTTGTAAATATTTTACTTTATGATTGTTCCTTGGGGGATTGTCCCTACTGTTCTGTTGATATGACCAATCGGTCCACCCTTTCAATGGTGTCAGAAGTGGTATATCAAAAGACAAACAGGGGACAGTAACCCGAGGCATAATCTAAAACAAAAAAGAGTAGAAAACACGTGAAAAATTTGCTTTTTAAAAGAGCATGTAATTATTTTTGTTTTTCCAAGGTTAACTTACAAATAGGGTCCTTTAGAGATAATATGGTTAAAAAAATAAATTCTCCGGTGATTTAATTGTTAAACCAAACATGTTCACTTTTGCAGTTTCGACGACCGCGCCGGCGGTAGTGGTCAGTGTGTGTGTGTGACAGCTGACCTGACATACAGTCAATAGTCTTAGGAAGAACGGGGGTAAATATAATCCACACTCAGATCCCTAAGATGAAACCTCAGCTGCGTTATACTACGTATAGTGTATCCGTAGGACAGCGCGGAAGCTGAGGGTAGGGTGACGGCCTGCCGAGGGGAGAGATCGTGAGAAAGCCAAGACAAAGTGAGTGTTAAAATTAATGTAAATTTAAGTATCTGCTGGCGAGACAATTTATAAATACTAATTTACCGGTGTGGGGAGTAAACCTGAAACTTCTAAGTAATAATTTATAACGTGGGTACTTACACCGAAAATCCACCGTAATAATACCGTTTCATGTATGTCCATAGTGGTTACACTTCATTTCAAAGGTGTTAAGGTAATAGTTAAAGGTATTAACGTATATTGCTAGCATAAATAGTTAGAGTGTGTAGCTTTAAAGTGCAGTGAAGCGTAGGGATATATTGAGACGTGTGCGGTTTACATGAGGGTAGATTACCGTATTGTACCGTGCTGTATACGTACTGTATAATGAGGTATGTGTATATATATATATATATATATAGATGGGGAAAAACATGTATACAGTGCTACAAACTCAACAGGGATAAGACCCTTAAACACAAAACATCCAGTAGGAATCAACAAAGGGGACTAGATACATCTTACAGATGATATAAATGTAAACACACATACTCCGGTTTTTATTACTTCCCTTGGTCCAATTTTCTCCATTTATATATTATTTTAGCCTTATTCATAGTTTCATTTAACTTTGGAGTTGTTTTTACTATATCCTGCAGTATAGATTCTTTGTCTTAGGTATAGGGTTATTTACTCACATACTCTCTCTTCATAACTAATCATAAATGTCAGCGTACAATTTTACTTTCATCCAACCAGCAATGTTCTATTATAAGTACTTTTGTAACTTCCCTTGATCAAAATATCTCCATTTATTTTATTTTATTTGTTTAGCCTTATTCCTTGTTTTTATTAGCTTTGGAGTTGTTTTATATTTTATCCTGCAGTATCGATTTTAGGTTTTAGGTTTTGAGGTAGGGTTTGTGTTATCTTTTTCACATTTTTACTCTCTCGTCATAACTAAATGTCAGGGTACAGTTTTACCCTCATCGAACCAGATATGTTCTTTTATTAGTATCACATTTGGCTCCAGAGTGTCTATTCAAAGTAACCAGTTTCTGCAACACTGCCAAACGATAAGTTGTTTTTTAAAGAGTTTTATTTAAACTACCGTGTATTTTAGAGTTTTTTTGTTTCGTATTTGTTATTTTCGTGTTTGTGTACCCCTGATGGAGGCGTAAGCCGAAAGCGCTTGGGGTTTTATAAACTGTAGCACTGTATAAATTCTTTTTTCCCCATCTATTAATTTATTCCAACATTTTCGTAACCCCTCGGGATCCGGTGCTTTTTGAAAGGTATTTTGTACATGTATGTATTTTCTCAACCTTATATACATATATATATATAATTTTACTTTCATCAAACCAACAATATTCTATTATTAGTACTTTTGTTACTTCCCTTGATCAAAATATCTCCATTTAGCCGGAAGCGCTTGGGTTTTTATAAACTGTAGCACTGTATAAATGTTTATATATGGGGAAAAAAACATTTATACAGTGTAAATGTTTTTTCCCCATATATATATATATATATATATATATATATATATATATATATATTATATATATATATATATATATATTATATATATAGATGGGGAAAAAAACATTTATACAGTGCTACTTTTTATAAAAACCCAAGCGCTTTCGGCTTACCCTTCCATCAGGGTTACACAAACACGAAGGGTATTTTGTAGATGTATGTATTTTCTCACCCTTATATATATATACTCATAATTAATATCCCTTGATTATACCGTAGGGTACTGTGTTTGGTTCGCACTATGCGAGGCCGTAGGTGCGGATAGTTATACAGTGTTGCATAGCTTCAGATATGTTAAGTGTGTATGGACAGTTAATTTCAATCATGACTAGTTTTAAAGCGTTGATAGAGATAGGTGAGAGGTTTGAATATACTGTTGAAGCGTTGACGAATTTTGTTCATGAGTAGCAAGACAGGAGCGGGAGCAACATCAGAAGGAACGGGATTCAGAGGAAGAGAGGTTGCAGTCCCAACATGAGGTGGAGGAAAAGCGTTCTGAAGCCCAGTCTGAGGAACAAGAAATGTTAGAGCTACAATTTCAGATTCAACGAGAGCGGGATGATAGTCGGAAGCAGGAGCAGGATTGGTTGCCAGATAAGGAAAATAGGTCTCACATGAGGGCGATGCAACTACCCGAGATGCAGCATAAACAAGCATTGGAGATTGTTGAGCTAGAACAAGAAGCATCTTGAAAGAGAACCGCCTGTAGTTAAATTGACCTGTAGTTACCATGGGTTACCGACCGTTCCAAGTCAGTAACCCTGTCTTCAACACCCTTTCTGTTGTTTTTTTATCTCTTTCATTGTATTATCAAGTCCTTGTTTGCAGTACAGTGCGGACCTACGATGCCATTGCGTTCGGACGCTGTGGTTTCTATAGGACCCTATATCTCATTTTTGATGACGATAAAGATGATATGGACAGTTACTTGGCTAGGTTTGAACGATATGCCGCAGTGCAAGGATGGAAGATTGAGCAGTGGTCATTGCATTTAAGTGCACCTTTACGAGGTAAGGCGCTAGATGTGTATTCAAAACTACCTACTGATGATGCTCTAGATTATAACAAGTTAAAAATGCGTTGCTAAAATGTTTTCAGCTAACCGAGGAGAGTTTTCGGAAAAGGTTTATAACAGCCAGACCGGAACAAGGTGAGACATATGTGCAATACCTCAGAAAGTCAAATAATAACCTAAAACGATGGTTTCAGTCAGGTAAGATGGGTAAAACGTATGAAGAGGTTATAGATTATTTGTTGCGTGACCAGTTAGTAACTATATGTAACAGAGACTTTTTCGCCCCTATACTTTCCTCTTTGATTGTGCGATGATCAGACAGGATGTGGACCCTATGATGACGTCTACCTAAAGTCCAAAAGGACGCTGACTTTTAATGTTTGTCTGCAGTCTTGTCTTGTCGTGCTTCAATGGTTTATTCTCTTGTTTCTCTGGCTTCTGCCAAGTCATAGAGTACCTTCTTTGTGGCTTTCCAGGATATTGTTTTTTTGTATTTACATATACACGAGCATCTGTGTGTTTTACTTATATTGCCTATTAATACTGCCTTGTTGTGTAGAGAATAGTTCATGGCGGGGATTTATTTATTTACACTGTCCCGTTTTATTGGGTTGACAATAGGGTAAGTGTGAGGTTTGGTGCACCCTAGAACCTGGTTTAAATCCCCAGCGGCCTTTTTTGCCACGCACCATTCCAAGGCTGTAGCCCTATTGTGAACTCTTTTGTGTTTGAGATGTCTTATTTGGCCTTTTATTCATTTTTAAATTTATTCTTTGTTTCTGTGTGCGTTTGTGTTTGACTGTCGTCCTTGAATGCTGCTTTTCCTGTTCGATTTTTATATCTATATTGTATTTGTTCTTGAAAGAGAAAATGTTTAAAGATGGAACAGAGATGGCAGTACAAGCCGATTTATTTGCCTATGCGAGATGTGGAAGTGGTGATTTGCTGGTTAGAGATAACTGTGAGCGAGATAGGCATAATCGTGACAGTGGATGGGATCGTAACATGTTCAGATCACCAAGTGTGAAACGGGTAAGTTTTGCTGCTACGCCATTCTATTCATGGAAATGTAACCACTGTGATGGTAATCATCGAACAGTAGATTGTAGGAAAACAGATGTTAAGCCTAGAGTTGCAGTCGTGCAAGATGATAAAGAAGCGAGTTCTGAGGCCAACGCGGAAATCGAATCTGAAGCTATTTCTATAAACATGCAAGGAGATGCAACAATAGTTACCATAACAGAGGTCGTGGAAGAAACAGAGGTCGAGGTCGTTGGAATCAAGGGAGCGATAGGAACCAGGAAAAGCAGGAAAGTATTAGTTGCATTTTGGTATGTAACGATAAGATAGAACATTTTGGGGCGTTTATGTCAATAATTGTCCAACAAAAGAGGGTACAGTGAACGGGTGCAATGTTAAAGTCATGCGACATACGGGAGCCACTTGTATCGTAGTAAGATCCAGCTTAGTAGGATCAGTTTTTGCCAGGGAAGCGATGCTGCAAATACATCGATGGAACGGAACATTATTTTCCTCTTGCAATGGTAGACGTGGAAACGCCATATTTCCGGGATAAGACTGAGGCGCTGTGTATAAAATCACCATTATATGATTTAGTTATAGCAAATATCTCAGGAGCTAGTTATCCGGAACCGGAAGACACAGTAAATGCGGTACATACTCTAGCGCAGCCGAGACAGGAGTTAAAGCCGTACCGGAAGTCGACTGTGCCTGGGAAGATCATGGATATTTCAAGGCATGACTTCCTGGATTTGCAGCAACAGGATGTGACCTTGAAAAAGGTCAGGGAAAAGGCCAAAGATTGCGATGTACGACATTGAAAAAATGGAGCAAAGTTAAAGAAATATAAAAGGATCGGACAAGGAAAGTAGCATTCAAGGAGAACAGTCAACCACAAAACACAGAAACAAACATGCAAACAGACAAACAAGAAGGCAAAAATAATAATAAAAGTAAACGACATCACAAACACAAAAGAGTTGACAATAGGGCTACCGCCTTGGAACGGTCAGTGGCAAAGTAGGCCACTGGGGGGGTTTAAACCGGTTCTAGGGTGCACCAAACCTCACACTTACCCTACTGTCATCGTTTATAAAGACAAGATATTATATAAAGAGTTCGAATTAAAGGACAAGCAGTCGCATCAATTTGTAGTTCCGATAGGGTGTCGTCAGGCTGTGTTAAAGATTCCACACGAGTCGTTAATGGCAGGACATTTAGGAATCCGGAAGGCAAGTAGTAGAGTAACCATGGAATTCTACTGGCCGGGGGTTAATGCAGAAGTAACCAGATTTTGCCGGTCATGTGACATTTGTCAAAGGACTATTCAAAATGGTAGGGCTTCCAGAATTCCATTAGGTGCTATGCCATTAATAGAGACTGCGTTCAAACGAGTAGCGGTAGATATTGTAGGACGGATGTGCAGTAAGAGACCAAGAGACTGGGATTAGTATTTAAACTCCATGTTATTTGCTTTTCGGAAGGTACCGCAAGAAAGTTTGGGGTTTTCACCAGTTGAGCTACTATATGGATGGTCAGTATATTGAAGTAGTTGTGGACGAGGGAAGTTAAAAGTGAGGAAGTGAAGACTAGCTACCAGTACGTTCTCGATCTAAGGAAAAGGTTAAAACAGACCTGACGGATAGCATAGGAACAGCTGAGTCAGGCTACGGTAAGACAGAAGAGTTATTACAACCAAAGGACTAGGTGAGGAAGTTTAAAGAAGGTAACAAAGTTTCCGTTTTACTTCCGCTGAGTTGCTTTTATAGTGGAAAGGACAATTTACTGTGGTACGTGTTGTAAATAACGTTGACTACCAGATTGACATGTGGGGTAGGGTAAAAACTTTTCATTCTAATATGTTGAAACTCTATCATGAAAGAGTACCGGAAGTACCGAAAGAAGTGTTAGCAGTTGTGTGTTCAACAGTCATTGACGATAGTGGGGATGATATTAAGCAGTTGGGATCAGAGGAGCAATTGGATGCAGAAATTCCATGGGCTTGTCCAGCAGATAAAGGTAAGGAAACCATTGATGACGTAGATGTATGTAAAAAGTTATCCATCCGTGGTATAGAAAAACAGGTAAATATGGATATAAAAATCGAACAGGAAAATCAGCATTCTAGGGTGCTCCAAACCTCACCCTTACCCTACTGACAGCCAATAAATCGGGACAGTGTAAATAAAGAAATCCCCGCCATGAACTATTCTCTGACTAACAAGGCAGCATTAATAGGCAATATAAGTAAAACACACAGATGCTCGTGTATATATAAATACAAAAAAAACATAGCATAGAAAAAATCCAGGAAGAAGGTACTCGATGACTTGGCAGAAGCCAGAGCAATAAGAGAATAAACCATTGAGGGCACGACAAGAAAGCTACTGGAAGAGTTTACAGATGTCTTAACCGAGGTACCGGATACCACTACCTACATCGAGCATGATATTAAGCTAACCACAGCCGAACCACTCCGTTTCAAGGATATCCTATACCTTTTCAGTCCCAAAATTTAGTTTACGAGGAAGTTAATAAGAGGATCGAATTAGGAGTAGTCGAAACTTCAAATGCACCACATTCTAGTCCTGTAGTACTCATAAGAAAGAAGGACGATAGTATTAGATTCTGCATAGATTTTAGGCAGCTGAATTGAGTTACGGTGTTTGATGCCGAACCAATTCCAAATATAGAAGAAATATTTTCTAAGTTGTATAAATACAAATATTTTTCGAAAATAGACATTATTAAAGGATACTGGCAAGTTCCGTTAACAGAAAGTGCCCAGGATATGACGCCATTTGAAACGTCTAAACATTTGTTTCGTTTTACAAAAATGCAATTCGGTTTGGTGTGTGCACCATCTACATTTTGTAGACTCATGAGAAAAATGTTAAAGGACCTGAGTTGTGCTGACAGTTTTGTAGACGATATCTTAATATTCACAGTAACTTTGGAGCAACACGTGGTAGCTCTGCATCAGGTTTTTAGGAAGTTAAGGCTGGCGAGTCTTACAGCTCGACCTTCAAAATGAGGCATAGGGTTTAGTGATCTGGAATGTTTGGGGCATTGGTCGGAGGTTTCAAGACACTTCAACCGATAGTGGAAGCAGTGCAGAAGGCGGAGCGACCTAAAACCAAGAAGCAGGTAAGATCGTTTGTAGGGTTAGTAGGTTTTTAAAGGAAATGTATTCCGAATTTCTCAGCAATACCAGCTCCTCTGACAGATTTGACTAAGAAAGTACAGCCCAGTAAGGTGGCATGGGAAGAAAGTCACGAGAAAGCTTTTCAGACATTAACAGGGAATTTGGTAGTTTCACCTATTCTAAGGTTACCAGATTTGAATAAGCAGTTTATTCTTAGGACGGATGCGACAGAGTGGGGTTTGGGAGCATTGTTGCTACAAGAATCGCAAGAGGGCACCAAGTTGCCCGTGACTTATGCTAGTAGAAAACTGTTGGATAGGGACAAAAACTATTCTGTTATTGAAAAGGAGTGCCTAGGTGTAGTGTGGGGTGTTTCAAAATTGCATAGATATTTGTTTGGTAAATTGAATTGAATTGGGTTTTAAGGCGCACCAACACATGAAAGGTTATATGGCGCCTTACAGGCATGAACATGTACATCGAGATAAAATATGGAAAATGGGCCTAGAACCTTCTCACCCTAAACTGCAGAGTTGCTGTAAATTCTATCGTAGAAACTCCATTTACGCTGGAGCCACGTTTTTGTTTTTCTGCCACTACTCTTTTGATGTGAGCGAGATGGCACCTGAAACAATGCATGGATCATGATGAAGACCTTTAATGAACATGAACAAAAAATGATAAAATGAACATGCATTTGGGGGGATTCTACCCCTCTGCCTACCCCTCCAAAGGGATCTGCAGTGGCCCTATTATTTGCCCCGTGACCAAACGGGGGCCCCGGGAACCACACGGGGCTTGTTTGGTAAAGCCTTTGTGTTCGAAACGGACTTTTGTGTTGGAAACGGACCACCATCCACTTACGTGTTTAAACAAATCGAAGACGGCAAACTGCAGACTTATGAGATGGGCATTAGCAATGCTGCCATACAGAATGAGGATCTAGTCGATCCCAGGCCGAGGAAATGTAAGGGCATACTAATCGAGTAGTATTAGTGAGGCACATAATAAATAAGATGTGTTATTATCGTAACTTAGATGTTAGATATCATGAGTTGCGGTAAGATAAGATCATAGCGGTGTAGATTGTACAGTGATGTGATGATGTAGTATATAAGCATACATATGTAGTTTAAGTATATGTGTGCATAGAGTTCTGCATTACATATGAATCATTTTGTAGTTACAAGAAGTGTAACCACTTTTTCCAAAAGGGGAACGTGTTGTAACACAATGAAGACATATGTTCATTTTATTACTTTGTAGAATTTCGTTTGGGCCTCATTTGCCCTGATTTAAATGGGAAATTTTACAGCATATTTACCTCGAGCGTACATTTTCGTAGATGCATATCTTAGATAAAATATATTGTAACAGATGTATGCTAGTGAGTCATAAACAAGTTAATTTTGTTTTTGTTTCATTAAAATTGACTAAGCATTAAGGGAGTTATTGGTAAAAACTCGTATCGACCCTTAGACAGGGCCAAACTTATGAACAATAAATTAATGCATGATAAGTCAGTATTCAGATTTTCCTCGATTTACCTGGGAAAGGTATGGAGCGTGTTTGTCACCTGATATCATGTGATTGAGATGGACGGTAAGTATTTAATCCTGAGGAAGTTCTGGAAATCCGGCATACGCGACATTACTGAGCAGACCGATTGTTGGAGTCAGCAAGACACGGCACCTGGCCGTACACCAAGTCATTGAGGACGTAACCGGGACTCCAGGGTCGCAGTGAGGACGCCATCATAGGAGGTGGATCCCACAGTCGCCATGCTGGGCGACGTCAGATCTCTGACAGCCTTGAGAGAGTTGTAACGGCGCTACATATATTAGTCACCGCCACGGATGGACGAAACCATATGACAACTGGAAGAAGTGTCAACGGGTCAGCCATCGACGGGGAAGTATACGTGTTGGCTATATACTATAATTAGTTAACCACCAGACGTATAGACTTCAGTGATAATAACATTGGATAGGGAATCGCGGAAGCGCTGAGACGAACTTTTCAGCAACCGAAATATAAGCATAATATAAGCAATCAAAACATTGATCTTCAGTGACATAGAACGAACTGAGCTCATGTGGTAACAACATCTACAGTCGACAGGAAACCATCTTTCATGAAACTTTAATTAGCTTTTATCGCATTATCATCACCATCTATCATTCATTTGATTTGTAATATAATATTCATGTTGTTAATAAATTTGTAAATATTTTACTTTGTGATTGTTCCTTGAGGGGTTGTCCCTACCTACTGTTCTATTGATATGACCAATCGGTCCACCCTTTCAGAAGGTGACAATCATCTAAGTCTTAATTAACTTTATTTTGCCATTTTACAGACAGCAAAATATGCTAAACATAATAAAACTGTGTTTTGGACACTAATTACTACTATCTAACAAATTGAGCACTCTTATCTCAAAGGCTTTAAAATCAATGACACTCAGATTGTTGTTGTTTTTCTTTGTTTTATTTTTACTATTTATACGTTCGAAACATTTTAACATACTTGATCTTTTTCACATGAGTATTTCTTTACATATGTATTATTTCATTATATAATGAACATTCATAATGAAAAAGTGATATTCATCTTCTAGTGTTGTACATGTGATGTATTTACGTTCATTTCTTGGTATGCTATTCGTTCATTTCTTGGTATGCTATTCGGATTATCGAACAGGAAAAGCAGCATTCAAGGACGACAGTCAACCACAAACACACACAGAAACAAAGAACAAATTTAAAGATAAATAAAAGGCCAAATAAGACATCACAAACACAAAAGGGTTGACAATAGGGTTACCGCCTTCGAACGGTCAGTGTCAAAAAGGGCAGCTGGGGGTTTAATCCAGGTTCTAGGGTGCACCAAACCTCACACTTACCCTACTGTCAACCCAATAAAACGGGACAGTGTAAATAAAGAAATCCCCGCCATGAACTATTCTCTAACCAACAAGACAGCATTAATAGGTAATATAAGTAAAACACAAAGATGCTCGTGTAAATATAAATACAAAAATAAAATAGCCTAGAAAGCCACAAACAATGTACTCAATGACTTGGCAGAAGCCACACGAGAATAAACCATTGAGGGCACGACAAGACAAGACTGCAGACAAACATCAAACGTCACCGTCCATTTGGGCTTTAGGAAGACGTCATCATAGGGTCCACAGTCTGTCCGGTCATCGCACAATCAAAGAGGAAAGCATATTGACGAACTGTAAATGGTGTCCACCACCAAGCATGCAGTGCGTTGCAAAATGATAGGGTCATAACCTCTTTTGATAAATCTTTTAACAAATTTTACAAAGATAGTATGAAAGTGATCATGACCAAGGATCTTTCGAAATTTGTAAATCACGTCACCATAGAAGTCAGGTTGTGATAGTCCTTGTCGCAGAAGAGTACTTAAATTACTTTTATATTTGGAAAAAAAGATCAGGGTTACGATAACAACATTTTGCAAAGGTTTTACAATGTTTATGGTAACGGTAACCCTGATGGAGTAGTTTTTTAGTTATACAAATATTACGAATAATAAAGTCCTCAACTCGAGTACAGCTCTAGAAAAACGAATAAGTTGAGACAAATAGACCCCATAAGAAGTTGCTCGGGGAACATCCCCATCTAAATGGGGATAATTAACAATATCAAAATTAAAATCATCTCTCTTGTCATATATTTTGCTAATTATTTAACCATTTTCAATGGAGAGCTGTAAATCAAGAAAAGAAGCGTTAGTATCAGAAATATTAGCTTTGTTAAGTTGAAGTTCTTTAGGGTACATATTATTAACCATAATAGAAAAAAAAGGGTTGTCAATGTTTAATATGTCATCCCGATACCGAGAGGTGTCATTAAGGCCTCAGTAACATCTTCCTGAGTATCTGGTGAAAGACTCAACATCTAATAGGAAGATGAGTGCTTCACAAACTTCTTGGCAAGTCCACATAGTGTAATTGTCTAAACTGCCAGTAACAAACGCTTTAATATTATTACGGGCCAAAAATGTAACGAATGTTCTTTGAAAAAGAGCAATAAGTTTGTCTTTGATAAGGTGATGTGGTAATGTTGTATATAGTGTAGAGAAGTCATAAGTGCTAATAGATGAAACTTGACGTTTATTGCAAATTTTATCAAGAACGTCTCCTGAATTTTTTATAGACCAAAACAAATTAATCCCAGAGTTTTCATAAGTTTTATCACAATATTGTTTAACGTGATCTTTAACGGCAGTAAGACAAGAAAGTAAACGTTTGGAAATGTATGTGGTGGTGCAGGCACTAGAATTCAAAATAAAGCGGGCCCTATACGGATGTTTATGTAATTTAGGAATCCAGGTCATAGTTGGCAGTTTGTTCTGCTTTTCGTCAACCCAAGCCTTGAAAGTAGTGCACCGAGTGATATGTGTGGAAACAACATCATCCTCAGTAGAATGAACTGGAGTATACAAATTAATGCTACCGAGTTCCAGAGATAAAACATAGTCATGAGATGAAAGTCTTAATCATGATAATGGATTTCTATAGTTCGGTATATTTAAAACATGTTCGGTATATTTAAAACATATAAGTAAGGTTTCAAAACATAGTTATATACAATCAATGTGTAGAAATTTGCTCTGCTTGAATTTTCCAAAGGGGAATGCATATTTTGAATAAGGTTATCATGTAATCATTGTTTCAAATTATACAAAAATAATTCGTTGTTTCCGACACATTGAAAAAGCCATGCATCATAAAAAAACAAGTGTGGCTAATAATTGTTTTAATAATGTTACCCATTTTTTTCTTATTCAGCATCGCTTCTCATCAAATTATAAACAAGTTTTACAAAAACAATTCATGACATTCAATGACTTTTATCCAATATTTCAAAATATTTAAATACCTTTGGTTAATTAGATTAGTCCTCCCTAGTTTTCCATAGATAAAAGCATTTTGTGTACATCTTTTTACACTTAATACTTTTTTACAAAATAGAGTATGCACTCTTTCAATATTCAAAGCAGAAGAAAATCCCCATACTTCAGATTCAAAGTTCAATACCGGAAGTGCAAGTTTATTTAATAAATCCAATTTGTGTATAATAGAGATATTCGTAAACTTATACATATATTTATAGCCTTCTGTGACCTGCTAATGTGACCTGTATTTCATTAAATGATCCACCTTGGTCGATGGCAATTCTAAGGTAGCAAAATGACTTAACAATTTCACTTTAATTTCCATCATACATAAATCGTAAGTTCCTAGGCAATGAACCAGCTTTACGAAAAAAACGTAACCTTTATTTTGGCTGTATTTACTCTTGATTTCCATCGTATACTGTAATCACTTAAAATACCAAAACCTTTCTGCAATCCATTTGCATTTTCAGAAAAAACAACTTTGTCACCAGCATACAGTAATATAAAAAGTTTCATTGTGTTAAAGTCGACTCTCTCAAAACTATGCAATATAAAATCTTCTTCCAGGTCATTTCAAAACATTGAGAATAAAAATGGAGACAAACCTTGGCGCACAGCTAACGTACAAGTAAACTCATCACTTAGACAATTATTATGTTTTACCCTCGATTTGATTGAATTATACATTGATTTTATAATATCAAATATGTTACCTCTTATCCCTAGTTTTATTAATTTACATCATAATATTTCTCTCACAATGTAGTCAAAAGCTTTCGAAAAATCAATAAACCAACAATAACTTTGTTGACCAGTGCTAATCATGTGGGTTTTAACTCCGTGTAGTACAAAAATAGCATCAACCGTGCTCATGTGCTTACGGAAATCTGCTTGAGTCTCAATAGATACATTCTAATGTTCAGCCCAATTATTTAACCTATTGTTTATAACACGAGTGAAAAGTTGTCCCAGCGAACTCAGCAGCGTAATGCCACGATAGTTTGTCAGATTAATAAGACTGCCCCGTTTATGTAAAGGAATGATTTAACCATCGGACCACATGTCCGGGAAATATCCAGAATTAAATATTTTATTAAATAATGCAATAGTGTAATCAGGGTACTCTTACATGAAATATTCATTTAATAGTTTATCCGGTCCATCGCTGCGACCAGTTTTTTATTGTGCAATAGCACATACAATATTTTCTTCACTAATCTCAATATTTAGCTCATCAAACATTAATTGAAATTCATTTCCCATATATCTTTCATTAACATATATCACATCCTCATCCGGCGTAAAATAACGATCATTTGGATTATTTGCACTTTTAAAATACATTTCAAACATTGATACATTTACAGTAGAAGTTTCTAAACATGCAATACTCTTTGGCATATTGCATTAAACCTTAGCGTTTTTGTGACGATTTGTTCTAATTTGAATGTTTGAGCATTATCGAACTGATAATTTGGTAATGGCAATATTAAATAACCATTATCTGACAGGCCACAAACAGAAATCATAAAACATATCTAAACAAATACAAACAAAAATGTATTTAATTTTATAATTTACAAGGAGAAAAACGTTCATAAAACGACAAAACCATGCTAAACAAAACATAAAATTATAACCCGCTTTTTTGTTGTCTTACCTTAAAAGTATTATTCCTACGGTTCGTAAAAAAATAGTTCTTCAATCTTTATAAACAATACATGAAATGAAATATGCAAATCGCCTTCTATGTTATGTTGCTTAAAAAAAAAGAAGGTTATTTAAATAAGAAAATACCTGCATGTCTAGATATATCAGTTTATCCAACAAAATAATGCGTAAAGCATCGAACATCTTCAATAGTTTACGATTACGAATATAGAAGTTTTATACAACGTTCTGAGGACTGGATCACTAAAGAATACAAATATGGAACACTTACCACATATACTATTTAATCGGTTTTATTGAGTTTGTTCAAGAGAGGTAATATATTGTCCTCACACGCCACCTAGTTCCAGCTAAGGAGGTATTATACTCTAAAATCACAAAGTTGAGCTTGATGATCCCAAAAGGACTAGTTTGTAATGGCACTACAGATTTGTAGTAAAATACAACGACCACATCAAAAAATATAATTAAACAAGCTAACGAAGTTTGGAGGAAACCTTACTTTTGTAAGCAATATGAGTAAATAAGATATAATTAGATTATTTTGCAAAACCAGTTTTTGTAACCCGGCGATATACATTCATCATTCAACAACATCGCAAACAGATCTTTGTACTTCTTTAACAAACAAAACTAATATTTTGTGCAAATTCTAGAAATGTTCACACATGAAACAAGAATTATGTATTACAAATGCATATATACAACCAATTTTGGATTATAGGGACACTATTTGGGGAAATTGCTCTAGCGAATCAAAAAAAGAAAGAAAAGAGAGCTGCTACCCGTCTGTAGAATTTCCGATATCCGAATCGGAATTCCGAAGATTTCCGTGGAAATATATCGGAAATTGCATAAAATGTTAGGAAAACTATACATTTTCTCAAAATATTTGAATGAATGAATGAATGAATGGTGTTTTACGGCACGTCGACACATAAATAGGTCATATTGTGCGCAAAAACCAACGAAAGATGAAGAAATTAAGTAGTAATTAAAAATTAATGTAAATATATAAAGATAAAACTATTAAAAATTAAGGGATGATATGGTAGTAATATAAACTATATATGTAAATCAAGAAATGCCCGCCAACGGGCACATAAACAAGTAAATATATATAAGAACACATTAAAATCATTTATATAGTCTGATTTCTTTTAAGAAATCTAAAACAAGACTAACATCTATAGTATCAAATAACTCTTTCATAGTATTAACATTGTACTACCTTTGACGCATAGGATCAAAGTCTACACATTCCAATAAGATGTGTTTGACCGTTAACGGTGCAAAGCAGGGTATACATTCTGGTAATTGCTCACTTTGTAATAAATATGAATGAGTATAACGTGTATGCCCTATCCTGCATGGGGCTAAGACAACTTCTTCTCGACGAATGGGTCTACTAGAAGAACGCCATTCTCCAAGTAACGGTTTAATTGAATGGAGTATATTGTTAACTGACAAATCCCAAAGCGCTTGCCAAGAGTTACGAATAAATGTGATAATACAACTTTTAAAATCAGTATAAGGTAATTTAGCATTAGAGATATGTCAACCAAATGCTGCTTTAGCAGCACTATCAGCTCAATCATTACCACGTATTACTACATGGCTTGGAAGCCAGCAGAAAATAATAACATTATCAACTATAAAAGAATTGTACTTTTCTAAAAGTTGAAGCACAACTGGATTGTCTTGTTTCATATTACCCAGTGCTTGAAGAGATGAAAGGGAATCAGAAAAGATTACAAAATGCTCATCATCAGATTCCTGAATATAATTTAAGGCAAGTTCAAATGCCTTAAGTTCAGCTGAAAAGATAGAGGCCTTGTCAGGCAGGCAGCTCTTTATGCTCTGTGTGTGAACAACAGCTGCAGCAGTTACCTTATCTCCATCTTTAGAACCATCTGTGTATATATGTTGATAGTTACTGTATTTTGATTTAATTTCATTACATTTGCTTTGAAGGACAGTATTTGTCGGACATCGGAATTTTTTCCGCTGACAATATTCGGACATTACGTAATTTTTCGGCAAACGTGAACTTAGTCGATTTATCATTCAGAAACTGTTTCAGTGTAAGGACATAGTAATTTTTTAATTCGGAAAAGAACTTAGTAACATCATTTATTTTCAGCATCATTTCCAAGATTTTTTTTCGAATGAAACATTTGCTGTGAAATTGATGTATTTTATGCGTATACACCAAATACATTTAATTTAACGCGAAATTCACTAGGATTCGTGACGGGTAATTTTTAACTTAGAAATTGTTATGCTACGTGTGCTCTACTCGAACAAGTTACTTTGAATGGTGTTTTACGCCATTCGTAGCAAATATTAGGCTATATAATTTTTGTGGTAGTTAAAAAAATTCTTTTAGATACACAGAAAATCTACTAAGAATTAAACAATCTTACTCCCAGATAGTACTTACCAGAGTCTTATATATAAGGACCCTGTACTAACTTATATTCTGATAATTCAACTAACTTATATTATTTTAACCCATTGATCATGAATACTTGAGTAAGCTAATTAATACAGATATCCAGCACTCATACTAATGATGGTATGATACCCCATATGCTATAATGTTACTCTGATCACATAATGATGTGTGTAAATTAATTAAGACCTTAAGACTTGCTGGGTTACAGTTAGTCATATGACTTTTATTAGCCAATGGAACTGGTGCTTCTATATTCAAACACAAGTGAGTGTGTTTATACAGAAAGAGCTGGCATATTTACTTGGAACAATAACAAATAATTATGAAATATTGTTTTAAAAAGTGACTTAGGAGTGATACATTAACTTATAAAACAAGGATATACATGTAGGCTACATTATTCATGCAGGATACCATAATTATTAGTCTTGTTATTAAAAAGTTATAGAATTATATGCCACTAGGATTTGTGCATGATGTTTAAGCTTTCAAAACATTATATGAGCTTTACTAGTAGCAGGACATGTTTAACATACAGACCTTGTTAACTCTGCATAAATGTTGCGTGCATGTATAAGAATATAATTATTTTAAACCAAACAGGTGTTCTAATATACATAATACAGTCTAAATTACATTGATCCAGTAACTGTACTATATTTCCAGTTCGCTACATATACATTCAACAAAAGTAAGTTATTTTGATTCAACAAAAAACAAGTTATTTTGATAACTATTCGAATGTGAAATGTGCAACAACGTTTGTTTTCATTTTGCAATTTGTGTAAATGGCGATAATGCATATAAGGGAAGTAGCTCTGCAGGCCATTTCGGACACAAACACGTTCGCCTAATGTAGAAAATGTTACTTAAAAACTGGCAGTTGCTGGCATTTGCAATGTTAATTTTTACTGTATCAGTACAAATTGAAATAATACATTATATAAATTTGCAGTAGGCCATATGAACCTTTTGTAAATATGCATGACTAATATAATTAATAGATTTTCTTCTGCAGAAATTTGAAAGCGAACGATTTTCGAAAGAAAATCAGATTCTCTGAAATTTCAAATTGTTCCGGAAATCAAGCAGCAATTGGAACCAGTATATCCATGGTATAACCATGTGAGTGTTACATGTTTCTTCATTTGATGGCCTCAATGGAGAACAATTGTTGAAAATTGATTGAGTTACCATCATTAAAAAAAAGCATTTTATTATTTATTTATTTTTGTTATTATAATTATTATTATTATTATTATTATTATAGCAAGAGAAAAGTACAACAATGGCAAGGAAGTTATTTGGAGTAATTCATAAATAAAAAAATGTCTAACAAAGCAGACTATTTTGATTGATGGTTTAGAAAGGGGACTAAATATACAGAACACGTTTTTGCTTAAAGGTCTAGTTCGCAGACATATAGTGTTTGTATATATTACCAAATAAAACGACTCACTTAACTTCTCACATATTAAGTATGTACGGACAGACCCACTTAACTTCTCATATATTACGGCTGTAGAAACAGATGCACTTACTTTCCCACATACTACGGCTATACAGACACACCCACTTACCATCTCATATACTACGACTGCAGAAACATTCTTACAGACTCACTTACCTTCTCACATACTACGACTGTAGAGACAGACCCACTTACCTTCTCACATACTACGGTTGTAGAGACAGATCCACTTACCTTCTCACATACTACGGTTGTAGAGACAGATCCATTTACCTTCTCACATACTAAGGCTGTAGAGACAGACCCACTAACCTTCTCACATACTACGGTTGTAGAGACAGACCCACTAACCTTCTCACATACTACGGTTGTAGAGACAGACCCACTTACCTCCTCACATACTACGGTTGTAGAGACAGACCCACTTACCTCCTCACATACTACTGTTGTAGAGACAGACCCACTAACCATCTCACATACTACGGTTGTAGAGACAGACCCACTTACCTCCTCACATACTACGGCTGTAGAGACAGACCCACTAACCTTCTCACATACTACGGTTGTAGAGACAGACCCACTAACCTTCTCACATACTACGGCTGTAGAGACAGACCCACTAACCTCCTCACATACTACGGTTGTAGAGACAGACCCACTAACCTTCTCACATACTACGACTGTAGAGACAGACCCACTAACCTTCTCACATACTACGACTGTAGAGACAGACCCACTAACCTTCTCACATACTACGGTTGTAGAGACAGATCCACTTACCTTCTCACATACTACGACTGTAGAGACAGACCCACTAACCTTCTCACATACTACGACTGTAGAGACAGACCTACTTACCTTCTCACTTACTACGGCTATAGAGACGGACCTAACCGTTAGCATTAAAGTCTAAATGAAAAATACAATGCTTTCAACTCAATCCAAGTAACTGGGGTATCAGTTGACTTTACTACTCATTCAATAAAATAGTATAATATATATAGTGTAGTGAATGTAAATGATTTACCATCGTAAAGAGTATTTGTGTTATTCGGGCAAACAGTTCTTCCCCACCTGATGTACACAGCTCCGGGCCCTGCAAGATATAATAAACACTAAATAGATAAACCGGAATCTCCTAAATACGAGCAGCATTCTGCAAGTACATGTATGTGATTACGTTATACACATAGCTAATGAATAAGCGGCAACGTATAGAAACTGGCAAACTGGAAACTGGTAACTGGATACAATGTTTAAACTGTCAATGTTCAGCTTTTACATTTAATCCTCCCGTGTTTGCACTAGAAGAAATATAACCATCCACTGATCTATTTTTAAACTGATATAGTACACAAGTAGGTATAAACGTCGAACAGGAATGTACCTTTCACAGAACGTAGTCAACACATAGCACGCATTAAAACAACCAACAAGTACAATGTTAATAAAAAGCAAGGCATCTGACATCACAAACGGTTGAAGATAGGGCTACCGCCTTGGAACGGACAGTGGCCAAAAAGGCCGCTGGGGTCTTAGAGTCATCCTGTTACCTTAAATTAACAATTTAGTCAATCAAAAAACTTGAGTATTTCAGTAAGATGAGTAAATAGGCCCAACAAAACGGGAAATTGGATATACATGAACTCTGTCATTTCTCTTAAATAAATAAATCCATACCTACCTTTCGACTGCACTGTTGTCGCATCGGTTGGTACTCCTTTCGATTGCATTGTTGCTGCATTAGTCGGTACTGGCGCCTTTGTAGTTTCTCCCACCTGCTGATTTGTTTCTACGTCAATGGGGATTTTATATCCATCCGGTAACACCAGTTTACATTCTCGCTCACCAGCTGTAACGAAATATACAAGAATTCCCGTTCCTGTTGCCGCTACTATAGCTATCAGCATGACAGTCAAAACGAGTGTCAAAATATGAATTCTAACATATCCAGATGACGGTAATGCGTGTTTATCATCTTTAGGGTCTGACCGTGCTTTAGGGTCCGCCATATACGGCATCTCGTAATTGTCAGCCATTCCGTGCCTAAATCCAGCTCAAACGAAATAATCCAACTGAGACGAATGTCATTATATTTCAAATATGAATGAACACAGTAAACGGAAGTATTTACTAAAACAAACCAGAGGACCAACAACAGCTGAAGCGCTCACCTCATATTTATGATATCAGTTGAATGTGGAATGCTTACATCAATGCTATACTGTGTGTTAGCTATTTATGTCTCCTCCACTTTGTGGAGGGGAGACATATTGTTCGTGTGCTGTCTGTCGTCTGTCGTCCGTTGTCTGTATGTTACAAACTTTGTCCTGACTAGTTCTCCTGAACCCCTGGCCGGATTTGAACGAAACTTAGCAGAGACGATAAGTACCAAGCCTAGTTGTGCATATCGTCTCATGTTCCGGTTGAATGATTTTTGGCGAAGTAAGTGCCCTTTACAAGTTTTAATACACAAACATTGTCCGGACTAGTTCTCCTTAACCCCTTGCCGGATTTCAACGAAACTTTGCAGAGATGATCAGTACCAAGCCTAGTTGTGCATATCTTCGTCATGTTCCGGTTAAATGATTGTTTGTGGAGTTATGGCACTTAAAATGTTTTCATACACAAACACGAATGTTCTCATGAACCCCTGTCCAGATGTCAACGAAACTTTGCAATGATGATCAGTACCAAGTCTTATTGCGCATGTTGTCGCCGTGTTCCGGCTGAATGGTTTTTGACAGAGTTATGGCCCTTTAAAGGTTTTAATACGCAATTTGTCCCGACTATTTCTTCGATTTCTTCCAAACTGCTAGCCGGATTTCAAAGAAAGTATACCAAGCCTAGTTGCGCATATCGTCGATGTGTTCTGGTTGAATGATTTTTGGCAGAGTTATGGCCCTTTAAAGGTTTTAATATATAACATTTGTCCGGACTTGTACTCCTGATCCCCTGGTCAGATTTCAACGTAACTTGGCAAGGATGATCTGTACCAAGCCCAGTTGCGCATATCTTCGCCGTGTTCGGTTTAAATACTTTTTGGCGGAGTTATGGCCCTTTAAATGTTTTAAAAACACAACATTTGTCCGGACTAGTTCTCTTGAACTCCTAACCGGATTTCAACGAAGCTTGGCAATGATGTTCAGGACCAAGCCTTGCTGCGCATATTACCTTTGTGTTAAAGGTATGAAAACTATAATTTATTACTTGAACAATCACCAGAAAAGGTGAGGTCACAAGACATGTAAGAAAGTTTTTGTTTGTTTACTAAACAGGTCAAGGGTACAGCTGTTTTCAGTGGTGGTTGCTCACAAAGTGTAAGCATAGAGTCGAAATTTCGAAATGTTTATCAGTGATCCAGTAAAACCTATTAATACGCTTCTTATACATACAACCAGCACAAAACCAAACAGAAAATGGCAGTTTTCCCCTACTTATAATGCCCATTTCCATCAAACAAGGAGGGATTACTTTTTATTATAGGAAATACATTCGACTACACCTCGGAGTTTATATGTAATTAGTGGTGGTCAACCTTCCACGTGAATGATATTATGGAGATTTATGCATTTTTTATAGTGGGAGAGACATCATTTTTTACTAAAAACAACCTCTAGTTAATTTTGCTCCAATGGTGTGTAGAAAAATATCAAGGGTTTGTATGTTTAACCCTAGCATATTTTATTTTTTTCCTGGGTAGAACCAGTACTTTACACCTCCCACCATTTTTACGGATGGCGGAAGGTGTAAAATACTGGATCTACTCAGGAAAACAAAGGTGGTCTGCGTCCACCACAAATAAAAGATTGAGCGTCATATATGGCCTTACATCTGTTGAAAATGACGTCAAACGGTCAGTGACAAAAAAAATGCCACTGGGGTTTAAACCACGTTTAGCAAAACCCGTTCTTGCCCTATTTTTATCCCAAAAACGGGACAGTGTAAATACAGATTTCCCTGCAAGGTTATAACAAATAACGCAGCATTAACAGGCAATATAAGTAAAACACGCAAATGATCATGTATATATAATATAAAAAACAAATGCCTAGAAAGCCACAAAGTAAGTACTCAATGACTTGGCAGAAGCCAGAGCAACCAGAGAACAAACCGTTAAGTGTACGACAAGACAAGATTAAAGAAAAACATCAAACGCTACCGTCCTATAAGGATTTAGGCAGACGTCATCATAGGGTTCAAAATCTGTCCGGTCATCGCACAATCAAAGAGGAAAGCATAATGGCGAACTGTAAATGGGTCAACCACTAAACATGCAGTGAGTTGCAAAATGATAGGGTCATAACCGTTTGTCCATCATGTTTTTGAAAGTACCCTAGATTGGTTTTCTCTTTATCTGTTGCAGCTGCAGTTGTTGTGTACAAATCTGGATACATCCTGAGGTGTTTCTTATAATTTATATTTGTTTATATACTATATAAAATAAGTTTAGCAACACGTAGGGAATTTTGAAATATTTACCATTTTTCAAAACATAATAACACAAGCATAACTTAGAACATTTAGTTCCATCCCTTTTTTGATATTTAACACACATTTTATTGGTAATTGGTAAATAGGGATTGAATTAAATATTCTATGTTGTGCTTGTGTTATTATGATTTGAAAAATAGTAAATATTTCAAAATTCCCTAAGTGTTGCTAAACTTATTTTACATAGTATATCTTTACAATACTTAAGTGTATAGTTTGTTAATTTCTCTGGATGTTGGCTTTATTGTTAGAGGTTTCTTCTTGACTGGATGGTCTTAATTTAAACTGTATTGTCAATCTGGTCATGGACGACAGGAAAATAGCGACATTGTGTACACAAAACTGCAAACGTTGAACCTTCGGCTCAGGTGAGCTAAAGAAATCTCTCAATATATACATCCAAAATGTTTAACAGCTATATCCACTAGCGGATCCAGGGGGGGGCGCAACCGGCGCGCGCCCCCCCCCCCCCCCCCCCCCCCCTAAAAGTTCCGGATCATACATGTATGTCCATGTTACTGTAGATAAAATATCAAACAATTTCGTTGCACGCCCTCAGTAATTTTTTTTTTTTCGCTCGCTTCGCTCGCTCGACGCATAATGGCTAATGAGTGGTTTTATTAACACATTTTTAAATCCTTTTATTTGAAAAAGGTCTTTTTTATTCATACATGCATGTTCATGTTACTGTAGATAATATATCAAACAATTTCGATGCACGCCCTCAGTATAAAAAATGTTCTCGTACGCTCGACGCATAATGGCTAATGAGTGGTTTAATTAACACATTGTTAAATCCTTTTATTTGAAAACGGACTTTTTTTATTCATACATGTATGTCAATGTTATTGTAGATAAAATATCAAACAATTTCGTTGCACGCCCCCAGTATCAAAAAAAAAATTCTCGCTCGCTTCGCTCGCTCAACGCATAATGGCTAATGAGTGGTTTCATTAACACATTGTTAAATACTTTTATTTGAAAACGGACTTTTTTATTCATACATGTATGTCAATGTTATTGTAGATAAAATATCAAACAATTTCGTTGCACGCCCTCAGTATCAAAAAACTTCTCGCTCGCTCAACGTATAATGGCTAATGAGTGGTTTAATTAACACATTGTTAAATACTTTTATTTGAAAACGGACTTTTTTTTTTATTCATACGTGTATGTCCATGTTACTGTAGATAAAATATCAAACAATTTCGTTGGACGCCCTCAGTATATTTTTTTTTCTCGCTCGCTAGACACATTATGGCTAATGAGTGGTTTAATTAACACATTGTTAAATCCTTTTATTTGAAAACTGACCTTTTTTACCCTATCAATGCACTACCGCAAATGTTTTATGAGGCTAGAGGCGGACCCGAAAATTGACCAAAATATTACGCCCCCCCTAAGCTGAAATCCTGGATCCGCCCCTGATATCTTATTTAAAATTTAGAAGTCAATGAAAAACTGCTCATGCGGACCAAATCTACCTAACCCATATATCTTTACAACATTAAACATCAAATTGGAAGACTCTATTCAATGATCGTATTACGTTTTCTACCAGATACTAATATAGATGAATTCAATTGGCATACAAATTCTAACAATGTGGACAAGGATGTCTTCCTGGTGTATTTTTTTCTTAAGATCGAGTTGCACTGATAAACTTGTTTAGGACGTTTAATAAACATTGTATGAAAGTGATTATGACCAAGGATTTTACGAAGTTTGTAAATCACATCACCATAGAAAAGAAAAGTGAATGGCGTCGAGATTAAAGACATAAGGGATAAATAGAGGATCTTACCTGAGTACTCATTCGTTATTGAATTTATTAAGCGAGTTGGAAAAAATATATAATGGGAGGCTCTTGCCGAGCATTATATCAATTTTGCTAACGAGTTTAATAAATTCAATAATGAATGAGAACGAATGTTAGATTCTATTTATCACATAACTCGCATTTTGCCTGTCACTTTAACACGCGAAATCGACATAATATAGCATGGTGTTATTCCACTCCTACACCGTAAGTTATGTGATCAAATTAATATATATCATTATATGATATTATAATTAAATTCACAACGGCAACTTGCAAATATAGTCTATCTATATATTATTACTTCTACAAGTAAAAACTGGTTATCGCATTTCTCTTATGCAATTGGACTTACCAATTGTATGTGTCCGTGCGTGCGTGCGTGCGTGTAGCATGTGGTTTTATGATGTGTGCGTTTGTACTTTCACATTGTGTTATGTAGAGACTGAAATAGTATTACTAAGTCTGACTCCTTCCAATGTTGATTGTCTGGCATAGGTAAACGCCTTCATAATAATTGATCCATATATGAGATCGTGTATCTGTAATACTTGACTCGATTCAACTCGTTGAGCTGCTCGGTCGTAACTCTTGTAAGATTTAGAGTCCTATCGCCCAAGCTCTCTGATAATGTCATCCGATATGCCATGACGTGAACGAACCTCTAAATAAGATTTAAGACGATTGACTGGACATATCGTAGAATTAATAGCTGGAAGTGAAATAATCGTTTGAACTGCAAATGGTCGGTAATATTTTGAAAATCATGGGCTCTTAGGCTATATTTTCGGTGAAACCTTTTACTGAAATAAATTGCTGAAATGAAAAAAAACTTGCAAATGTACCTAACCAAAAACATGTTTGATCCTGTAATGTATCCCTATAAAGGTAAAGCAAATACAGACATTGAAGCACAATATAAAAAGCACATTTATGATATAAAACATTTTATGCCAAGTTCTATGCATAATTCACTAACTGTTATATTTTTTATTATTTATTTCATACTGTCCGTAGCTTCAAAGAATTTACTAAATTTAATATGCAATAACATAACATTGTACCTTTCTAGCTTTTTTGTTTTGTTTTTGTTTTTAGAAATCGACATCAACACTTCCGTTTGACACTATTGCATCATTCTGACGCGAAAGCCTCGCGCATGCAATGCCACCGTGTATAATGCATGTACGTATGGTAGGCTATGCCAGACAAATCGAAATAAACATCTCAAGTTCTTACTAAAATACCTACCTCTCGGACATTATTTGAAAATAAATGTTACTATAATTATATTTTTCTAGGACTAAAGCTAAGTTTCCTCAATTGCTAGGCCCATCCTACATATTTTATCTTAGGCAGTGAAGGGTGAGCCTGCCATGTACATTCCTGTTAGGCGCCATATAACCTTTCATGTGTTGGTGCACCTTAAAGCCCAATGCACTTCACTTGTTGATATTTCGTAATATTTTAAAGGCGAAATTGAATTATAAAATTTATAAAACGAGCCCTGTTTCCATTAACAGCATCCGATCAATTCTGCCGCCGACCATCTTCAATGCCCTAACTTGACCCAAGGGCATCGCTCTCTGATTCATAAAAACACATGTTCACTTCGAGAAACACATGTTCACTTAAAAGAGAAGAAAACATGTTCAGATGTTTCTTGAATGAGGATTTTGTGTTGTCAGTTTCATAACGAGCTTACAAACACCATTTCATGCAAATCGAATGATTATTTGCCGAGATATGGTCTTGTGAATACCAAAGACAATAGTCTGAAAACGACAAAAGTCAGAGATATTTTTCTAGCTTTTACACTTTCTGAATTGTCATACCAAATGGCATTTCTTGTCAATACACCATATTAAATAGATCAAATGTTTAGAACATTCAATGAACGTACATAAATTATGCATTTTACGTACAATTAGGACGATGAATATGCCAATTTATATCGATTTTCATGCCAAAATTGATTTTTTAAGCAAATTCTTCCAAATTGGTGGTACCATACCGGATTATAGTAGCGAATAAGAGCTTAATAATGCCAAAAATACCGCTAAAATCAAAATTGATACTAGCTGAACGCTAAGTCGAGATTGAATGATAAGGAATAATATTTTACCTTTTACACAAATCTTCATTTTTCACAGTATCCAATTCTAGTGGGGTCGGGGAAAGATTAAGTGGTTTCATGCCTACCAAACCTGTGCCATGCAAAAAGACATAGTTCAATTGCACACACTTCACCAACACGTCATTTTAAACACGGAAAATAATTGACTCAAAATTACGGCTTTTATAGACAAAATTGGACTAAAAACGCCCAAAACCTATGGAAAACTTATTTCTAAGCTTATTTTACCAATTGTTATCGGAAAAGTGACCCTAGGTACGAATCTGAGCGAGTCCTAATTACTGCACGTATCTCTTATAGGTATGAAACCACTAATTATTTTCCCCATAGACACCAATGTTAAAGTGTCACATATGTTAATGATTTGCTGCAAATTCAACTCAAGTATGGATAATGCAGCAGTGTAATGTTCATATAGAAAACTAATGTTCCACTTGAAACGTCGGGTCACAAGACAGGTAAGAAAGTTCTTGTTTGTTTACTAATCAGGTCAAGGGTACAGCTGTTTTCATTGATCGACTGTTTTCATTGCTCACACAGTGTAAGCATAAAGTCGAAATTTCGAAAATGTTCATCAGTGATCCAGTAAATCTTATTAACACGCGTCTGATACATACAACCACAAAATCGAATAGAAATGGACAGTTTTCCCCTACTTATAATGCCCATTTCCATCAAAAAAGGAGAAATTACTTTTTATATTATAGGAACTACATTCGACTACACCTCGGAGGTTTCTACACCTCGGAGGTTTACATGTATTTAGTGGTGCTTAAACAAAAAAAGGAAATCAAAGACTGACTCGAACATTGAATAAAGTATTAGGTAGGAACAATTACTTCCCTTGAATAAAGAGTTACCGATGTTAGCATATAATATCTACGAGGGCGATTTGTTAACAAGTACGTTATTTATTAAAAATACGTTATATTGAGTTATCTAATAAAAGGCTTATTTAACATGACGACTAATCAGTATTACTTCTTTGCCCGTAGGAAAAATTACACGAATTAGATCAGAATTTAACATTAATGCAACACGAGGTAAACCTACAACGTCATATCCATAAAATGGCATCAGTCTAAACCAATCTCTACCCAGAGTACACTCGTTCCTCATTTGACTCTGTCAACGTCAAAGGAAGTAGGGCGAACGGTTAGGTCACGTGATTATTCAAAAATGTTGTGACGATGTTTATAATCAATCCTTTTGCGTGATCTGCAAAGTTAAAATATAGACCTTTATTATATAACCTATAAATAGACGCGTTTTCAGTGGCTAAAAAGTAATTTTTTAGAAAAAATATCTAGCGATATTGACCTGTTTTTTTTATATTGACCTGTTTTTTTGATATTGACCTGTTTTATATAATTGTTTTTTTGATATTGACCTGTTTTATATAATTGTAAATTGAGGGTTATATAATAAAACAGTTATGGACTTTTCAGCTGTTATACATGATGTTGATATGTACCAAAAAATCATTATTGATTTTTTTGGTGCATATCACATCATGTATAACAGCTGAAAAGTCCATAATTGTATAATATTGAATAATTTCAATTTTTATTTCTATGAGTTAATTTTGTTTAGTAATGTTCTGCTATCGAGTTTCAGTTTGAAATGTTTACACATGCGTTTTGATTGAAGAGACCTTAGTACGTATTATGTTTGTAGTAAAATAGTCCCGATTAACTAAATTATTTGCATGCATTATTTTAAATCTTGCAACATCTAATTTGCAGATATTCTGAAAATTATATTTACACAAGAAATAAATAAGTTTCAGGCAAACATATTCCAATTTAACAGGATTTACCAAAATCTTGTAATTTAGTAGTTAGCAGAGATATATGTGAGTGCAAGGAACGATAACTCTGCGTGGAGATTGAGTCTAAACGTTACACTCTGTATTATTTTTAATACAATCCTCCGAAACAATTACTTAGTTACAAAATAACTACCAACTACCAACTACCAACATACAAATCAATTTACATCAGACAAAACAGTACGTTTTATGTTGCGAATACTGATAAAGTTATTTTTTTGTACCGTATAAACCATCGCAGGGCTTAGTCCTTCCATATGAAATTGTTTAGAAAAAAAGGAAGTTATAACCACAATGCCGGTGTCATGTTATAAATTGCAAAGGCAGAATGTTATACAATAAATGGTATATGGCCACTTAAATAACAGTAATTTGTCTTTTAAAACACAAATTTCAGTATGTAGAAGAGGAGAACCATTTGTTTAAGTCATAAATAAAGAATATGTTCTGTTCTGTTTTTTCTTTATAAAGCTGTCAATCTTAATATAATTACATAATATCATGGATATACAGGTACATGTAGATCTATGTAGATCTATGATAATATTCAGATGCCGATTAATTATTCAAGATTCGGTGTCATTGTGTATGCATACAACATTCTTATCATCCCATCAGTTCGGATTAAACCAACTTTAATAGATTTGGTTTCAAAAAAAAAATTACGAAGTTTGATAATTTCCAACTTTTATCAAATACACTTAATCAATAGAATATACTACAAATACTGGGAATATACTACCGATTACTAAAGGACATATTATACCACATTTCAGCAATGTTAGGTTTGTTTAGCTAAATAATGTGTTCTTTGTTAAGTCGCACACTATTTCCATTACATCCTACACGGATTGAGAGTTCACGTTAAAGGGACACACGGTAATCTTGATTTTTTAAAAACTCACGGCGTCCCGTTAGTTTTTCTCTTAACTTGCATTTGTTCAATCACCAATAGTAGTTGTTAGAATAGTTCAAAGCAATTGTTTTTACATGCTACTAACTTTTTATAATATTGCACCCATAATATATTTAAAAAATTGGTAAAATAATGAAGAAAATTGAAATCTCAAATGTTTTATTTAATTATATGCGAGAAAGAAATATAAAAAGATCGGACAGGGAAAGTGAATGTCATACAATCCCTATAGGAAAGCAGTTTTAAAGTAAAAATAATGCAGGATAACTAAACCGAGGAGCACATTTTAATGTTTAAATAAAACTCAAGATTGCCATGTGTCCCTTTAAGGAAAGATGTTTCAAACTACTGACACATTTTCTACATGTATGTATTGCAGTGTCAATATGTTTTTTTTGTGTTTATTCTTTCAACTATTTGTTTTTCTTATGTGTGTCATAATACGTGTATTCCATATATAAACTCACCTGTACCAATTATTAAATCCAACAGACAAAGTTTACAACGGATGTATAGTCTCCAAACCGACTACGGTCTCTAAACCGACGACGAGTTATATAAAACTTACTCATTTTGAAAATCCGAACTCTGTAGACACAATATAAACAGCTTTAATCAGCCAAGCCAAAACCAACAACTGGAACGTTGAATTAAGAGTTACCAACTCATAATTCATTTAACGCATATTCAATATCGGGTATTTTAAATATCCGTGTATAAACCAATAGTTGTATTCGGCAGATATACATTACTATAGGACCTGAACATCTCGATAGAGTTTTGATAAAAGGTTTTGTAGCGTAATTTTGCCGTATTTGACGGGTTGGTTTCTTTAGTAACTCATTCTTTCTTATGAGACAGGCAGTCTCGATATAAGTTTGTGAAATTATCGAATCGACTTATTATGTATGTCAAATAAACAGTTATAAAAGTCGACTTATTATGTATGTCAAATAAACAGGTAAGACAGTCGATCAGTAACTGTAGCTTTCACAGAACACAGTCAACCACAAATAAGGAAGTACACAGAACACAGTCAACCACAACTACGGAAGTACACAGAACACAGTCAACCACAAACACGGGAGTACACAGAACACAGTCAACCACAAATACGGGAGTACACAGAACATAGTCAACCACAAACACGGGAGTACACAGAACACAGTCAATCACAAACACGGGAGTACACAGAACATAGTCAACCACAAATAAGGAAGTACACAGAACATAGTCAACCACAAACACGGGAGTACACAGAACACAGTCAACCACAAACACGGGAGTACACAGAACACAGTCAACCACAAATAAGGAAGTACACAGAACATAGTCAACCACAAACACGGGAGTACACAGAACACAGTCAACCACAAACACGGGAGTACACAGAACATAGTCAACCACAAATAAGGAAGTGCACAGAACATAGTCAACCACAAACACGGGAGTACACAGAACAGAGTCAACCACAAATAAGGAAGTACACAGAACATAGTCAACCACAAACACGGGAGTACACAGAACACAGTCAACCACAAACACGGGAGTACACAGAACATAGTCAACCACAAACACGGGAGTACACAGAGCATAGTCAACCACAAACACGGTAGTACACAGAACACAGTCAACCACAAACACGGGAATACACAGAACACAGTCAAACACAAACACGGGAGTACACAGAACACAGTCAAACACAAACACGGGAGTACACAGAAAATAGTCAACCACAAACACGGGAGTACACAGAACACAGTCAACCACAAACACGGGAATACACAGAACACAGTCAAACACAAACACGGGAGTACACAGAACACAGTCAAACACAAACACGGGAGTACACAGAAAATAGTCAACCACAAACACGGGAGTACACAGAACACAGTCAACCACAAACACGGTAGTACACAGA
The DNA here is from genome assembly GCA_037043455.1 of Cyrtodaria siliqua. Classification (NCBI taxonomy): domain Eukaryota; kingdom Metazoa; phylum Mollusca; class Bivalvia; order Adapedonta; family Hiatellidae; genus Cyrtodaria; species Cyrtodaria siliqua. Next base: position 181,807 of record JAWPHD010000086.1, on the reverse strand, counting down.
ACACAGTCAACCACAAACACGGGAATACACAGAACACAGTCAAACACAAACACGGGAGTACACAGAACACAGTCAAACACAAACACGGGAGTACACAGAAAATAGTAAACCACAAACACGGGAGTACACAGAACACAGTCAACCACAAATACGGGAGTACACAGAACACAGTCAACCACAAACACGGGAGTACACAGAACACAGTCAACCACAAACACGGGAGTACACAGAACACAGGCAACCACAAATACGGGAGTACACAGAACATAGTCAACCACAAACACGGGAGTACACAGAACACAGTCAACCACAAACACGGGAGTACACAAAACACAGTCAACCACAAATACGGGAGTACACAGAACACAGTCAACCACAAACACGGGAGTACACAGAACACAGTCAACCACAAACACGGGAGTACACAGAACACAGTCAACCACAAACACGGGAGTACACAGAACACAGGCAACCACAAATACGGGAGTACACAGAACATAGTCAACCACAAACACGGGAGTACACAGAACACAGTCAACCACAAACACGGGAGTACACAGAACACAGTCAACCACAAACACGGGAGTACACAGAACACAGTCAACCACAAACACGGGAGTACACAGAACACAGGCAACCACAAATACGGGAGTACACAGAACATAGTCAACCACAAACACGGAAGTACACAGAACACAGTCAACCACAAACACGGGAGCACACAGAACACAGTCAACCGCAAACACGGGAGTACACAGAACACAGTAAACCACAAATACGGGAGTACACAGAACACATTCAACCACAAACACGGGAGTATACAGAACACAGTCAACCGCAAACACGGGAGTACACAGAACACATTCAACCCTAAACACGGGAGTATACAGAACACAGTCAACCACAAACACGGGGTACAAGTCACAGAACACAGTCGACCACAAACACGGGAGTACAAGTCACAGAACACAGTCAACCACAAACACGGGAGTACACAGAACACAGTCAACCACAAACACGGGAGTACACAGAACACAGTCAACCACAAACACGGGAGTACAAGTCACAGAACACAATCGACCACAAACACGGGAGTACAAGTCACAGAACACAGTCAACCACAAACACGGGAGTACAAGTCATAGAACACAGTCGACCACAAACACGTGAGTACAAGTCAAAGAACACAGTCAACCACAAACACGTGAGTACAAGTCACAGAACACAGTCAACCATAAACACGGGAGTACAAGTTTAGCAAGAAGTCGGATAAGGCATGTTACTGTGAACGAATGGCATACTTATTGAATTGTCAACCGCAAATACGGGATTACACAGAACACAGTCAAGAACAAACACGGAAGTACACAGAACACAGTCAACCACAAACACGGGAGTACACAGAACACAATCAACCACAAACACGGGAGTACACAAAACACAGTCAACCACAAACACGGGAGTACACAGAACACAGTCAACCACAAACACGGGAGTACACAGAACACAGTCAACCACAAACACGGGAGTACAAGTCACAGAACACAGTCGACCACAAACACGGGAGTACAAGTCACAGAACACAGTCAACCACAAACACGGGAGTACAAGTCATAGAACACAGTCGACCACAAACACGTGAGTACAAGTCAAAGAACACAGTCAACCACAAACACGTGAGTACAAGTCACAGAACACAGTCAACCATAAACACGGGAGTACAAGTTTAGCAAGAAGTCGGATAAGGCATGTTACTGTGAACGAATGGCATACTTATTGAATTGTTGGTATATTCCAAATGTATAAATATATAATTTTACTTGTGTTTCCTTTTGAAATATAACAAGATCGGACAGGGAAAGTAGCATTCAAGGAGGACAGTCAACCACAAAACACAGAAACAAACATGCAAACAGGCAAACAAGAAGGCAAAAGTAATAATAAATGCAAACGACATCAGAAACACAAAAGGATTGACAATAGGGCTACCGCCTTGGAACGGTCAGTGGAAAAGTAGGCCACTGGTGGTTTAAACCAGTTCTAGGGTGCACCAAACCTCAATAAATACAAATATCGAAACGACTTGTTCCTTTGCATTTTACTAGTATACCACATTATAGAGGTCAGCTGTTACCACTTTATAGAGGTCAGCTGTTACCACATTATAGCGGTCAGCTGTTACCACATTATAGAGGTCAGCTGGTATCACATTATAGAGGTCAGCTGTTACCACTTATAGAGGTCAGCTGTTACCACATTATAGAGGTCAGCTGTTACCAAATTATAGAGGTCAACTGTTACCACATTATAGAGGTCAGCTGTTACCACATTATAGAGGTCAGCTGTTACCAAATTATAGAGGTCAACTTTTACCACATTATAGAGGTCAGCTGTTACCACATTATAGAGGTCAGTTGTTACCAAATTATAGAGGTCAACTGTTACCACATTATAGAGGTCAACTGTTACCACATTATAGAAGTCAGTTGTTACCACATTATAGAGGTCAGCTGTTACCACATTATAGAGGTCAGCTGTTACCACATTATAGAGGTCAGCTGTTACCACATTATAGAGGTCAGCTGTTACCAAATTATAGAGGTCAACTGTTACCATATTATAGAGGTCAGCTGTTACCAAATTATGGAGGTCAACTGTTACCACATTATAGAGGTCAGTTGTTAAAAAATACGAAACAAAAATACAATCAATGGGATGTATATAACTCTTGTTGTCAGAACTATTAGGTTTCAGTGGATTTCCCGATTTAGAAACAATAAATCAACTAAATTTACTCTAAACAAGTAAATTATTTTTCCCTACGGAATGTCATTTACTAAAGAAATATAATTATGTCCAATGGGAATTATAAATGAGCAAGTAAGCTGTAGAGCTTGGAACAATACTGGCTTTAAGACTTGGTCAATAAATAAAGCTTCGGTATACAATGACGTCCAAATCGCCTACAGTCTCTTCCAAGCCAAGTGTAATCAACAACTATATATTGTCTTAATGCTGTTAATGCCATGGTTGTATTACTAGCTTATCAAGTATCGCTCGCTAGACGGAATAATCTTAATTCTAGATCGGAAGTTCTGTCACAAAATGTCACGGGTAGAGCGTACTGGTCGTATATAGCTCTTGTTATCGGTTACACCCAAAATCTATTGTTCGAGTTGAAACAATTTCACAATATTCATGATCTATTCATGTAACACGTAAAAGCGTGCACATTTTAAGTGGCCGCCAGAGAGGCCGGGTCATAAGTTTAGTTTTGTGCTAATGCATGTAAACGTATAGGTATATTTTCCTTAAACGGCAAAATTGTATAAGGGCCTCGCGTGTAGATTCAATACTGTAGATTTAGCCACGTTTGTCACGGACTGAACGGGGCAAATAATGATTTGGGCGTAATGTTTGCTATAAAACCCATTGTCTTCTAGCTGTCGCCGGGATCATTGATAGTACTTTGTTGGAACAGAGATTGGACGGCAAATTTCACAGGCAACATGTGGTTAGTAGTTTTATTAAACTTTTATCGTATATTTGTATTCAGTGGGCGGCGCCATCTTGTTTGGCGGTTACGACATCCGGTTAGCATTGATGTTTCTCAAACATAACTTTAGACTAGCATATGATTTTGAAGTTACTTTATTAGATGTAATTATTGTAATTGATCATTAATTGTAAAACAATATTAATTTGATAACAGTGGATAATAGGTGCATTAGTAAACGTTGGCGTATAACTCGGTGATTGTAAAACACGATTGTTAACATTAGTTAACAATGAGATGAGTGACAAGAATAAATGCGTGCATGCATAACTCAGTGAGTGTAATATATGAGTAATTTGATCATGTTTATATTACATGTATTAGGGGAATTGATTAACAGCGACGTACATAGCGTATACTTGGCGTTGTAGAATATGTATACATTGCTACTCATCATTAGTACAGCTTACATATATTGATTGAATAATGATTTGTTTGGGTAATGGTAATTATGCAAGATTGTTATGTTTGTCAACCGACATCTAAAACGTATGTATAATTACAGCCTAAGCCATCCAGGATATAAGGCATCCAGGGTTGGAGTAAGCCATCTAGGTTTGGATATCCAGGAGTGGAGCTAAGCTTCCACGACTAACGTTACAAGCGGTGGAGACGGTCCCCGTACCTGCGTAGCCAGGTTTTACTAACGACAACCCCCGGGACGCAAGTTGCATCGCGTCATCAACCCTTACAGAAGGCATTTGATGACCATCATCCATTGAATTCGCGCATCATCATCTTCATGAGCTCTCGCGCATCACAGTTATCGCGCTAGATCAACATTGTTATAGCGTTAACAACACTTTAGTGTCTTAGACATTCAGTATTTATAACAATACTAAGAACGTCTTAAACGTTCAGGAGAACATTCTTTTCATAGTTCATTTGTGTATTCGCTTGTTTTTTTAGATAATTGTATATATATTAAACATATTTTAAAAGTTGCATTAAACTTATGTAAATGCATTCACCGTCATTGATTCTTTCCTGAGTTAGCCCAACCACTAAGGTCATCCTGTGACAACTGGTGTCAGAGTAGTGGGATTTTGGGCGACTACGGAGGGAAAGAATCAATAAATGATCTTTATTATGATATACTAAATCTCTACTTATTATTTTAGAATTGTGTATCACCCTCTGATCCATCAAGGCGACTGTCGACGATCACGGCCACAGCTTGGAAGACAAGTCAAGACACGACAAGGGTAGGGTGAGTCCAAACTGTTGTTTTGTCCGTTCTTTCCTTGGCGCGAGGTCGCAGTGGTCTACACGAGTGGGTCTGAGGCACTTTTGCTCAATAATTTGGGTGTTTGTTTTACCTCCCTTGATTTACACATAGTATCCAATTAGGTTGGCGAACAAGACGTTCTACTCATGTTGTGACACTCGAGTATACTTATATTGATGGGAGAAGTAAATATACATGTACATGTTATGCACATTTCTATGATTGTTTAAGGTTATGTCCAATATCAAATATAGATATTTTATGTAGTGTATATGTTTTGTGGAAGCTAGATACTATCTATACATAACCGTTAGGAGTTAGCGCTAGTACAAATGTGTATGTAACTTGTCCTATGATGATGCCCAGGTATTTACTGAGGACACAGTGACTTACCATTAGTAGTTAGTTGAGTAGAATTATTAGTGACGTGTGTATTGTAATTATTGTAGTGTGTAGTTCACAATGTCCATAGACATGACGTCCATAAAGGATCTTACGGAAATGGGTAAGGAGTTAGGGTATGCTGGAGAGGAGCTTAGAACCTTTGTTAAAGACGAACAGGCTAGGGAAAGGGAATTTAGACTTAAGGAAAGAGATGGAGAGAAAGATAGGTTAGAAGTAGAAAGTAGATTAGCTAAAGAGAAGCTTGAATTAGAAAGTAGATTAGCTAAAGAGAAGATAGAATTAGAAAGTAGATTAGCTAAAGAGAAGCTAGATGCTGATAAAGAGAAGTTAGAATTAGAAGGTAGATTAGCTAAAGAGAAGCTAGATGCTGATAAAGAGAAGTTAGAATTAGAAAGTAGAATAGCTAAAGAGAAGCTAGAATTAGAAGGTAGATTAGCTAAAGAGAAGCGAGATGATGATAAAGATAAGGTAGAATTAGAAAGTAGAATAGTAAAGGAGAAGCAAGAGTTAGAACATGAGAGGTTCGAAACAGATGGTAGACTAGCTAAGGCTAAGATGATAATGGAAAGGGAGCAAAAAGAGTTTGAGCATAAGTTGGCTTTAGAGTTGGAAGCAGCTAAGACACATAGTAAGGAAAGTAAAACTGAAGGGAAAGATAGTTATTCTGGGAAGTTAAAAGGTTCGAAGTTACCATACTTTGATGCTGACAAAGATAACATGGACAGTTACTTGTTACGGTTCGAGCGTTATGCTGAGTTACAGGAATGGACCAAAGATAAGTGGGCAGTTCATTTAAGTGCGTTATTGAGAGGCAAGGCATTAGATGTATTTTCTAGATTACCTAGTGTAGATGCTCTTGACTATGACAAGTTAAAGGATGCTCTTTTAAAGAGATTTGAGTTAACTGAAGAAGGTTTTAGAAAGCGGTTTAGAGCTTGTCTGCCTGAGAAAGGCGAGTCATTTATTCAGTTTATTAGTAGGTCTAGAAATTACTTAGATAGGTGGTTAGAGTTAGGGAAGGTAGCACAGACTTATCAGGGCCTCATAGATTTCTTGTTGCGGGACCAGCTATTCAATGTTTGTAGTAGAGATCTGTTCTTATTTCTTAAAGAAAGAAAACTAACTAGTGTAGGAGAAATGGCAACACAAGCAGATCAGTTTGCCGAGGCTAGAGGTTGAGCTCATAATGTAGTGTCGAAAGACAGAACTTTTAGAGATAGGCAAGGGGACGATCATAAACAGAAAGGCCAGAGTGGAAACTATAGAGGTGGAGGTAGTTCGATGGGTGCTAGAGGAGGTAGCAATAGTGGTAACATAGGTAGACCTTTTATTCGTTGTCGTCACTGTAATGGGAATCATGCTTCACATGAGTGTAGGAAAGCGGTGAAAGTGTCCGCTGTCGTAGACAACTTTAGTGACAATAGTAGAGTGGACAACAATGTAGGGAATCAGAACCAAGGTTTTAACAACCCATGGAATTTTGGTAGAGGTAGAGGTGGTCAAACCCGAGGTAGAGGTAGAGGCAGAGGTAGTAATAGTCCGGTTATTAAAACCGAGAGTAGTAGCTGTTGTGTTAAAGCGGATGGTGTAATGACGAAGATCGGAACATGTCTCTTTCCGTATGCAAATCTTCCAACGGCAGATGGTAGAGTGAATGGCACGGACGTAATTGTAATGAGGGATACAGGTTGTACAGGTGTGGTAGTTAGGCGTAGTTTAGTTACGGGTGACCAGTTGGTAGGTAAACAGTCACCGTGTATGTTGTTAAATAAATCGGTAGAGCACGTGCCAATAGCGAGAATAGATGTAGATACACCTTTCTTTAAAGGGACTACAGAGGCACTATGTATGGACGACCCGATGTACGATTTAACGATAGGGAACATAGATGGTTCAGCACTTCCGGTAATGTCCGATTTTAGAAGTAGCATAAGTAATGCCGTAGAGACTAGAGCGCAGGTTCAGAAGCAAGCTCAGGCTTATAGAAAATTAAAGGTTCCTGCAGCCGTAGGTGACATATCTAAAGCAGAGTTTATAGAAGCACAAACTCAAGACGAGTCATTAGGTCCTTGTAAGGTGAAGGCCAAGGATGGTGTAGTAAAGAAGTGTAAAGGGTCCGGTAGTTGTAAGTTTGTACATAAGAATAGGTTATTGTACAGAGAATTTGAAGATAGTGGTAGTAGACAGTTTCACCAATTAGTGGTACCTACCCAGTATAGAACGACAGTGCTTAAGGTAGCTCATGAGTCGATTATGGGAGGTCATTTAGGCGTAAAGAAAACGTCAGATAGAGTATTGGCAGAATTTTATTGGCCAGGCGTTAGTGGAGATTAACTCTCATTGCATCGCGTCATCAACCCTTACAGAAGGCATTTGATGACCATCATCCATTGAATTCGCGCATCATCATCTTCATGAGCTCTCGCGCATCACAGTTATCGCGCTAGATCAACATTGTTATAGCGTTAACAACACTTTAGTGTCTTAGACATTCAGTATTTATAACAATACTAAGAACGTCTTAAACGTTCAGGAGAACATTCTTTTCATAGTTCATTTGTGTATTCGCTTGTTTTTTTAGATAATTGTATATATATTAAACATATTTTAAAAGTTGCATTAAACTTATGTAAATGCATTCACCGTCATTGATTCTTTCCTGAGTTAGCCCAACCACTAAGGTCATCCTGTGACAACTGGTGTCAGAAGTGTCATCGAACCTTCAAACGCCCCATTTTCATCCCCAGTCGTACTTATTAAGAAGAAAGATGGGTCAATTCGATTCTGTATCGATTTTAGGCAGCTCAATAAACGTACCATCTTTGATGCAGAGCCAATGCCTAATATTGAGGAGGTATTCTCTAAGCTTGCGGGATATTCGTATTTCTCCAAGTTAGACCTCAGTAAAGGTTATTGGCAAGTCCCACTTTCAGACCGAGCTTAAGAGATGACCTCCTTCGAAACTTCGCAAGGACTTTTTAAGTTCAAGGTCATGCCCTTTGGTCTCGTAAATGCCCCAGCAACATTCTGTAGGTTAATGAGGAAAGTCCTGAAGGATTTGTCCAACACAGACAGTTTTGTAGATGACATCCTGGTGTTTACAACAACATTTGAAGACCATATTAAGGCTCTACGTAATCTGTTGGAACGGCTACGCCGGTTTAAACTGACTGCAAAACCTAGCAAGTGTCACATAGGTTACGCAGATATAGAGTGTCTGGGTCATGTTGTCGGGAGGGACCAGAAATTGAAACCCAACCCCGACAAGGTTAAGGCAATTCAGGAAGCACCAAGACCCGAGACAAAGAAACAAGTTAGGTCATTTTTAGGGTTGGCGGGTTTTTACAGGAAGTTTATTCCAAACTTTTCGGCTATAGCTGCACCTTTGTCAGACTTGACAAAGAAAGGTCAACCCAATAGGATAACTTGGGGGGAAAGCCAGGAGCGAGCTTTTGTCTCTTTAAAAGGGAGTCTGGTCAAAACCCCAATACTAAAATTACCTGAACTTGACCAGGAGTTTATCCTCAGAACGGATGCCTCCGACATCGGGGTGGGTGCAGTCCTACTGCAAGAGCAAGATGGGTGTAGTCTCCCCGTGGCTTACGCAAGTCGGAAACTACTACCCCGGGAATGTAACTACTCTGTTATCGAAAGGGAGTGTCTTGCAGTAGTGTGGGGTGTCAGTAAATTCCACCGATATGTTTTTGGTAAGGAATTTGTCTTGGAGACTGACCACCAACCGTTAGCTTATATGAATAAAGCTAAGGTAGCTAACAGTAGGTTAATGAGGTGGGCACTGACTCTGCAGCCTTACCGGATGAAAATTAAAGCGATCCGAGGAAAGGACAATATTGGGGCAGACTATTTAAGTCGCCGCACATAATGACCGGTTTAATACAATAGTGTATTGCAGTGTAGTGTACAATAGTAGTATATGTTACGACAGGGTAGTGTACAATTGTAGAATAGTGTTGAAATTGTAATTACATATTATAGTTGGGTTATAACCTCAGTAGTAATAGTTAACATACTCAAGCGATTGAGCGATCAGCTTGTACGTTTTGTCGCTCATTTGCTCAGAAGAATTAATAGTTTCTTAACGTGTAAATATTAATTATCATTTTGTTGAATTTTAAAAGTGTAGCACTTTCTTTAAGTGGGGAGATGTTGTCACAAAATGTCACGGGTAGAGCGTACTGGTCGTATATAGCTCTTGTTATCGGTTACACCCAAAATCTATTGTTCGAGTTGAAACAATTTCACAATATTCATGATCTATTCATGTAACACGTAAAAGCGTGCACATTTTAAGTGGCCGCCAGAGAGGCCGGGTCATAAGTTTAGTTTTGTGCTAATGCATGTAAACGTATAGGTATATTTTCCTTAAACGGCAAAATTGTATAAGGGCCTCGCGTGTAGATTCAATACTGTAGATTTAGCCACGTTTGTCACGGACTGAACGGGGCAAATAATGATTTGGGCGTAATGTTTGCTATAAAACCCATTGTCTTCTAGCTGTCGCCGGGATCATTGATAGTACTTTGTTGGAACAGAGATTGGACGGCAAATTTCACAGGCAACATGTGGTTAGTAGTTTTATTAAACTTTTATCGTATATTTGTATTCAGTGGGCGGCGCCATCTTGTTTGGCGGTTACGACATCCGGTTAGCATTGATGTTTCTCAAACATAACTTTAGACTAGCATATGATTTTGAAGTTACTTTATTAGATGTAATTATTGTAATTGATCATTAATTGTAAAACAATATTAATTTGATAACAGTGGATAATAGGTGCATTAGTTAACGTTGGCGTATAACTCGGTGATTGTAAAACACGATTGTTAACATTAGTTAACAATGAGATGAGTGACAAGAATAAATGCGTGCATGCATAACTCAGTGAGTGTAATATATGAGTAATTTGATCATGTTTATATTACATGTATTAGGGGAATTGATTAACAGCGACGTACATAGCGTATACTTGGCGTTGTAGAATATGTATACATTGCTACTCATCATTAGTACAGCTTACATATATTGATTGAATAATGATTTGTTTGGGTAATGGTAATTATGCAAGATTGTTATGTTTGTCAACCGACATCTAAAACGTATGTATAATTACAGCCTAAGCCATCCAGGATATAAGCCATCCAGGGTTGGAGTAAGCCATCTAGGTTTGGATATCCAGGAGTGGAGCTAAGCTTCCACGACTAACGTTACAAGCGGTGGAGACGGTCCCCGTACCTGCGTAGCCAGGTTTTACTAACGACAACCCCCGGGACGCAAGGTGGGCCCGTTACCAGTCCTCACTGGAGGAATATCATTCACAATCTCAGTGGAGATTAACTCTCATTGCATCGCGTCATCAACCCTTACAGAAGGCATTTGATGACCATCATCCATTGAATTCGCGCATCATCATCTTCATGAGCTCTCGCGCATCACAGTTATCGCGCTAGATCAACATTGTTATAGCGTTAACAACACTTTAGTGTCTTAGACATTCAGTATTTATAACAATACTAAGAACGTCTTAAACGTTCAGGAGAACATTCTTTTCATAGTTCATTTGTGTATTCGCTTGTTTTTTTAGATAATTGTATATATATTAAACATATTTTAAAAGTTGCATTAAACTTATGTAAATGCATTCACCGTCATTGATTCTTTCCTGAGTTAGCCCAACCACTAAGGTCATCCTGTGACAAGTTCCGATCATGATCAGTGATGGGGCACCTTTTGATTATTACCTTCTGTTATTATAATTATCTTGTAATAATAGATAGACTATTACTTGTATTTCAATAGACATTTGGTGGAAATCCGAGATCAATAACTATATTCAAATGTATACTGGCATGTTCTCATTGACGAACTCGTCCGAGATCAATAACTATATTCAAATGTGTACTGGCATGTTCTCATTGACGAACTCGTCCGAGATCTTACTGAAACAAACCTAAAACCCTAGAACTGACGTTATCTAGTATAACAGAATATGCTAACGAACAGACGACATGCGGACAACGTCCCCATCGCATTACACGGCTGGTCTAAATTGGCTGGTATAGCTGAAAATCAGCCTGGGTTCATTCGTTAATATTTATTAAATATCCTATATTTCTTTATGTTAATTAACTTTCAACTGTATATGTGTTATTGTTTACTTTTGTTCATATGAAGTTTCAGAGAACGTTTCTGTATTTATTTTTAAATGACAAACAAGAAACTAGACTTGTAAATACAAACTAAAAACACAAAAGGGAACTGCAGTTATACCACAGCTGCAAATAGAGGTTTTCAGTCTCGATGCTACACTTGAAACAACTGTATCTAAAGTAATCAAATTGTTAACACATCATCGCTAAAGGCAGCACATCACACACAAGAGCGCTAAAGGCAGTACATCCCACACATCAGCGCTAAAGGCAGTACATCCCACACATCAGCGCTAAAGGCAGTACATCACACACATCAGCGCTACAGGCAGCACATCCCACACATCAGCGCTAAAGGCAGTACATCCACACATCAGCGTTAAAGGCAGTGCATCCCACACAAGCGTATTCTGTTAATGACACGGTATACAAACTCACTCTAAATTCAGACTGCTTTCGGAACATCAGTTCTCCGTTATATCATATATAGGATATGGTGTTCCATTTATACAAGCTTTATGTAACATAATAAATGTGTTCAAGTGCAGTTTGCTTTGGTCAATATAATTAGGATCTAAAAGTTCACGGTCTGCCATACATCATTTACCTCAATGTGAAGAGTAGTCCAATCAACATTGCCCTAATGCCACTGACCGTCTACGATAGTAGCCATTTAACCCATTGGCAGACGACTGCCTCTGAAAGAAGCAGAGACATGTGATAGAAAGAAGCAGAGAAATGTGATAGAAAGAAGCAGAGAAATGCGATAGAAAAGAAGCAGAGAAATGTGATAGAAAGTAGCAGAGAAATGTGATAGAAAAGAAGCAGAGACGTGTTATAGAAAAGAAGCCGAGAAATGTGATAGAAAGAAGCAGGGAAATATGATAGAAAAGAAGCAGAGAACTGTGATAGGAAGAAGCAGAGAGATGTGATAGAAAGAAGCACAGAAATGTGATAGAAATGAAGCAGAGAAATGTGATAGAAAAGAAGCAGGGAAATGTGATAGAAAAGAAGCAGGGAAATTTGATAGAAAGAAGCAAAGAAATGTGATAGAAAAGAAGCGGAGAAATGTGATAGAAAAGAAGCAGGGAAATGTGATAGAAAAGAAGCAGGGAAATGTGATAGAAAAGAAGCAGGGAAATGTGATAGAAAAGAAGCAGGGAAATTTGATAGAAAGAAGCAAAGAAATGTGATAGAAAGAAGCAGAGAAATGTGATAGAAATGAAGCAGAGACATGTGATAGAAAAGAAGCAGAGAAATGGGATAGAAAAGAAGCAGGGAAATGTGATAGAAAAGAAGCAGGGAAATGTGATAGAAAAGAAGCAGGGAAATTTGATAGAAAGAAGCAAAGAAATGTGATAGAAAGAAGCAAAGAAATGTGATAGAAAAGAAGCAGAGAGATGTGATAGAAAGAAACAGAGAAATGTGATAGCAATGATGCAGAGAAATGTGATAGAAAAGAAGCAGGGAAATGTGATAGAAAAGAAGCAGAGAAATTTGATAGAAAGAAGCAAAGACATGTGATAGAAAGAAGTAAAGAAATGTGATAGAAAGAAGCAAAGAAATGTGATAGAAAAGAAGCAGAGAAATTTGATAGAAAGAAGCAAAGACATGTGATAGAAGAAAAGCAGAGAAATGTGATAGAAAAGAAGCAGAGAAATGTGATAGAAAAGAAGCAGAGAAATGTGATAGAAAAGAAGCAGGGAAATGTGATGTGATAGAAAAGAAGCAGAGAAATGTGATAGAAAAGAAGCAGAGAAATGTGATGTGATAGAAAAGAAGCAGAGAAATGTGATAGAAAAGAAGCAGGGAAATGAGATAGAAAAGAAGCAGGGAAATGTGATAGAAAAGAAGCAGGGAAATGTGATGTGATAGAAAAGAAGCAGAGAAATGAGATAGAAAAGAAGCAGGGAAATGAGATAGAAAAGAAGCAGGGAAATGTGATAGAAAAGAAGCAGGGAAATGTGATAGAAAAGAAGCAGGGAAATGTGATAGAAAAGAAGCAGAGAAATGAGATAGAAAAGAAGCAGGGAAATGTGATAGAAAAGAAACAGGGAAATGTGATAGAAAGAAGCAGATAACTATGATAGCTCAACTCTTGAAACTTAACATAGACTGGTCTTTGTGAGAGGACGACGTCTTTTGTTGATTTATATTATTAGGCCTTTTAGCTTATATTCTTCGTTGTACGAGAACCCTCCTACGATAAAACGATCGTAGGAATTTTGATCGTTTTTAAGTTACCACCTCCCAGACTTTAATCGAAAATTTCATGCTCTTTTCTTTTCCAACAATTTTCCAAATGTTTATTTTTATTATTTTCCCCTCCGACTACGACACTTCTCTGTCTCAGTGGTTAGTAAAACGAATAATAATAATAATAAAAGGCCTTCTTATTATTGTTGTATATGTAGTGTACGATGTATTGTTGTATATATAGTGTACAATGTATTGTTGTATATATAGTGTAGGATGTATTGTTGTATATATATAGTGTTCAATGTATTGTTGTATATATAGTGTACAATGTATTGTTGTATATAAAGTGTACGATGTATTGTTGTATATATATTGTACGATGTATTGTTGTATATATAGTGTACGATGTATTGTTGTATATATAGTGTACGATGTATTGTTGTATATATAGTGTACGATGTATTGTTGTATATATAGTGTAGGATGTATTGTTGTATATATAGTGCATAATGTATTGTTGTATATATAGTGTACGATGTATTGGTGTATATATAGTGTAGGATGTATTGTTGTATATATAGTGTATAATGTATTGTTGTATATATAGTGTACGATGTATTGTTGTATATATAGTGTACAATGTATTGTTGTATATATAGTGTACGATGTATTGGTGTATATATAGTGTACGATGTATTGTTGTATATATAGTGTACGATGTATTGTTGTATATACGAGAGGTGTTCAACCTATAAATGAACACGTTTGTTTAAGATGGGTTTTTTCAGCGGAAGTGATTGTCATAAAAAATACGTGATTTAATGATGTGAAACTGTCATTTAGAACGTATGCATTTAAAAATAATATCCAATTTCACGCGGTTCTTTTTAAATTACATTTTGAATAAGGTGTAAACCATTTTCTAATTTTAAACCTATTTGTTGCTGTTGCCGTGGAGTTTTACCTTAAACCAAATAATTGCACTAAATGCATATCATATTGTTTAAACCTGTGTTTATAATTTAAATATGATCGATGTTTTATTTTAAGACAAAAATATAGATGCTGAATTAAAAGCTCGACTTTTTATCGCAATATTAAAACATTGACAGATAATAGGAAAATGTGCTCCTATGTTACTGATAATTTTATAAATTAACCAAAATAACTATTTTAATCATATTTTGTGATATAAAAACATGAACATTTATTGTTGATGTATATAATATATGTATATCATATACGTTATAAAGATATCTTTAGTAAACAAATATATTATTGTTATCATTATTTGCAAATGTGTGTGTTTTGTCCCTAAATTTTAAGTTATATATTTTTCTATCTTTTCTTTTGAGAAACTTATGAAACTTGTTTTTTATAGCGGAGGAAGTCACAAAAATGCCTGCAGTTAATTTTTTGAACTAGAAGCTTTCGTAGATTTAGTCATTTTTTTAAGTTGAATTTCATGTTAATTTTCGCTAAAATCTTGAAAATCGACAAATTAACAAAAATGCATATTACACTTTTCTACGTTCAAGCATGGACATATCGGATTACTATAACCGTTAACGATATTTTAAAAGCATTTGTGTTAAAATTTGTATTGCAGTTATTTTTATAATTGACGATTTTTGCTTCAAAATGTCATTCTCTACCCATTTTCAAAAATGCGGATGCAGCAACATTAGGAAGCACATACTAGTGCATGTCATAATGTTTCATATCGAAGGAATCATAAGACATGACATTACAATCAACATATTCGGCGAGAATTTCAAGATAGTTGATTCAGTTACACAATAAAAGTGTTCATTTATAAGTTGAACACCTCTCGTATAGTGTACAATGTATTGTTGTATATATAATGTACGATGTATTGTTGTATATATAGTGTACAATGTATTGTTGTATATATAGTGTAGGATTTATTGTTGTATATATAGTGTACGATGTATTGTTGTATATATAGTGTACGATGTATTGTTGTATATATAGTGTAGGATGTATTGTTGTATATATAGTGTAGGATGTATTGTTGTATATATAGTGTACGATGTATTGTTGTATATATAGTGTACGATGTATTGTTGTATATATAGTGTACGATGTATTGTTGTATATATAGTGTACAATGTATTGTTGTATATATAGTGTACGATGTATTGTTTTATTTAAGAACAAATTAAATTATACGAGGGTCAGTTTCTACAAAAAAGGACACAAAACACCCAAATCTACATAAGCTGTAAACTCCCAACCGTTTGTTAGTTTACTTCGATGCAATCGCATTTCCACCAAAATGTAAACGGTAACTGGCTTTGAAATGAGATTGTATCGAAGTAAATTGAAAAACGGCTGGGAGTTTACAGCTTATTTAAGGTTTAATTTTCCATGCGGTACGGTAGGCATTGTCAATTAACCAAATGTTTCGTAAATCTTGGTAAAAATCCACTTACCAGCTCCCGAATCCAGCTTCTGTGTATGTAAACGGATCTGTTTTAGCGAGTGCGCGTGACGTAGGTTGCTACCCTTGATTTATGTTCTTTGCGTTGACGTCGCCAACTGCCAACGTTTTGCTTGTTTATTTACACAATGACGTCATGAAACTGCCATTGTTATTATCAGCGCGTTACTGTTAAATTCCCCAATGTGTAAGATAAGGATTTCCATCACCGACAACCATATCCGGTATGCAAGAAAGTATACTCCTGGTAGGTTTGCTTCTTGGACTAGCGGCATAGTTTCTGATTGTGATGACGTCTTATTTATTTTAGAATGTTTAACTTCATTCTGAATTTGTTTAGTGCGATTTTCTATTTTCCGCATTTGAATGTGCTTTGACTAGTAACATGTATCAAAGCATATATATATGTAAGTTTGCACATTTACTTAAACTCTTTTTATTGTTGTGTTTTTAATTTTAATTACCAGAATAAAATACATGTTGGTGTTGTTGACATATTTTTGTCTTTTCCAAATACATTTCGAATCATAGGTATTCGTGCATAGTATTCCGTTTCAAACATAAATAGAATGTACTTGGGTTACCCTTCGCTGCCACAGTCGAAAACATTGATTTTACGACCAGTGTAGTCCATATCAACATGCACACTATGTGCAGGCTGATCAGGGTTTATACTGTGCGCCACTCAGAAAGAATGTTTTCCACAACACTTTGTATATGTAACATATTACCGGAAGTCAAATTTTAGCAGACGACATTTGAAAAATGACAGCGAAAGGGCTACAGATTTACCATGAGTTATACCAGGAGTTAAATACCAGGAGTTGTGATGTAATATTATTTTCTAAGTATGGACTTTTGATTCGGTATATAGTATGCAAGGTTCTATCGTTAAGTCACTCATATTTAAACAAGCCCCCTTTCACATCCACCGCAATGTGTCTTCATAGTCCAGTTCCGCAATTCAAGCAAAGTTATAACTACATCGAAGTTATTTAACGTTTATTAAGCAGTAATATATTACTTTGTAATATCTTTTTCATTTGGAAGGGCAATAGACTATAGTTAGGGTAAAATATTTCGTTGACATTTTATCAGGCAGTGTTGCGATATTACACGATGATACATATGTTTGCACGTACTTATGTCGTATCAGTAACATGATTGGCTTCCTTATTTAAGAAATATGACCTTTGCAATACATCATGTTGTCATGTTAGGTCCAGTTATACATTCAATATAAAACAATCCCCAACATTAGCAACATTGGACGCATCATTATCCCACTGTTGGCAGTTATAATTGTGAAACTGATTAAGTCAGATGTATTTTAGATGACAAGGGACACTGTAACGTTATCCATTTAAATAAATGGGTATACAGACGTTCTACTACTACGCCATACCACGGATCAATTAAGTCAGTAAGTTCCTATTAAT
Organism: Cyrtodaria siliqua; assembly: GCA_037043455.1. Taxonomy (NCBI): domain Eukaryota; kingdom Metazoa; phylum Mollusca; class Bivalvia; order Adapedonta; family Hiatellidae; genus Cyrtodaria; species Cyrtodaria siliqua. The sequence continues at coordinate 164,349 of JAWPHD010000086.1, read as the reverse complement.
TTAACGAGGAAATTCGGTTAATTGACACAAATACTGTTTGTAATTGTATTTGTGTTATTGCCGAAAATACTATTGCGATTCTATTGCTGTAAATATTTAATATTTTGCAATAGTATTAGGCACATTCCACTGTGTAGAGATTTTCGTTGTTAATGGATGGTATTGTTCTACTTGGTTTAACTTAGTTAAAATGAAATATAAGATATATTTTGATAGCTAGATCAGACATGGGAACTTGTGACGTTTTATGGAAATATGACCAGCACTCTATGTAAATAAAGATGGCCGATGGCGGCCAGGGTTTGAAATCAAATCAAAATAATTTTGTTTTAGACAAACTACATGTCATGCCAGTCAATCTAGTAAAGGTTCCACATTAATACCACTTATGGTTTTTGAAAAGTAGTGGCCACATAGTTGTATTTTTAAAATCTATATGTAGCTATCATGAACATCTATCAAGTACTTTCAGAGGAGTAATGGCAAAAATGTTTCGACTATACTTCTATGTAAAAAAAAGATGGCCTCTGGTGGCCACGTTTGATAGCCAATCGAAATGAATTTTGTTTAGGACCAACTACATGTCACGCAAGTCATATTAGTAAGGTTCCAAATCAATACCACTTATGGCTTTTGAAAAGTAGTCGCCAAAATATTGTGTTTTTAAAATACGTTTTTAGCTGTAGCAGCCGTCTTGAATGTCCGGCCAATCTGAATTTTTACATAGGACCAACTGCAAGACATCAAGAACAACAAGTCGGCGCAGGTTTTTCTATATAACTCTTTATGATTAAAGACATCCGCTGGCAGCCATGTTGACTTCGAATTGAAATGAATTTTGGTTAGGACCAAATACATGTCATGCCAGTCATTTAAATAAAGTTCCAAATCAATACCACATACGGTTTTTGAAAAGTAGACAACATTTTTGTTAAGTTTCATGAAAATTCACCTAGTAGTTCACAGGAGTAGTCGCCGCAAGTTTTTCCTTTATAACTCAATGTAAACAAAGATGGCCACTGGCAGCCATGTTTATTAAATGATTTTCGACAAGGACCAACATCACGTCATGCTGGTCATTTCAGAAAAAGTCCCATATCAATATCAATTATACTTTTCAGAAGTAGTCGCTACAAATTTGATTTTTATAAATCTATTTTTAGCCGTTGCGGCCATCTTGAATTTCCGGCCGACTTGAACTGTTGCTCTTGATCAACTCGACATCAAGAGCAACATTCCTTTAAAGTTTCATGGATATCCGTCAAGTAGTTTCAGAGGAGTAGTCGCTACAATGTAGGTGGCCACTGGCAGCCATCTTTAATGTCGAATCAAAATCATTTTCGATAAGGACCAACATCTTGTCATGCTGATCATTTTAGAGAAGGTCTATTCTATTTTTAGTTTTGATGGCAATATCGGATTTTACATTAACGTGCAGTTTTGCTAGGATTAACTAGACCTCAAGAGCAACATTCCTGTAAAGTTTCATGACAATCCGTCAAGTAGTTTCAGAGGAGTAATCGCTACAAAAAAAGATAGACGGACGGACGAGGACACCCCACCACGGCAGGAGTTCTGCTGATCTTTGATTTCCAAAATATTTTACAGGAATAATCCAACCTGTTTGATTTCATTTCAGGTTTAATTTCACTAAATCTGGCGGATGTGCTCGCCTGGTGCAGTCGAAAGTAGTTCTGTATTAAAGAGTGCTAATCTTTTTCCTTTAAAAACTTGTTTAGCGCAGTGTCCTGTTATTTTTGGCTGTAATTGTATTCTAGACATGTTGTTGATATTTGAAAATGGAGCTCACCATTTTTTTGATATTTTTTTATATAAATTTCAGAAGTGAGAGTAGACAGGGTACGATATTGCAAGGTGTAAAAATAGCGTTGACCTTTGACCTGGTCTTAGTATACGCTGAAGACATGTTTCTTAGAAGATATTCAACCTTCCTTGTTGATGTTTAAAAGAAAACATGTTTATTTGCATGATAAAGTAAGTTTCCCAGAATTCTAACCAGGTTTGATTTTTTAACAGGTTGTCAATTTTCTAACTTTACTATGGAAGGGGCATGTAGACTCATTGCACGGCGTATCAAAGCGGTGCCACTTTTGGTGGCTTAAGAAAGTGCAATGGGTTAGGAATTGACTATTTGCAACCTTTCGGTTTACTTTGATGGATTTGCAACCTTTCGAGTAACTGTTGTCGGATTAAAACGAAACAAAAAGATCTACAAAATTGTGTGTTCACGGTATTTTAGTCTGTTGAACCAATATTTATAGGCTGAACAACAATTATTATTATAAATATCTCGGAAATCATCACTTTCGGTTTACAGTTGTCGGTTTTCGCTCGGCTCATAACCCATTATATTATTATTATAATTTTTCTATGTAAAATTTTACTGATTTTGAATGAGGTTTATTTTATAAAGTTTGAAGTTAATTTAAAATTGCAATCAATGATGTTCCCGCTGTATGACGGAATAGGCCGAGTAGTTACGGACTTGGCCGATTGTTTTCGTGGATTATTAATTCTTATAAAATTATCTGTTTTTCTTTGTAAATTAACACTGGTGTTTTATACTTAATTGTAATAAATTTTGGATTTTAATTTGAAATCAACACATTTTCTCGTTTTATTTTGTATTTGATCTTCACCAAACTTTGCCAATACCTTTATATCAATAGCCTTGATGATACACACAGCGTTTAAATATAAACGACTGTAGAATACCGCCTTTAGCGAGTATTTAGACCCACAGCCAGTATACACGCTCTTACGTCATTAGTGGATTTCCAGTACATAAATAGAACAAAAACCGCCCTACCACATTTTTTAGGTTAAAATAAGATTGGATTGATTTTAATAATATAAAAACACGAACTGTTGAATACAACGAGGTCAAGCCTAAATAGATTGAAGTAGTATAGAAACTGAGAGTATAAGCGCAATTTCCCCCCTCGCGACAAACAATCAATAGTTTTCAAGTTGTCTCCTGTTGACTTTAACACAACCATTTACAAAACGTGAAAAATGACGATGACATGCTTGCTGCCAGACCCCACACAACTACCAAAAACTGCTTGATTACCCTTCGCTTAGGAAGAACTTTACCAAAACCCTCAGTTTCTATTAATTTTGTAAATAACTAAAACATTTCCGACTCATTAAGCAAAGTCTTCATCATCGCTTTGCATATCATTTTTTCCATGCATTATTTTACTTGTATGATAAGGTATTTTGTCCAATATCTAGTATGTACCGTTTATCATCATAAGCTGATAAACTATTTTTATTTATTGCATAGCTGCTCACGTTATGCTTTTGTGATCTAATGACTTTCATCTCATGGTGAGCTTCTGTTGCCGTAAACAAAATATTTTTGTAATCATTATGTACTATCTGTTTTTTAACAACACATTTTTTAACACCCTTGCATTTCTTTGTATTAACCTTATTGTCTAACATATACGATTATAGTTTACTTCGTAGTCCGACAAATTCAACAATGGGTATTCCACAAGTTTCATCTTTCATTTTTATTATCATTAAAATGAAACTTACTTTTTGGATCATAATCACAATTATCAAAAAGTTCTTTATCCTTGTAAAAGTCTGCATACACATCTTTTGTTTTTATTTTATAGCATAAGGGAATCGGTATCAGTAAATAATAATTTAATTTTTTTATCATATTTATTTTTAATGTAGTTGTAATGGAAATCATACATCAAATATTTTGACAAGTCTAAAATACACATACGAACATAGATAGGACGATTTAAAACTAATCGTTCTTTTATTCTGTTTATAGCAAATAATTTTTTATTAAACATTTTACAAGAAACAAATGAAGGTCTTGCTACATGTTTTAAAAGGACCTCCTCATCATAAGTCAATTTAATATTAATTCTTTTTCTCAAATTTTCCATAGTTTTACAAAAAACTGAATTGTTCATCAGTTTGAAGAAATCCTTTTCAAAAGCATTTTTACCGGCTGTTCTCTTAGCAGTATTAAAGTCTATGTACGTCTTTAACCACTGTGATTCATCGAACTGTAGTATCCGGTGTATTTTTATTACCTTTAATCCGAGATTTTTATACTATTCTAAGTTTCTAAAATGCACGACATACTTTTCTTTATTTTTCAACGTCGTAACAAGTTTGTTAACTTTACTAGATCCTAAATTAAACTTTTGTTTTAAATTTTTACAATAGTCTGACAACCACTCATCTTTGATATTTAAACTTTCCGGGGCGAGAGGATAATCATTATGCGAGTCATGCAGTTTCTCAGGATACGTAATATCACACTCCACAATATAATTTGATTTTCCTTTTTCAATCTTGTTAACCCACTTGAAGTTGCCAGTACGTAACGGTTGACACATAGCCCATCCATACAAGTTATTAGCATCAAGATATATAATGTACTTGCTTTCTTTTTTCTTGTCATAGTTTTTCATATATGTATTGTTAGCCTGTGAATATCTGTTTGCAATATAACTCGTGCCGCCTCTTAATCCTTTTTCCACAAACAAATATTGATCAATATCAGCGATTAAATCAAGCTGGATACCAGTCATCTTAAGACATGCATCCCAAGCTAAACCAGGACTACTGAAGTAATGGCAAGGATCTAATTTGTAATACTCAATGCACATTTTTCTAAATTTTTCAAAAACATCTGTCAACAACAATACATCAGTCTTGAGATACAGGTCATGATATTCTCCCATATTTTTAATCTTAAATGTTTTCCATATTTTTTTAGCGTGTTCATAATCTGCATCTGAAATATGCTCATCATTTAATTGAGAATAGAAGCTATCTTTACCGGGTAATTTAGTATCCTTGAAGCGTTTAAAACTGTTCATGTAATCATAAGGATAAACACCTTTTCGTTTTATTAATTCTAACTTATCGCCAGAGTATTCCTGAGGTATACTGAAACGACGGAACGTTTTTTACTAAATTTTCTAATGACTGAGACATAAACTGAAAACTGTCAATAAACACCAAACGTTGTCCTAACATAAAAGCCATGTATATTTCCATGGTATTTGGTATAACATTTATTTTATTTTCAAACTTTCCGATGTGCTGCATTATAAAGTGAGAATCATAACCTCTCAAATTATGAAACACGACAGGTATTTTTTCAGTCAGTTTGAAATTAATATTACATATATTGTGAACGCTTCCCCTATACTTTCCAGTTATATGACAATGATCCCTGACTTTTCTGATGAAGTTTTTATATGCCACTGTATGACCCGCGTTACCTTTTCCGAGAGTTGTTACAAAAAAGAAATATAAAAAGATCGGACAGGGAAAGTAGCATTCAAGGAGGACAGTAAACCAAAAAAACACAGAAACATGACCGCAAATATGACGATTTAGATTTTTGAAACTTAGCTTCTTCTTCTCTTGACATCACCAAATCTTTCTTAAAATGCGTATTCATTGTTTTTTTGCACCACTTTTCTTCTTCTATCATTTTTTCTAAAAACTTGTAAACAGCATTTGGTCCTCTATACGTTACAACTGGTTTTGAATATTGATCATCATAGCAACAAATTAACGCTGCCTTGTTGTTTAGAGAATATTTCATGGCGGGGATTTCTTTATTAACACTGTCCCGTTTAATTGGGATGACAATAGGGTAAATGTGAGGTTTGGTGCACCCTAGAACCTGGTTTAAACAAGGCTTTTTTCCCGAGGCGGAAGCCCTATTGTCAACCCTTTTGTGTTTGTGATGTCGTTTGCAATTTTTATTACTTTTGCCTTCTCGTTTGTCTGTTTGCGTGTTTGTTTTTGTGTTTTGTGGTTGACTGTCGTCATTGTATGCTACATTCCCTGTCCGATTTTTATATCTTTCTTTTTGTTAAAAAAATATAACGCATTATAATTACAAAGAGATTTTATTTACGGCAACAGAAACTCAACCTAAGATGAAAATAATTAGATCACAAAAGCATAACATAAGCAGCTATGTAATAAATAAAAAAAGTTTATCAGCTGATGATGATAAAAGATACATACTAGATAATGGACAAGATACATTAGCATACAAGTGAAATATAATGTGTGCGTTAAAAAAGGGTTACTCGAGCTTGATCATTTGTAAATGTTTTTAGTTGAATTGTATGGACAAAACATTAAGTTATTGAAATGATAAACTGGATTGATAAGTAGTATAGATACTGGGAGTATCAGCGATAGTTTCCTAGAGTGGGTTTGCTCAAGTAATTAATAATATGTTTCAGGGCTTTTGGCTCAAGCATGCTATCATTTATTATTTTTGTAAATGATGATGTACTTGAGTTAACAGCCATGACTGGCACATTTTATAGTTGCTTGGCGCCCGTTGCCCACTCCAGGAAAATTGCGCTGGTACCCCCAGTATCTATACTACTCAATGGATAATTTTATTTGGCCTTATTTCAAAAATTGGATATTAATGAAAAACTGGATTTGTGTATTCTGTAACTGAATATGTTATGTAAATAATTTTTTAATTACATTTTTGTGAGGCTGGTTTTGCTTCCTTTCTTGTTACATTATACTCGTAACAGAAAGGACAGGCCTAATGTCGCCCTGCACCATTCGATAAGCAGTAGCATATTAAACATACACTATATAGCGGAAATACCTATTCTGCATACTGCTGTCTATATATATATATATACTGAAAGGAAAAAGAGAAACACATAATAAAAAACTGCATATACTACGCTGTTATGTACACCTAATTCTACTATTTAACCAAGTTACACCTTGGTGCCAAACTGGGGCTCTCCGGTGACGCTCAGATCACCGAATCACTGCGTTTCCACGTTCTATACGTCGGAGTTAGGATACCCCTAACCCCTACTCGGACAAACCACGAGTATCGGTTCTGTCGACACATATTATTAGTCTCCTGGGATGTCGCAGATGAATCTGAAGCATAAAGTTCGGAAAAAAAATCCTTTGTAAGTTCCGGTGAAAGCAATATGGATATATATGCAATGTCAACTGTCATATCAGCCCTTAGCACACATTCGGTGGCATCCGGGTTTATGGTTTTATCGTTGATCGTCCTTGAAGGCAGACGTCTAGATGTATTTGCCCGTTTCTGTGGAATGATATATACGCCTGAGTGAAATATTCGTATTCCGAGTCACTGGAAATTGAATCGTTAGTTGTTCGGGCTCGAGTTGATAGTTGTTTGCGTTGCGAGTTTTGTTTAGACTGTCTGCCATACTCTGTCAATTGAAGTAGAGAGCAGTATACAAATGAGAAAAATGGTCCTATAGAAACCCCAGCAATCAACCGCAGTGGTGCCACAAGCTGCACCACAAACGGAAATATGAGCATATTTAAAATGTAAAGGAATGATATTACGATGTAGTGTTATTGTGGGGCTTCCTGTTGCCTTGCGAACAAACAACACCGGAATCTCGGGATTTGGCTGCCTAATAACAACTCACGATATATCCACTTACGTTTGCGTCTTATCCATGCCGCGTCTTATCCGTGAGGAAGTCTGTTACCCGGTAAGAGCTTTGACTCTCTGACTTTCAAATCAGACAGCACCTTCTGTCTTGTTGCTCACGCTGAGATTCTTTATGTCAACCTGTCACTGATGATTCATTGGACTTGAAGGAATCATGCAGACCAAGGAACGCGTCTATCTGGGCTACATACCCCTTCCATCTCTGTTTCTGGTGCTCATCAAGTGTTCCTAGCATGCTGCATAGCATGTGGTTAAATCTCTCTGTCATCCTATTTTCCATATGTTGGTTTTACGTGGTTCTTGTTTTTTGAAAACCAGCGACCTTGCAAAGTTCTTTGATGTTCTTTGACGACCTGCGACACAGAAATCCTTTCCTGGGCGCTTTGGAGTTGAGCTAGAAATCCAAAATAATAAAAAATAGTCGTACAGGGCTTTTGCTGTTATAAGAGCTGTCTGATCCTTGGTGGGAACAGTATGTACCAACCTTGAAAGTCGGTCTGTTACCACACGGATATTCTCATAACCTCCATTAGACTGCTCCAGCGTCAGACTCAATACCAGGCCAATAGAATCGAGCCTTGACAAGCGAAGTTGTTCTTCCACACCATTGGTGACCCATATCCCAATGTAGACGGCTCGAACGAGCAGGTCGGAAAACGATCGACCATTTTATTTAAGGCCAATTGTGTTTAACACTTAACGGATATGACTGTGTGTATTGAATACGCATTGTTTACCCAATGACCCAATTAGTTGTATCTAGATAGTTTCTGCTTTCTAATTATGTAAATGTAAAGATGTATATACCTGTAATATTCAAAGTGTTCTCAGCAATCTAGCATTAGTATGCATAACCGCACAATTTAATGGGGACAAATGATATGATACATGTATTCAAACGAGATTTCGTGATACGTTTTTGAAAGAAATACTTTGCCAAAATGTGTAAATTGTCTAGTGATTTGTTTCATTTCCAAGTTATGAGACTTTATGACACTTCTTTTAAGTTAACAGCTTATTTTCACATTGTTATAAGAAAAACATACCAGTACATCATTTCATATAAACGTACTGTATACTGTCTATATTAATACTATATTGCTTTAAAAGACGTCCTGTTTATATTATCATGTTTAATAATAAATACATCCAAAACGCAAACTAAATTCCCCGCGCAAAAACAGATCTGTTTCATATTCCTAGTTTTGTTCAATCTCTTTAAAGTGGTTGCGTTATATACTCTTAATTGGTAATGTTGTCATAATAATGTAACTCGATTTCTCCTGTGATAGCTTTATTTTACTGTTGTTCTAAATATACCTCATGTTATCTATAGTCGTTGCAAAAGCTTATGTTTTGCCGACTCAAAATAAAGTTTATCTTATCTTATCTGCGTTATGTCATGATGGCTGTTGTGGTCTGTAAGATTGATTTGTAATTATCAGTAAGGTTTAAAAATGAAATCCTCATTGGATGACCTAACATTTTTGCTTAAATCAAATGTCACAGGGCTAGAAAGAAATATGCAGCCAGATTAGGGTTAAAACCCGGGACAAAAATACTTCAAAAGAAGAAATCTACCGTGTTTTTATTCTTAGTTGAACAATTTGCTATTATGTAGTATTTGTCAGAATAAATCTAAGTTAAAAAATATCAGTCCTAACTTACATTTACATTACATTACATTTAAGCTCGTATAAAATATCACAAATCAACACAAATATGATATCTGCCTTAGAAAAAGAGACCGAAACAACTACCAGTGAACGAATATATAAAGTGTGTACCATGTTATTTATACAAACTTGTATAGCTGACTGCTACTTTTATTCAGATCTCAAATAGAAAAATGTTACAACAATAATACTAGAAAAAGAAACATTTAGAATTGTATCTAAAATTGAATTAAAGCCATAGCAAATTTAAATTCATCGATCATTCGATTATCGTGTTTTAAACAAAATAATACAGTAATACTATAAAGAAATAAATCACCCAAATAGCACCAGCTATACTGAATGTATACGACACACGCCAGTTCTCTACTATAGTTCTCATAGTTTATGCAAGGTGTACATCGTTTATGCAAGGTGTAATGTTTCATGAAATAAAGTGCACATAACTGCCAACACGTTAGCCATAAAAATGTTATGGAGCATAAGTATAAAGACTGTTGTCGCCGAAATATATATCCGCTTTGAAGATTAAATAAATACCACGACATACCATTAATACAATAAAAAAGAATCTCATTAAAAACCAATATTCTTATTTAGTGCACACGGTGCATGTCAGTTCTCTCTCTTTAATGTAAGGTGGGTCAGGAAGCTGGCCTGCTGGTTCCATGAAATAAAATAAGTGTCCATTACTGTTCGCACTCTGACCATCCAAAACCTCTGGATCCACGTCGACGCACTTCATTTGGCTTCTTCCTAGGTGTGAGTAACGCTCTGCCATCATATAACCAGTGTATTCAAGCATCCAGCCGTCGAAACAATGAGTACGTGCCGGTACCACCATCTGAATCAGACGGCCGACCGCTTCACAAACAACGCAAGGTACATCTTGATCCAAAATTGCTTTACCAAAAATGTATTTTAGTTGAGGATTTCCGCCATCACTCTGATATTCCGAGCCATATATAAAGCCTTCCGACTGCACTCCAGCATAATACTTTGCCCATTGCGGTTGTTTAGGAAGGCAAAGTGTGTCGGTCATTCCACCGCTATGTTGGAAATGGCTGCCAGCTGCATAACCTGTATAAATGAGAAAGACATATATTCATGAAAATGCTTTATATAATTTTATTACCGATGTTTTGCTAATACAACTTTTAAAACAATTGTATTATCCTTATTAAATCTATATATAAACCATATACATGTAAAACGAAATGTTGGTAATGTCTGCCAGCTGCAAAACCTGTATATATGAAAACAACATTATTGAGGATAATGCGAATGTTCGGTTAAACAATGGAATAACAACTCAGAGACGAATTAGAAGATTTTCAAAAAAAGTATGAAAGGAAAATTTGGAAATCGTCGAGCACAGTAAATACAAAAGATATTGCAGTCTCGGTTTGATTGAGACTGTTCATGAACGGTAGTGAAAAGTGCTTGCTACCGTTCACGCCTCTAGCGCCGGGTTGAGCAGAGCTCAATATTTGAAATGTCAATAGTACATAAATTTGAGCCATCCCGAAGATGGTATGCATATGACGGTGAACATGGAACATTCAATGCAGTATTTTCACACCATTCCATGGCCAGCGGCGTTTGGACCCAGTTTCCAGCAAAACGCGTTGCCCTAAACGAGAAAACAATGGGCGAAATAAACAAAATGGGATTTAGCTGGGCTCAGAGGTTATGAAGCCTGCATATCACGGGTAACATAGTCCTATAGAAACCACAGCGTCCAATCGCAATGGCATGATAGGTCCGCACTGTACGATAAACATGGAGCACTATTTGATTGCTTATTCAATGAAAAAGACAAAATACAACAGAAAGGGTGGTGACGACAAGGTTACCGACTGGGAACAGTCAACAGGCAATAAGGCCTACAGGTTAGCTTGAATCGATTTTAAGTGTACACAATCCTCGCTATTATCCTGTCTTCAGCGCCCAAATAAAGACAGTGTAAACATAACTACATCCCATCAAAAGAAATTCTCTAACAATAAAGTTCACATCCAGAGAAAATAACAAAAGAAACACTAAGATGTTGTAAAGCTATATAAAATACAAAATAAGAAACATCTCAGGATGTATCCAGAATTGTACTGAACAACCACAGCAGTTGCAGCCAAAGAAAGAAATCAATCTAGTGTACGACCAGAAAGCCGGAGGGACGAAAGCTCCCTTGGTCTGGGTTTCAGAAGGTGCAATCATAGAGTCCCAAGCGGTTGTTCATTCATCGCACAAGGGAAACGTGAAGCGTAGTGACTGTAGAGGGGTCAATCACTAAACACGCAGTGCGTTGTAATACTAAGGGGTCGTATCCTTTTCTGACGAACTACCTGATTAATTTTGTAAAGTGGTCAGAAAATCCGTCAGATCCCTTAAACTTAAGAAGTTTATAGACCACATCTCCATAAAATAAGGGTTGTGATATTTCTAGTCGCAGAAGAGTTCTAAGGTTCGTGTTGTACTTCTGCAGTAGGTTTTCGTTGAAAGATCTACGTAGTTTGGGATAAAGAAAACCCTGCTGAAGAAGTTAACTTGTAAAAACTTGATTTCGATCAGATCATTGAAGTCTATAACATCATTACAAGCTCTAGCAAAACGAATGAGCTGGAACATATACTGAAAGAAATAAGTTTAGCAAGTAAATAACGTGGTAAATCCCATTGCTCATGTTCTAGGCTATACGTGGCAGAGGTCCTGAACAATATAATTAACATAATTATGGATTATATACAGGGCATTGTTTTCAAACGATATCTGCGAAAAAAAATCAAAATGTTTAAATTTACCAGCTATACAGAAATGATAATTTCCTTATTATTTCAATGTAAAGGGAGGTAATTTCACAAATGGTATACGTTTGTTCCCTATATCTTTGTAATGGGAAGGTTATTGTCTATTGGTTTTTGCTGTTTTTATAACTTGAGACCCAGAACAATTATTTAATAAAGTTTAATCAAGCTCTTTACCATATTTGTATTTTTTAAATGTGAAATATGCTTTAACTAAATGGGAGATAACTCTGATACTTACATTGGAAAACAAATAACAGATGAAAAATAATATCACCCTATGTAATTCCAATGTTTTCAAATACTTCACATTATAAAACTACAATATATTTATTTAAGCTAGATATCCATATTTACTTGCTAAACTTATTTCTTTCAGTATATAAACCCCGTATGATGTAGCACGAGGTACATCCCATCCAGGTGTGGATAGTTCACGATGTTAAAGTTAGTCATCTCTCTTATCATAGATTTTAGTATGTATGAAATCATTAGAAATCGAGAGATGAAGATCGAGAAATGCTGCTTCAGTATCCGAACTGTTGGCTTTAATCAACGTGAGCTCTGGTGGATAAATGTTAGTAACCATATGAGCAAAGAACGGATTATCAATATTGAGTATGTCATCTAGATACCGAGATGTATTATTAATCGCATCAATAACTTCACTCTGACAGAGCGCATTCATCTTTCATGAAACTTTAATTAGCTTTCATCACATTATCATCACCATCTGTCATTCATTTGATTTGTAATATAATATTCATGTTGTTAATACATTTTTAAATATTTTACTTTATGATTGTTCCTTGGGGGGTTGTCCCTGCTGTTCTGTTGATATGACCAATCGATCCACCCTTTCAATGGTGTCAGAAGTGGTATATCAAAAGACAAACAGTGGACAGTAACCCAAGGCATAATCTAAAACAAAAAGGACTAAAAAACACGTGAAAAGTTTGCTTCTTAAAAGAGCATGTAATTATTTTTGTTTTTCCAAGGTTTACTTACAAATAGGGTCCTTTAGAGATAATTTGGTTAAAAAAAAATAAGTTCTCCGGTGATTTAATTGTTAAACCAAACATGTTCACTTTTGCAGTTTCGACGACCGCGCCGGCGGGAGTGGTCAGTGTGTGTGTGTGTGACAGCTGACCTGACATACAGTCAATAGTCTTAAGAAGAACGGGGGTAAATATAATACACACTCAGATCCCTAAGATGAAACCGCAGCTGCGTTATACTACGTATAGTGTATCCGTCGGACAGCGCGGAAGCTGAGGGTGACGGCTTGCCAAGGGTAGAGATCGTGAGAAAGCCAAGACAAAGTGAGTGTTAAAATTAATGTAAATTTAAGTATCTGCCGGTGAGACAATTTATAAATACTAATTTACCGGTGTGGGCAGTAAACCTGAAATTTCAAAGTAATAATTTATAACGTGGGTACTTACACCGAAAGTCCACCGTAATAATACCGTTTCATATATGTCCATAGTGTTTACACTTCATTTCAAAGGCGTTAAGGTAATAGTTAAAGGTATTCACGTATATTGCTAGCATATATAGTTAGAGTGTGTAGCTTTAAAGTGCAGTGACGCGTAGGGATATATTGAGACGTTGTGTGCGGTTTACATGAGGGTAGATTACCGTATTGTACCGTGTTGTATACATACTGTGTAATGAGGTAAGTGTATATATTTATATATATATATATATATATATATATATATATATATATACGCCTTCATCAGGGGTACACAAACACGAAAATAACAAATACGAAACAAAAAAACACTAAAATACACGGCAGTATAAATAAAACTCTTTAAAAATCAACTTTATCGTTTGGCAGTGTTGCAGAAACTGGTTACTTTGAATAGACACTCTGGAGCCAAATGTGATACTAATAAAAGAACATATCTGGTTGGATGAGGGTAAAACTGTACCCTGACATTTCGTGATGAAGAGAGAGTAAAGATGTGTAAAAGATAACACAAACCCTACCTCAAACATGAGATAAAGGGTCCTATAGAAACCACAGCGTCCGAGCACAAAGGCATCGTATGTCCACACTGTACTGCAAACAAGGACTTGAAAATACAATGAAAGAGACAAAAAACAACAGAAAGGGTGGTGAATGCAAACGACATCACAAACACAAAAGGGTAGACAATAGGGCTACCTCCTTTGAACGGTAAATGGCAAAGTAAGCCACTGGGGGTTTAAACCGGTTCTAGGGTGCACCTTACCTCACACTTACCCTACTGTCATCCCAGTGTATATAAGTTGTTTTTTAAAGAGTTTTATCTAAACTGCCGTGTATTTTAGTGGTTTTTTGTTCGTATTTGTTACTTTCGTGTTTGTGTATATAAACTGTAGCACTGTATAAATGTTTTTCTCCCCATCTATATATATATACACTGTATAAATGTTTTTTCCCCATTTATATATATATAGATGGGGAAAAAAACATTTATAAAGTGCTACTTTTTATAAAAACCCAAGCGCTTTCGGCTTACCCTTTCATCAGGGTTACACAAATACGAAGTTTTTTTTGTAGATGTATGTATTTTCTCACCCTTATATATATATATATATATATATATATATATATATATATATATATACTCATAATTAATACTCATAATTAATATCACTTGATTGTACCGTAGGGTACTGTGTTTGGTTCGCACTATGCGAGGCCGTAGGTGCGGATAGTTATACAGTGTTATATAGCTTCAGATATGTTAAGTGTGTATGGACAGTTAATTTCAATCATGACTAGTTTTAAAGCGTTGATAGAGATAGGTGAGAGGTTTGAATATACTGGTGAAGCGTTGGCGAATTTTGTTCATGAGTAGCAAGACAGGAGCGGGAGCAACATCAGAAGGAACGGGATTCAGAGAAAGAGAGGTTGCAGTCCCAACATGAGGTGGAGGAAAAGCGTGCTGAAGCCCAGTCTGAGGAAAAAGAAATCTTAGAGCTACAATTTCAGATTCAACGAGAGCGGGATGATAGTCGGAAGTAGGAGCAGGATTGGTTGCCAGAGAAGGAAGAGGGGTCTCACAGGAGGGCGATGCAACTACCCGAGATGCAGAATAAACAAGCATTGGAGATTGTTGAGCTAGAACAAGGTAAGCATCTTGAAAGAGAACCGCCTGTAGTTAAAATGAAAGGGCCTAAGTTACCGTGGGTTACCGACCGTTCCAAGTCGGAAACCCTGTCTTCAACACCATTTCTGTTGTTTTTTGTCTCTTTCATTGTATTATCAAGTCCTTGTTTGCAGTACGGTGCAGACCTACGATGCCATTGCGTTCGGACGCTGAGGTTTCTATAGGACCTTATTTCTCAATTTTGATGACGATAAAGATGATATGGACAGTTACTTGGCTAGGTTTAAACGATATGCCGCAGTGCAAGGATGGAAGATTGAGCAGTGGTCATTGCATTTAATGCACCTTTACGAGGTAAGGCGCTAGATGTGTATTCAAACCTACCTACTATTGATGCTCTAGATTATAACAAGTTAAAAATGCGTTGCTAAAATGTTTTCAGCTAACAGAGGAGAGTTTTCGGAAAAGGTTTAAAACAGCCAGACCGGAAAAAGGTGAGACATATGTGCAATACCTCAGAAATTCAAATAATAACCTAAAACGATGGTTTCAGTCAGGTAAGGTGGGTAAAACGTATGAAGAGGTTATAGATTATTTGTTGCGTGACCAGTTATTATCTACATGTAACAGAGACTTGTTCGCCACTATGCTTTCCTCTTTGATTGTGCGATGATCAGACAGGATGTGGACACTATGCTGACGTCTACCTAAAGTCCAAAAGGACGCTGACT
This sequence comes from Cyrtodaria siliqua, assembly GCA_037043455.1. NCBI lineage: Eukaryota > Metazoa > Mollusca > Bivalvia > Adapedonta > Hiatellidae > Cyrtodaria > Cyrtodaria siliqua. The sequence continues at coordinate 148,527 of JAWPHD010000086.1, read as the reverse complement.
TTTGATGTTTGTCTGCAGTCCTGTCTTGTCGTGCTGCAATGGTTTATTCTCTTGTTTCTCTTGCTTCTGCAAAGTCATAGAGTACATTCTTTATGGCTTTCTAGGCTATTGTTTTTTTGTATTTACATATACACGAGCATCTGTGCGTTTTACTTATATTGCCTATTAATACTGCCTTGTTGTTTAGAGAATAGTTCATGGCGGAGATTTATTTATTTACACTGTCCCGTTTTATTGGGTTGACAATAGGGTTAGTGTGAGGTTTGGTGCACCCTAGAACCTGGTTTAAATCCCCAGCGGCCTTTTTTGCCACTGACAATTCCATTTTGCCACTGACCATTCCAAGGTGGTAGCCCTATTGTCAACTATTTTGTGTTTGAGATGTCTTATTTGGCCTTTTATTCATTTTTAAATTTATTCTTTGTTTCTGTGTGTGTTTGTGTTTGACTGTCGTCCTTGAATTTTCCTGTTTGATTTTTATATTTATATTGTATTTGTTCTTGAAAGAGAAAATGTTTAAAGATGGAACAGAGATGGCAGTACAAGCCGATTTATTTGCCGATGCAAGAGGGGGAAGTGGTGATTTGCTGGTTAGAGATAACTGTGAGCGAGATAGGCATAATTGTGACAGTGGGTGGGATCGTAACATGTCTAGATCACCTGGTGTGAAACGGGTAAGTTTTGCTGCTACGCCATTATATTCATGGAAATGTAACCACTGTGATGGTAATCATCGAACAGTAGATTGTAGGAAAAAATATGTTAAGCCTAGAGTTGCAGTCCTGCAAGATGATAAAGAAGCGAGTTCTGAGGCCAACGCGGGAATCGAATCTGAAGCTATTTCTATAAAAATGCAAGGAGATGCAACAATAGTTACCATAACAGAGGGCGTGGAAGAAACAGAGGTCGAGGTCGTTGGAATCAAGGGAGCGATAGGAACCAGGAAAAGCAGGTAAGTATTAGTTGCATTTTGGCATGTAACGATAAGATAGAACATTTTTGGGCGTTTATGTAAATAATTGTCCAACAAAAGAGGGTACAGTGAATGGGTGCAATGTTAAAGTCAGGCGACATACGGGAAACACTTGTGTCGTGGTAAGATCCAGCTTAGTAGGATCAGTTTTTTCCAGGGAAGCAATGCTGCAAATACATCGATGGAACGGAACATTATTTTCCTGTTGCATTGATAGACGTGGAAACGCCATATTTCCGTGATAAGATTGAGGCGCTGTGTATAAAATCACCATTATATGATTTAGTTATAAGAAATATCTCAGGAGCTAGTTAACCAGAACCTGAAGACACAGTAAATGCGGTACAGACTCTAGCGCAGCCGAATAAAAAAATAATAATAAAAGTAAACGACATCACAAACACAAAATGGTTGACAATAGGGCTACCGCCTTGGAACGGTCAGTGGCAAAGTAGGCCACTGGGGGTTTAAACCGGTTCTAGGGTGCACCAAACCTCACACTTACCCTACTGTCATCGTTTATAAAGACAAGATATTGTATAGAGAGTTCGAATTAAAGGACAAGCAATCACATCAATGTGTAGTTCCGATAGCGTGTCGTCAGGCTGTGTTAAAGACTGCACACGAGTCGTTAATGACAGGACATTTAGGAATCCGGAAAGCAAGTAGTAGAGTAACCATGGAATTCTACTGGCCGGGGGTTAATGCATAAGTAACCAGGTTTTGCCGGTCATGTGACATTTGTCAAAGGACTATTCAAAATGGTAGGGTTCCCAGAATTCCATTAGGTGCTATGCCATTAATAGAGACTCCGTTCAAACGAGTAGCGGTAGCTATTGTAGGACGGATGTGCAGTAAGAGACCAAGAGACTGGGATAAGTATTTAAACTCCATGTTATTTGCTTTTCGGAAGGTACCGCAAGAAAGTTTGGGGTTTTCAACTGTTGAGCTACTATATGGATGGTCAGTATATTGAAGGTGTTGTGGACGAGGGCAGTTAAAAGTGAGGAAGTGAAGACTAGCTACCAGTACTTTCTCGATCTAAGGAAAAGGTTGAAAGAGACCTGACGGATAGCACAGGAACAGCTGAGTCAGGCTACGGTAAGACAGTAGAGTTATTACAACCAAAGGACTAGGTGAGGAAGTTTAAAGAAGGTAACAAAGTTTCCATTTTATTTCCGCTGAGTTGCTTTTACAGTGGAAAGGACAATTTACTGTGGTACGTGTTGTAAATAGCGTTGACTACCAGATTGACATGTGGGGTAGGGTAAAAACTTTTCTTTCTTATATGTTGAAACTCTATCATGAAAGAGTACCGGAAGTACCGGAAGAAGTGTTAGCAGTTGTGTGTTCAACAATCATTGATGATAGTGGGGATGATATTAAGCAGTTGGGATCAGAGGAGCAATTGGATGCAGAAATTCCATGGGCTTGTCCAGCAGATAAAGGTAAGGAAACCATTGATGACTTAGATGTATGTCAAGAGTTATCCATCCGTGGTATAGAATAAACAGGTAAATATGGATATAAAAATCGAACAGGAAAATCAGCATTCTAGGGTGCACCAAACCTCACCCTTACCCTACTGACAGCCAATAAATCGGGACAGTGTAAATAAAGAAATCCCCGCCATGAACTATTCTCTAACTAACAAGGCAGCATTAATAGGCAATATAAGTAAAACACACAGATGCTCGTGTATATATAAAAACAAAAAAAAACATAGCATAGAAAGAATCCAGGAAGAAGTTACTCAATGACTTGGCAGAAGCCAGAGCAATAAGAGAATAAACCATTGAGGGCGCGACAAGAAAGCTACTGGAAGAGTTTAAAGATGTCTTAACCGAGGTACCGGATACCACTACCTACATCGAGCATGATATTAAGCTAACCACAGCCGAACCACTCCGTTTCAAGTATATCCTATACCTTTTCAGTCCCAAAATTTAGTTAACGAGGAAGTTAATAAGATAATCGAATTAGGAGTAGTCGAACCTTCAAATGCACCACATTCTAGTCCTGTAGTACTCATAAGAAAGAAGGACGATAGTATTAAATTCTGCATAGATTTTAGGCAGCTGAATCGAGTTACGGTGTTTGATGCCGAACCAATTCCAAATATAGAAGAAATATTTTCTAAGTTGTATAAATACAAATATTTTTCGAAAATAGACATTATTAAAGGATACTTGCAAGTTCCGTTAACAGACCGTGCCCAGGATATGACGCCATTTGAAACGTCTAAAAATTTGTTTCGTTTTACAAAAATGCCATTCGGTTTGGTGTGTGCACCATCTACCTTTTGTAGACTCATGAGGAAAATGTTAAAGGGCCTGAGTTGTGCTGACAGTTTTGTAGACGATATCTTAATATTCACAGTAACGTTGGAGCAACATGTGGTAGCTCTGCATCAGGTTTTAGGAAGTAAATGCTGGCGAGACTTACAGCTCGACCTTCAAAATGAGGCATAGGGTTTAGTGATCTGGAATGTTTGGGGCACTGGTCGGAGGTTTCAAGACACTTAAACCGGTTCAATCGAAAGTGGAAGCAGTGCAGAAGGCGGAGCGACCTAAAACCAAGAAGCAGGTAAGATCGTTTGTAGGGTTAGTAGTTTTTTTTTATAGGAAATGTATTCCGAATTTCTCAGCAATAGCAGCTCCTTTGACAGATTTGACTAATAAAGTACAGCCCAGTAAGGTGGCATGGGAAGAAAGTCACGAGAAAGCATTTCAGACATTAACAGGGAATTTGGTAGGTTCACCTATTCTGAGGTTACCATAATTGAATAAGCAGTTTATTCTTAGGACGGATGCGTCCGAGTGTGGTTTGGGAGCATTGTTGCGACAAGAATCAGAAGAGGGCACCAAATTGCCCGTGACTTATGCTAGTAAAAAACTGTTGGATAGGGAGAAAAACTATTCTGTTATTAAAAAGGAGTGCCTAGGTGTAGTGTGGGGTGTTTCAAAATTGCATAGATATTTGTTTGGTAAATTGAATTGAATTGGGTTTTAAGGCGGACCAACACATGGAAGATTATATGGCGCCTAACAGGCATGAACATGCCAGGCTCATCCTCTATGTACATCGAGATACAATATGGAAAATGGGCCTAGAACCTTCTCACCCTAAACTGCAGAGTTGCTGCAAATTCTATCGTAGAAACTCCATTTACGCTGGAGCCGCGTTTTGGTTTTTCTGCCACTACTCTTTTGATGTGAGCGAGATGGCACCTGAAACAATGCAGGGATCATGATGAAGACCTTTAATGAACATGAACAAAAAATGATAAAATTAACATGCATTTTGAGGGATTCTACCCCTCTGCATACCCCTCCAAACTGATCTGCAGAGGCCCTATTATTTGCCCCGTGACCAAACGGGGGCCCCTGGAACCACACGGGGCTTGTTTGGTAAAGCCTTTGTGTTCGAAACGGACCTTCGTGTTGGAAACGGACCACCAGCCACTTATGTATTTAAACAAATCGAAGACGGCAAACTGCAGACTTATGAGATGGGCATTAGCAATGCTGCCATACAGAATGAGGATCTAGTCGATCCCAGGCCGAGGAAATGTAGGGGCAGACTAATCGAGTAGGATTAGGGTGGCACATAATAAATAAGTTGTGTTTTTATCGTAACTTAGATGTTAGATATCATGAGTTGCGGTAAGATAAGATCATAGCGGTGTAGATTGTACAGTGATGCGATGATGCAGTATATAAGCATACATATGTAGTTTAAGTATATGTGTGCATAGAGTTCTGCATTACATATGAATCATTTTGTAGTTAGAAGAAGTGTAACCACTTTTTCCAAAATGGGAACGTGTTGTAACACAATGAAGACATATGTTCATTTTATTACTTTGATGAATTTTGTTGGGGCCTCATTTGCCCTGATTTTAAATGGGAAATTTTACAGCATATTCACCTCGAGCGTAAATTTTCATAGATGCATATCTTAGATGAAATATATTGTAACAGATGTATGCTAGTGAGTCAAAAGCAAGTTAATTTTGTTTTTGTTTCATTAAAATTGACTAAGCATTAAGGGAGTTACACTTTTGTAACTATAGTTTTTATTGGTAAAAACTCGTATCGACCCTTAGACAGGGCCAAACTTATGAACATTAAATTAATGCATGATAAGTCAGTATTCAGATTTTCCTCGATTTACCTGGGAAAGGTATGGAGCGTGTTTGTCACCTGATATCATGTGATTGAGATGGACGGTAAGTATTAACTCCTGGGGAAGTTCTACAAAGCCGGCATACGCGATATTACTGAGCAGACCGATCGTTGGAGACAGCAAGACAGGGCAGCTGGTCGTACGCCAAGCCATTGAGGACGTAACCGGGACTCCAGGGTCGCAGTGAGGACGCCATCATAGGCGGTGGATCCCACAGTCGCCATGCTGGGCGACGTCAGATCTCTGGCAGCCATGAGAGAGTTGTAACGGCGCTACATATATTAGTCACCACCACGGATGGACGAAACCATATGACAACTGGAAGAAGTGTCACCGGGTCAGCCATCGACGGGGACGTATACGTGTTGGCTATATACTATAATTAGTTAACCACCAGACTTATAGACTTCAGTGTTAATAACATTGGATAGGGAATCTCGGAAGCGCTGAGACGAACTTTTCAGCTACCGAAATATAAGCATAATATAAGCAATCAAAACATTGATCTTCAGTGACATAGAACGAACTGAGCTCATGTGGTAACAACATCTACAGTCGACAGGAAACCATCTTTCATAAAACTTTTATTAGCTTTCATCGCATTATCATCACCATCTGTCATTCACTTGATTTGTAATATAATATTCATGTTGTTAATAAATTTTTAAATATTTTACTTTGTGATTGTTCCTTGAGGGGTTGTCCCTACCTACTGTTCTATTGATATGACCAATCGGTCCACCCTTTCAGAAGGTGACAATCATCTAAGTCTTAATTAAATTTATTTCGCCATTTTACAGACAGTAAAAATGCTAAACATAATAAAACTGTGTTTTGGACACTAATTACTACTATCTAACAAATTGAGCACTCTTATCTCAAAGGCTTTAAAATCAAAGACACTCAGATTGTTGTTGTTTTTCTTTGTTTTATTTTCACTATTTATACGTTCCAAAAATGTTAACATACTTGATCTTTTTCACATGAGTATTTCTTTACATATGTATTATTTCATTATATAATGAACATTCAATAAAAAAGTGATATTCATCTTCTAGTGTTGTACATGTGACGCATTTACATTCATTTCTTGGTATGCTATTCGTTCATTTCTTGGTATGCTATTCGGATTATCGAACAGGAAAAGCAGCATTCAAGGACGACAGTCAACCACAAACACACACAGAAACAAAGAACAAATTTAAAGATGAATAAAAGGCCAAATAAGACACCAAAAACACAAAAGGGTTGACAATAGGGCTACCGCCTTGGAACGGTCAGTGGCAAAAAAGGCAGCTGGGGGTTTAATCCAGGTTCTAGGGTGCACCAAACCTCACACTTACCCTACTGTCAACCCAATAAAACGGGACAGTGTAAATAAAGAAATCCCCGCCATGAACTATTCTCTAACCAACAAGACAGCATTAATAGGTAATATAAGTAAAACACAAAGATGCTCGTGTAAATATAAATACAAAAATAAAATAGCCTAGAAAGCCACAAAGAATGTACTCAATGACTTGGCAGAAGCCACACGAGAATAAACCATTGAGGGCACGAAAAGACAATACTGCAGACAAACATCAAACGTCACCGTCCATTTGGGCTTTAGGAAGACGTCATCATAGCCTGTCCGGTCATCGCACAATCAAAGAGGAAAGCATAGTGACGAATTGTAAATGGGGCCCACCACCAAGCATGCAGTGCGTTGCAAAATGATAGGGTCATAACCTCTTTTGATAACCCTTTTAACAAGTTTTACAAAGATAGTATGAAAGTGATCATGACCAAGGATCTTTCGAAATTTGTAAATCACGTCACCATAGAAGTCAGGTTGTGATAGTCCTTGTCGCAGAAGAGTCCTTAAATTACTTTTATATTTGGGAAAAAAATATCAGGGTTACGATAACAAAATTTTGCAAAGGTTTTACAAAGTTTATGGTAACGGTAACCCTGATGGAGTAGATTTTTAGTTATACAAAGATTACGAATATTAAAGTCCTCAACTCGAGTACAGCTCTAGAAAAATGAAAAAGTTGAGACAAATAGACCCCATAAGAAGTTGCTCGGGGAACATCCCCATCTAAATGGGGATAATTAACAATATCAAAATTAAAATCATCTCTCTTGTCATATATTTTGCTAATTATTTCACCATTTTCAATGGAGAGCTGTAAATCAAGAAAAGAAGAGTTAGTATCAGAAAGATTAGCTTTGTTAAGTTGAAGTTCTTTAGGGTACATATTATTAACCATAATAGAAAAAAAGGGTTGTCAATGTTTAATATGTCATCCAGATACCGAGAGGTGTCATTAAGGCCTCAATAACATCTTCCTGAGTATCTGGTGAAAGACTCAATATCTAATAGGAAGATGAGTGCTTCACAAACTTCTTGGCAAGTCCACATAGTGTAATTGTCTAAACTGCCAGTAACAAACGCTTTAATATTATTACAGGCCAAAAATATAACGAATGTTTTTTAAAAAAGAGCAATAATTTTGTCTTTGATAAGGTGATGTGGTAATGTTGTATATAGTGTAGAGAAGTCATAAGTGCTAATAGATGAAACTTGACAGTAGTGTTATATTTTACTGGTCCTTTGGGACCAACGAGGCCAATATAGGTGGCTTTGAAGTAGAATACCGCTTAAGCCGGTGCTAGGGGGCGTGAGAAGTGTTGTTTCTTCCATTACTTCTCATGAACAGACTCAATAAAACCGAGTCTGCTGCTTTATTCTCTTAATTGTGTTTGTTGCTCTCAAAGGATCACATTTATCAGTATTTATTGACGTTTATTGCAAATTTTATCAAGAACGTCTCCTGAATTTTGTATAGACCAAATCAAATTAATGCCAAAGTTTTCATAAGTTTTATCACAATATTGTTTAACGTGATCTTTAACGGCAGTAAGACAAGAAATTAAACGTTTGGAAATGTATGTGGTGGTGCAGGCACTAGAATTCAAAATAAAGCGGGCCCTATACGGATTTTTATGTAATTTAGGAATCCAAGACATATTTGGCAGTTTGTTCTGCTTTTCGTCAACCCCAGCCTTGAAAGTAGTGCACCGAGTGATATGTGTGGAAACAACATCATCCTCAGTAGAATGAACTGGAGTATACAAATTAATGCTACCGAGTTCCAGAGATAAAACATAGTTATGAGATGAAAGTCTTAATCATGATAATGGATTTCTATATTTCGGTATATTTAAAATATATAAGTAAGGTTTCAAAACATAGTTATCTACAATCAATGTGTAGAAATTTGCTCTGCTTGAATTTTCCAAAGGGGAATGCATATTTTGAATAAGGTTATCATGTAATCATTGTTTCACGTTATACAAAAATAATTCGTTGTTTCCGACACATTGAAAAAGCCATGCATCATAAAAAAAAAATCTTATTCAGCATCGCTTCTCATCAAATTATAAACAAGTCTTACAAAAACAATTCATGACATTCAAATACTTCTATCCAATATTTCAAAATATTTAAATACCTTTGGTTAATTAGATTATTCCTCCCTAGTTTTCCATAGATAAAAGCATTTTGTGTACATCTTTTTACACTTAATACTTTTTTACAAAATAGAGTATGCACTCTTTCAATATCCAAAGCAGAAGGAAATCCCCATACTTCAGATCCATAGTTCAATACCGGAAGTGCAAGTCTATTTAATAAATCCAATTTGTGTATAATAAAGATATTCGTAAACTTATACAGATATTTATTCAATTTAAAGATAGCCTTCTGTGGCCTGCTAATGTGACCTGTATTTCATTAAATGATCCACCTTGGTCGATGGCAATTCTAAGGGAGCAAAATGACTTAACAATTTCACTTTAATTTCCATCATACATAAATCGTAAGTTCCTCGGCAATGAACCAGATTTACGGAAAAACGTAGCCTTTGTACTCTTGATTTCCATCGTATACAGTAATCACTTAAAATACCAAAACCTTTCTGCAATCCATTTGCATTTTCAGAAAAAACAGCTTTGTCACCAGCATACAGTAATATAAAAAGTTTCATTGTGTTAAAGTCGACTCCCTCAAAACCATGCAATATAAAATCTCCTTCCAGGTCATTTCAAAACATTGAGAATAAAAATGGAGACAAACCTTGGCGCACAGCTAACGTACAAGTAAACTCATCACTTAGACAATTATTATGTTTTACCCTCGATTTGATTGAATTATACATTGATTTTATAATATCAAATATGTTACCTCTTATCCCTAGTTTTATTAATTTACATCATAATTTTTCTCTCACAATGTAGTCAAAAGCTTTCGAAAAATCAATAAACCAACAATAACGTTGTTGACCAGTGCTAATCATGTGGGTTTTAACTCTGTGTAGTACAAAAATAGCATCAACCGTGCTCATGTGCTTAGGGAAATATGCTTGAGTCTCAATAGATACATTGTAATGTTCATCCCAATTATTTAACCCAATGTTTATAACACGAGTGAAAAGTTGTCCCAGCGAACTCAGCAGCGTAATGCCACGATAGTTTGCAAGATTTATAGCCTGCCCCTTTTATGTGAAGGAATGATTTAACCATCGGACCACATATCCGGGAAATATCCAGAATTAAATATTTTATTAAATAATGCAATAGTGTAATCAGGGTACTCTTACATGAACTATTCATTTAATAGTTTATCCTGTCCATCGCTGCGACCAGTTTTTAATTGTGCAATAGCACATACAATATTTTCTTCACTAATCTTAATATTTAGCTCATCAAACATTAATTGAAATTCATTTCCCATATATCTTTCATTAACATATATCGAATCCTCATCCTGCGTAAAATAACGATCATTTGGATTATTTACACTTTTAAAATACATTTCAAACATTGATACATTTACTGTAGAAGTTTTTAAACATGCAATACTCTTTAGCATATTGCAGTAAACCTTAGCGTTTTTGTGACGATTTGTTCTAATTTGAATGTTTGAGCATTATCGAACTGATAATTTGGTAATGGCAATATTAAATAACCATTATCTGACAGGCCACAAACAGAAATCATAAAACATATCTAAACAAATACAAACAAAAATGTATTTAATTTTATAATTTACAAGGAGAAAAACGTTCATAAAACGACAAAATATGCTAAACAAAACATAAACTTATAATCCGCTTTTGTTTTGTCTTACTTTAAAAGTATTATTCATAAGGTTCGTAAAACAAGTTCTTAAATCTTTATAAACAAGACATGAAATGAAATATTCAAATCGCTTTCTATGTTATGTTGCTTAAAAAATAAAAAGGTTATTTAAAGAGGAAAATACCTGCATGTCTAGATATATCAGTTTATCCAACAAAAAATTGCGTAAAGCATCGAACATCTTCAATAATTCACGATTACGAATATAGAAGTTTTATACAACGTTCTGAGGACTGGATCACTACAGAATACAAATATGAAACACTTACCACATAAACTATTTAATCGGTTTTATTGAGTTTTTTCATGAGAGGTAATATATTATCCTCACACGCAACCTAACTCCGGCTTAGGCGGTATTATACTCTAAAATCACAAAGTTGAGCTTGATGATCCCAAAAGGACTAGTATGTAATGGCACTACAGATTTGTAGTAAAATACAACGACCACATCAAAAAATGTAATTAAACAAGCTAACGAAGTTTGGAGGAAACCTTACTTTTGTAAGCAATATGAGAAAATAAGATATAAGTAGAATATTTTGCAAAACCAGTTTTTGTAATCGATATACATTCATCATTCAACAACATCGCAAACAGATCTTTGTACTTCTTTAACAAACAAAACTAATATTTTGTGCAAATTCAAGAAATTTTTCACACATGAAACAAGAATTATGTATTTCAAATGCATATATACGACCAATTTTGGATTATAGGGACACTATTTGGGGAAATTGCTCTAGCAACGATATTAATAGAATCAAAAAAAAGAAAAAAAAGAGAGCTGCTACCCGTCTGTAGAATTTCCGATGTCCGAATAATCGGAATTCTGAAGATTTCCGTGGAAATATATCGGAAATTGCATAAAATGTTAGGAAAACTATACATGTTCTCAAAATATTTGAATGAATGGTGTTTTACGGCACGTCGACACATAAATAGGTCATATTGTGCGCAGAAACCAACGAAAGATGAAGAAATTAAGTAGTAATTAAAAATTAATGTAAATATATAAAGATAAAACTATTAAAAAGTAAGGGATGATATGGTAGTAATATAAACTATATATGTAAATCAACAAATGCCCGCCAACGGGCACATAAACAAGTAAATATATATAAGAACACATTAAAATGATTAATATAGTCTGATTTCTTTTAGGAAATCTAAAACAAGACTAACATCTATAGTATCAAATAACTCTTTCATAGTATTAACATTGTAGTACCTTTGACGCATAGGCTACACATACCAACAAGATGTGTTTGACCGTTACCAGTGCAAAGCAGGGTATACCTTCTGGTAATTGCTCACTTTGTAATAAATATGAATGAGTATAACGTGTATGCCCTATCCTGCACCGGTCTAGGACAACTTCTTCTCGACGAATGGGTCTACTAGAAGAACGCCATTCTCCAAGTAACGGTTTAATTGAATGGAGTTTATTGTTAACTGACAAATCCAAAGCGGCTTGCCAAGAGTTACGAATAAATGTGTTAAAACAACTTTTAAAATCAATATAAGGTAATTTAGCATTAGATATATGTAAACCTAATGCTGCTTTAGCAGCACTATCAGCTCTATCATTACCACGTATTCCTACATGGCTTGGAAGCCAGCAGAAAATAATAACATTATCAACTATAAGAGAATTGTACTTTTCTAAAAGTTGAAAGTTTTCATATTATCCAGTGCTTGAAGAGATGAAAGGGAATCAGAAAAGATTACAAAATGGTCATCATCAGATTCCTGAATAATAATTTAAGGCAAGTTGAATTGCCTTAAGTTCAGCTGAAAAGATAGAGGCCTTGTCAGGCAGGCGGCTCTTTATGCTGTGTTTGTGAACAGCTGCTGCAGCTACCTTATCTCCATCTTTAGAACCATCTGTATTTATATGTTGAAAGGTTACTGTATTTCGATTTAATTTCATTAAATTTGCTTTGAAAGACAGTATTTGTCGGACTTCGGAATTTTTTCCGCTGACAATATTCGGACATTACATAATTTTTCGGCAAACAAGAACTTAGTTGATTTATCATTCGGAAACTGCTTTAGTGTAAGGACATAGTATTTTTTTGATTCGGAAAAGAACTTGTCCAAGTTATTTTTTCGAATGAAACATTTGCTGTGAAATTGATGTATTTTATGCGTATACACCAAATACATTTAATTTAACGCGAAATTTACTAGGATTCGTGACGGGTAATTTTTAGCTTAGAAATTGTTATGCTACGTAAGCTCTACTCGAACAAGTTACTTTCAATGGTGTTTGACGTCATTTTTAGCACATGTTAGGCCATATAATTATGACAGTCAAATTTGTGTTGTAGTTAGATCTTTTCTTTTTGATACACAGAAATTCTACACTATAAAAGTATTTTTAAAAAACCTGAATATACTATATTCAAATAAGAACTACAATTGTTTTTAATTTAAAAAAAATGTATATATTATAAGTGCTTATTTGTAGTAAGAATTAAAACATCTTACTCCCAGATAGTACTAACCAGGGTCTTATATATAAGGACCCTGTACTAACTACAGAATTTCGATATTTTTCTACTGGTAAACACAAATTCAATCTGAATAATTTCTGAACCAAATCGAAAATCGAAATTGTGTTAAAGAAAATCAGAAATCGGATACTCATGTCCAATAAGAGAAAAGAACGATTAGAATTTTTTTTTTTTTTTTTATTTTAAAGATTATTTCTGCCCAAAATGTCCTGAAGAAATGCGGATGTCCGAATATTTTCCGAAAGTAATAATAATGTCCGAATATTTGCCGAACGAAATGCCGATGTCCGAATATTTTCCGAAGGAAATGCCAATGTCCGCATATTTTCCGAAGAAATGCCGATGTCCGATTATTTTCCGAAAGTAATACCGATGTCCGAATATGGTTAAATGTCCATGATCGAATAAAATGTCATAAAGCATTCCTCTTATAAATTAAGGACTTGTTCTAATGGTGATCTAATTGTTTTGAAACATAGCCTAAGTTTATACAAAGTATTCGTTATTCTGGTGCTGTCATATGGAACTCGATCGCACCTCCAATGCGACAAGCCAAACATATCAAAGAATTCAAAAACAAATATTATTCTTATCTTTTAGGTAATACTAGTTAATTTTAATTTGCTTGCATTTGGTTAAGTACTTTAGAATAACAGATGCGTATATAAATATTTATATATAGGGACTTTTGATTTTACAACAGGAAACTATTCAGAATTGTATAATATTGTATGTGTATAACCATGTGTGTGTTACATGTTTCTTCATTTGATGGCCTCAAGGGAGAACAATTGAAAATTGATTGAGTTACCATCATTAAAAAAGCATTTTATTATTATTTTTTGTTGTTATTATAATTATTATTATAGCAAGAGAAAAGTGCAACAACGGCAAGGAAGTTATTTGGAATAAAATGTCTAACAGAGCAGACTATTTTGATTGATGGTTTAGAAAGGGGACTAAATATACAGAACACGTTTTTGCTTAAAGGTCTAATTAATATTACAAGTTCGCAGACATATAGAGTTTGTATATATTACCAAATAAAACGACTCACTTAACTTCTCACATACTATGGCAGTAGATACAGACCCACTTACCTTCTCACATACTAATTATGTACGGACAGACCCACTTAACTTCTCATATACTACCGCTGTAGAAACAGATCCACTTACTTTCCCTCATACTACGGCTATACAGACACACCCACTTACCATCTCATATACTACGACTGCAGAAACAGACCCACTTACATTCTCACATACTACGACTTTAGAGACAGACCCACTAACCTTCTCACATACTACGGCTATAGAGACAGACCCACTAACCTTCTCACATACTACGGCTGTAGAGACAGACCCACTAACCTTCTCACATACTACGGCTGTAGAGACTGACACACTACCCTTCTCACATACTACGGCTGTAGAGACAGATCCAATAACCTTCTCACATACTACGACTGTAGAGACAGACCCACTTACCTTCTCAAATACTACGGCTATAGAGACAGACCCACTAACCTTCTCACATACTACGGCTGTAGAGACAGACCCACCAACCTTCTCACATACTAAGGCTGTATAGACAGACCCACTAAACTTCTCACATGCTACGGCTGTAGAGACAGACCCACTAACCTTCTCACATACTACGGCTGTAGAGACTGACACACTACCCTTCTCACATACTACGGCTGTAGAGACAGATCCAATAACCTTCTCACATACTACGGCTGTAGAGACAGACCACCTAACCTTCTCACATACGACGGTTGTAGAAACAGACCCACTTACCTTCTCACATACTACGGCTGTAGAGACAGACCCAATTACCTTCTCACATACTACGGCTGTAGAGACAGACTCATTAGCCTTCTCACATACTACGGTTGTAGAGACAGATCCACTTACCTTCTCACATACTACGGCTGTAGAGACAGACCCACTAACCTTCTCACATACTACGACTGTAGAGACAGACCCACTAACCTTCTCACATACTACGGCTGTAGAGACAGACCCACTAACCTTCTCACATACTACGGTTGTAGAGACAGACCCACTAACCTTCTCATATACTACGGCTGTAGAAACAGACCCACTAACCTTCTCACATACTACGGCTGTAGAGACAGACCCACTAACCTTCTCACATACAAGGGCTGTAGAGACGGATCCACTAACCTTCTCACATACTACGGCTGTAGAGACAGACCCACTAACATTCTCACATACTACGGCTGTAGAGACAGACCCACTACACTTCTCACATACTACGGCTGTAGAGACAGACGCACTAACGTTCTCACATACTACGGCTGTAGGGACAGACACACTAACCTTCTCACATACTACGGCTGCAGAGACAGACCCACTAACCTTCTCACATACTACGGTTCTAGAGACAGATCCACTTACCTTCTCACATACTACGACTGTACAGACAAACCCACTTACCTTCTCACATACTACGACTGTAGAGACAAACCCACTTACCTTCTCACATACTACGGCTGTAGAGACAGACCCACTAACCTTCTCACATACTACGGCTGTAGAGACAGACCCACTTACCTTCTCACATGCTACGACTGTAGCGACAGATCCACTTACCTTCTCACATACTACGGCTGTAGAGACAGATTCACGTACCCTCTCACATACTACGGCTGTAGAGACAGACCCACTCACGTTCTCACATACTACGACTGTAGAGACAGACCGGCTGTAGAGACAGATCCACTTACCTTCTCACATACTACGGCTGTAGAGACAAACCCACGTACCCTCTCACATACTACGGCTGTAGAGACAGACCCACTAACCTTCTCACATACTACGGCTGTAGAGACAGACCCACTAACTTTCTCACATACTACGGCTGTAGAGACAGACCCACTAAACTTCTCACATACTACGGCTATAGAGACAGAACAACGGCTGTAGAGACAGACCCACTAACCTTCTCACATACTACGACTGTAGAGACAGACCGGCTGTAGAGACAGATCCACTTACCTTCTCACATACTACGGCTGTAGAGACAGACCCACTAACCTTCTCACATAATACGGCTGTAGAGACAGACCCACTAACCTTCTCACATACTACGGCTGTAGAGACAGACCCACTAAACTTCTCACATACTACGGCTATAGAGACAGACCCACTAACCTTCTCACATACAACGGCTGTAGAGACAGACCCACTAACCTTCTCACATACTACGACTGTAGAGACAGACCGGCTGTAGAGACAGATCCACTTACCTTCTCACATACTACCGCTGTAGAGACAGACCAACTTACCTTCTCACATACTACGGCTGTAGAGACAGACCCACTAACCTTCTCACATGCTCCGACTGTAGAGACAGACCCACTTACCTTCTCACATACTCAACTATAGAGACAGACCCACTTACCTTCTCACTTACTACGGCTATAGAGACGGACCTAACCGTTAGCATTAAAGTCTAAATGAAGAATACAATCCTTTCAATTCAATCCAAGTAACTTGGGTATCAGTTGACTTTACTACTCATTCAATAAAATAGTATAATATATATATTGTAGTGAATGTAAATGAGTTACCATCGTAAAGCGTATTTGTGTTTTTCGGGCAAACAGTTCTTCCCCACCTGATGTACACAGCTCCGGACCCTGCAAGATATAATATACACTAATTAGATAAACCGGAATCTCCTAAATACGAGCAGCATTCAGCAAGTATATGATTACGTTATACACATCATAGCTAATGAATAAGCGACAACGTATGGAAACTGGCAAATGCAACTCCTATTATTTTTGTAACTGGATACAATGTTTAAGCTGTCAATGTTGAGATTTTACAATTAATCTTGCTGAAAGAAAGTCGTGTCTGCACTAGAAGAAATACAACTATCCACTGGTCTATTTTGAAAATAATAGTACAAAAGTAGGTATAAAAGTCGCAAAAGAATGTATCTTTCACAGAACATAGTCACCCAAAAACACGCATTAACACAAACAACAATTACAATGTTAATACAAATCAAGGCATCCGACATCACAAACAATAGGGCTACCGCCATGGAACGGACAGTGACCAAAATTGCCGCTAGGGACTTAGAGTCATCCTCTTACCTTAAATTAAAATTCAGTCAATCAGATGACCTTAGTATTTCAGTAGGTAATAAATAATACATAGGCCCAGCAAAATTGGATAAACATGACCCTCTGTCACTCCTCTTTAATAAATAGGTTATGTAATAAATCCATGCCTACCTTTCGACTGCATTGTTGTCGCATCGGTCGGTACTGGCGCGTTTGTACCGTTCGATTTCATTGTTGTCGCATTAGTCGGTACTGGCGCGTTTGTAGTTACTCCCACCTGCTGATTTGCTGAAACATCAGTAGTGATTTTATATCCATCTGGTAATACCAGTTTACATTCTCGTTCACCAGCTGTAACGAAATATACAAGAATACCCGTTCCTGTTGCCGCTCCTACTGCCAGCACGACAGCCAAAATAAGTGTAAAAATATGCATTTTGACATATCCAGAAGACGGTAATGCGTGTCCCTCATCCTTAGGGTCTGACGTTGCTTTAGGGTCCGCCATATACGGCATCTCGTAATTGTCAGCCATTCCGTTTTTCAATGTGTTCAATTCAGCTCAAACTAAATAACCCAACTTAGACGAATGTCATTAAACTTCAAATATGAATGAACACAGTAAACGGAAGTATTTATTCAAACAAACCAGAGGACCAACAGCAGGTGAAGCGCTCACCTCATATTTATGATACCAGTTGAATGGGAAATACTAACATAAATCCTTTATTGTGTTTTAGCTATTTCAGTCAGTAATTTAATTTTGCCCTAATAGTATGTAAAATTGACAGAAAAGAATCAAGGGGTTTAATGTTTCATGTGTTTTGCATGTTTTACCCAAGCGGCATCATTTGCACAACGCGAGATTCCATGTCAGCGAGATTCTTCATCAAACATACCATTACCAATGGCCCATTGTGATCATAATATTCTAATGGCTTTGAGAGAAGAACATGTCTTTCAAGTTGCCCCTATATAGCTCTATTAGAAACTATGACATTTATCTCTTAAGCGGAATAGACCCAAATGTATATTGATTCTTTAAAAGAAACATTTTAGCGCGACTATACATCTATTTACAAAAGCATGTGGGGCCACAATTTACACTTAGTGGCCCTTTTTTGGCCAATCGTAATACATAGTGTATTATTAGATAATTTTTTTCCTAAGGTATCGAAGCACCGTTTATAGACAATGTGTTGGTATCCCAATGGGTACGAACTGTGCACCTCTTTTCGCAGATTTGTTTTTGTATGACTATGAAAGAGACATGTTGATTCTTTCACCAGACACTCATGCATATGTTATTGAAGCTTTTAGTCACACCTTTCTATATCGGGATGACATATTGTACATTGACAACCTTTTCTTTTCCACTATGTTTAATATTATCTGTCCTAAAGTACGTCTACTCAATAAAGCTTGTGTTTCTGATACTGTCGCTTCTTTTCTCGATTTACATCGCTCTATTGAAAATGGAGAAATGATTAGTAAGATATATCACAAGACAAATGATTTTAATTTTGATGTTGTTAATTACCCATACTTAGATGGTAATGTTCCCCGAGAAACCTAGTTAGGGTTCTATGCTTCTCAACTAGAGCTTGGAGACAGTTGAGGTCTTCAATATTCGTAATCTATGTATACCTAAAACGCTACTACATCTGGATTACCGTTACCATAAACTTCGGAAAAACTGTGCACAATTGTATTATCCTACCCTGGATCTTCTTCTAAAATACAAAAGTAATTTATTTTAAACTCTTTTGCGACAACTACTATCACAGCCTGACTTATATGGTGACGAGATTTACAAACTTCGTAAGATTCTTGGTCATAATCATTTTCTCCTTTCATACTCTTTTAATAAGGTCTCTATTAAACTTGTTCAAACGTTTATCAAACGATGTTATGACCCAATCAATTTGAAACGCACAGCATGCTTATTTTTTAGTGGTTGACTCATTTACAGTTCGCCAGTTTGACTGTGCGATGACCGGACAAAGTGAGGAACCTAAAATGACCTCTGTCTAAATCCAGAAAGGACCATTGTGTGTCTTCAACCTTAATTGTTTCAATCCCATAAAGGTGACGCATGTATTTCCCCGTCAATAATTGTGTTGTGTGTCGGAGTCATCCCACCACGCACTGTGTGTCGGAGTCATCCCACCACGCACTGTGTGTCGGAGTCATCCCACCACGCACTGTGTGTCGGAGTCATCCCACCACGCACTGTGTGTCGGAGTCATCCCACCACGCACTGTGTGTCGGAGTCATCCCACCACGCACTGTGTGTCGGAGTCATCCCACCACGCACTGTGTGTCGGAGTCATCCCACCACGCACTGTGTGTCGGAGTCATCCCACCACGCACTGTACACAATCATTATAGTATTTCTATCATGATCATGAATTAATTATCTTTAATCTTTTAAGTGGGGTATTCTCGTGTTGCTCTGGATATATATACATGTATATGATCACCATTGTGTATACTTATATTGCCTATTAATGCTGCCTAGTTTAATATAGCCTAATGGAAATTTCTTTATTTAGACTATCCCGTTGTATTGGGATTACACTAGGTAAGAGTGAGGTTTAGTACACCTTAAAACCTGATTTAACCTCCCTGCGGATTTTGCTATTGACAGTTCCAAGACGGTTGCTCTACTGTAAACCATTTTGTGTTTTTGATGTCACATGCTTTCCTTCTTATTAACCGTGTTATTTTTCTTTGCTTTAATGCATGTGTTTTTGTGATTGTTCTGTTAAAACTACATTTACTGTCGACTTCTATACCTACTTTAGTAATGTCGGCCATCTCGGAGGCTGCGTCGGCCTTACTTAAACAAATTTAAAGTCATTTATCTGAACTGGAACATGTTATTAATATTATTAATATTGGCTATTCTGTGGATAAACGTATGCAAAATGTGAACAACGGATGACGACGGATGATGAAAGAGGCCACACAATAACTTACTTTGAGCTTTCGGCTCAGGAAAGCTGAAAATCTGTATGTATAGACATTCAAAATATTTAGCAAATATATCGTGCTTGCAATTTAAAAGTGTATGAAAATCTGCTCATGCGCACCAAGTCTACAAAAGCCATATATTTTAACAATAACATATCTAATTTAACATCTATATTACGTTTTCTACCAGATGTAACCTGTGAAAATATGAATTAGTATAGAAATGGTAACAATGTGGACACGGACGTCTTCCTGGTTGATTTTTTTCATAAGATTGAGTTACAGTAATGACCTTGTCAAATGAGGACACAAAATGTATGTTTGCGATGAATACGTTCAAACTGTCATTATTAACATTCATACCATAGACCACAATATATTGTTTAGAGAGAAAATAGTTTGAAATTACAATAACCATTTATTTTAAACGGATTGTTTTTGTGTTGTTGTTTATTTCAGTACAAGAGGAAGTGAACTGACCTATTTAATTAATGTGCGTGTATATGATGAAGAAGACGATAAAAGCCTGAACGCTTCTTTATATAACAAGACCTCGGTTTGAGGGTGTTTCGAACAACGCGGCAAACCGCATATGAAATATTTTATTAAATGTGTGCTTAAATCATGTCCACCAAAGACAACACTTCATATGACCAAGTATCAAACAAATAAAAGCGAAGTAATCAAAGGAAGTTAAGTTACTGAGGCTAAGGGGTTTATCCGAGGTTAAGTTACCTAACCGAGGTTGTTACCTAACTAAGGTTAAGTCTGGGGGAAATAACGCAAAATATGGCCTTGACCTTGGTATATTATTTTCCCTTAAACGATGTCCACCAATGCTAACTAGAGCTGTCGCCTTTTAAGGACGACAAATATACCCCCACCAGTCCCCCACATTCCCCACCCTACTGTTTGAAGATTGAGTGGAATGGGATTTTCATGATCAGGTAATGATGGCCTTGACCTACTGACCTCAAAACCAATCAGGGCCATCTTTTCATCAGGGGGAGAGAGTTATGGAGCGTACAAAAATGTTCATTACCTGGTCCCGGTAACCTTGACCTTTGATCTACTGACCTCAAAATTAATAGAGGTCATTCTCCCACCACAAACAGTTCACATATGAAGTTTCATAAGATTTGCTTCAGGAAGAGAAGAGTTATGGAGCGGGCAAGATTTTTCATTATCGGTGCCGGTGACCTTGACCTTTGATCTACTTACCACAAAATCCATTGTGGTCGTTCTCTCACCACAGGCAGTTCGATTATGAAGTTGCATGGGCATTGCTTCAGGGAAAGAGGAGTTATGGAGCGAACAAGGTTTTTCATTAACGGATGCCGGTGACCTTGACCTTTGACCTACTAAATCAAAATCAAGTCAGATGTGGTCATCATCTCACCACAGGCAGTTCACCTAAGTATGAAGTTTCATGAGATTTGCTTCAGAGGGAGAGGAGTTATGGAGCGGTCAAGGTGTTTCATTATCGGGTCCCTGTGACATTGATCTTTGACCTATTGACCTCAATATCAATAGGGGTCATTGTCTCACCACATGCAGTTCGCCTATGAAGTTTCATGAGATTTTCCTCAGGGGGAAAGGAGTTTTGGAGCGGACAATGTTTTTCATTATCGGAACGCATGAAGTTTTATGAGATTTTCTTCAGGGGGAGAGGAGTTATGCGGCGGACAATGTTGCGTCTACAAACAGACAGACGGACAGGCGGACAGGGCGAAACCAGTATACAATACATATGACCAAGTATCAAAGACATAAAGTGAGACAATCACATAACGTTAACTGATGTTAAGTTACCTAACCAAGGTTAAGTTATCTAACCAAGTTTAGGTTTGGGGAAATAACGCAAAACATGACCTTGACCTAGGTAATTTTTGTCATTCAGTGATGTCTGCCAATGCCAACAATACATAAGATCAGGTATTAAACAAAGAAATTAAAGTTATCACATAACGTTGACTGAGGTTAACTTACCTAACAAAACTGATGTTTAGGGTAAATAACGCAAAACGTGACATTGACCTAGGTAATTTTTGTCATTCAGCGATGTCCATCAATGCCAACCATACATATGACCCAGTATCAAAGACATAAAGTTAGGCAATCACATAAAGTTAACTGAGGTTAAGTTACCTAACCAAGGTTAAGTTACCAAACCAAGGTTAAGTTTGGGGAAAATAAGCAAAATATGTCCTTGACCTTGATAATTTTTGTCGTTCAGTGATGTCCACCAATGCCAACAATACATATGACCAAGTATCAAACAAAGAAAATGAGGCAATCACATACAGCTAACTGAGGTTAAGTAACCTAACCAAAGTTAAATTTTGGGAAAATAACGCAAACTATGACCTTGACCTTGACAATTTTGGCATTACGCGATGTCCAGCATCTGAAAAAGTTTCAGAAAAAATCGGGATATAGTCGATTTAAAATGTGGCCGCCGCCGCCGCCGCCGGAAAAGTGACTGCTATGTCTCGCTACCCACTATGTGGGCGAGACAAAAATAGCATGTACCATTAAAACTTAAATAAAATAACTGTTTAATTATTTAAAAATCAATTTATTTAGTTTATAAGCTTGAAACCCCAACGGCCTTTTTGCCACTGACCGTTCCAGTGCGGTAGCCATACTGTCAATCCGTTTGTGTTTGTGATGTCTGTAACAACGATAAAGGTAACAACTCCGCTAAACGTAACAATTTCAACGCTAAAGGTAACAACCCTTTTCAACATCTACAGTATCAATGAAAATTGAGTAAACAGGTTCTTATTAGTTATTCGCCACCTGGTTCAGAACATTTTAGCTGTACAAGTACACACTGGTCAGTGTAATCTGTAATAGAGTGAAGTAAAAAAAAAAGATCGAATATTGATTGCCATTGATTTGTCTTTTTAATTTTATAAAAGCCAAATAGATAATATTAACGTAACATAATCAAACGAAATAGTTTAAAGAATGTATCCTTAGACATGAGTCTAAACTTGGTATTTTGTTGACGAAATCATTAACACAAGAGCGGATACACAATCTGAGTTAAGGTCTCTGTGTGTGTACGGGGAGGAGGTGGGTAGCGGGCGGCGCATCTTTGAATATACGTTGGAAGGCAAACACACTCACAAATACTTTTTACATCCCCCTCGTGATCCGCCTCTGACAGCCACTAATACGTGTTACTTAGTTATATGTTGTATAGAAATGGTTTCGATCATGCTATGTATATACTAATGCACTGAAGTAGGAACGTAGGCCGTGGTGAGAAAGGGCGGGTTCAGGCTCCCAATATTCTGGCAGGGGACTAAAGTATGTCAACCCCTGCAACCCAACCACCAAACGCTGTTTTGAAGCAACACAAATATGGGCAAGGAATAACATTCAACAACCGATATAGAAAACGTAGCTATTTTGCTCATTAAAATATGTGACAAACACAAAGAAACGTAAAAAAAAACATTTCAAATTTGAAAATGTTCATTTTGGCCACACTGGCCTGCCCAGTATCTGAAACCTTCCTACGCCACTGTAATGTACGGCAGCAATGCTCACCAGTATACTCCTATATGACTACCTCTCAAATAATGGGAAAGAAAAATCTCTATGTCCACCGCCATATACATGCCATCTTCGGGATGGTTAAAATTATGTACTATTGATTTTATGAATATTGAGTTATGCTCAACCCGGGGCTAGAGGGCGTAAGGGGTAGCTGGAATATTTCACTACCGTTCATGAACAGTCTCAATCAAACCAAGACTGCAATATTTCGTATGTGCTACAGATTATTAAAGAAAGGATAAAACTGTGTGGTAGTATACTTTTAAATCACTGTAAACATTGTTACATGACATTCATATATGTTAAAGCACCGCTTTGAAAATTCAAGCTAGTTCAGTAGCGTATTTAATGTTAAGAGATTTTCAACAGTTTACAGATCAAATGTTTGGATTAAACATTTCTTTAACATCATTTGCGAAACACGTTTTTGCAACTTGCATTAATCACTCTCGGTGGCTTACTGGGTAGAACCAGTACTAAGCAATGTGGATTAATAATCTCGATCAAGGATAAAAAACATGACCACGGTATGGATCGAACCGACGACTTCTAGATTTGGTGTCCGACGCTTTACCACTGGACCACGCACTCCAGCACACCTGCTTGGGCCGAACGCGCATTCTGGTCTAACAGCCATGGATGGGAAAAATCAAGTCGTGATCCAAACAATCTGGCAAATATCACTTATATCATGAGTAGTTAATATGATATTTCATGTGACAGAAGAAAGGTTGTATGGTTGCATCACATGTCGATAAGGTAGTATCAGTGGTTATGCATTTAGCACATATAGTGCACAATTACGGATTACCCTATATATAGTTTTTACCATGTATAACTCAATTCAAAATGCATACATGAAAAAGAATTCCCTCATATCTATTTAAAAATATGACAAAGTTCGTTCCAATTTAGTTATTTTTGCATTTAAGCGTCAAAACCGTTCGATTTCGAGGGTTAATTTACCTCATCCACATTACTTATTAAGTGTGTCTCATTTGTTGGATTTCCGTGTCTTTCGGTTACCATTTTAGCGAGGTACCTCAAAAATAATGTATGATATAATAAAACCAACAATATGAGGCGCACTAAGCATTTGCAATAACTGTAGTTATTAAGGTCGGTTATTAATCAGAATGTTAATGAGACAATGTTTGATGTTATTGAGTGAGTATAAAAGCTTCATCAGAATGTTAATGCAACAATGTTTGATGTTATTGAGTGAGTATAAAAGCTTCACCAGAATGTTAATGAGACAATGTTTGATGTTATTGAGTGAGTATAAAAGCTTCATTAGAATGTTAATGAAACAACGTTTGATGTTATTGGGTGAGTATAAAAGCTTCATCAGAATGAAACAATGTTTGATGTTATTGAGTGAGTATAAAAGCTTCATCAGAATGTTAATGAGACAATGTTTGATGTTATTGAGTGAGTATAAAAGCTTCATCAGAATGTTAATGAGACAATGTTTGATGTTATTGAGTGAGTATAAAAGCTTCATCAGAATTTTAATGAAACAATGTTTGATGTTATTGAGTGAGTATAAAAGCTTCATCAGAATGTTAATGCAACAATGTTTGATGATATTGAGTGAGTATAAAAGCTTCATCAGAATGTTAATGAGACAATGTTTGATGTTATTGGGTGAGTATAAAAGCTTCATCAGAATGTTAATGCAACAATGTTTGATGCTATTGAGTGAGTATAAAAGCTTCATTAGAATGTTAATGAAACAACGTTTGATGTTATTGAGTGAGTATAAAAGCTTCATCAGAATGAAACAATGTTTGATGTTATTGAGTGAGTATAAAAGCTTCATTAGAATGTTAATGAGACAATGTTTGATGTTATTGAGTGAGTATAAAAGCTTCATCAGAATGTTAATGTAACAATGTTTGATGTTATTGAGTGAGTATAAAAGCTTCATCAGAATGTTAATGAGACAATGTTTGATGTTATTGGGTGAGTATAAAAGCTTCATCAGAATGAAACAATGTTTGATGTTATTGAGTGAGTATAAAAGCTTCATCAGAATGTTAATGAGACAATGTTTGATGTTATTGAGTGAGTATAAAAGCTTCATCAGAATGTTAATGAGACAATGTTTGATGTTATTGAGTGAGTATAAAAGCTTCATCAGAATGTTAATGAGACAATATTTGATGTTATTGAGTGAGTATAAAAGCTTCATCAGAATGTTAATGCAACAATGGTTGATGTTATTGGGTGAGTATAAAAGCTTCATCAGAATGTTAATGCAACGATGTTTGATGTTATTGAGTGAGTATAAAAGCTTCATCAGAATGTTAATGAGACAATGTTTGATGTTATTGAGTGAGTATAAAAGCTTCATCAGAATGTTAATGAGACAATGTTTGATGTTATTGGGTGAGTATAAAAGCTTCATCAGAATGTTAATGCAACAATGTTTGATTTTATTGAGTGAGTATAAAAGCTTCATCAGAATGTTAATGAAACGATGTTTGATGTTATTGAGTGAGTATAAAAGCTTCATCAGAATGTTAATGAGACAATGTTTGATGTTATTGAGTGAGTATAAAAACTTCATCAGAATGTTAATGAGACAAAATTTTTGATGTTATTGAGTGAGTATAAAAGCTTCATCAGAATGTTAATGAGACAATGTTTGATGTTATTGAGTGAGTATAAAAGCTTCATCAGAATGTTAATGCAACAATGTTTGATGTTATTGAGTGAGTATAAAAGCTTCATCAGAATGTTAATGCAACAATGTTTGATGTTATTGAGTGAGTATAAAAGCTTCATCAGAATGTTAATGAAACGATGTTTGATGTTATTGAGTGAGTATAAAAGCTTCATCAGAATGTTAATGAGACAACGTTTGATGTTATTGAGTGAGTATAAAAACTTCATCAGAATGTTAATGAGACAATGTTTGATGTTATTGAGTGAGTATAAAAGCTTCATCAGAATGTTAATGAGACAATGTTTGATGTTATTGAGTGAGTATAAAAGCTTCATCAGAATGTTAATGAGACAATGTTTGATGTTATTGAGTGAGTATAAAAGCTTCATCAGAATGTTAATGAGACAATGTTTGATGTTATTGAGTGAGTATAAAAGCTTCATCAGAATGTTAATGAGACAATGTTTGATGTTATTGAGTGAGTATAAAAGCTTCATCAGAATGTTGATGAAACAATGTTTGATGTTATTGAGTGAGTATAAAAGCTTCATCAGAATGTTAATGAGACAATGTTTGATGTTATTGAGTGAGTATAAAAGCTTCACCAGAATGTTAATGAAACAATGTTTGATGTTATTGAGTGAGTATAAAAGCTTTATCAGAATGTTAATGAAACAATGTTTGATGTTATTGAGTGAGTATAAAAGCTTCATCAGAATGTTAATGCAACAATGTTTGATGTTATTGGGTGAGTATAAAAGCTTCATCAGAATGTAAATGAGACAATGTTTGATGTTATTGAGTGAGTATAAAAGCTTCATCAGAATGTTAATGCAACAATGTTGATGTTATTGGGTGAGTATAAAAGCTTCATCAGAATGTTAATGAGACAATGTTTGATGTTATTGAGTGAGTATAAAAGCTTCATCAGAATGTTAATGCAACAATGTTTGATGTTATTGGGTGAGTATAAAAGCTTCATCAGAATGTTAATGAGACAATGTTTGACGTTATTGAGTGAGTATAAAAGCTTCATCAGAATGTTAATGAGACAATGTTTGACGTTATTGAGTGAGTATAAAAGCTTCATCAGAATGTTAATGAGACAATGTTTGATGTTATTGAGTGAGTATAAAAGCTTCATCAGAATGTTAATGCAACAATGTTTGATGTTATTGGGTGAGTATAAAAGCTTCATCAGAATGTTAATGTGACAATGTTTGATGTTATTGAGTGAGTATAAAAGCTTCATCAGAATGTTAATGAGACAATGTTTGATGTTATTGAGTGAGTATAAAAGCTTCATCAGAATGTTAATGAGACAATGTTTGATGTTATTGGGTGAGTATAAAAGCTTCATCAGAATGTTAATGAAACAATGTTTGATGTTATTGAGTGAGTATAAAAGCTTCATCAGAATGTTAATGAGACAATGTTTGATGTTATTGAGTGAGTATAAAAGCTTCATCAGAATGTTAATGAGACAATGTTTGATGTTATTGAGTGAGTATAAAAGCTTCATCAGAATGTTAATGCAACAATGTTTGATGTTATTGAGTGAGTATAAAAGCTTCATCAGAATGTTAATGAAACGATGTTTGATGTTATTGAGTGAGTATAAAAACTTCATCAGGATGTTAATGAAACAATGTTTGATGTTTGTAAGTACACTTAATTCATAATCCATTAAACAGTTTCAACGTTGCCAAGTAGAAATCTGTTATGCATGTATGGACGATACCCAAACGTCAAAGCGAGGTAATTTGATAATTGTAGATAATGAAAAGGCAGCTGTCTACAAAAGTTATGTTTTCTAGTTGAGATACTAGCAGAAAATCTTGTCTCCGACAAATTTAGGAATGTTTCATAGAGATAATGTTTTTAGGCCGAACAAAAGCATTTTTAAGACGAAAGAAGATAACTTCCTTGTGTAGGAAGATAACTTCCTTTTGTATTAAATGTTTAAACTACACTGAACAAAATTGCTAAGTATCAACTTTTATATCCTCACAAATTTTCTTATTTTAGATATATTTTAGAATAGGTATATGATAAGTATTTTGTTTTGACCCATAGTTTGTAAAACATTTATTTTTTGTTTAAATTATTATATCTTTTGAGAGTTACTCTCTCTTTATATGAAAACATAAAATGTACTGAAAAAAACATACAAATTTGACCCATTTATCGCAGAATGTCTGTCTATAAAAAAATGAAATATGGATAATCTTAAATTACCTCCCTTTTTATTGAATATTGTTTGAAATTCAAGTAACTGTAATTCAGCGTTAACATTAAATATTTCGAAAATTTCTTTTGCAAACGCATGCTAGTAAAACATGATGTCAAAATAATTTTAACTGGCATATTTTAGAATTAGGAACATCGAAAGCTTCACTAATTCTACGTACTTAATAAAGTCCTATATACCCAGTTTAAAGTGTTATAACTTATTTCTAAGAAAACACATTGACTTAAAAGTTTTAAAATATGTTCATGCAATCAGAGCAGACGATTTACACTCGTTATTTTGCAGTTTAACCGTATCTCTAATCAAGCTCAAAAGACACAGAACAATGAGAATATTATTGACATATTCTTAGGTTGGTACTTAGCAATTTGGTTTAGTATAGTTCTTTGTTCGGACATTTGTGGCGGTCTATATAATTAGTCCATACATATAAATAATTATTTCCTGTTTTGTCCAGAAAGTTAAAAAAGAAAAGTGGGTACCTTTTTTTGTGCTCAGTTTATGTTCGTTCTGCGTTTTATTTCGACGAAAAAAAGAAAGAAAAGTAATTTCGATCTTTGGAGATCGCTAAGTCCGATATGTATATACAGATATCAGTGGTAAATTCTCAAATACTTCGTTTTCTTACTTTCATTTCGAATATTGGTTCCACTACTCCAGCCTTGAAAGGCTTTGAGTATTGTTTAATTACCATTATGATAGGTTGTCTACCTTGTAGTTTCCTTTTTCTGTATTTTTTGTGTGACTTCATAACCTCGGCTCCCATCTTAATTCCATTTTGCTTATTCTGCCCATCGTTTAGGGCAAACCATTTAAGTTTGAAAATGGAACCATACGCCGCTGACCATGGGATGCTAAGAAAATACCACATTTAAGGTTCAATGTTCACTGGCATATCCCATCTACTGATGGCTGACGTCTTCGTGCAAGTGATATTTTAAAAATAGATATCTGCTCAATCCGGGTCTAAAGGGCGTGAATGGTCGTTAGCATTTTTCAAAACCGTTCAAGAACAGTCAAACCGATTGTGAAGTATGTTTTATATCTGTCGTGTTCGGCGATTTCCAAATTCCCTTTTCTTACTATTTTGTTCTGGCATGTTTTGTCTTTTGGCGCCAGATGCTATTTATGCAAGAGTTAATGCACCGTAAAAGACAATTTAATTCAATTGGCCCTCGTTTACTTGTCTTAACTCCTGTCAATGTTTTAAACGACTGACACAATTTCTACAAGTATATATTACAGTGTCAATAAAGAAATATAAAAAGATCGGACAGGGAAAGTAGCATTCAAGGAGGACAGTCAACCACAAAACACAGAAACACACACGCAAACAGACAAACAAGAAGGCAAAAGTAAGAATAAATGCAAACGACATCACAAACACAAAAGGGTTGACAATAGGGCTACCGCCTTGGAACGGTCAGTGGCAACAAAGGCAACTGGGGGTTTAAACCGGTTCTAGGGTGCACCAAACCTCACACTTAGCCTACTGTCAACCCATTAATACAGGACAGTGTAAATAAAGAAATCCCCGCTATGATCTAATCTCTAACCAACAAGGCAGCATCAATAGGCAATATAAGTAAAACACAAATATGCTCGTGTAAATATAATACAAAAAACCATAGCCTAGAAAGGCACAATGAAGGTACTCAATGACTTTGCAGAAGCCAGAGCAACAAGAGAATAACCATTAAGGGCACGACAAGAAAGGTCATAGACAAACATCATCAAACGCCACCGTCCCAATGGGCTTTGGGTAGGGCGTCATCATAGGGTCCACAGCCTGTCCGGTCATCGTACAATTAAAGAGGAAAGCATAGTGGCGAGCTGTAAAAGGGTTCACCACCAAGCATGCAGTACGTTGCAAAATGATAGGGTCATAACCTCTTTTGATAAACTTTTTAACAAGTTTAACAAAGATAGATTGAAAGTGAATATGACCAAGAATCTTTCGAAGTTTTTAAAACACATCACCATAGAAGTCAGGTTGTGATAGTCCTTGTCGCAGAAGAGTCCTTAAATTACCTTTATATTTGGAAAGAAGATCAGCGTTACGATAATAAAATTTTGCAAAGGTTTTACGAAGTTCATGGTAACGGTAACCATGATTGAGTAGCTTTTTATTTATACAAAGATTACGAATATTAAAGTCCTCAGCTCGAGTACAAGCTCTTAAAAAACTAATAAGTTGAGATACATACACCACATAAGAAGTTTCTCGGGGAACATCCCCATCCAAATGGGGATAATTAACAATGTCAAAATTAAAATAATCTCTCTTGTCATATATTTTGCTAAATATTTCACCATTTTCAATCGAGAGATCTAAATGAAGAAAAGAAGCTTTAAGTTTTCTTTTGTGTTTGTTCTTTCAGCTAGTTGTTTCTCCTAATGTGTGTCATAACAATTATATTCCACCTTACTTGTTCCAATTGTTAAATCCCTATCCCTCAATCAACAGGCACAGTTTACAACAGATGTATGCAGTCTCTAAAGCTACTGACGACCAGTTATACATATTTTGAAAATCCGAACTCTAGAGACACAATATAAACGGATTTAAGCCAAACCCCACAGGTGGAACGTCGAATTAAGAGTTGCCAACTCATAATTCATTTTACGCATATTCAATCGCGGATATTTTAAGCACCCAAGAATAAACCATACATTTGTATCGGCACATATGCATTAGTGTATGACCTGAACATCTATCTAAAGTTTTGATAAACGGTTTTATAGTGTAATTGTGTCGTATGTGGCGGGTTAATTTCTTTAATAACGCGTTATATCAGACAGGCAGTCTCGATATATGTTTGCGAACTTTTCGAACCGACTATGTCATGATGTATATATATCAAATAAACATGCATAAAAGTCGAACAGCAAAATTAGCTTTCACAGAACAAATTCAACCAGAAACTTGCATTAAAACAAACAATAATTACAAGTTGAGCAATAATTCAGATAAGCCATGTAACTATGACAGATAAGCCATGTAACTATGACAGATAAGCCATGTAACTATGACAGATAAGCCATGTAACTATGAACGAATGTCATATGTATTGAATTGGTGATACCTTGTCTGGTATATTCCTAATGTATAATATTACTCTTGTTTCCATTTGGCTAAACAAATACCAAAACGACTTGTTCTTTTGCCTTTTTCTAGTATACCACATTATAGAGGTCAGCTTTTACCACATTATAGAGGTCAGCTGTTACCACTTTATAGAGGTCAGATGTTACCACTTTATAAAGGTCAGCTGTTACTACATAAAGAGGTCAGCTGTTACCACTTTATAGAGGTCAGCCGATACCACTTTATAGAGGTCAGCTGTTACCACATTATAGACGTCAGCTGTTACCACTTTATAGAGGTCAGCTGTTACCACATTATAGACGTCAACTGTTACCACTTTATAGAGATCAGCTGATACCACAATATAGAGGTCAGCTGTTACCACATTACAGAGGTCAGCTGTTACCACTTTATAGATGTAGCCGATACCACTTTGTAGAGGTCAGCTGTTACCACATTATAGACGTCAGTCGTTACCATTTTAAAGAGGTCAGCTGATACCACATTATAGAGGTCAGCTGTTACCACATTACAGAGGTCAGCTGTTACCACATTCTAGAGGTCAGCTGTTTCCACATTAGAGTGGACAGCTGTTACCAAATTATAGAGGTCAGCTGTTACCACATTATAATGATCAGCTGTTACGACATTATAGAGGTCAGCTGTTACCACTTAATAGAGGTCAGCTGTTAAAAAATACGAAACAAAGTTACAATCAATGGGTATATATAACTCTTTTAGTCAGAACTATAAGGTTTCAGTGGAATTCTCGATTTAGAAACAATAAATCAACTAAATTTAGTCTAAACAAGACCATACTTAAAAAAATTAATGTTTGCCCTTTCCCGACCGACCCCCAAAAAGGGCCTTACCCAAATATTTTTTTCTCATTTTTAGCGTCTTTTTTTTTAAAATGCCGGTCGCATCAAAATGCCACTAATATCAAAAGTATGTTTTTGTTACAAAAAAAAAAATATATATAATTTGCCGACTCAAAATTTGAAATTAGGGTCTGGAAATAAATATTTTTAAGGGCAGCCCAAGTAAATTACTTTTCCCAACGGAATGTCATTTACTAAAGAAATATAATTATGTCAAATGGGAATTATAAATGAGCAAGTAAGCTGTAGAGCATGGAACAATACTGGCTTTAACACTTGGTTAATAAATAAAGCTTCGGTATACAATGACGTCCAAATCGCCTACAGTCTCTTCTAAGCCAAGTGTAATCAACAACTATATATTGTCTTAATGCTGGTAATGTCATTGTTGTATTACTAGCTTATCAAGTATCGGTCGCTAGAAGCGCCGCTGATGTCTTCGTGTGTGGGTGGACTTTGTGTGTTGGTGGACGGAATAATTGTTAATTCTAGATCGGAAGTTCCAGTCATGATCAGTATGGTGCACCTATTGACTATTACCTTCAGTTATATACTTATCTAGTAGCAATAGACAGTAATAATTAAAATATGCTATTACTTGTATTTCAATAGACATATGGTGAAAATCCGAGGCCATTTACTTAAGGTATTGCGAAAACAAGTTGAAATTCCATTATCTTAACATAATCAATAGCAATAACTATATTCAATGTGTACTGGCATGTTCTCATTGACGAACTCGTCCGAGATCAATAACTATATTCAATGTGTACTGGCATGTTCTCATTGACGAACTCGTCCGAGATCAATAACTATATTCAATGTGTACTGGCATGTTCTCATTGACGAACTCGTCCGAGATCAATAACTATATTCAATGTGTACTGGCATGTTCTCATTGACGAACTCGTCCGAGATCAATAACTATATTCAATGTGTACTGGCATGTTCTCATTGACGAACTCGTCCGAGATCAATAACTATATTCAAATGTGTACTGGCATGTTCTCATTGACGAACTCGTCCGAGATCAATAACTATATTCAATGTGTACTGGCATGTTCTCATTGACGAACTCGTCCGAGATCAATAACTATATTCAATGTATACTGGCATGTTCTCATTGACGAACTCGTCCGAGATCAATAACTATATTCAATGTGTACTGGCATGTTCTCATTGACGAACTCGTCCGAGATTTTATTGAAACAAGTCTACAAACACTACAATTGACGTTATCGAGTAAAACAAAATATGCTAACGAACAGACGACAGGCGGACAACGCCCCCATCCCATTACACGGCTGGTCTAAATTGGCTGGTATCGCTGAAAATCAGCCTGGGTTCATTCGCTAATATTAATCAAATATTCTATATTTCTTTATGTTGATTAACTTTCAACTGTATATGTGTTTGTGTTTACTTCTGTTCATATGAAGTTTTAGGGAAACGAAAGGAAACCACTGTAATACCACAGCCGCAAATAGAGGCTTTCTGTCTCGATGCTACAATTGAAACAAATGTATCTAAAGTAATCAACTTGTTAACACATCAGCGCTAAAGGCAGTACATCCCACACAAGAGCATTAAAGGCAGTACATCCCACACAAGAGCGTTAAAGGCAGTACATCCCATACAAGAGCGTTAAAGGCAGTACATCCCACACAAGCGCGTTAAAGGCAGTACATCCCACACAAGAGCGTTAAAGGCAGTACATCACACACAAGTGCGTTAAAGGCAGTACATCTCACACAAGAGCATTCAAGGCAGTACATCCCACAAAAGAGCGTTAAAGGCAGTACATACCACACAAGAGCGTTAAAGGCAGTACATCCCACACAAGAGCGTTAAAGGCAATACATCCCACACAAGAGCGTTAAATGCAGTACATCCTAAACAAGAGCGTTAAATGCAGTAAATCCCACACAAGAGCGTTAAAGGCAATACATCCCACACAAGAGCGTTAAAGGCAGTACATCACACACAAGAGCGTTAAAGGCAGTACATTCCACACACGAGCGTTAAAGGCAGTATATCCCACACAAGAGCGTTAAAGGCAGTACATCCCACACAAGAGCGTTAAAGGCAGTACATCCCACACAAAAGCGTTAAAGGCAGTACATCCCATACAAGAGCGTTAAAGGCAGTACATCCCACACAAGAGCGTTAAAGGCAGTACATCCCACACAAGAGCGTTAAAGGCAGTACATCCCACACAAGAGCGTTAAAGGCAGTACATCCCACACAAGAGCGTTAAAGGCAGTACCTCCCACACAAGAGCGTTAAAGGCAGTACATCCCACACAAGTGCGTTAAAGGCAGTACATCTCACACAAGAGCGTTAAAGGCAGTACATCACACACAAGTGCGTTAAAGGCAGTACATCTCACACAAGAGCATTCAAGGCAGTACATCCCACAAAAGAGCGTTAAAGGCAGTACATACCACACAAGAGCGTTAAAGGCTGTACATCCCACACAAGAGCGTTAAAGGCAATACATCCCACACAAAAGCGTTAAATGCAGTACATCCTAAACAAGAGCGTTTAATGCAGTTAAACCCACACAAGAGCGTTAAAGGCAATACATCCCACACAAGAGCGTTAAAGGCAGTACATCACACACAAGAGCGTTAAAGGCAGTACATACCACACAAGAGCGTTAAAGGCAGTACATCTCATACAAGAGTGTTAAAGGCAATACATATCATACAAGAGCGTTAAAGGCAATACATCCCACACAAGAGCGTTAAAGGCAGTACATCCCACACAAGAGCGTTATAGGCAGTACATCCCACACAAGAGCGTTAAAGGCAGTACATCCCACACAAGTGCGTTAAAGGCAGTACATCTCACACAAGAGCGTTAAAGGCAGTACATCCCACACAAGCGTATTCTGTTAATGACAAGGTATACAAACTCACTCTAAATTCAGACTGCTTTCGGAACATCAATTCTCCGTTACATCAGATATAGGATATGGTGTTCCATTTATACAAGCTTCATGTAACATAATAAATGTGTTAAAGTGCAATTTACTTTGGGCAATATAATTATGATTTAAAAGTTCACGGGCTGCGATACATCATTTACCTCAATTTGAAGAGTAGTCCAATCAGCATTGCCCTAATACCACTGACCGTCAGTAGCCATTTAACCCATTGACAGACTACTGTCTCTGAAAGAAGCAGAGAAATGTGATAGAAAAGAAGCAGAGAAATGTCATAGAATAGAATCAGAGAAATGTGAAAAAAACGAAGCAGAGAAATGTGATATAAAGAAGCAGAGAAATGTGAAAGAAAAGAAGCAGAGAAATGTGATAGAAAGAAGCAGAAAAATGTGATAGAAAGAATCAGAGAAATGTGAAAGAAAAGAAGCAGATAAATGTGATAGAAAAAAGCAGAGAAATGTGATAGAAAAGAAGCAAAGAAATGTGATAGAATAGAAGCAGAGAAATGTGAAAGAAAAGAAGCAGAGAAATATGATAGAAAGAAGCAAGAATTTTTATAGGGAAGAAGCAGAGAAATGTCATAGAATAGAATCAGAGAAATGTGAAAAAAACGAAGCAGAGAAATGTGATAAAAAGAAGCAGAGAAATGTGAAAGAAAAGAAGCAGAGAAATGTGATAGAAAGAAGTAGAGAAATGTGATAGAAAAGAAGCAAAGAAATGTGATAGAATAGAAGCAGAGAAATGTGAAAGAAAAGAAGCAGAGAAATATGATAGAAAGAAGCAAGAATTTTTATAGGGAAGAAGCAGAGAAATGTGATAAATCGAAGCAGAGAAATGTGATTAGAAAGAAGCAGAGTAGCAGAGAAATGTGTAAGAAAAGAAGCAGAGAAATGTGATAGACTCAAGCAGAGAAATGTGATAGAAAGAAGCAGAGAAACGTGAAAGAAAAGAAGCAGAGAAATTTGATAGAAAAGAAGCAGAGAAATGTGATAGAAAAGAAGCAGAGAAATGTCATAGAATAGAAGCAGGGAAATGTGAAAGAAAAGAAACAGAGAAATTTGATAGAAAGAAGCAGAGAAATGTGACAGAAAGAAGCAGAGAAATGTGAAAGAAAAGAAGCAAAGAAATGTGATAGAAAGAAGCAGAGAAATGTGATAGAAAAAAAGCAAAGAAATGTGATAGAAAGAAGCAGAGAAATGTGAAAGAAAAGAAGCAGAGAAACGTGATAGAAAGAAGCAGAGAAATGTGATAGAAAGAAGCAGAGAAATGTAAAAGAAAATAAGCAGACAAATGTGATAGAAAGAAGTAGAGAAATATAATAGAAAAGAAGCAAAGAAATGTGATAGAATAGAAGCAGAAAATGTGAAAGAAAAGAAGCAAAGAAATGTGATAGAAAGAAGCAAGATTTTTTATAGCAAAGAAGCAGAGAAATGTGATAAATCGAAGCAGAGAAATTTGATAGAAAAGAAGCAGAGAAATGTGATAGAAAAGAAGCAGAGAAATGTCATAGAATAGAAGCAGGGAAATGTGAAAGAAAAGAAACAGAGAAATTTGATAGAAAGAAGCAGAGAAATGTGATAGAAAGAAGCAGAGAAATGTGAAAGAAAAGAAGCAAAGAAATGTGATAGAAAGAAGCAGAGAAATGTGATAGAAAAAAAGCAAAGAAATGTGATAGAAAGAAGCAGAGAAATGTGAAAGAAAAGAAGCAGAGAAACGTGATAGAAAGAAGCAGAGAAATGTGATAGAAAGAAGCAGAGAAATGTAAAAGAAAATAAGCAGACAAATGTGATAGAAAGAAGTAGAGAAATATAATAGAAAAGAAGCAAAGAAATGTGATAGAATAGAAGCAGAAAATGTGAAAGAAAAGAAGCAGAGAAATGTGATAGAAAGAAGCAAGATTTTTTATAGCAAAGAAGCAGAGAAATGTGATAAATCGAAGCAGAGAAATGTGATTAGAAAGAAGCAGAGAAATGTGATAGAAAAGAAGCAGAGAAATGTGATAGAAAAGAAGCAGAGAAATGTGATAGAAAGAAGCAGAGAAATGTGTAAGAAAAGAAGCAGAGAAATGTGATAGAAAGAAGCAGATAAAGGTGATAGAAAGAAGCAGAGAAACGTGAAAGAAAAGAAGCAAATAAACGTGAAAGAAAAGAAGCAAAGAAATGTGGTAGAAAAGAAGCAGAGAAATGGGAAAGAAAAGAAGCAGAGAAATGTGATAGAAAGAAGCAAGAATGTTTATAGAACAGAAGCAGAGAAATGTGATAAATAGAAGCAGAGAAATGTGATAAAAAGAAGCAGAGAAATGTGATAGAAAAGAAGCAGAGAAATGTGATAGAAAGACGCAGAGAAATGTGATGGAAAAGAAACAGAAAAATGTTATAGAAAAGAAGCAGAGAAATGTGATGTGATAGAAAAGAAGCATAGACATGTGATAGAAAGAAGCAGATAAATATGATAGCCCATGCGATTGATTTGTTTGTATTTCCCGTTTCCCAACTTCTGAAGTCGGAGTAGGTACTTATTATAACGCCTCTCAAAAGCTGGCATCGTCCGTCCGTTCTTCCGTTCACAAATCGTATTTCGGCTCTAAACTCTTGAAGCTTAATATAGACTGGTCTTGGTGAGACGACGACGTCTATTGTTGATTTATACTATTATGCCTTTTAGTTTATATTCTTCGTTGTACGAGAACCCTCCTACGATAAAACGATCGTAGTGATTTTGATTGTTTATAAGTTACTACCTCCCAGATTTTAATCCAAAATTGCATGCTCTTTTCTTTTCCAACAAAATAAAAAATAGCTTTTCCAAATGTTTATTTGTATTAGTTTCCCCTCCGACTACGACACTTCTCTGTCTCAGTGGTTAGTGAACCGAATAATAATAATAATAAAAGGCCTTCTTATTATTGTTGTATATGTAGTGTACAATGTATTGTTTTATTTAAGAACAAATTAAAGTATACGAGGGTCGGTTTCTACAAAAGAGGACACGAAACACCCAAATCTTCATAAGCTGTAAACTCCCAACCGTTTGTTAGCTTACTTCGATACAATCGCATTTCCACGAAAATGTTAACGGTACCTGGCTTTGAAATGAGATTGTATCGAAGTAAATTGAAAAACGGCTGGGAGTTTACAGCTTATTTAAGGTTTAATTTTCCATGCGGTACTATTTCCAGGACCTGGTAGGTTTGATTCTTGGACTAGCGTCATAGTTTCTGAGTGTGGTCTTATTTATTTAAGAATGTTTAACTTCATTCTGAATTTGTTTAGTGCGATTTTCCATTTTCCGCATTTGAATGTGCTTAGAATAGTAACATGTATCAAAGCATATATATATGTAAGTTTGCACTTTTACTGAAACTCTTTTTATTGTTGTGTTTTTAATTTTAATTACCAGAATAAAATACATGTTGGTGTTGTTGACATTTTTTTCTCTTTTCTAGATACATTTAGAATCATACGTATTCGTGCATAGTATTCCGTTTCAAAGATAAATAGAATTTACTTGATTTACCCTTTCGCTGCCACAGTCGGAAACATTGATTTTACGACCAGTGTAGTCCAGATCAACATGCATACTATGTGCCGGCTGATCAGGGTTTATACTGTGCGCCACCCAGTAAGATTGTTTTCCACAACACTTTATATATGTAACGTATTACCGGAAGGTTTGAATTCAAATTTTAGCAGACAGCGAAAGGGCTACAGATTTACCATGAGTTATACCAGGAGTTAAATACCATGAGTTATGATGTAATATTACTTTCTAAGTATGGACTTTTGATTCGGTATATAGTATACAGGGTTCTATCGGTAAGTCACTCCTATTTAAACAAGCCCCCTTTCACATCCACCGCAATGTGTCTTCATAGTTCAATTCCGCAATTCAACCAAAGTTATAACTACATCGAAGTTATCTAACGTTTATTAAGCAGTTATATATTACTTTGTAATATCTTGCTCTTTTGGAAGGGCAATAGACTATAGTTATTATCAAATATTTCGTTGACATTTTGTCAGGTAGTTAGTTACGCGATATTACACGATGATACATATGTTTGCACGTAATTATGTCGCATCAGTAACATGATTGGCTTCCTTATTTAAATATGACCTTTGCAATACATCATGTTGTTATGTTAGGTCCAGTTATACATTCAATATAAAACAATCCCCAACATTAGCAACATTGTGCACATCAATATCCCACTGTTGGCAGTTATAATTGTGAAACTGATTAAGTCAGATGTATTTTAGATGACAAGGGACACTGTAACGTTATCCATTTAAATAAATGGGTATACAGACGTTCTACCACTACGCCATACCACGGTTCAATTAAGTCAGTAAGTCAATAATTTAACGAGGTAATTCGGTTAGTTGACACAAATACTGTTTGTAATTGTATTTGTATTATTGCCGAAAATACTATTGCGATTCTATTGTTACCAATATTTAATATTTTGCAATAGTATTAGGCACATTCCACTGTGTAGAGATTTTCGTTGTTAATGGATGGTATTGTTTTACTTGGTTTAACTAGTTAAAATGAAATATAAGATAAGAAAATACAGTATCAGGTAGTCTTTATTTATTAAGGGTATTGCAATAAACAGAATGCTAATCATAAACAAGAGGTCAGTGACCTTGAAGCTCTACTGATAGATTTTGATAGCTAGATCAGACATGGGAACTTGTGACGTTTTGTGGAAATAGGACCAGCACTCTATGTAAATAAAGATGGCCGATGGCGGCCAGGGTTTAAAATCAAATCAAAATAATTTTGTTTAGGACAAACTACATGTCTTGCCAGTCAATCTAGTAAAGGTTCCACATTAATACCACTTATGGTTTTTGAAAAGTAGTGGCCACATAGTTGTATTTTTAAAATCTATGTGTAGCTATTGCTGACATCTTGAATTACCGGCTGATCTGGTCTATAGTTATGACCAACTAGACATCCAGAGCAACATTCCTGTAAGGTTTCATGAACATCTATCAAGCACTTTCAGAGGACTTATGGCAAAAGTGTTTCGACTATACTTCTATGTAAAACAAAGATGGCCTCTGGTGGCCACGTTTGATAGCGAATCGAAATGAACTTTGCTTAGGACCAACTACATGTCACGCAAGTCATATTA
The DNA here is from genome assembly GCA_037043455.1 of Cyrtodaria siliqua. Classification (NCBI taxonomy): domain Eukaryota; kingdom Metazoa; phylum Mollusca; class Bivalvia; order Adapedonta; family Hiatellidae; genus Cyrtodaria; species Cyrtodaria siliqua. The sequence continues at coordinate 108,028 of JAWPHD010000086.1, read as the reverse complement.
GTAAGGTTCCAAATCAATACCACTTATGGCTTTTGAAAAGTAGTCGCCAAAATATTGTGTTTTTAAAATACTTTTTTAGCTGTAGCAGCCATCTTGAATGTCCGGCCAACCTGAATTTTTACTGAGGAACAACTGCAAGACATCAAGAACAACAAGTCGGCGTAGGTTTTTCTATATAACTCTTTATAATTAAAGACTTCCGCTGGCAGCCATGTTGACTTCGAATTGAAATGAATTTTGGTTAGGACCAAATATATGTCATGCCAATCATTTAAATAAAGTTCCAAATCAATACCACATACGGTTTTTGAAAAGTAGATATAAGCTTTTTAAAACCTATTTTAGCCGTGCTGGCCTTCTTGTATTTCCGGCTGACCCGAATTTATGCTAGGATCAACTAGATATCACGAGCAACATTCTTGTTAAGTTTCATGAAAATTCGCCTAGTAGTTCACAGGAGTAGTCGCCGCAAGTTTTTCCTTTATAACTCAATGTAAACAAAGATGGCCACTGGCAGCCATGTTTATTAAATGATTTTCGACAAGTAGTTTCAGAAGAGTAGTCGCTACAATGTATGTGGCCACTGGCAGCCATCTTTAATGTCGAATCAAAATCATTTTCGATAAGGACCAACATCTTGTCATGCTGATCATTTTAGAGAAGGTATTTTCAAGAAGTAGTCTCTATAAACTTGTTTTAGAAAAAAAAAATTTTAGTTTTGATGGCAATATCGTATTTTACATTAACGCGCAGTTTTGCTAAGATTAACTAGACATCAAGAGCAACATTCCTGTAAAGTTTCATGACAATGCGTCAAGTAGTTTCAGAGGAGTAATCGCTACAAAAAAAGATAGACGGACGGACGAGGACACCCCACCACGGCATGAATTCTGCTGATCTTTGGTTTCCAAAATATTTTACAGGAATAATCCAACCTGTTTGATTTCATTTCAGGTTTAATTTCACTAAATCTGGCGGATGTGCTCGCCTGGTGCAGTCGAAATTAGTTCTGTATTAAAGAGTGCTAATCATTTTTTCTTTAAAAACTTGTTTAGAGCAGTGTCCTGTTATGTTTGGCTGTAATTGTATTCTAGACATGTTGTTGATATTTGAAAATGGAGCTCACCATGTTTTTGACATTTTTTTATATAAATTTCAGAAGTGAGAGTAGACTGGGTACGATATTGCTAGGGGTAAAAATAGCGTTGACCTTTGACTTGGTGTTAGTATACGCTGAAGACATGTTTCTTAGAAGATATTCCGACTTCCTTGTTGATGTTTAAAAGAAAACATGTTTATTTTCATGATAAAGTAAGTTTCCCAGAATTCTAATTAGGTTTGATTTTTTAACAGCATGTCAATTTTCTAACTTTTCTATGGAAGGGGCATGTAGATTCATTGCACGGCGTATCAACGCGGTGCCACTTTTGGTGGCTTAATAAAGTGCAATGGGTTAGGAATTGACTATTTGCAACCTTTCGGTTTACTTTGATGGATTTGCAACCTTTCGATTAACTGAAATTTAAACGAAACAAAAAGATCTACACAATTGTGTGTTCACGGTATTTTAGTCTGTTGAACAATTTTTTATAGGCTGAACAACAGTTATTATTATAAATATCTCGGAAATAATGACTTTGGGTTTACAGTTGTCGTTTTTCGCTCGGCTCATAACCCATTATATTATTATTATAATTTTTTTTCAATGTAAAAGTTTACTGATTTTGAATGAGGTTTATTTTATAAAGTTTGAAGTTAATTTAAAATTGCAATCAAGGATGTTCCCGCTGTATGACGAAATAGGCCGAGTAGTTACGGACTTGGCCGATTGTTTTTGTGGATTATTAATTCTTATACAATTATCTGTTTTTCTTTGTAAATTAACACTGGTGTTTTATACTTAATTGTAATAAATTTTGGATTTTAATTTGAAATCAACACATTTTCTCGTTTTATTTTGTATTTGATCTTCACCAAACTTTGCCAATACCTTTATATCAATAGCCTTGATGATACACACAGCGTTTAAATATAAACGACTGTAGAACACCGCCTTTAGCGAGTATGTAGACCCACAGCCAGTGTATACACGCTCTTACGTCATAATGGATTTCAAGTATATAAATAGAACAAAAACCGCCCTACCAATTTTTAATTCAAATAAGATTGGATTGATTTTAATAATATAAAAACACGAACTGTTGAATACAACGAGGTCAAGCCTAAATAGATTGACTAGTTCGGCGTTAAGAAATGACATGTTTTTGATAACACCCAGTCCTCTGGAAAATCTCGAAAAATAGCACCACCCCTATTGGAAAGAAATCTCGAAAACATCCATGAATCCACCTCCCCCACCACCCCCTGCAACATGTTTTCCTTCGTTAGGTGGGTAAGGATATTGCGTGGAATAGCCCAATTAGACCAACAACGTTTGACACCGGGGGTTAGGGACATCAGACAGAACTAATATAATACCAACATTGAGGATTACCCTGAAAATGTTTCTTCTATGGTGGGACTAGAATAGTAAATGGAATTTCCTTTGCTGCACTTCCCCAACCTCGGCCGGGGGAAATAATTGATAGGTGCATAATTATATGCCCTCAGTAATCAGTGATATCCCGCTACATTTTCCCTGATAGGAAATTTGTAAAATTGCATTAAAATCGAAGGGGGTGGGGAGGGGGTAAAGGGGTTGGGGTGGGGACAATCTCATTAAAATCCGGCCCTTTATCACGTTACAATGTTCTACTACTATTAGCGGAGAGTCTCAAAGCGTGATTCATGATATGATTTTAATGAGATTGGGGTTGAGATAGAGGGTTGTAAAATATTCCGAAAGTGGACTGGTTTGTAATAACATTCAGAATAACATTTCGCAAACAAAATCTTGAATTCAGTCCAATGAACGGTTTGCAATTATGTTTATTCCCAGAAAAAGTCTTCACAAACTCGTTAGAATGCATCATTTTATTACTTTATATATATATATATATATATATATATATATATACTGAACCAAACAGCTAACGCACCAGTAGACAATACCTCAAATATCTCAAACACAAAAAGAAACAATAAATAAAAACACATTGCATTCTGAACGAGACAAATATCTTGTCAATAAACGACTGTAAATTTAAAAAAAATCATTCAAATCACCTGTCTCCAACGGTACCAGTCGGCATATAATAAGTTCATACATTAAAGGTATTGTTTACTGGTGCGTTAGCTGTTTGGTTCAATATATATACAAACACTGATTTTATTTAAAATAATGTGGGAGTGCCTGTCCTAATACCCATAGAAACTTCGCATCTGCGGACCTTAATTGATTGGGCATATAACTTAAAATCGTCCCGCTACGCCCCTTAGACTGGTCTTAGTGGTGCATTTTGCGAGATTTCCCTAAAATTGTATATACCAGTATTCTGAGACTGCAATGTTGATGAATTAGTCTGAATATTTGTTAATGGAAAAGTAAATAAGAAAAGACGTTCCATTATACCTTCTTCGCACCTAGTTGTATTGCATTTATGGACTTTAATTTTCTCTGCTTCTTCTCTTCTTCTTCTTCTTCTTCTTTTACTTCTTCTTATTCTTCTTCTTCTTCTACTTCTTTTTCCTTTGCTTTTTTTTTTATTTATTTGTTTTTGCTTACTCTGCATACAAATAGCTACACCCTGTCTTTGAATATTTTGTTTTTAATATACAATGTGAATGTTGACGAATGTATCTCTCTTGGGAACTGAGCTACGTCACTGTCAGGATCGAGATGCGGTACGTCCTTTCCGGAACACGGTACAGCCATTCACAAACCTATCTATTGTTGTCCTTTGAGCATAATAGGCCAGTGTGTCCATTGCATATGCTTGCCCACTTGGTTTTATCGCAGCAATGGAGATTTGGAGCCTTACTTTGTCTTGATGACCGCAACTTATTTGGAATCGAGAGAGGACACATGTACTGGCTGCTGTCTCAGCACATAATGCACGGTGGCTGTTGATTTAAGCAATAAAACCAAGCAACTGTGGTACAAATGCTGACGTACTTTTTGACATGACCTCTGTCCGCCATTTTAATGGATGTACAGTGTTCCGGAATGGACGTACCGCATCTCGATCCAGACAGGTTACTTGCCATTAAGCAAAGTGTTATGTTTAATACGCTTGTTGTATTTTCTCCGTGGCGGGTGCGTGGATGTGGTAGGTGGCGGTGGGGCATAACCCGAGGATTAGACAGAAACAAATTTCTGTTAGGCGGGGATGGGCTATTCCAGATAATATCCGTAATCACCATCCATGTCCCCGCTTTAAGCCAAGAATACACCCCTAGTTTAAAAACAAAAAAACAGCAGCAACAACTTTTTGTTTTATATAGAAAAGCGTTTCTTCAAACCCTGCCACATGGAAAAACAATCTAAAAAATACGACCCTATATCCCCTGGAAATCCATTTCTTACCTCCTCCCCATAAAACAATCTGCAAAAAACTCAACCTCCGCATAACGGATTAAACACAAACAAAAAGCTGAAAGAAGCGTTCACCCCAAGAACATTTTCAGAATTCACCCAAGATTAAAAAAAAAAATCCCTGAAAATACGTGGCTTACCCCCTCCTAAAAGATATAGGGGGAACCTACTGAAAAAATATCGAGCACCATAACCCCGTGTTTTTTTCGTTAACCACACTCACCCCCACCCACCCACACACACACTTCCCTTATGTATTTTTTGCATCCCCACTCCCGCCCCCACCTCCACCACCACCATCCACATCTCCCATCGCCCCACCTTTCCCTAAAAAAATACGCTTCCTTACCACATTCTCAAAAATCAATGAAAATACCTCCCCTTTGAAATTAATAATTATTCACAACTCCCACCCCGAGAGGTCTTCCTCCTCCACCACCAGCTCTCATTTTCCTTAGGAGGACACCGGGTACAGAACTTGGTATAGTACGTACCAACATTGGAGCTACCCTTGGGAATAAGACATAAGTGATTGTGTATTTAGAGCATACACTTCCGCAATAATTGTAACGTTTTGCAATATATGAATTGATTATATACTTTCCAGTAAAATAGTGGGTTAAATTCTTTATATCCACACCAAATAAACAAAAATCCTCTATTTCAACAAATATCCTCTACATTGTGTAATAAATATTGAGGAAAAGCCATTATATTTTTTAGAACATATATCAGATGCTTGGTCATGATCGAGGTTGTAATGTGCTTTACGTGAGCCGTAATTCACACTGATCAACCGGCTGCAGCGAAGTCAGATGGTTGCAGAGAAGTCAGATGGGCGAACTTGTTAGAAGTTAATGGTGGGGTTAGTATTTTTGCTTTCTGTTGCGTATTTTGCTAACATGTTTGGAAAATGATTATGAAGATTTCAAAATGAATGACAGAGGAAGCTTTCACTTTAAAAATCCGGTAATAAAACGACGTTAATGCGTATAGCAACCTGTATAAATGTCCAAAGATTTGTAAAAACTATGAAATTTTAAGAATAAACACAAATAACGAACTGATATTTGCCATTGTAATTAAATTTAAAACGCTTTACAGGATCGTCAATCCTTTCTGTATAACTGTCCAAAATATCTCATTGAAATGATGAAAACTTTCCGAGTTATAGAATTTTAAAGTCGACAGGGTAAAACAAATTAACCAACCGGAATGTGTCAAAGGTGTTTTACAAGTGCAGTCAGAGTGAACATGGATCCCTAAAGTCGCGCAATATTGATACGCAAAAGAGCTCGTGCATATATCGCAATACAAATCTTATAGCCTATAACTATTCTAATTTATAACAACGCCAACAGCATGTTTTTACTTAAATTCAGACTTTTTTCTTCATGGGATGGGACATGCAAACAACAATTTTCATTTTTAAATTTGTTTAAAACTATTTAATTTTCACTAGTAATTGCATACTAAGACATACGGAATTAGTGTAATTGTTTCATTTTAACTTTGAAAGGACAAAAAAAACAGCTTAGAATAATATAAAACATCTTATACTTGTATATGTACAATTTCATATTATTGATGGTCAATAATATAGGCATTAAATACACGCATACAAATCAGGCTAAAAGGCTAAAGAAGTGGTACGTCTGTCTTCGGTACGTCTGTCTTCCTGTCGCATTGGCGGTCTCAAGGTAAACGAATACATTACCTTAATTTCGGACTATTTGTTAAAACGGATTTTGATAACAGTGCTAAATTAAGTTAATAATTAGATGTGTTCATGTAATATCAAAATAATTGCAAATAACAATAAAGATTCACTTTCGTGAAAAAGCAATCTATAATGGCTAATTTATAACAAATGGCTGTAACTCACTCTTTTTGAATTTATCTAGGTTACACACCACCAAATAAAACTACTTCCGAATGGGACAAGGAGTGTGATAAAGATTTAACGCCGTTCAGTTATGAACGGAGGTCGCATTTAACCTAACCATATTCTCCACAAGTAACCGACTACTTCCACACATGAACCAGCGGTAGGGACGAATGACTGAATCGTGACATTATGCCTTGTGTCAAACCCTCACTAAAAATGAGGCCAATCTGGTGATCAAACTCACGACTCCGGAGCTAACCAGGTTTGGATTAAATGTAATGGATCTTGGTAAGTTTCGCGGTCCATTAACGACTTTAATGCTCTTGATTATGAAAGTCATGTTATCACCGTGCAAAATGCGACATATTTCAGACATACTTTAGAGATTTCCAAGATCCCGGACAAATATACTAGTGTATTGACAGGTATGTATACATGTCAGTGCAAAACTTTTATATATACAATATATATTATATTGATGAAAATACAAAATAAAAATTGGTGGGGAGAGCATAGGGTGGTGTGACCTTGACATTGAAGGTACGGATCTGGATTTTACGCGCGACACGTTGTCTTGTTGTTGTGAACACTTGTGCCATGTTATATGAAAATCCTTCAATGGATGACGAAGTTATAGATCGGACACGACTTACATGATTTATAATTATCTCTAGAGCCATATGGCATGATTTGACCTTGACCTTGGAGCTACTGACCTGAGTTTTACGCGCAACACGTCGTCTTGTTGTGGTGAACATGTTTGCCAGTTTATATGAAATGACAAAGTTATAGATCAGACATGACATGACATTTTTTTTTTTTTTTTTTTTTGAGCAAGATATTGTGAGATTCTAATTATCTCATAAAAAGAAATATAAAAAGATTGGACAGGGAAAGTAGCATTCAAGGGGGACAGTAGACCACAAAACACAGAAACAAACACGCAAACAGACAAATAAGAAGGCAAAAGCAAAAATAAATGCAAACGACATCACCATGACTAACCATGATCATCTGTTTTTTACCATGCTTGGTGCATGTAAACCATGGTCAAAATCACGATCAACCAAAGCCAACCACAGTTAACCATAGACATAATTTGGCAGAGAATCAAGCAGTTGTCAGATTTTTCAGAGAGTATTTTGATTAGCCCCATACAAGTTGATGATACAACTGAAAGTTTCTCTGCGATGTTGTCAGTTTACCTCAAAATAAGATCGCCCCAGTTAAATTACGCATTCCTGTTACAAATAATAGGACACTTTAAACCTGAAGACCATTGTTTAACATGCAGTTTACTAATTAGTTTAATAGTCAATTAAAATCGCATTGTTTACCTGAAAGAAAAAATTAAACTTTGAATATTTCATGACATACCAGGCAAATCATATGGCTTACCTCAATGTTCTCCACTTTTGCTGTGTAATTTGGTAACAGGAAATATATAATGGTGTTATGTTTCACGTCCCTGATATAAGGTATGTGATAAATCATTGTTCAGAATTTTTTATTTATTTTTTTTGAATTTTTGCATAATTTGTTTTAGGGTCGGCTCCTTAAAAATAGGGTCGGTCGGGCCACCGAAAACACAGGTATTTTTTTATTTGGCCTGACTTAAAATCAAATATTGGGCCATATGGCATGATTTGACGTCTAAGGGTGACCTTGACATTGGAGCTACGGACCTGAATTTTGCGCGTGAAAAAAACTCCATAAATGTCAGAGCTATCGACCGGACACAAAATGTGTGACAGACGGAAGGACGGACGGTGCGATTACTACATGCCCACCCTTCGGGGGCATAAAAACACACACTAACTGTTTAATAAATATTTCAATTTAGTCTTCATATTTTGACAATTGAGTTTGCATTGCCTTTACTATTTACCACAATACATATGTCCAATATGTCCAAAGATAACATAATGTTTACTAAATGCGTGCACTGAAAACATCTATAGGTAATTACAAGTACGCGTGTTAAGTTGTTTCAATCCAATATGTACAATGGTTACCATAGCAATCGTGGAAAACGCGAAATAATTGCTTAAAACACTCTGACCTTCCCGTTCGCTTCTGAAATGTTCACTCTGACTTCACCGTTCGCACTTGTAAAACACCTTTGACATTCCGGTTCGCTATTTCTTTTTACCCTGTCGACTTTAAAATTCGGAAAGTTTTTATTATTTCAATGAGATATTTTGTACAGTTATACAGAAAGGATTGACCATCTTGACAAGCGTTTTAAATTAAATTACAATTGCGAATATCAGTACGTTATTTGTGTTTATTCTGAAAATTTCATAGTATTTACAAATCTTTGGACAGGGTGCTATACGCACTAACGTCGTTTTATTACCGGTTTTTTAAAGTGAAAGCTTCCTCTGTCATTCCTTTTGAAATCTTCATAATCATTTTCCAAACATCTAAGCAAACTAGCAACAGAAAGCAAAAATACTAACCCCACCATTAACTTCTAACAATTTCGCCCATCTAACTTCTCTGCAACCATCTGACTTCACTGCAGCCGGTTGATCAGTGTGAATTACGGCTCACGTAAAGCACATTACAACCTCGATCATGACCAAGCATCTGATATATGTTCTAAAAAATATAATGTCTTTTCCTCAATATTTATTACACAATGTAGAGGATATTTACTTCCACCATTAACTTCTAACAATTTCTCCCATCTGACTTCTCTGCACCCATCTGACCCGCTGCAGCCGGTTGATCGACGTTTGACTGTCGATTGTTTGAGTGAAACGGGACATGCGCAGAGAAGCAGTATATAGCCTTGATCATCTTCCACGCTTGATTGTAAATACAAACGTCTTGACCGTTTGTACAGAAACAAATTTGAAACTGGAAGCGCGTACCGTAATTATTAATTTTTTTATCAAAGTATTTCTGACCATCGGCATTTAGTTCGTAGATATAATAATGAAGTTTCCCTATTTGTTTATCTTTGATTATTAATAAATGTATTGCGTTTCTGCCTTTCTGTATATCTTGAATAGCAGGTGTCCCAATCGTGAACGCTCAGCCAAACCCGCCATTCTTCGGGATCCCGCCTCGTGTTTATCACGGCGCTTCGGTATGTTCAAAATCTTGACATTCGATTAGCCGGAAGGCAACGACACAGAAAATAGTGCGCTGTTGATATGTAAACAATATGGCCGCAAACCACACGTGTTGATGTAGAATTTGCGTTGAGTGTTTGTTTTTTACAATGCAGATGAAGGTTTTATCACTGCTTTCGTGTAAATAAACTATTGATGGAGCAATCGGCTGAATATCTTTGCAACATTTGGATGATAACTTTGATTTTGAATGCAAATTTGTTTTGGCGGTTGTGGCGGGAATCTAAGGTGCGATGACGTAACCAATAAGGAAACCTACGTATTACATTCGAGTAATTCTGCGAAGCAGTGTACTAGATGTTGCGAATGCATGAGTTCCTGTCTCAGCCAATCAGAAACCTTACCAGTGTATCGGCAAAAATCAGACTTTGTTCAGGAGGACTGTTCTACACCTTCGTCTTGAAAACAAACAAGCGTCGCAGTTGATCTAGACTATTATGTCAATGAAAGCTCGGACAAGTTCGAAAACCAGCCAGATCGGATTAGTAACACCAGAGTTATGGCCCTTGTTTTTGCTGGAAAATGTCATTTTAAGCCTTGTGAACACTCTAGCTCCTTTATTCTGTATTTGTTGGTTAGAGATTAGATCATGGCGGGGATTTCTTTATTTACACCGTCCCGTGTTAATGGGATGACAGTAGGGTAAGTGTGAGGTTTGGTGCACCCTAGAACCGGTTTAAACCCCCCAGTGGCCTACTTTGCCACTGACCGTTCCAAGGCGGTAGCCCTATTGTTAACCCTTTTGTGTTTGTGATGTCGTTTGCATTCATTATTACTTTTGCCTTCTTGTTTGTCTGTTTGCGTGTTTGTTTTTGTTGTTTGTGGTTGACTGTCCTCCTTGAATGCTACTTTCCCTGTCCGATCTTTTTATATTTCTTCACGAAATTTGGCAAGATTATTGATATTGATGAAAGCTTGGACAAGTTCGACAACTAGGTCACCATGGTCAAAAATGGCTGCATCTGACCTCGGCGGTCCAAAGTTTGAATATGGCGATTTCGTATGCTTTGCATAGACTTGTATAGGGAAGATTTGAAACTTAAAAAAAATTCTTCTCTGAAACTACAAGAGCCAGAGGTTTAATATTTTGCATTTACCATAAGCTTATGTTCCTCTACCAAGTTTGTTCTAATGTTGATCCTGGGGGTCAGATTTGTCTCCGCCCCAGCGGTCACATGTTTTACATAGAAATATAGGGAAAAACTTTAAAAAAATCTTCTTTTCTAAAACTTCAAGAGCCAGATGTTTAATATTTTGCATTTACCATAAGCTTATGGTCCTCTACTCAGTTTGTTCAAATGGTGACCCTGAGGTCCAATTTGGCCCCGCCCCAGGGTTCACATGTTTTACGTAGACTTGGTCGTGCTCGGCCGTTTCCAAAGGTCCATTGTCATACAGTCTTTTATATAGCGAACAACTTAAAAAATCGTCTTTTGTGGAACTACAATAGCCAAAGGTTTCATATTTTGGATTTTACATAAGCTTATGCTTCTCTAACAAATTTGTTCAAAGGGTGGCCCTGGTATCAAATTTGGGTCCGCCCCATGGGTCACATGTTTTACAAAGACTTATATCGGGAAAACCTTGAAACTTAAAAAATCTTCTCTGAAACTACAAGAGACAGAGGTTTAATATATTGCATTTGCCATAAGATTCTGGTCCTCTACCATGTTTGTTGAAATGGTGACCCTGGGGTCAAAGTTGGCCCCGACTAAGGGGTCACATGTTTTATATAGATTTATATAAGAAAAACTTAAAAATCTTTTTTTCTGAAACTACAAGAGCCAAAGTTTTAATATTTTGTATTTATCATAAGCGTTTGGTCCTCTTCCAAGTTTGTTCAAGTGGTGGCCCTAGGGTCAAATTTGTGCAGCCAGTAGAGCGATACAGGCCCTTTTCAGTCTCTTGTTTTCATTTCTTGCCATTTGTTCACATTATTTCTTTGCAATAGAAGCTGTAGTGGAACTTTCGCCTACTTTCTGCTTTTCGTTAGGTCGCAACTGTCACTAACAAATAAACTAATCACATGTTAAGAACCTTTTTATAATACCTAAAATATCTAGATTTTATTTTGCCACAATTTTGAAATCTTAACTTTGTTACATTTTTGCACATACACCAATTAAGTCTACACTATCCAAGACACTGAACATACCTATATCAAAGCATTACGAACATGATGTTCTTTTCATATCCCTTAAATGTGTTGTTGAATTATAAATGTGATTTGTTACTAAACAATAAAACGATTAACGAACAAAACAACAAAAACATGTTTTTTCTCATTATTTCCTACATTTTTGACACTAATTTGAAGTAATTTCTAATACTACCATTATTCCCTCATATAACATATACATATACCAAACTTCACAAAAGTGAATAGTGTCGCCCATTCGAAATGGCCCGGGATACAACACACAACAATGTCCAACACAAAACAATTACTTAAACATTACACAACTACCATTATTATTATTATGTAATATTTCCCAGCAGACACAGGACGTCGGACCAACGTGGGATATATGTTGATATTATTAGTTATTAGGAGTCTTGTTCCCTGTCAAGAATCCTAAAAATGAATTTGTCATACGTCAAAGTTGTTACCATTTAATTTAAGAAAAGAAAGAGCAAAAAACACTTTTTCATTTTTATAGCACCAATTTCCCCCGTAACGCGCCTCTATTTCTTATAGATCTTTGATACGATTATATTTCGTAAACTTGTTAAAAAGTTTATCAAAAGAGGTTATGACCCTATCATTTTGCAACGTACTGCATGCTTGGTGGTGGGCCCTTTTACAGTTCGCCACTATGCTTTCCCCTTTAATTGTACAATGACCGGACAGGCTGTGGACCCTATGATGACGCCTACCTAAAGCCCATTGGGACGGTGGCGTTTGATGTGTGTCTACGATCTTTCTTGTCGTGCCTTAAATGGTTTATTCTCTTGTTGCTCTGGCTTCTGCCAAGTCAATGAGTGCCTTCATTGTGCCTTTCTAGGCTATTGTTTTTTTTGTATTATATTTGCACGAGCATATTTGTGTTTTACTTATATTGCCTATTGATGCTGCCGTGTTTGTTAGAGATTAGATCATGGCGGGGATTTCTTTATTTAAGCTGTCCTGTTTTAATGGGATGATAGTAGGGTAAGTGTGAGGTTTGGTGCACCCTAGAAACTGTTTAAACCCCCAGTGGCCTACTTTGCCACTGACCGTTCCAAGGCGGTAGCCCTATTGTCAACCCTTTTGTGTTTCTGATGTCGTTTGCATTTATTATTACTTTTGCCTTCTTGTTTGTCTGCGTGTTTGTTTCTGTGTTTTGTGGTTGACTGTCCACCTTGAATGCTACTTTCCCTGTCAGATCTTTTTATAATTCTTGTTAGCCCCGATTAAAAAAACGACCTATTGGCGTCACTTGTTCGTTGTCGGCTGCGTCACGTTAAATTACGAGGGTGCTTCAAAAGGTTCTGTCACTAGGCATATATCCTTTGAACTGGATATCACACTGAGAAAAAGTAGTGTATTTATAGTACTACTGGATTCGCTCTCTTAAATTCCAAAACAAAAATTTCCGGTTATTTATACCCCTGAATTACTTCCCCCTACCACACCTTTTGGATACTGGCATCTCTGAAAATGTCCTTGTTACAAAACGTTGTAAACATTAATTGAATAATTCTATGCTTTTAAATTTTCTTGTACGCCATATATTGTTATTCGCCCATAATCAATGAAAATGATTGTCGAGAATTCGGAAAGGTCTTGCTGCAAACCAGATATGAGTGAATGCATATCCCTTAATTTTAGCAGAAATAACACTGATTTTCTTCATTTTGTTTACGGAAATGTTTAAATGTCGTAATTATTCTCATAGTATTAATATGTTTTTATATTTTTTTACAAATCCTAGTCCTTTAGTGTTTAAATTTCATATTCAACACATTATCCAAAAACGCTATTTCAGAAGAATGCCCTTCCATTTGATTTTCATTTATCATTAAATTAATTTTACACGTTAGCTTAAACCGTTAATTTCTTAGACAATGCCTTTTCATCTACCATGCTTAAATTCTAAATCTTGTAATGCACAGATATTACTGGTAATGTATGAGAAATGTCAAAGGTCTTCAAACAGTACTTAAAGAGAAAAAAGTAACAATTATCATACCTGAAAAAACTCAGGACGAAAATGCCTCAGTATGTATAAGTGATGTGTATTAAATGTTCCATAACTTTCGTCACACAAAAGATACAGCATTCATTTTACCATCAATGGAATGGTATTGTATTGGAACTTTCTTTCATTTGGTACCAAAATCAACACTCACAACGAGCACATAATTGTTAAAACGCGTAAGTGGCAGAACTTACTGAATGGCCCTCGTATATACGCTCACATCATGCACCTATCAATGTTTTCCCCCACTAGGGGGTCGGCGGGACAAGCACACTACTTTACATAATGAATTGAAACTTCATATATGACAAATTGTTTTGGACATCATAACACTGTAAGGTCAGGTTATATTTTAACAAATATATACTTTTATAATGTACAATTGCTTAAAGTTTGTATCTTATCATATATCTCCGGAACTACTAATAATTATGTTGCAGTTAAGCAAAACCATATCCTTCAACATATTTTCCTAATAACTAAACAAGGCCTTGAAGGTTGAGCGTCTTCGCAGAAATAATACCAACAATTCTACCAACATGGCTTATTTGTTACGCCGTGCAACCTCCTTTTGCTGCATGTTGCAGCAATTTTTTACTTGTTTACGCTATTATAACCTTCACACTGAGCCAAACGCCGAAGTTATTTCACTTTGATTGCTAAATGTTTTGCCATGCTTCGGGTGTTCTTCGCTTGGGGAAAGATTGAAGAAACATGAGCTTGTATTGAATCAAAGAATGATTGTTCGTTTAATTTGAATTTTAAAACAAAATCTTTGAATGGACGGATTTGTAAATATATCTATCTGTTTGCTATTTTCACTGCTGGACAAAAAATGCAAATAAATAAATAAAACGAGGTAGTTCCCACTGTTAAAAAAAGCAAACAGAGAAATTCAAAAAATCTAATTTTGAATCGGGAGTTTCCTTGGTTGTCCGCCGTTTTGATTTCATTTTTCAGTGTGGCTCTTTACCGGTAAAAAGTAGCAGAAATAATACACATATCAGGTACTTTCTTACATATGGCACATTGTAAACTGGCAGTTATTTTCTGTTGCTTTTTGATACCAGAAGTATAATTAAATGTTAAACAATTTAGCATAAATGTGAAATGTGTTATATGTGAATCATAACATTTATCATAACATGGATGGAATACCAAATACAGCTGATGAAGTAGTGATTTCAGTGTTTGTAATGTTAGAGCTAGCTTAGAACATTACTTGTAGATCTTCATTTGAAAAACACGGATGGAATACCAAATACAGCTGATGGAGTAGTGATTTTAGTCAACCCTTTTTGTGTTTGTGATGTTTGCATTTATTATTACTTTTGCCTTCTTGTTTGTCTGCGTGTTTGTTTCTGTGTTTTGTGGTTGACTGTCCTCCTTGAATGCTACTTTCCCTGTCCGATCTTTTTATATTTCTGTTAGTGCTTGTAATGTTAGAGCCAGCATAGAACATTACTTGTAGATCTTCATTTGAAAAACACGGATAGAATACCAAATACTGCTGATGGAGTAGTGATTTTAGTGCATGTAATGTTAGAGCCAGCATAGAACATTACTTGTAGATCTTCATTTGAAAAACACGGATGGAATACCAAATACTGCTGATGGAGTAGTGATTTAAGTGCTTGTAATGTTAGAGCTAGCTTAGAACATTACTTGTAGATCTTTATTTGAAAAACGCGGATAGAAAACCAAATACAGCTGATAAAGTAGTGATTTCAGTGGTTGTAATGTTAGAGCTAGCTTAGAATATTACTTGTAGATCTTTATTTGAAAAACGCGGATAGAAAACCAAATACAGCTGATAAAGTAGTGATTTCAGTGGTTGTAATGTTAGAGCTAGCTTAGAATATTACTTGTAGATCTTTATTTGAAAAACGCGGATAGAAAACCAAATACAGCTGATAAAGTAGTGATTTCAGTGCTTGTAATGTTAGAGCTAGCTTAGAACATTACTTGTAGATCTTTATTTGAAAAACGCGGATAGAAAACCAAATACAGCTGATAAAGTAGTGATTTCAGTGGTTGTAATGTTAGAGCTAGCTTAGAATATTACTTGTAGATCTTTATTTGAAAAACACGGATGGAATACCAAATACTGCTGATGGAGTAGTGATTTCAGTGGTTGTAATGTTAGAGCTAGCTTAGAACATTACTTGTAGATCTTCATTTGAAAAACACGGATGGAATAACAAATACTGCTGATGTTGTAGTGATTTTAGTGCTTGTAATGCTAGAGCTAGCTTATAACATTACTTGTAGATTTTTATTTGAAAAACACGAAGGTGGAAGATTAAGAGAGTATACGTTTGATAATTATATTTTTGTTCAACTGAAATGCTTTTCGAAACCATGAACCGGTTCAGAATACGATTCACTTCCATTAAAGAGGTCAGACATAATTATCTCCTACGTCAGTCAGTGTAATATTCAGATCCCGGTTAATGGAGCAATCAAGATTCACATTTTAAACGTTTTTTTTACGATCTAAAATATAGAAATTATGCAGTTTAAACAGATTACTGCATGATCAACAGTAATTTTCGAGTTTTATACGTTTTAAAGAACCGATTTTGAATCTTTAATTAGGACAATAATTTGGCCTGCGTGACGCTTCCGATTGAAGTTAAATATTTAAAGTGGCTAGCGTTTGCAGTTTCTGGACCTGCGCACAAAACTATTGGCTGAGATTGTTATCAATTGTTTTATGAAACTTAAACAGTTTCTAACAAAGTAATTTAAGGATGTCAGCTTGGCACGTTTTAACATGTTCAAGTCTAGGAAATTTATTTTTTAAATCATGGTACATATAATGTAGGATTTAAGACAGTAACATGTCAAACACAATTCTTTTTTTATTCATTTTTTCAATCATTTGTGACCATTTTTTTTTACATCAAAAATATATGGGGTGTATGCAGCTTTTGTTTATAATTAGTGGAATATATATATATAAGTACATACTGTGCTAAACTGTATACCCTACCACTATGTCAACATTTTGTGTACATAGAACTTTACAATGAACAGGTCATAATAACTCAAAAATGTGTGTATGTTAAAGATATTTTATATAAATTCATTATGAGCCTGTTGACATATATATGTGAAAAAAAATAGCATAGCACCTTTTATCACATAACATGGCTTCTGGGAGTGTAATAAAGCCATGACTTATCGTAATACACTAGAGTATTTAAAATGAGGACCGTATCAGTGTGCTTGTGTATAGTAAAATATTTAGTCCCAATAGTTTGCACGGTATGTGATGTAACGGGAGTCATTTTATCTCTGAGGGTGAACCATAACATCTGTACTGGAACTAATTGTTAACGGCAATTTTCGATTAGTAAAGTTTTAAAGTGGAAAAGTCAGGTTATAGAAATTCTGATGTTGGTTTATATGGACGTTTGCATGGTAAGCATTATTTTATTTGGTTGTATATTGAGCTATGGTTTGACGCAAGTAGTGCTTTAAATTACATGACATTTGAATGTGAATATTTCAGAGAAACTTGCATAAACTGTTTGGTTGCTTAATTAATGATGTTTTCAAGAAGGCAGGTATTCTTAGCATGACTGATCTTTTATATCTGACTTGCATGTTATAACTTTCTAATTTGAAGATGCAAGTTGTATATTCTACATACGTTTGACTGGGCGTGGAGAGCCGAATACGGAGGTTGGAGACACGAGCGTAAAGGACCGAGTTTGAAGATAGTCAGATAAGGACATCAGATCTCTTCAAGGCAGGAGGATAGAAGTGTATTCATATAATGAGTGTCTGTGACCAGTGAACATTAATGAAAAGTGACTAACATTTTAGTGAAATTTTAGTGTCAAATGCGTACTAGCCTTGTTGATTTGAAGTTCTTTTTGGCAGTTGGATAACATTTAAAGACATTCTAAATATATTAGTATATAAAGATAAAAGTAAATATCAGTTGCATTCGTATGATATATTTAAAATGATAAAAGAAATAAAGACAAAATGAAGAAAAAAAAATTGATATATTATTACAACTAGTATATAGGTCTAAAAGCAGACGATTTCTTGTTTGAAAACGATGAATATTATCTTTATAATTGTTTGGATTAGTGAATAACATGCTATGGTAGAACATGATATGTATAGTGATACTGAATACTATTGTCCGGCTCCGTCTGACTATGCTTACGAAATGTTTTAGTTATTATTTATTTATGAGAAAAAGGAGCGGGATTAAAATAATATTACCTAGATAATAGTAACCTTAATACAGTATAGACAAAATGTTACTTTTGTTGCATTAGTAAACCGTATTAAAAGTAGTATAGATTATGATGGTTCCAGTAAAGCTTTTCCGAACAGGTTTGCTTGATCAGTTTAAAATATGTTGACGGCCATTTATTTTAAGACTAATTAGAAGTTGTTCTGATCAGTTTTCTCGAACAAGTTCTATTTAAAATTTATAATGAAGCCATGGTTGGTTTAAACAATATTTATTTCGTAATGTTCACATATATTATATACAAATTATAATAGTAAGAATCTGAAAACAGCTTATCAAAGCTTGTATAAATTCATCTCCTTTCAAAGAAGTCACATTTTGACATGGCTAAGTAACATAAATATTTTAATCATGAAAAGTAAGAAAATAAAGCAGAATAAAATAATCAAGGATAAGGAATCAGAATGGTAGCTGAGTATAGCTGAGCACAAAAATGAAAACGTTAAGAAGCTACATATTCAAGGAAGTTGTTACGAGGAAAACGAGGAAAAAAAATCGTTAAGAAAAAGAGGACAAGAAAACTCATGAAAATACATGCGCATACAATTCAACACCGGTGTACCCTGGGGGCACTCCACAGTTTAATGTACTGTTCTCAATAATCAAACCCATGACAAGCTCTTAGCCTGAATCCTTGAGCAAAATTAATCACATCATCATTGTTTCATACATTTCTTAGAAGACAATACAATTACACATGTTTCCATAACAAATAAAAGCATCAAAAAGCATTTTCTGTACAACTTTAGTCCCATTTCTTTAAGATTACCCCACCCCTCAAAAGATGCTAAAAATGCAATTTTAGCAATATTTCAAATGTCAATAAATGAAAAAAATGAATTTTCCTAAGCATATCAGGGTCATGTCTGCACTCATAATGCTCTTGCATATCAGGAAATGCTAAACTGTACATACCCTATCTGGCATTTTAAAAAGTTATTCCATGCTGATCTCCCCGCGAGTCAAAATCAGCCATTTTGCCTACTTTTTGGAAATTTTTGCAAGTTGAGCATTTTTCTATTTATAGTCTCCAAAAAACCCAAAGAATGCATATTCCAATACACCAAAATAAACTTAGAAGTACTCAAAACTGAAAACAACATTAAACATGTGCTTCATAATTATTATAAATGCCATCCCTGGACCTAAAAGATGCTTAGTTGATTTCTTTCTGATTTACTGCCCCCCCTAACAGCCCCCACTGCTCTGACTGGCCTCTTATTTTACAATTAGGATTCAAATCTGCGGGTGGAAACCATAAAGTCCCGTACACTCTTAAATAACTCGGCGTTTAATTGATAAGAAAGTTCTGAAGAACCAAAAAGGAGATTGTGCTGAGACCAGTGGACATGGTAAGTTTGATAGGCGCGTTCGTCTTTGTTCCGCGAAGTTTGGACATACTAGTAGGAAATTATTTGTTATTTCTGGCGTGCCACATGTACATAGAGGACTGTCTATTATTGATTTCTTAAAAAGATGTTCATTAAGCGCGCTGCATTCTAATCTAAGTCGTGTATGTAGGATTTGAGCTTTTCTGTCTCCAGTGTGAAAATAAGAAGGTGGGTTGGCTCTGACCTTGAGACGGGATTTAAAGCTGATTAGTGTTTCACAGTCTCTTACACTTTGGGGCAATTCATTCCAGTCACGGATAACAGAAAGTAAGAAGGAGTCTCTAAAGAGTCTCGTTCGTGCGTGCATGACTTGCGTATTCTGACTATTTCTTAAATTATAAGTTAAACGATCATTGACGTCGAGGGGAACAAGTTCTGACAGGAAGTTTGGGGTAAGATTGTTTTTCATTTTGTAAAATAGAATAAGTTTATGTTTTTTACATCGATTAGCAGGAGTTTCCCATTTTGTTTCGTCATACAATTTGACTATACAGATTTGTCGCGCCAGTAACAATTCGTGCTGCTTCGATTTGAATGGCTTCAATGGAATAAAGTTGTTCTTGAGTGCAGTTGCGACAGACAATATCACCATATACTTATAACGGTCTTATGAAGGAAATGTATTTGTGTTCTAATGTTTTGCGATTAAGAATGAATTTCTGGCTTCGAAGAATACAAATACGTTGCCACGTTCGGTTAGTGATAGATGCAATATGATCTTGCCATTTGCCGTCGTTGGATATTGTTACGCCTAAGTGTTTATGTTGTTTAACATCCTGTATATCAACATTGTTCATGAGTAAAGTAGGATGTGCTGGACGGGAAATTTTCCTAGAAAGTGTAAGAGATTTTGTTTTGGAAGGGTAAAATCCACCAACCATTGCTTGGACCAGGAATTGATTTTATCTAGGTCATCGTTTAAGGTGTTCGCTGCTACATTAGGGTTATCAACAATCAAGTATAAACTGGTGCCATCAGCAAATAGCCTTATGTTGGAGTCGATTTCAATAACAATATCGTTGATGTAAATCAAGAAGAGTATCGGACCTAAGATAGAACCTTGCGGAACACCGGCTGTGGTTTTCTTCCAATTTGATGTTACATTGTTAAGAACGACGCGTTGCTGTCTGTTAGATAAGTATGAAGAAAACCAATCAAGAAATTTTCCAGTTACGCCGATTGCTTTAAGTTTGAATAGTAGGCCTTCATGCCAAACCCGATCGAAGGCTCTGAATATGTCGCAAAATACTCTTCGGATTTATTTTCCTTCGTCTAGAGCTTTACAGAATGCGTTGTAGAGATATGTAAAGAAATATAAAAAGATCGGACAGGGAAAGTAGCATTAAAGGCGGACAGTCAACCATAAAGCACAGAAACAAACACGCAAACAGACAAACAAGAAAGCAAAAGTAATAAAAAATGAAAACGACATCACAAACACAAAAGGGTTGACAATAGGGCTACCGCCTTGGAACGGTCAGTGGCAAAGTAGGCCACTGGGTGTTTAAACCGGTTCTAGGGTGCACCAAACCTCACACTTACCCTACTGTCATCCTATTTAAACAGGACAGTGTAATTAAAGAAATCCCCGCTATGACCCAACCCCCAA
Source organism: Cyrtodaria siliqua (assembly GCA_037043455.1). Taxonomy (NCBI): domain Eukaryota; kingdom Metazoa; phylum Mollusca; class Bivalvia; order Adapedonta; family Hiatellidae; genus Cyrtodaria; species Cyrtodaria siliqua. The sequence goes on along the minus strand of JAWPHD010000086.1, from coordinate 87,063 downwards.
CCATCAAGGCAGCATCAATAGGCAATATAAGTAAAACACGAATATGCTCGTGTAAATATAATACAAAACAACAATAGCCTAGAAAGCCACAATGAAGGTACTCAATGACTTGGCAGAAGCCAGAGCAACAAGAGGATAAACCATTAAGGGCACGACAAGAAATATCATAGACAAACATCAAACGCCACCGTCCCAATGGGCTTTAGGTAGGCGTCATCACAGGGTCCACAGCCTGTCCGGTCATCGTACAATTAAAGGGGAAAGCATATTGGCGAACTGTAAAAGGGTCCACCACCAAGCATGCAGTACGTTGCAAAATGATAGGGTCATAACCTCTTTTGATAAACGTTTTAACAAGTTTAACAAAGATAGAATGAAAGTGATCATGACCAAGAATCTTTCGAAGTTTATAAATCACATCACCATAGAAGTCAGGTTGTGATAGTCCTTGTCGCAGAAGAGTCCTGAAATTACTTTTATATTTGGAAAGAAGATCAGGAAACGAACAATAACAAGAAATGTTTGTAAAACATATATGCCCCCCCCCCCCCCCCCCTCCCCTTTGAACAACCATGACACAAACATTACTGCCAAGTTGTGAGTGCCAGCTGTTTTTGAGTTATGGAAGCCAAGCAAGTTTTAGTGAGTCTTCACATATACATAGTGTCAGTGTGTGTGTGTGTGTGTAGTTCTAAGGTTTATACTCCCTCCACAACAAGCTCAATCATAGTGTATCATTTGCAGTTATCCTTATATATATGTAGGTCTTTCACATGGGTTGCTTAATTTGCATATTCTTCATCAAAATAATGTATCCCATATGTCAAAAGTATTCAATAGTTTGAGTTAAAGAGTGAAAATAAATCATAAATGTATTTTTGTTTAATTAGAATCAAATTTAATCTTAATATTCACTCATAAAGGGAGGTATTTTAAAAAATAATTTTAAATTAATATGGTCTTTAGGTTTAATTATAGAAACATCACAACATATTTGTATATTAATTATTATTACTAGTCTCGTTCTAGTGATACAACCGGGGCGGGGTCCAAATTTGACCCCAGATTCACCATTTGAACAAACTTGGTAGAGGATCCAAAAGCTGATATTAACCTTTATCTCTTGTAGTTTTGAAATTCTTCCCTATAACTATATGTAAAACTGAAATTCAAAAAAAAATATTAAAAAAAAAAAAAAAAAAATTAAAAAAAAAAAAAAAAAAAAAAAAAAAATTGAACCCATAAGTCAAATAGTTTTAAAAAATAACAAGCATCTTTTAGTGAATTTTTTTTTACAAGTTTTGTTACTATGGCAACCACATTTATTATGCGAATCTACCTAAAAGGGGAGATGTATAACTACACAATGAGACAAACATTCTTTTCCAAGTTTGGCATTTGTAGTGCCAGCTTTTCATGAGTATCACGAAGACAAGCGATTTTTAGTGATTTTATACAAGTTTTGTTACCATGCCAACCACATTTATTAAGCGAATCTACCCAAACGAGGAGGTGCACAACTACACCATGACACAAACATTTCTGGCGATTTTGGGTTTGTAGTGCCAGCTGGTCTCGAGTTATCGCGAAGACAAGCGATTTTTAGTGTTTTTTACAACTTTTGTTACCATGCCAACCACATTTCTTATGCGAATCTACCCAAAAGGGGAGGTGCACAACTACACCATGACACAAACATTTCTGCCGAGTTTCGAGTTTGTAGTTCAAGCTGTTTTTGAGCTGGCGCGAAGACAGGCGATTTTCAGTGTTTTTTTTACATGTTTTGTTACCCTGGCAACCCACATTTCTTATGCGAATCTACCCAAAAGGGGAGGTGCACAACTAGACCATGACACAAACATTCCCCGAGTTTCGAGTTTGTAGTGCCAGCCGTTGTTGAGTTATCACAAAGACAAAGTGGACCGACAGACCGACTGACCGACATACCGACATTTTTTTTATATGTTTTGTTACCCTGGAAACCACATTTCTTATGCGAATCTACCCAAAAGGGGAGGTGCACAACTACCCCATGACACAAACATTCCTGGCAAGTTTCGAGCTTGTAGTGCTAGCTGTTCTTGAGTTCTAGCAAAGACAAGAAGATTATTGACCGACCGACAGCCTGTGCAAAGCCATATGCCCCCCCAACCCCCCCCCCACCACCCCCCCCCCCCCCCCCCCCCACCCCACTTCGGGTAGAGGTGCATAATTAACCATTTCCAACAACAGTTCTAAATAACATTACCAGTATTTCAAATATGCATGATGCCAGTGTATTCGGTTGGTGAAATGACAATCGCGTAACCATTTATTAAAGGGATACACACCAATCTTCACTTCATATGTTATTGGAATATAGTGGGTATTAAATTTCAACGTTTCAGCTACTAGCCGATTTTTATGACTTTTACCCATCCGTTAATATGTTCATGTAAGAAAGGCACACAATTTTGAAACGAAAAATAATTAACCATTTACTAAAATGTTTTACATCTTACAAACGTGCGTGTGTGTGCTCGCGCGCGTGTGTGTGTGTGTGGGTTATATGAGGAAAACAATGTTTTTAATTATTTTTTGCATTATACATTAAATGGATGGGGGTGTGTATTTTTCTGAAGTAGACTTCAAGTCAGGCTACTGGCAAGTTTTTTTTTCTCTTATTATTTAACGGGGTTGGGGTGTTTATACAGGGGTATACATGATGACAGTAGTGATAACCAACAGTTGGCAAAAACGATGTGTTTGGTGGTATGTCAACTACTAAACCTTTTCATGTCAACTTCCGTAATCATTCTTATAATCGGTAGGAGCAATTATATAATTCGTTTTTAAAAGTTAGAGGTAGACAATATCGGAGGCAATACCGACGTCGCTAACAAAGTAATTATCAAATATAAAAAATTAGCCATTTTTAGATCAAAATTACGGGACGGGCTATTATAAGAGAATTGGCGCATATAAGAATAATTACGGTATTAAAAAAAGGTTTTCATAATCAAAACTTTTTTGCCTTTCAGATGAATCATCTTATAATTGGAATGGACTCAAGAGGGCTCGACTAAAAGAGTTCCTCTCGTCATGCCATCATGACCTTAATGATTGTGATTTGCACACATTTGCCATTCCAGGTGGTAAATTTGGTGCCATTGTTAATGCTGTGAAAAGGCAAATAACTGAAATCAAAATGAAAAATGCCACCAACGGTATAACAAATATGATAACAGTAACAATTGCAGCAGGCATCTGTAATTTAACAGAAAAAATCACACATTCTGGCGGAGTCGAAATTCATTATCTTTCTCATGAGGGAAAACAAAGTCCATACTTGATGAATTATCTAACCCTTTATCAATATATGTTAGCTGCAAAGGTGCTCATATACCCACTGTGTCACTTGAAAATATTCAGATTTTAACAAGTCCATGGGTAAATTAAATTTTAGCATATACAGTAACGAGGAAAATCCAAAAACAACAAAACCACTTAGAAAATGATATACACTACATCAATAATTATATTCTCATTTAAATGAGACATTTAAAAAACATTCTATAAGATGAGATAGAGACCTACTCATATGTAAATCAAAAAAAAAGAGGTCGTAATGGGAAAGTTAAAATAACAACATCAAAAATATCATACAAAAGTCTGTATGATGGTGTACACCCAAACAATGAATTTGCAAATAAATGGTACAGCTTCCTATGCAAATCTATAGCAAAGGACATTTTTAAAGAAAACTACATCTCTGACAATGAGTCGGAATGTGAAATGGAAACTTGGGACTTCAAAAGATCAAAGAGTTATAACTTTTAACTCTTCACACCGCTAATCACGACTGTAATAGCCTTTGCGTCCATTGTAAACCCATATCAGCCTGCGAGTTACATCGCAGGCCGATCAGGGTTTACAATGTCTGACTGCTGATCAGTTATTTTCCCCCAAAACACCCGGTTGTCACATAAATGGAATGGTCTTAATTCAAAGAAAGAACAGTCCATTATATATATGTAGCGGGTTAAGAGTTAAATGTCGAAATATGATTGGGTTATGGTATTTTAACTTGTCCCACAATCGTTTCTATTTTTTAAATATGACATGTAATATGTTAAACGGTGGGTGACATGACAGTCGTTAACTGTACATAATACATACAAAAATCAGAACAATGGCCCTGTAGAAACAACGGCACTCAAACGCAATAGCACCGTAGGCCTGCACTGTAAATGTAAGAACAATAAATTCCTTCAAAATACCATGATTAACATAAAAAAAAGTACCTGAAGCAAGAAGGTAATAATGAAAATACATAACTGATTTTGTGTGCGTGTTATTCGATGCACTGTCATATTGTCATGTATAATTTCTATAATTTTATAAAGCTACAAAATGGAACATATAATACATCATAGCAGTTCCATTAGGTCATTAACTATTGGCTGATCTTGGTCTAGTATACTGTTTTAAATATATTATTGTATAAAAAAGGAATGACAGTGAAATTATCTAATTTAGTTTTTTCTGTTTCTTTTAATAAATACTGGCCCGTGTGGTTCCTGGGTGCCCCCGTTTGGTCACGGGGCAAAGAATAGTGCAACTGCAGATCCCTTTGGAGGGGTAGGCAGAGGGGTAGAATCCCCCCAAATTCATGTTCATTTTATTATTTTTTGTTCATGTTCATTAAAGGTCTTCATCATGATCCCTGCATTGTTTCAGGTGCTATCTCGCTGGCATCAAAAGAGCAGTAGCAGAAAAACAATAACATGGCTCCAGCGTTACGATAGAATTTGCAGCAACTCTGCAGTTCAGGGTGAGTAGGTTCTAGGCCCATTTTCCATATTTTATCTCGATGTACATGGAAGATGAGCCTGGAATGTTCATGCCTTTTAGGCGCCATATAACCTTTTCATGTGTTGGTGCGCCTTAAAACCCCAGTTCTATAATAAATACTGAAAAGTATTTTTTTCTTTGCATTATTATTAGGCTTATTAATTTCTGTGCATAAACACATGGCATAGTTGCTTTTTTTTTCAGTAAGATAATTTGTTACACAGTGTGTTTGTATCTAATACGGGATATATATAACATATATATCGTCTTAAAATTGAAGTGAGAGCTTATGTTTTCGCTTCTGCCACATAGGGAATTTACTCTGTAGTATGATGTCAGAAACACTATTAAACACAAGTTGTGTATCCAAAATTAGTACATTAGTTCAATTAATATCAATTTAGAGTTGAAAAAGGAAATACTCCATATTCTTGAAATACAGTAGAATTTTCTTCATTTATAGCGATGGTGCATCAAGGGGATTCTTAATTAGTACCATTTATTACAAAAAATCTAAAATATACTCCTATGTCATAAATACTGCTATTACTTTTTATTCAGTGCTATTTATTACTTTCAAGGAACATGAATTGTTTTTTAAATCTTTATCCACTTAACTTTACAAATGTCTTGGTCAGCTGATTTTGATGACGCTTTATCAAAACTATGAACAGTCAGTTCTTTACGTATATGTTTCGGTGTTTTTTAAGTTGAAAGTTGACTGTTTATGTGATTCATCCACATTTTCAATAGTTTTGGTAAAAAAACATGTAGCTTTATTTCTCAGACCATTTCAATAAAACTTCAATCAGCCAATGTCCATCCAACAGGGGTAGCGTGCATGTCGCGATGGATGCGCAAGTTATCATTATTACACATATAGACAATAGTGATAACTTGGTGGATGACCCCTGGTACGCTAACCATTTCTTGTATAATTCAGACATATTTCAGGATTTGATATGCTGTCATTGACAAGAAACTCAAGATGGGTAAGTCATTTAACAATACTAATAACAACAACGATATAGAATAATTATTAAGAGTAAAATGAGACCGGATATCGTGTAAGTATTAATTTTATGACTAAGAGCTCTGCTCGGTCTTAGGCTTGCCAAAAATTCATATTATTGGTATTGAGAGCTCTATCGATACTCTCTTCGATAAGATCCCAGTAAGGGTTACCACTGTTAGGGGGCCGATAAAATCTCCCAATTAGGAGTTGTTTATTCGATATTGTCAGTTCGACCCATAGTGGTTCGATTTCAGGTAATAGCATATTCATTACGTATATAGCGAAGAAGATAATCACGTAAGTATATTATAACCCCACGACCAATTCTGTCTTTTCTATCGAGTCTGTATGGCTTATGAAAGTTGGGTATAGCTATTTCTTCATTCGGTATTAAAGGTTAGAGCCAGGTTTCGGTGAATACAAGTATATCGTATGGCTGCATTTCTGCCTAAAGTAGGTCAATTTTACGTTTAAGGCTCTGGATGTTCATATGTAAAATACTAAGACCATTTCCGATGATATCTAAGGATACAAAAGAGCTTTCATAGCTTGCCGTGGACACATTGATAGAAGAACTCGGGCCTGGATTAGGATGTACATCTCCTGATAATATTAATATCATCAGTAATATCTAGTAGGTCAGAATGGCAAATGTTAGAACACATAAGATATGATTTGTAAATGTAACATTTTGCCTATACTTGACTGAAGCTGGTATCTTAGTAAATGGGAAAATTATCTCTGAGTATACAGACTCGTTTTGATTTATTTGTAGTCTAAGACAATAAACTGACACTTGATGGAAATGTAAATAGAATGCGAGTATGAGTATCACCACAAACCTACATCCTGAAAAGTGTACATCTCGAAAGCCGCAACCCTCACCACACCCATATCAGTAAGCACAACATATTGCAAACACCAATACATAAGTCAGGACATGCATATATATAGATTGTATGAGTTATGAATTATAATGGTACTCATTTGACAACGTACATATGAATAACCTTAACTGTTAGTGAAACTATGTGTTTGATAAGAAGGTATGTTGATCAATAACGATGTGAGTATACCTTCAGTATATTATGATACGTTCTGAATCAAGACACAATTATTTAAGACAATATCATTGAAACACAGACTTAATATTCAGTATTTTTAACACATTAGACAAAAGAAAACAATGGAACATATATACAGATTGAACATAATTCTGTATGGCTTGGCACATATTTGAGGCCTGGTGCTAGTCTCACAATTGTAAGATAGTATCATCAAGGCACGGACTAAATATTTAGTTTATTTTTGGATAGTCATAATGCATATTATTTATCATAGTTACATGAACATTTAGCAATATTTGTTATTATGCTTAAGTATCGGCTATGTAAATGTTCAGGAAAACTAAATGCTACAATTCAGTAGGCCTAATACGTTCGGCTTTATTTTGGTGTGCGCACATGTAAATAAACATGACCTGATTCAGTCACTATTATTGGCGAGTGATTGAATGAAAAGGAAACTAGTTTGACCGGTTTGTATCGAATAGGCCGTGCACAGTGGAACAAATATACAAATTGAAGACAATTTCCTAATGGTCTGGCACAAACAGTGAGGCCGAAAAATAAGTATATATAGTACCTGAATCAGACACAATAATATAAAATAATATCATTGAAACACAGACTCAATTCAATATATTCAGTGTTTTTTGTCACATTTGACAAAGTTCACAAATATATACAGATTGAACATAATTCCTGGATGGCCTGGCACATATTTCGCGGATGTTGCTAGTCAATTGCAGTATGAAGAATAAGTATGTGTAGTACCTTAGTCAAACTCGCAATTACAATATAGTATCATCAAAGCCAAACGTTCAAGAAAAACTAATGCTACAATTCAGTAGGCATAATACGTGCAGCTTTACTTTGGTGTGCGCACATGTAAATAAACATAACCTGATTTGGTCACTATAATCGGCGAGTGATTGAATGAACAAAAGAAATATAAAAAGATCGGACAGGGAAAGAAGCATTCAAGGAGGACAGTCAACCACAAAATACAGAAACAAACATGGAAACAGACAAACAAGAAGGCAAAAGTAATAATAAAGTCAACGACATCACAAACACAAAAGGGTTGACAATAGGGCTACCGCCTTGGAACGGGCAGTGGCAAAGTAGGCCACTGGGGATTTAAACCGATTCTAGGGTGCACCAAACCTCACAACACTGGATTGACCAGTTTGTATCGAATAGGCTGTGGGAGAAAACAGGTTAAGTAGGTCGTCGTGACGAATTGTCAACAATGCACTTTGTAAACAATTGGCTAGTTTACGTACGGGTTTATTGTTGTTTTAAGTTTTTAAGTATTTTAGCATTTTCTACGAGTCAATTTAAAACGTTGTATTCATGATAACCATTCACATTTAAAGCCGCGACAATAATATATCTGTTCAGTTTAGGAAGAATAACAATCAAACACATGTATTTAGGAATGGTTGTGCGGGTCTAATTCAGTCAAATTTAATCTATAGAGAATTTAAGGAAATCTAGCACCGACACACTATAAGAAATTTGACTCCGTAGTTGGTAGATATTGTGAACATTGTCTTATCTTCGGTTAAAACAATAAGAGCTAAATGTGTGAGTTTGTTGTAGTTACAAGATTCATTGGTGTTTATAATGACATCTTGGTACTTGATAACTCTTCATGCACATGGACTGTAGTATAACGTTAAAGTGTTTAATCTTCACTGACAATGACATGGCATGGAACACGATCAACACAGTAAATACATGGTTGGCAAATGTATCATTTCTTTTTTGAGATGGTGGGGAAAATTGCGCTGATAAACTCATAATCAATACTACTCAAGACATGCCTTATATGGGGTTTGTATTTGTCTATGGTTAACAGACTGTGAACCATGTAGTTGACGATAATCAAGTATAACAACTTCAATTCCTAGTGAACTCGTCTAAAAAAACTTGAATGGTAGAAATATATATTGTTTGAAAGGGTTACCGTTTTACTTGCTAAAATGACTTTTTTGTGGATCTGTCTACTCAAGTGTAGCATGCGGTAATATTTCCGGGATATTTACGTCCGGGATTTTTTTACGGAGCGTAATGAAAGTTTAGGTGAAACTGAATGAAACCGCAAGTATTGGGATGGAATAAGTGCAAACCTGTATTTTCATGGAATAATACCCATATATCCACGAATATATAACGAGAAAGTTTAGTGTTGAATCGGTTTAATTCATAATTTATAACACAATAATGGCCCCTTTAATATTTAGAAAAACTTGGATAAAGTTTTTAACCTTGGTGAAAGTTTGTATATAAGCTTGGATCTCGTAGTCTACATAATGGATTAAAACTTCACGCATGCATTATTCATTATAAGACCACAACAAAGAAGGATAAAAATATCGGACAGGGAAAGCAGCATTCAAGGACGACAGTCAACCATAAAACACAAAAACAAACACGCAAACAGACAAACGAAAAGGCAAAAGTAATAAAAAATGCAAACGACATCACAAACACAAAAGGGTTGACAATAGGGCTACTGCCTTGGAACGGTCAGTGGCAAAGTAGGCCACTGGGGGTTTAAACCGGTTCTAGGGTGCACCAAACCTCACACTTACCCTACTGTCATCCCATTAAAACAGGACAGTGTAAATAAAGAAATCCCCGCCATGATGTTAACTCTAACCAACAAGGCAGCATCAATAGGCAATATAAGTAAAACACAAATATGCTCGTGTAAATATAATACAAAAAAACAATAGCCTAGAAAGCCACAATGAAGGTACTCAATGACTTGGCAGAAGCCAGAGCAGTAAGAGAATACACCATTAAGGGCACGACAAGAAAGAACATGTCTCGTTACATAAATCTTTGCTTTTATTTTAACACAACTAAGGCCCCTTTTTACATAATAAAAATAGCAGTTTCGTCTAGTCCAGTCACTTTAAATAAATGATTTCTAATTTGTATTTCATTTATGATGATATGGTCTGTTTTCATTGGATTATTTTATGCAGATTCATTTATGATGAAATTTGGACTATTTGCATTTGACGGTTTTAGTGGGGAACCCTTCAGGAAGAGTCTGTGATAGTATACAAACAAGCTCTGGGAGTTGAGTTCAGATCAGATTTCAGTAATCTTCAATAAAGATAATTATTTTGATTTGGATGCTTTCATAAATATATTTGTGAGAGGATTTACTTATTATTGTGCTCATTCAAAATAACAGTGAAATTGGATATTGGGACTAAACTAAAACTATTGGAAATTAATTTAGACTGAAGGGACACTTACTGTTTTGGATTAAAGAGACCTTGCTAATCTGAATTAAAGGAACATTGGATAATTTTATTTATACTTAATTCAAAAATTGGATATTAATGAAAAACTGGATTTGTGTATTTTGTAGGAGATTATTTTATGTAAATAAATTTATAAATTATATTTTGTGTGGCTGGTTTTGCTTCCTTTCTTGTTACATCATACTCGTAACAGAAATGACAGGCTGTACCATTCGATTAGCAGTAGCATATTAAACATCGTCCTTGATATATAGCGAAAATACCCATTATGTGTTTCTTTTTTTTTTTCAGAATATATTTTAAAAAGTTTTTAGCACACTGAATACTCCCGTCTATATATACTGAAAGGAAAAAGAAACTCATAATAAAAAAGTGCCTAATTTACGCTATTAGGTACACCTAATTCCACGTAATATTCCAATATATCTCAACGTGTTTTGTACAAAAAGGGTCTGCATCTAATTACAGAAAGGACAACTCTGTCATGTAGTAGACTAGTATATTACTAGTCTCCTGTGATGCCGCTCATGAATCTGAAACATGACATTCGGAATAATCCTTTGTAACTTCCGGTGAAAGCAATATGGATATATATATGTAATGCCAACTGTCATATCAGCCCTTGGCACACATTCGGCTGCATCCGGATTTAAGGTTTGATCGCTGATCATCCTTGAAGACAGACGTCTAGATATATTTGCTCGTTTCGGCTTAATGATATGCCTGAGTGAAAGATGTGTCATCTGAGTCACTGGAAATTGAATCGTTAGTTGTTTGGGCTCGAGCTGATAGTTGTTTGCGTTGCGAGCTTTTTTAGTCTGTCTGCGGTACTCTGTCAATTGAAGTAGATGGCAGTATAAGAGTGAGAAAAATGGTCCTATAGAAACCACAGCAATCAAACGCAATGGTGCCACATGCTGCACCACAAACGAAATATGAGAATATTTAAAATGTTAATCATATTAATGACAAGAGGCCCAAGAGGGCATCTAGACGCTCTACTGGCTAACATGGCTCTTATAACATCAATGAAGCGAGTGACTGCAATTTACGTTTTTCTGGAAGTTTTGGGCAAAATACAGCATTTTTAACTAAATCAAGTGCCATAACTAAAGACTCTGGTAAAGTTTGGTAAAGATCAGATGAAATATGAAGGCCCTATCGTATTACTGAGGCAAAATATAGCATTTTTAACAAATTCAAGGGCCATAACACCGCTGTTACTGGTCCGATCTTGCTGGCTTTCGAACTTGTCCGAGCTTTCATTGATATTAACAATCTGGTAAAGCTTGGTAAAGATCTATTGAAAAATGAAGGCCCTATCGTCTTAACGAAGCAAAACATTGCATTTTTAACTAAATCAAGGGCCATAACTCCGTTGTTACTAGTTTGATCTGGCTGGTTTTCAAACTTATCCGAGCTTGTTTCGACATAAGCAATCTGGTAAAGTTCGGTTAAGATCGGATGGGAAATGAAGGCCCTATCGTCTTAACGAGCAATATATAGCATTTTAACTAAAACAAGGGTCATAACTCTGTTGTTACTGGTCCGATCGTGCTGGTTTTCAAACTTCTTCGAGCTGTCATTACCATTAACTGTCAGGTAAAGTTTAGATGAAAAATAAAGGCCCTATCGTCTTAACGAGGCAAAATATAGCATTTTTAACTAAATCAAGGGCCATAACTCCGCTGTTACTAATTCGATCTAACTGGTTTTCAACCTCGTCTAAGCTTGTTTTGATATTCACAATCTCTTAAAGTTTGGTAATGATCAGATGAAAAATGAAGGCCCTATTGTCTTAACGACGCTAAATATACCATTTCTAACGAAATCAAGGGTTATAACTCCGCTGTTACTGGTCTGATCTACTTGGTTTTCAAACCTGTCCGAGCTTTTATTGATATTAACAATCTAATAACGTTTAGTAAAGATCGGTTGAAAAATGAAGGACCTATCATATTAACGAGGCAAGATATAGTAGTTTTAACTAAAACAAGGGCCATAACTCCACTGTTACTAAACCGCGATCTGGCTGGTTCTCGAACTTGTCCGAGCTTTCATTGATATTAACAATTAAAAATTGGTAAAGTTTGGTAAAGATCGGATGAAAAATGAAGGCCCTATCGTCTTAACGAGGCAAACAATATTTTTTTAACTAAATCAAGGTCCATGACTCCGCTGTTACTAGTTCGATCTGGCTGGTTTTCGAACTTGTCCGAGCTTTCATTGATATTAACAATCTGGTAAAGTTTGGTAAATATCGAATAAAAAATGAAGGCCCTATCATCTGAACGAAGCAAAACATAGCATTTTTAACTAAATCAAGGGCCATAACTCCGCTGTTACTAGTTCGATCTGACTGGTTTTCAAACTTTTTAAACTAAATCAAGAGCCACAACTCCGCTGTTACTGGTCCGATCTGGCTGGTTTTCGAACTTTTCCGAGCAACAATATGGTAAAGTTCGGTTAAGATCGGATGGAAAAAGAAGGACCTATCGTCCTAACGAGGCAACATATAGCGTTTTTAACTAAATCAAGGGCCATAACTCCGCTGTTACCCGGTAAGAGCTTTGACACTCTGATTTTCAAATCATACAGCACCTTCTGTCTTCTTGCTGACGTTGAGATTCTTTCTTTCAATATGTGTCTGATGATTCATTGAACATCTCTGTTTCTGGTGCTCATCATGTGTTCCTAGCATGCTGCATAGCATGTGGTTAAATCTCTCTGTCATCCTATTCTCCATATGGTGGTTATACGTGGTTCTTGTTTTTTGAACACCAGCGATCTTGCACAGTTCTTTGATGTTCTTTGACGACCTGCGACTCAGATATCCTTTCCCGGGCGCTTTGAAGTTGAGCTAGAAATCCAAAATAATGAAAACATAGTCGTTCTGGACTTTTGCTGTTGTATGAGCTGTCTGATCCTTGGTGGGGACAGCATGTGCCAACCTTGAAAGTCGGTCTGTTACCACACGGATCATAACCTCCCTTAGACTGCTCCAGTCCAAGATATGGCATACATTCCATAGGAGACGTTGTAAGTATTGAAACTAAATTCGCGGTACGGTTTGGTGATGGTGTTTCCTCCTTCTGCAGTTAGCACACGTATATTAAAGTCGGGCAGTGTCAGACTCAAAACCAGGCCAATAGAATCGAGCCTTAATAGCGAAATTGTTCTTCCTCACCATTGTCTAATACAGTGTTGTTCAATCTCTCCAAAATGATTGCGTCATGTCATGATGGCTGTTGTAGATCTGTAAGATTGATATGTATCTATTTGTAAGATTTTAAATGTCCCCTCCTTGGATGATTTAGCTTTTATATTTAAATCAAATGTTACACGACATGAAAAACATGCAGCCAGATCGGGGCTTAAATCCGGGACAAAAGTACTTCCCGAAGAAGGATGATATACCGTGTAGTTATTCTTAGCTGTACAATTTGCTATTTTATAGTATTTGTCAGAATAAATCTAAGTTGAAAATTATCAGTCCTAAATGACGCTCGTAATAATAATCAACACAAATCAACATACATATGCCATCTGCATTAGCTAAAGAAAGAGAGAAATATATTTGACCGAAACAAGTACCAGTGAACGAATGTATAAAGTGTCTACAATGTTATTTATACAAACTTGTTTAGGTTAGATGACTCCTACCTTTACTTGGATCTAAAACAGAAATATGTTACAACAATAATACTAGGAAAAGAAACATTTAGAATTGTATCTAAAATTGAATTACAGCCATAGCAAATTTGTCTTCATCGATCATTCGATTATCGTGTTTAAAACAACTTGAAATAATATAGTAATACTATAAAAAACTAAATAACCCAAAATAGCACCAGCTATATTGAATGCAAGCAGCACACGTGTCACAAAATGTCACAGGTAGAGCGTATTGGTCGTACATAGCTCTTGTTAGTTGTCAGTTACACTCTAATTTATTGTTCGAGTTGAAACAAATTCACAATATCCATGATATATTCATGTAACACGTAAAAGCGTGCACATTTTAAGTGGCCGCCAGAGAGGCCGTGTCATAAGTTTATTTTTTTGCTAATGCATGTAAACGTATAGGTCTTTCTTCCTTAAACGGAAAAATTGTGTAAGGGGCCTCTTGTGTAGATTTTAATACTGCGAATTTAGCCACGTATGTCACGGACTGAACGGGGGAAATAATGGTTTGGGCGTAATGTTTTCTATAAAATCCATTGTCTTCTAGTTCTTGCCGGGATTGATTGATAGTTGCTTTGTTTGGAACAGAAGTTGGACGGCGAAATTCACAGGCAATATGTGGTCAGTAGTTATTTTTTTTAAACTTTTATCGTACATTTGTATTCAGTGGGCGGCGCCATCATGGTTGGTGGTTACGATATCCGGTTAGCTTTGATGTTTCTCAAACATTAACTTAAGGCTAGCATATGATTTTGAAGTTACTTTATTAGATGTAATTATTGTAATTGATCATTAATTGTAAAACAATATTAATTTGATAACAGTGGATAATAGGTGCATTAGTTCACGTTGGCGTATAACTCAGTGATTGTAATACACGATTGTTAACATTAGTTAACAATGAGATGAGTGACTAGGATAAATGTTCGACGCGTATGCATAGCGTTGTATAATGTGGTCATTAGTTGACATGCGTGCATGCATAACTCAGTGAGTGTAATATACGAGTGATTTGATAATGTTTATATTACATGTATTAGGGGCATTGATTAACAGCGACGTACATGGCGTATACATGGCGTTGTAGAATATGTATACATTGATACTCATCATTAGTACAGCTTACATATATTTATTGAATAATGATTTGTTTGGGTAATGATAATTATGCAAGATTGTTATGTGTGTCAACCGACATCTAAAACGTATGTATCATTACAGCCTAAGCCATCCAGGGTTGGAGTGGAGCTAAGCTTCCACGTTTAACGTAACGAGCGGTGGAGACGGTCCCCGTACCTGCGCAGCATGGCCAGGTTTTAATAGCAACAACCCCCGGGACACAAGGTGGGCCCGTTATCAGTCCTCACTGGAGGAACATCGCCCACAATCTCAGTGGAGGTTAACCATCATAACATCGCGGCATCAACCCTTACAGAAGGCATTTGATGACAATCACCCATTGGATTCGTGCATCATCATCTTCATGAGCTCTCGCGCATCACAGTTATCGCGCTAGATCATAAATCAACATTGTTATAACTTTAACAACACTTTAGTGTCTTATATATTCAGTATTTATAACAATACTAAGAACGTCTTAAACGTTTATGAGAACATTCTTTTCATAGTTAATCTGTGTTTTCGCTTGTTTTTTTAGATAATTGTATATATATTAACATATTTTAAAAGTTGCATTAAACTTATGTAAATGCATTCACCGTCATTGATTCTTTCCTGAGTTAGCCCCAACCACTAGTGTCATCCTGTGACAACTGGTTTTCAGAGTAGTGGGACTTTGGGCAACTATGGAGGAAAAGAATCAATAAGTGATCTTTATTATGATATACTAAATCTCTACTTATTAATTTAGAATTGTGTACCACCCTCTGATCCATCAAGGCGACTGTCGACGATCACGGCCACAGCTTGGAAGACAAGTCAAGACACGACAAGGGTAGGGTGAGTCCAAACTGTTATTTTGTACGTTCTTTCCTTGGCGCGAGGTCGCAGTGGTCTACACGATTGGGTCTGAGGCACATTTGCTCAATAATTTGGGTGTTTGTTTTTACCTCCCTTGATATACCAAAAGTATCCAATTAGGTTGGCGAACAAGACGTTCTACTCATGTTGTGACACTCGGGTATACTTGATGGGAGAAGTAAATATACATGGACATGTTATACACATTTCTATAATTGTTAAAGGTTTATGTCCATATATAGATATTTTATGTAGTGTATATGTTTTGTGGAAGCTAGATACTATATATGCATAACCGTAAGGATGCCCAGGTATTTACTGAGGACACAGTGACTTACCATTAGTAGTTAGTAGAGTAGAATCATTAGTGACTTTTGTATTGTAGTTATTGTAGTGAGTAGTCCACAATGTCTATAACCATGACGTCCATTAAGGAACTTACGGAGATGGGTAAGGACTTAGGGTATGCTGGAGAGGAGCTTAGAACATTTGTTAAAGACGAACAGGCTAGGGAAAGGGAATTTAGACTTAAGGAAAGAGAATTAGCAAAGCAGGAAAGAGAATTAGAAAGTAGATTAGCTAAAGAGAAGCTAGATATTGAGAAAGATAGGTTAGAAGTAGAAAGTAGATTAGCTAAGTAGAAGCTAGAATTAGAAAGTAGATTAGCTAAAGAGAAGCTAGATGCTGATAAAGAGAAGCTAGAGTTAGAAGGTTGGTTAGCTAAAGAGAAGAGAGATGATGAAAGTAGAATAGCTACAGAGAAGCTAGAATTAGAAAGTAGAATAGTAAGGGAGAAGCAAGAGTTAGAACATGAGAGGTTCGAAACAGATGGTAGACTAGCTAAGGCTAAGACAATGATGGAGAGGGAGAAATCAGAGTTGATCATAAGTTAGCTTTAGAGTTGGAAGCAGCTAAGACACATAGTATGGACAGTGGAACTGTAGGGAAAGAAAGTCATTCTGGGAAGGTAAAAGGTCCGAAGTTACCATACTTTGATGCTGACAAAGATAACATGGACAGTTACTTGTTACGGTTTGAACGTTATGCTGAGTTACAGGAATGGACCAAAGATAAGTGGGCAGTTCATTTAAGTGCGTTATTGAGAGGCAAGGCCTTAGATGTATTTTCTAGATAACCTAGTGTAGATTATCTTCACTATGACAAGTTAAAGGATGCTCTGCTAAAGAGATCTGAGTTAACAGAAGAAGGTTTTAGAAAGCGGTTTAGAGCTTGTTTGCCTGAGAAAGGCGAGTCATTTATTCAGTTTATAAGTAAGTCTAGAAATTACTTAGATAGGTGGTAGAGTTAGGGAAGGTAGGGCAGACTTATCAGGGCCTCATATATTTCTTGTTGCGGGACCAGCTATTCAATGTTTGTAGTAGAGATCTGTTCTTATTTCTGAAGGAAAGAAAATTAGCTAGTGTAGAAGAAATGGCGACACAAGCAGATCAGTTTGCCGAGGCTAGAGGTGGAGCTCATAATGTAGTGTCGAAAGACAGAACTTTTAGAGATAGGTAAGGGGACGATCATAGTAATAAACAGAAAGGCCAGAGTGGAAACTATAGAGGTGGAGGTAGTTCGATAGGTGCTAGAAGGGGTAGCAATTGTGGTAACATAGGTAGACCTTTTATTCGTTGTCGTCACTGTGATGGGAATCATGCTTCACATGAGTGTAGGAAAGCGGTGAAAGTGTCCGCTGTCGTAGACAATTTTAGTGACAATAGTAGAGTGGACAACAATGTAGGGAGTCAGAACCAAGGTTTTTACAACCCATGGAATTTCGGTAGAGGTAGAGGTGGTCAAACCCGAGGTAGAGGAAGAGGCAGAGGTAGTAATAGTCCGGTTATTAAAACCGAGAGAGAGTAGTAGCTGTTGTGTTAAAGCGGATGGCGTAATGGCGAAGATCGGAACATGTCTCTTTCCGTATGCAAATCTTCCAACTGCAGGTGGTAGAGTGAATGGCACGGACGTAATTGTAATCAGGGATACGGGTTGTACAGGTGTGGCGTAATTTAGTTACGGATGACCAGTTGGTAGGTAAACAGTCACCGTGTATGTTGTTAAATAAGTCAGTAGAGCACGTGCCAATAGCGAGAATAGATCTAGATACACCTTTCTTTAAAGGGACTACAGAGGCACTATGTATGGACGACCCGATGTATGATTTAACGATATGGAGCATAGAAGGTTCAGCACTTCCGGTAATGTCCGATTTTAGAAGTAGCATAAGTAATGCAGTAGAGACTAGAGCACAGGTTCAGAAGCAAGCTCAGGCTTATAGAAAATTAAAGGTTCCTGCAGCCGTAGGTGACATATCCATGGCGGAGTTTATAGAAGCACAAACTCAAGAAGAGTCATTAGGTCCTTGTAAAGTGAAGGCCAAGGATGGTGTAGTGAAGAAGTGTAAAGGGTCCGGTAGTTGTAATTTGTACATAAGAATAGGTTATTGTACAGAGAATTTCAAGATAGTGGTAGTAGACAGTTTCATCAATTAGTAGTACCTACCCAGTATAGAACAACAGTGCTTAAGGTAGCTCCTGAGTCGATTATGGGAGGTCATTTAGGCGTAAAGAAAACGTCAGATAGAGTATTGGCAGAATATTTTATTGGCCAGGCGTTAGTGGAGATGTAACTAGGTATTGTAGGTCCTGCGATGTATGCCAAAGGACAGTACCAAAAGGTCGAGTGACCAAAGTACATTTAGATCGGATGCCACTGATAGATACACCATTTAAGCGGGTAGCCGTAGACATAGTTGGACCAATTTTTCCAGTGTCGGATAGGAAAAATCTATCGGGCATGCTTAATGTAGAGCAGCAACAAGAGATTGGTAGTTTACTCTCGGAGTTCAGTGATGTCTTGTCTGAAAACCCGGGGCAGACAGATGGAGTGCAACATGATATTGTGCTCACATCAGGGGAACCAATTAGAATTAAGGGGTATCCCATTCCATTTCACTCCCGATAAATTGTTGATGAGGAGGTGAAAGACATGTTGAAATGTGTGTCATCGAACCTTCAAACGCCCCATTTTCATCCCCAGTCGTACTTATTAAGAAGAAGGATGGGTCAATTCGATTCTGCATCGATTTTAGACAGCTAAATAAACGGACCATCTTTGATGCAGAGCCAATGCCTAATATTGAAGAGGTATTCTCTAAACTTGCGGGATATTCGTATTTCTCCAAGTTAGACCTCAGTAAAGGTTATTGGCAAGTCCCACTTTCAGACCAAGCTAAAGAGATGACCTCCTTCGAAACTTCGCAAGGACTTTTTAGGTTCAAGGTCATGCCCTTTGGTCTCGTAAACGCACCAGCAACATTCTGTAGGTTGATGAGGAAAGTCCTGAAGGATTTGTCAAACACAGACAGTTTTGTAGATGACATCCTGGTGTTTACAACAACATTTGAAGACCATATTAAGGCTCTACGTAATCTGTTGGAACGGCTACGCCGGTTTAAACTGACTGCAAAACCTAGCAAGTGTCACATAGGTTACGCAGATATAGAGTGTCTGGGTCATGTTGTCGGGAGGGACCAGAAATTGAAACCCAACCCCGACAAGGTTAAGGCAATTCAAGAAGCACCAAGACCCGAGACAAAGAAACAAGTTAGGTCATTTTTAGAGTTGGCGGGTGTTTACAAGATGTTTATCCCAAACTTTTCGGCTATAGCTGCACCTTTGTCAGACTTGACAAAGAAAGGTCAACCCAATAGTATAACTTGGGGGGAAAGCCAGGAGCGAGCTTTTATCTCTTTAAAGGGGAGTCTGGTCCCAATACTAAAATTACCTGAACTTGACCAGGAGTTTATCCTCAGAACGGATGCCTCCGATATCGGGGTGGGTGCAGTCCTACTGCAAGAGCAAGATGAATGTAGTCTCCCCGTGGCTTACGCAAGTCGGAAACTACTACCCTGGGAATGTAACTACTCTGTTATCGAAAGGGAGTGTCTTGCAGTAGTGTGATGAGTCAGTAAATTCCACCGATATGTTTTTGGTAAGGAATTTGTCTTGGAGACTGTCCACCAACCGTTAGCTTATATGAATAAAGCAAAGGTAGCTAACAGTAGGTTAATGAGGTTGGCACTGACTCTGCAGCCTTACCGGATGAAAATTAAAGCGATCCGAGGAAAGGACAATATTGGAGCAGACTATTTAAGTCGCCGCACATACTGACAGGTTTAGTACTATAGTTGTTTATTTTACGACAGTGTAGTGTAAAATTGTAGAATATTGTTGAAATTTTAATGTTGCTTATTATGCAACCATGTCTTTTGCTAGGAATAATTAATAGTTTAAGTAATCATTTTGTTGAATTTTAAAAAGTGTAGCACTTTCTTTAAGTGGGAAGATGTTGTCACAAAATGTCACGGGTAGAGCGTATTGGTCGTTCGATTATCGTGTTTAAAACAACTTGAAATAATATAGTAATACTATAAAGAACTAAATAACCCAAAATAGCACCAGCTATATTGAATGCAAGCAGCACACGTGTCACAAAATGTCACGGGTAGAGCGTATCGGTCGTACATAGCTCTTGTAAGTTGTCAGTTACACCCTAATATATTGTTCGAGTTGAAACAAATTCACAATATCCATGATATATTCATGTAACACGTAAAAGCGTGCACATTTTAAGTGGCCGCCAGAGAGGCCGTGTCATAAGTTTATTTTTGTGCTAATGCATATAAACGTATAGGTCTATCTTCCTTAAACGGCAAAATTGTGTAAGGGGCCTCTTGTGTAGATTTTAATACTGCAAATTTAGCCACGTATGTCACGGACTGAACGGGGGAAATAATGGTTTGGGCGTAATGTTTGCTATAAAACCCATTGTCTTCTAGTTCTTGCCGGGATTGATTGATAGTTGCTTTGTTTGGAACAGAAGTTGGACGGCGAAATTCACAGGCAATATGTGGTCAGTAGTTATTTTATTAAAACTTTTATCGTACATTTGTATTCAGTGGGCGGCGCCATCTTGGTTGGCGGTTACGACATCCGGTTAGCTTTGATGTTTCTCAAACATTAACTTTAGGCTAGCATATGATTTTGAAGTTACTTTATTAGATGTAATTATTGTAATTGATCATTAATTGTAAAACAATGTTAATTACTTATCTCAATTCGGGGTAAACATGCGCGGTCCGTTGGTGTTTATCTACTTCTGTAGTTTACATACTTGGCATCCTACTTGCTGCATGCCTATACGTGTGTATTGAAGTAGGTGCCACTCGTCTTTATCATAATTATTTGATAATCATGTAATATTCAAGTATTAGGCATTTGGAACCATACAGTAAAAATAAAGAATATGTTATCCTTAGTTCTCACATAATTGTATATTCATGTGTGTGGGTGGTTCAATGTTATGTATTAAACACAGTTTGTGTTTACGTTTTATACCTGTTGAACCATACATTAAAAAAAAGGATATGTTATCCTTACTTCTCACATAATTGTATATTCATGTGTGTGGTTCAATGATATATATTAAACACAGTTTGTATTTATGTTTTATACATGTTGAACCATACATTAAAAATTAGGGATATGTTATCCTTACTTCTCACATAATTGTATATTCATGTGTGTGGTTCAATGTTATGTATTAAACACAGTTTGTGTTTACATTTAATACATTTTGAACCATACAGTAAAAATAAAGGATATGTTATCCTTACTTCTCGCATACTTGTATATTCATGTGTGTGGTTCAATGCTATGTATTAAACACAGTCTGTGTTTACGTTTAATACATGTTGAACCATACATTAAAAATAAAGGATATGGTATCCTTACTTCTCACATAATTGTATATTCATGTGTGTGGTTCAATGTTATGTATTAAACACAGTTTGTGTTTACGTTTTATACATTTTGAACTATTCAGTTAAAATAAAGGATATGTTATCCTTATTTATCACATGTTGTTAAACCATGTTTAATTTACTGTTATGTATATTTGATGCTATGTATTAACCACAATTAGTGTTAACGTGTTTATACATTTGGAACCATTAAACATTTATATATTTAGATATGTTATCCTTTACAAACATGCTATTGTTGAGCATGGTTGTAAATCGATGCTTTTAGCGCCTGGTGTTAGTAACTGCTGAGCAGGATTAATGCAACATTCAAGGCATAAATAGTTTAATTTAAGTATACAATGCAAGTGAATCTTTAACATTTCAAGGTCAAGGAGTGTTCCGATTGTGTGACAATTTAAAATCTGCGAGAGACAATATTGATATATTAAAACAAAAGATCCAAATTGAGCTTGTTGTAGGTAGGTTTGATGGTCCTTTTGAAAAATCTGTTCCCAATCTTCAAGTTTCGTCACTGGGTTTAGTACCTAAAATGTCTCGTCATTCGCCATTTATCCTATCCAGAAGGTAACTCGATAAACGAGGGCATACCTCCAGAACTATGTTCTGTACAATATCACAATATTGACCAGGCAGTTAATCTCAGTCAAACCGAGACTGCAATATTTCGTATTTAAAGTGTTCGGCCGTTTCCAAAGGTCCACTATCATACTCTTTCATTAAACCATTCGGAAAGGGTGTATTAATGGGGAAAACTGATATTGAATTTGCAAGTAGACTGATTCCCATTTCTCCAGATGATTATGAATTGCTAGGTTTTTGTTTATAGAGGACAATGTTTTATTATGACTAAACTCTGCCTATAGGCCATAGTTTATCATGTATTTTGTTTAAAGGGTTTAGTAATGCACTACAATGAATAGCTGAACATAAACGTGCAAACATACTTTTTGTTTGTTGGTCCGCCAAGAAAATAACAAGTGTTCTCTTGATCCAGATAATTTTTGAATCACCACACTACCATTTGTTGTATTGAATTGGATTCTATTGCCATGGAAAAACGTCTACCAATTGACAAACCTTTGAACATTCAGACCATTTTGTCTCAGTTCAAATGTAGGTAAAAGGTCACGTTAAGCGCACTGCCGTATTTGACAGGTAGTTGCACCAGGTCGGTCATTTCTGCGTCGGCTTATTGATCTCACTCTAGGATTAAAGAAACCACATCACAAACGGCGGCTTAATAAAGAAGCCAGAGCTGATTTAGAAGCATGGTCGGTATTCATAACAACTTTCAACGGAAAGTCGCTGTTTTTTGTCTTACATATGGGACATAATTCAACAACTCTGAACCTCTATGCGGATGCGAGTAATATTGGATTCGGTGGCTTCTTGGATATCAGTGGTTTACCAAAACAATGGCCAGACTCATGGAACAATTAGCATATAACAGCTCCACAACAAATGCATTATGCTTCATTCAGATAATATAGCTGTTGTCTATAGCATCAATAAGTAAACATCAAAAGATAAAGTAATCATGCATTTAGTAAGACGTTTAGTTGTTCAGTGTTTGAGATACACGATTCTTTTTTAGGCTTGTCACATTGCTAGTCTAACAAATATTTTAGCAGACAAACTTTCTCGTGTACAGATTGGGGGTAATTCCATCAGATGTGTCCATTTCAGGACCAAATGGTAATGGACATAGAAGAAGAGAGGTTGATTATTTAAGAAGTGTGGCTACTGATTTGTTGAGCAATGCTTTGGGCGTGTCAAGTCAACAAACCTATCAGACAGCAATTACTGTATATAAGCAATTCATTAACACAACATTAGGTAAAGAATACAAATTACCATCTTCTATGGAGGATATTAGACTGTTAATTGATTGTTGTTTCACTAAAAGCCTGGCAGCTATGTTTAACCAGATTTCTAATAAACTAGTAGGAGTGGAATTAGACTTGTCTAATTATAAACACAGAAAAGGAAGTAAACAAAAGCTTTACATCCAACGATGCAATGATAGCATAAACCAATGCCCTGCTCATGCTTTATTTGCTTATATTCAAATGCGTATGCCATCAACAGGGCCCTTATTCCCCTTTATGGAAGGAACTCTTGTTTCTAGGTAATTTTTCACCACAAACTTGCACCGTTTTTTAAGTTGGACAGGCTGTAATACCCAATTTTATTAAGGGCACAGCTTCCGTATAGGTGCAGCTACAACCGCTGCAAATTTGGGTATCCCTGGTGAATAAATACAGTTGATGAGCCGGTGGTCTTCAAACGCTTTTAAAAAATATATCAGAATTCCGGTTTTGGAAATATAAGCATGTGTTTTTTCATAAATTTAGGTATTTGATCATGTAAACACAATTTTATTATGGTAATTGTAACCGTTTAATAATCATGGCATGGGATCAGGGGTCTCTGCCATGTTTATCTAGCGTAATATACATGTACATGTACAGTACTTTTATAATGTCAACACAGGATAAACAGACCATGGGGACAGGGGTCTCTGGAAATGTTTTATTGTGTAACTATTCTGTTTGTAACAATACTGTAACAAAATGCATTTTATAGAAGTTAAGGGTGTTTTAGCTTCGAATATTGTTTGTTAATGCATTACATGTACATCAATGTATGTCCATAAGAAGTTTACGCTCATTGTGTTGAGATATTTACGAAAAGTAGTTTTGTATACTTTTACAGCGAATTTGAAATTTATCTAGTCAAATGTGGTATATTCACATGTTAATCATTGCTTACATGAATGTAACAGTTGTAATTTCCAGTTCACATACTTGTCTCACTCTACAGTTGCAGATGGGGTTATTGCTGTAATAACTGCTAAGGTAGATATTTCAGCAATATGTGGCGTTTATATTCGTCCCCCACCTTTGATGTTATTCATTCAATTTTAATAAATACACGGAATGTTATACATGATATGATTTGAATAACTTTTAAATTGTGTCATTTACTAAATAAATGGCCAATTCAATTTCATATCGGTGTATCTCTTTTATTTATTCCATTGAAAGTGTCTATTTTGAATTTACATCAAACAGAGCGCAATTCAGGAGTGATTATAGGTTAATAATGTAAGGTCAGCATAAAAAGACTGTTGTCGCCGAAAAATATATCTGCTTTGAAGATTAAATAAATACCACGACATACCATTTATACAATAAGAAAAAAAATCTCATTTAACACCATTATACTTATTTAGTGCACACGGCGCATGTCAGTTCTCTCTCTTTAATGTAAGGTGGGTCAGGAAGCTGGCCTGCTGCTTCCATCAAATAAAATAGGTGTCCATTGCTATTAACACTTTGACCATCCAAAACCTCTGGATTCCCGTCGACGCACTTCATTTGGCTTCTTCCTGCGTGTGTGTGACGCTCTGCCATCATAAAACCAGTGTACTCCAGCGTCCAGCCGTCGAAACACTGAGTACGTGCCGGTACCACCATCTTAATCAGGCGGCCGACTGCTTCACAAACAACGCAAGGTACATCATGGTTATAAATTGCTTTACCAAATTTTTTTTCTAATTGAGGAATCCCGTCTGAGGATTGACTCTCGTATTCCGAGCCGTATATAATGCCTTCCGACTGCAATCCATCATAATACATTGCCCATTGCGGTTGTTTAGGAAGGCAAAGTGTGTCAGTCATTCCACCGCTATGTTGGAAATGGCTGCCAGCTGCATAACCTGTAAAAATGAAAACAACACTATTAACGATAATGCAAATTCTCGGTTAAACAATGGAATAACAACTCGGAGACGAATTAGAAGATTTTCAAAAAAAGTTTGAAAGGAGAAATTTGGAAGTCGTCGAGCACAGTAAATAAAACAAATATTGCAGTCTTGAAGATTGTTCATGAACTGTAGCGAAATGTGCTTGCTACCGTTCATGCCCTCTAGCCCCGGGTTGAGCAGAACTCAATATTTAAAATGCCAATAGTACATAAATTTGAGCCATCCCGAAGATGGTATGCATATGACGGTGAACGTGTAACATTCAATGCGGTATTTTCTAACCATTCAATGGCCAGCGGCGTATGTTCCCGGTTTCTAACAATACGCGTTGCCTAAACGAGAAATAAACAAAATGGGATTTAGCTGGGCACAGAGGTTATAAAGCCTGCGTATCAAAGGTAACAGTCAAAATTCTTAATTATAAAGCAGGCAACATATCCTAAGGTGATTAAACAATACTCAGAAGCTTTAAAGGCTGGAGTAGTGGAACCGCCTATTCGAAATTCAAGTAAGAAACCCAAAGTATATGAGAATGTACCACCAAAATCTGTAAATATCGGACTCTCAGTTCTGATTGCAAGCACGGGGAGACGTTTTACCGCCGCCTCACTGCACAGGCATCGCTACAACTGTGATATTAAAATACAAAACAGTACGAAAGGCGAAATTTGGAAATCGTCGAACACAATAAATAAAAAATATATATTCACGTGTGTAATCGTACACCAGATACTATTACCCCTGAATCGGTGAATCAGTGACAATATACAAAATCAAAAAATAAACGTCAACCTGAAACATAAAATGGAGTTGTTAACGAATGTACGTCATTGGTACAGCTGAAAGGGCATAATAAGACTTTCTCACATAATTTAACTGTGTATACGTTCTAATTATTAGTATATTTACATTTTTTCTATATTTTTCATTCAAAAGCGTAAATCTAGGTCTCATGGTTGTAGACGTAATGGTAACATCAAACGGAAATCACGTATTACTATGTCTGTCGCTGATTTACATACTATGTTTAAACAGTCTGGAAAGCATTCGAAAGCATTCATGTCTCACCTCTCTATCCATTTCTTCACTTAAGCTGATTTACGAGGAAGAAGACAAAATGTTCATGCGAACAGATCCTTTGTATAGCCCTGCTTCCATAATTCAAAGCTATACGCAGCATTTTCTCCGACCCCATATTGACAAGGAGTCTGATCACGTCAGACATTTTTTTAAAACCCATTTATCTTAATAAGGGCATTGATTTTATTGATATACCAAGTATTTTTCGAGATAATAGTGTTGTTGATTCTATATCTAAATATTTCAAAAATTCCGAAAATCCTATAATTTGTTATAAGTACAAAAAAACAATTAGAAGTATGATTTTCAACTACAACAAAATAGTGTCTGACCTTGATAAAGTAAATAACACTCCTAAGGAATGCGAGTGTAGAACATCTAAATTTTGCTATGCTCCGGCCGGTCACGTCATTACCGGTAATTTTGATATTATTGATGAATGTAAAAAGGTCCGAAGTATAGATTGCCTTCTGTGATTGATTTTAATGCATGTCGTGGTCAGATCGCCCAATCCAATGAGGATTTTAGTATTAAATGGTGTAGAAGAGAACATGCTAACTCTAACTCCCTTTCTACTTGGAAAAAAGACTATTTTTAAAATTATAGATACCCGTATTAACTTCTATACGGCTAAACTTTCCCTACTTCCCCCTAGACCTAGATTTTCATTTCGTAATTTAAAATCGGGAATCCAGGAATTTCATAATAAGTTTGTTTTAGTTCCTCCTGATAAAACAGCTAAGAATATATTTATTGTTTGACGCCTCCATTACGTCAATGTTTATCTTAGGAACTCGGGAGTACTAATTCGTATGCTCCAGTGCAATCTACTGAAGATAATGTTGTTTCGACGCATTTAACTCAGTGAAAAAAGTTCAAGGATGTAATAGATGAAAAGCAAAATACTTCCAACGATGCACTGAATTCCCAAATTAAACAAACAACCATATAAAGCCTGTTTTATTTCCAATTCTAGTTCTTGCACCACTTCACATATCCCAAAATGTTTAACATCTTTTCTTACTGCCGTTAAAGATCACGTTAAACAATATTGTGCTAAAGCTTATGAAAACTCTATGATTAATTTATTTTGGTCTATTAAAAATGCAAGCGACGTTCTTGATAAAATTTGCAATAAACGTCAAGCTTCATCTATAAATACTTATAACTTTTCTACATTATATACAACTTTAAAACAAAACCTTATCAAAGACAAGCTTATTGTTCTCATTCAAAAAACCTTTTGCTAGGGAAAATACTACATGTTTTGGCCTGTAACAATATTAAAGGGTGGTTTACTAACAGCAGTTTGGACAATTACACTATGTGGACTTGCCATGACGTTTGTGAATCACTTATTCTTCTAAAAGATAATATGTTCATCAGGTAAGGAACTACTCGTACCGTTTATAGACAAAGTGTTGGTATCCCTATGGGCACGAACTGTGCACCCCTTGTCGCAGATTTTTTTTATATTGCTATGAAAGAAATTTTATGTTGAGTCTTTCACCAGATACCCAGGCAGATGTTATTTAAGCCTTTAATAACACCTCCTGGTATGTAGATGACATATTGAACATTGAAAACCCTTACATTTAGATGGGATGTTCCCCGAGTAACTTCTTATGTGGTCTATGTGTCTCAATTTATTCGTTTTTCTCGAGCTTGTACTCGAGTTGAGGACTTTAATATTCGAAATCTTTGTATAACTAAAAAGCTACTCCAGCAGGGCTACCGTTACCATAAACTTCGTAAAAACTTTGCAGAACTGAACTTTATTATCGTAACCTTGATGTTCTTTCCAAATAAAAAGTGATTTAAGAACTCTTCTGCGACCAGGACTATCACAAACTGATTTCTATGGTGACATGATTTACAAACTTCGTAAGATCCTTGGTCATGATCACTTTCATACTATCTTTGTTAAATTTGTTAAAAGGTTTATCAAAAGTGGTTATGACCCTATCATTTTGCAACGCACTGCATGCTTGATGGTGGACCCATTTACAGTTCGCCATTATGCTTTCCTCTTTTATTATGCGATGACCTATGATGACGTCTACATAACTCCTAAAATGACGGTGACGTTTGATGTTTGTCTGCAAGCTTGTCTGGTCGTGACCTCAATGGTTTATCCTCTTGTTGCTCTGGCTTCTGCCAAGTCATTGAGTACCTTCTTTGTGACTTTCTGGACTATTGTTTTTTGTATTTATATATACACGAGAAACTTTGTGTTTTACTTATATTGCCTATTAATGCTGCCTTTTTGGTTAGAGAATACTTCATGGCGTGCATTTCTTTATTTACACTGTCCCGTTTTATTGGAATGACAGTAGGGTAAGTGTGAGGTTTGATGCACTCTAGAATCATGTGATTTTTGCTCGTAAAGGGAAACAATCAAAATTTATAACATCGTAATTTAAATAAAGACATTAATTCTTCAGATTTCAATTTATTTGTCAGCTTAGACATAAAAGGTAGTGCTATCTATATCTCAATGTTTACATGTTACATGTTTAGTATTGCTTTGGCCTTAAAATTAATAGTGATGTAAACATGTTATTCGGACTTTATTCAAAAATTGGATATTAATGAAAAACTGGATTTGTGTATTCTGTAAGCGAATGTTTTATGTAAATAAATTTGTTAATTATGTTTTTTTGTTGCTGGTTTTGCTTCCTTTCTCGTTACATTTAACACTTGCAACAATAGACATAACAATTGAAAAGGAAAAGTAACATTGAAGGACCACAGTCAACAACAAACACAACACACAGAGAAACAAAAAACAACTTTAAAGATGAATAAAAGGCAAAATAAGACATGACAAACACAAAAGGGTTGACAACAGTAGGAACGCCACGGACCTATAACAATGAATTAATAAATGGAAATGCTGATGTTAATGCTTGATAAATACTTTAGGATAGTCTTGTGTCCCTTTAACATTCTGATACATCAACAATATGTGCTCATTTTGGAAATATAGCATCTATGTGATGGTCTCCCTTTATTAAAGGGACACACATCAAGTTTCCAAACTTGCGTCTGTTTTACATGATTTCACGTATTAAAACAAAACAAACATTTACAAAAGTGTCTTCCCAACTCCACTATTTAATCGATTATTTTTCTATAAAATGTTTTAAAAGAGAAAATAAATAACTGTATAATAATGTTTTCTCTCAATATAAAATGACATTTAGTCATTAAACGTGCAACATTTAACGAGTTTAGATTTATGGCAAGAGTTGTTCGTTATTTCGTATTTAGTAAATAAATTGGTTATAAAAGAGTAAAGCCTCTATCAGGTTAAACTTTCCTTATAATGGCTTGAATAGATGGTTTACTGTTTGATGAAAATACATTACACGTTTGATGTGTGCACCTTTATGTGTGTAATCATGTAATTGTCAGTGTAACACTACGGCATCGCCACTGTACTTAACCTAACCGTTTATAAGTGTAACACAATTAGAGTTAAATTACACCCCTGTTAATCCCCCTTAGAACTGAGATTACAATGTTAGTTTCCTAAATATGTCGGCTAACTCCATAGTTAATAATCCGAACACCTGTTATTGTTTACGTGCTCTAAACTTAGTTTCTCTGGAAGTTTCTGGAAAACTAATAAGTCTGGGAGTTAAGAGGTATTGCCATATTAGGGGAGACCATTCGCCGAAAGGTCTTGTGAGTAATGTTTGCATACCACGGCGTTAACCTGTAGCTATACAGGTCGATGTCTATATGTGAGGCATGGCTAACTGCCGAAAGGTAGACTGGGTAATCTTCTAGTATAATACTGAACGCACGGAAAGTCTAAGGGAGTAGAGAGTAGAGAGTAAGGAGTGGAAAGTCAGTTCCAATAGTCAGCTGGTCTTGTATCCACAAGATGGATCCCCGCAGTCTGAGACAGGGTGTGGGATAAATTAAACTATACTATGGAAGCTAGTATAGAAGGGCAGTTGTTCAGCGTTACATAATAATTGAGGATTTGGACAATTTTAAGTTTCTAAATACTATTATACTTTGTGAACCTACGACATTTAATAATACGGACTATTTAAGTAGTTGACAAATGGAAGTATCAAAAACCACTATCCGAAACGGATATGTATATATATATAACAGGATGTTCATAGCGTATTATGAATGTGTAATTGTTCGAACTGTTTTATATGTACCAATAAATTATGGAAATCACAACGCGAAGTCCGGACCTTGTTATTAAATGTACCAAGCATGGCATACGACCCCGTAGTACTACATCAGTTCAGTTCTATACTCGTATGAATACAAATATAATAGTATTGACTCATTATATGATGTTGCCATTTACTCAAGTTTTGCCATGGGGCGTGGTGGCCCAATGGATAGCACGCTCGGCTTTGAATCTGGTGAACACGGATTCGAGTCTCACTGGCACCACTGCATTACTTCGATGTGTCCTGAGTAAACCTGTCGGTCCTGTGTATCGAGGTCTCACGTTAAAGAACCATGAGAATATAATCGATAGTAAGAATAAGGCAGGGTTCCTGGAATCCTATGTATTATTTCCCTCTTCTGGAGCGGCTCGAAATAACATATACGTGTTGATGAGCTGTTAAACAACAAGTAATTCAAAAAGAAAAATTCAGTCATTTAACCTGTCTCTCTCCTCTCCCATAAGCTGGATCAGATTGAATACTCTGCTCGACGTATATATATATATATTTAATGATTATAACTTTTTTCAGACTGCAAGTTAACGTGGAAGAAAACTCAATGTAAACCACTGACCAAGTTTATGTTTTCTCAACTGTTAAATTAATAAAGTATAAATATGATCTAAAATATTGTCTTTATTATTAGGTCTTCCACTACGAAGTGGTAGGTGAGACTGATTGTTTTTTTACCGTTCCTTCCGTCCTTCTGTTTATCACAAACCTTTTGGATTTTGACGAAACTTTGCAAGAAGTATCAGTATGATGCCTAGTTGTCCATATCTGTTTTTGAGGTCAGTAGCTCAACGTTCAAGGTCATCATGACAGGAAAATGAAAGTTTACTGCTGACAAAAAAAAAGTTCCCTATCCACTATCAAACACATTTTAACAAGATTGTGTCGTGAGGGGAGACATCCGTTTTTCTTTAAAAAACACACTCTAGTTGGTTGTTGTTGATGGTGGTTTATACATATTACAACACGCACGTTATACTGTATTTCTTGCACAATGCTGAATTCAGTAAAAACAGTGGTTTGGTTCATCGATACTGCTGTCTGTGAACCAAACCACATGTTTAACTAGATTTAACAGTGTGTAAGAAATCTATATTTTAAAACAACACATGTTATTTGATAAAAACAGACATTTAAAGGACAAGGTATGATAAAGGGGTATTTTGGCCCCCAATATATTCAAAATGCAAAAAAATAATATTTACATATAATCAGTTGTGCATGTTGAAGTAAATTGATCATATTATATCTTCAAAATATATTTTTATTTATTTTATTTATCTAGAAGAATTATCAGGGTCTCAAAAAATGGCATTTTTGGTAATTCTATTATATTTTGTTACCTTTATGATAAAGATGTTGATCCTACAAATATAGAGTGAACCTCCGAGCATAAACAATGTGTTGGCTAATGATGCATCCCTATCACGTATCTGTAAAAATCAGCTGTGCTCGAGGGTGCGCTCTGTATTTCCAAGAGCAAAAACTGATTGAAAACTGCTGAAAATGAACAACAATTTCATTTTTTGAAAGAAAATGCCTTGTTTGTGAGGCTCTTAAACTCATTTAGAGCTTTCAGACGTACTTGTTATGAGTTTTAATAATGATTCAGTTCATTTGTAGCTAAACTAGATATTCAAAACTTGTGCATTAAAACTTTCAATATTGGGGGCCAATTTTGCCCCTTATCATACCTAGTCCTTTTCCTAAAAGATATTATCACAAAATATATAAGTTTTCAACGGTTGAAAACAAACATTTATGTTTTTCCTGAAATATCAATTCCCAGAATATAGTTTTTATCCGCGTTATATTTTTTCTGAAAAAAAAAGCAGATTATAACAGCATATTCTAGAAATGTGCTTGGTTTTTTCTTCAGGAAAATGTTTACTATCTGATCATCAACTATGTTTTATTAATGTTATCGTGTTTGTTTGTAGAATGGAAAACGGCAAGCCAACATTGTGTAATGGTCGACTTAGATGTTGAGAATATAATGTCCGAAGCGATTACAGAATTTGAGATTAGAGGTTGTTGGGGAGCAACATAATTTAAAAGTGGGTGTCGGGGTGATATGCGATGCACATGTAATTTCGGTAGTACAGTTAATATAGCATGACTGTGAGTTCTGAGACAGATATTAGGCAACCATATTGAAAAACAAAACAAACAAAATCGATGGAAACATATTTATGCCCTTTAATTATGATTACAAACATTTAAACATTTAAATAACGATTACAATCCGCACTTTGTGGATTTACGCGTACAATGCTGATCAAACACTAACAAAATGTGTTTGTTACTGATTGTAGCATGTCTGTTACTTGTCAGTCGCACGTTCTACCTGTTAAACATATATTAGTTTTCCCTTTTTGCTGATTGAGTAAATAAACTCCGCAACGCGTATTACCACCGTTTTAATTACTATTATTCTGACGCACCGTTGCAATTTTATTTGTCTAAAAAAAGACATTTTAACATTAATGAAGTCCAAGATAAGATCATACATATAGACTGGAATGCACTGGGAAATACTTTTTAAACTTATATTATATGTACATGTAGCTATATGAGTTCTCGTGTTCCCGGACACGTTTCAATTACGGTGTTGCTGGTTAGTTAATTTGGCGAACCATAAGTACTTTTTTTCGGTTGTCATGAACATTTTTAGACTGGTGTAATAGCGTGTCATTCGAATTATTGACCTTTTGTCTTACTTACGTTAATGTCATAGTTCTAAATATAGACGTTGTTTTCTGATTGGTTTATGCAAATGAGGCAAACGCCCCCTTCTATTGTTGTGCAAAGTGAGGCGAAATCGGCCCATGTACTACTATCGCTTTTAAATCAGTGCAGTTTCCTTAAGAAGTACTTTTTTCCGCAATGTACAACTTTCTAGAACCGGTTTAAACCCCCAGTGGCCTACTTTACCACTGACCGTTCCAAGGCGGTAGCCCTATTGTCAACCCTTTTGTGTTTGTGATGTCGTTTGCATTTTTTATTACTTTTGCCTGTTTGCGTGTTTGTTTTTGTGTTTTGTGGTTGACTGTCGTCCTTGTATGCTGCTTTCCCTGTCCGATATGTTTAGCCTACTTTACGTGTATGTCACTTGGAGTGGGGCGGGGGAAAGGAGGTAAGGAATAGCCTAATGGTATCCCTCAAAATTGCTATTAACAGACTATTTTAACACTATAACAAATACTGAACAATGTTGAACTCTGTTTATTTTCATCCTTTATTTCATATTTCCACATTTGTAATTTTAAAACTCCTTCCCGTGTAAACTTAAAATTGGAACGCTCATCCGGCATATTTTAGCGATTACGAGGGTCATTCAATAAGTTCTGTCACTAACGCTTTTTAACAATTATGTGCTCGTTGTGAGTGTTGATGTTTGGTACCAAATGAAAGAAAGTTTCAATACCATTCCATTGATGGTAAAATGAATGCTGTATCCTTTGTGTGACGAAAGTTATGGAACATTTAATACACATCACTTATACATACTGAGGCATTTTCGTCCTGAGTTTTTTTCAGGTATGTTAATTGTTACTTTTTTAAATGCCTGTTTCTCTTTAAGTACTTGTCGAAGACCTTTGAAATTTCTCATACATTACCAGTTATATCTGTGCATTACAAGATTCAGAATTTAAGCATGGTAGATGAAAAGGCATTGTCTTAGAAATTAACATGTTAAGCTAACGTGTAAAATTAATTTAATGATAAATGGACATTAAATGGTAAGGCAGTCTTCTGAAATAGGGTTTTTGGATGATCAATATTTTCACTAAACGTTGTACAAAATTCTACAATAATGTGTTGAATATGAAATTTAAACACCGAAGGACTAGGATTTGTAAAACAATATAAAAACATATTAATACTATAAGAATAATTACGACATTCAAAAATTATTATAACATTTCCGTAAACAAAATGAAGAAAATCAGTGTTATTACTGCTAAAATTAAGGGATATGCATTCACTCATATCTGGTTTGCAGCAAGACCTTTCCTTTCAAGGATTATGGGCGAATAACAACAGATGACGTACAAGAAAATTTAAAAGCATATAGTTATTCAAATAATTTTTACAACGTTTTGTAACAAGGACATTTTCAGAGATGCCAGTATCCAAAAGGTGTGGTAGGGGGAGGTAATTCAGGGTTATAAATAACCGGAAATTTTTCATTTTTGTTGTGGATTTTAAGAGAGCGAACCCAGTTGTACTATAAATACACTACTTTATCTCAGTGTAATATCCAGTTCAAAGGATATATGCTTAGTGACAGAACTTTTTGAAGCACCCTCGTACGTTGTGTTTTAGTCAATTTGGTGAAAAATGTGATTTTTTCCGATTCACATGAAATTTGTTTTTAAATAGGCGACATGTCAATGAACATTTTCATGAAGTTCTTTTAACTTTAGTTGGTAGAACATACTTTTTTCGCTATTTTTACTGATAGAGAAAAATGATTATACAGCGCATATTACCGACCTTCTGATATCCTTTCAAACGTCACAAAATAAATTGGACTCTATGGCATAAATCCAGACCATGCTGAGATCAGAAATGGAATGCACCGACATATACAATTTTGATATGTGTTTTCATTTGATAAAAGAAGTGCCGTTTGTGTTTACCTGCTCGCGTTTCTAAATGTTCACGCAATTTGTGGTCGTCGTCGTCGTCGTCGTTGGGACGGATAGTGATGTTAGTTAATTTGTGGGGAAAAAAGTGGATTTTCTCCGATTTTCTAAAAACTTTACATGCATACAGACGAGAAATGTATATACATGTACATATATCTGGGTTAACTTTAGCTTTTAAATTGACGAAATAAATGCACTTTGTTTAAAAAGTGCGTTTTCAACAACTAGAACATAAAATCAATAACATTCGTGTAGCTTAAAACTACCTTTAGCTATTAACGGGAATACAACTTTTTGTAACAAGTATGTTCCACCAATGCAGTTTGTGAATATTAATACTTCGCCTACGATCCGTGATTGCGTTTTGTCGCAATCGGAGTTTATATATGTGAGGTGTAGTATAAATCTGATCAGTGTCATTTTCGCCGAAAATATCATTTTGGTATCGACTTTAAGGCCCATTATCATACTCTTTTTTTTATCACATGACCGTGTTTGATAAAATTTCCTCCGCCATAGGGCTGGTCTTCCTACTGGATAGGGCTACCGCCTTGGGAACGGTAAGTGGCAAAAAAGCCGCTGGGGTTTAAACCAGGTTCTAAGGTGCACCAATTGTAACTTCCTGTTCACCAGCTCATGGCGAAATCGGGTATTTAAACGAGCAAATATAGCGCAGGAAATCATTTACTGTATAGACATCGACCTATACACAGGTAACAGTAATATTTATAGATAAAAAATTTAGCCTCTTTCGGGGCTCGAACACACGACCTTCTGATTTCAAGTCCGGTGCTTTATCCACTGAATTATAACGCTACTTGAGAAAATAGTATACTAACTACAATTTATTATGAGACATATTTGAACGCAACTCAAGATGGATCAATAAATATATAGTCCATCTTGTCGCACGTGTAAATTAACATTGCCTGGTGCAATACTGTATGTTATCAATATGAAACTAATACTTTGCCTCAAAACAACCATATCTCTCTAAAGAGTTGTAGTAAAATACAACGACCGCTTCAAAAATTGTAAGGTAAAGAAATTTGGAAAACTTTTGAAAGCAATATGAGAGAATAAGATATAAGTAGAATATTTTGCAAAATAATTTTTTGTAACCGATAAACATTCATCATTCAACAACATCGCAAACATATCGTTTTACTTTTTTAACAAACACAACTAATCTTTTTGCAAAATCAAGAAATGTAGCACATATGAAACAAGAATTATGTATTACAATGCATATACAACCAATTTTGGATTATAGGGATACTATTTGGGGACATTGCTCTAGCAACAATATTAATAAAAACGACTCACTTAACTTCTCACATACTATGGCAGTAGAGACAGACCCACTCGTCTTTTCACATACTACGGCTGTAGATACAGGCCCACTTAACTTCCCATATACTACGGCTGCAGAAACAGATCCACTTACTTTCCCACATACTACGGCTATACACACACACACTTACCATCTCATATACTACGGCTGCAGGAACAGATCCACTTACTTTCCCACATACTACGGCTATACATACACCTACATACCATCTCATATACTACGGCTATAGACCCACTTAATTGTCTTTTCACATAATAGGGCTATACAGACACACCCACTTAATTTATCTTCTCATATACTACGTCTGTAGATACAGACCCATTTACTTTTTCACATACTACGGCTATAGATGCAGACTCATTTGCTTTCCCACATGCTACGGCTGTACAGACACACACACTTGTCTTTTCATATAATACGGCTATACAGACACACCCACTTGCTTTCTCACATACTACGGCTATACAGACACACCCACTTGTCTTTTCATATAATACGCTGTACAGACACACCCACTTGTCTTTTGATATAATACGGCTATACAGACACACCCACTTGCTTTCTCACATACTACGGCTATACAGACACACCCACTTGTCTTTTCATATAATACGCTGTACAGACACACCCACTTGTCTTTTGATATAATACGGCTATACAGATACACCCACTTGCTTTCTCACATACTACGGCTATACAGACACACCCACTTGTCTTTTCATATAATACGCTGTACAGACACACCCACTTGTCTTTTGATATAATACGGCTATTCAGACACACCCACTTGTCTTTTCATATAATACGCTGTACAGACACACCCACTTGTCTTTTGATATAATACGGCTATACAGACACACCCACTTACTTTCCCACATACTACGGCTATACAGACACACCCACTTGTCTTTTGATATAATTAGCTATACAGACACACACACTTGTCTTTTCACATACTACGGCTATACAGACACACCCACTTGTCTTTTGATATAATACGGCTATACAGACACACCCACTTACTTTCCCACATACTACGGCTATACAGACACACCCACTTGTCTTTTGATATAATACGGCTATACAGACACACACACTTGTCTTTTCACATAATACGGCTATACAGACACACCCACTTACTACGACTGAAGAGTAAATTCCACTTACCTGCTCATATACTAAGACCTAACTGTTAGCATTAAAGTCTAAATGAAGAATACAATGCTTTCAACTCAATCCAAGTAACTGGGGTATCAGTTGACTTTACTACTCATTCAATAAGACAGTTTAATATATATTCTGTAGTGAATGTAAATGATTTACCATCGTAAAGCGTATTCGTGTTATTCGGGCAAACAGTTCTTCCCCACCTTATATACACAGTTCCGGGCCCTGCAAGATAATAATACACACTTATTAGATAAACCGGAATCTCCTAAATACGAGCAACATTCAACAAGTATGTGATTACGTTATACACATAGCTAATAAATAAGCAAAAATGTATGGAAACTCGCTAATGTAACTCCTATTATTTTTGTAACTGGATACAATGTTTAAGCTGGCAATGTTGAGCCGTGTTTGCACTAGAAGAAACTATAACTATCCACTGGTGTATTTTTAAAATGATATAGTACACAAGTATGATATAGTACACAAGTAGGAATAAAATGATATAGTACACAAGTAGGAATAAAAGTCGAACAGGATGTAGCTTTCACAGAACATAGCCAACCCATAGCACGCATTAAAACAACCAATAATTACAGTGTTAATAAAAAGCAAGGAATCTGACATCACAAACGGTGGACAATAAGGCTACCGCCTTGGAACGGACAGTGGCCAAAAATGCCGCTGGGGTCTTAGAGTCATCCTGTTACCTTAAATTAACAATTTAGTCAATTAAATGACCTTAGTACTTCAGTAAGAAATAATAAATAGGCCAAACAAATCGGAAAATTGTATATACCCTCTGTCAATCCTGTTTAATAAATAATGTAATAAATCCATACCTACCTTTCGATTGCATTGTTGTCGCATCGGTCGGTACTGGCTCGTTTGTACTTTTCGATTGCATTGTTGCCGCATTAGTCGGTACTTGCGCATTTGTAGTTACTCCCGCCTGCTGATTTGCTACTACGTCACTAGGGATTTTATATCCATCCGGTAACACTAGTTTACATTCTCGTTCACCAGCTGTTACGAAATATACAAGAATTCCTGTTCCAGTTGCCGCTCCTATTGCTATCATTATGACCGTCAAAACAAGTGTCAAAATATGAAATCTAACATATCCAGATGACGGTAGTGTATGACTATCATCTTTAGGGCCTGACTGTGCTTTAGGGTCCGCCATATTCGGCATCTCGTAACCGTCATCCATTTCGTTGTTAAATTCAGCTCAAACGAAATAATCGAACTGAGACGAATGTCAACATATTTCAGATATGAATGAACACAGTAAACGGAAGTATTTACTCAAGCAAACCAGAGGACCAACATCAGGTGAAGCGCTCACCTCATATTTATGATACCAGTTGAATTGGGAATACTAACAAAAATCTTTTATTGTGTGTTAGCTATTTCAGCCAGTAATTTCATTTTGCCCTAATAATATGTATAATGGACAGAAAAGAATAAAGGGGTTTAATGTTTAATGTGTTTTGCATGTTTTACCCAAGCGGCTTCATTTGCACAACGCGAGATTTCATGTCGGCGAGATTCTTCATCAAACATATCATTACAAATGGCCCATTGTGATCATAATATGTCTAACGGCTTTGAGAGAAGAGCGTGTCTTTCACGTTGCCCCTATATAGCTCTATTAAAAACTATGACATTTATCTCTTAAGCTGAATAGACCCAAATGTATATTGATTCTTTAAAAGAAACACTTTTAGCCCGACTATACATCTATTTATAAAAGCATGTGGGGCCACAATTTACCCTTAGTGGCCCTTTTTTTGGTCAAACGTAATACATAGTGTACTATTAGATAATATTTTCCTAAGGTATTAAATTACCGTTTATAGACAATGTGTTGGTATCTCTATGAGTACGAACTGTGCACCTCTTTTCGCAGATTTTTGTTTGTATCACTATGAACGAGACCATGTTGATTCGTTCACCAGACTCTCATGCAGATGTTATTGAAGCTTTTAGTCACACCTTTCGATATCTGGATGACATATTGAACATTGACAACCTTTTCTTTTCTACTATGTTTAATAGTGTCTATCCTGAAGTACGTCTACTCCATAAAGCTTATGTTTTTGATAATGTCGCTTCTTTTCTCGGTTTGTCTGTTTGCGTGTTTGTTTCTGTTTTTTGTGGTTCACTGTCCTCCTTTAATGCTTCTTTCCCTGTCCGATCTTTTTATGTTTCTTTAAATCGCTCTAATGAAAATGGAGAAATGATTAGTAAAATATATCACAAGACAGATGATTTTAATTTTAATTGTTAATTATCCATACTTAGATGGGAATGGTCCCCGAGAAACCTAGTTTGGGTTCTATGCTTCTCAACTTGAGCTTGGAGACAGCTGAGGACTTTAATATTCGTAATCTTTGTATACATAAAACGCTACTACATCTGGACTACCGTTACCAGAAACTTTGAAAAAACTTTGCACAATTTTATTATCTTACCCTCGATCTTCTTCTAAATTATAAAAGTAATTTATTTTAAACACTTTTGCGACAAGTACTACCACAGCCTGATTTATATGGTGACGAGATTTACAAACTTCGTAAGATTTTTGGTCATAATCGTTTTCTCCTTGCATACTCTTTTCATAAGGTCTCTATTAAACTTGTTCAGACGTTTATCAAACGATGTTATGACCTAATTTGAAATGCACAGCATATTGTTTAGTGGTTGACTCATTTACAGTTCGACATCAGGCTTTCCAATTTGACTGTGCGATGACCGGAAAAAGTGAAGAACCTCTGTCTAAATCCAGAAAGGACCAATGTTTGTCTTCAACCTTTATTGTTTCAATCCCATAAAGGTGACCCATTTATTTCCCCGTCAATAAATGTGTTGTGTTTTGAAGTCATCCCACCAAGCATTGTTCACAATCATTATAGTATTTCTTCGATATTTCTATTATGATCATGATTTAATTGTCTTTAATCGTGTCTTTTCGTTTCTAAGTAGGGTATTCCCGTGTTGCTCTGGATATATATACATGTATATGATCACCACTGTGTATACTTATTTTGCCTATTAATGCTGCCTAGTTTAATAAAGCCTAATGTAAATTTCTTTATTTAGACCATCCCGTTGTATTGGGTTTGCACTAGGGTAAAAGTGAGGTTTAGTAAACCTTAAAAAGAAATATAAAAAGATCGGACAGGGAAAGCAGCATTCAAGGAGGACAGTCAACCACAAAACACAGAAACAAACACGCAAACAGACAAACAAGAAGGCAAAAGCAATAACAAATGCAAAATTAAAACCTGATTTAACTTCACTACGATTTTTGCTATTGATAGTTCCAAGTCGGTTGCCCTACTGCAAACCATTTTGTGTTTGTGATGTCACATGCTTTCCTTCTTATTAACTGTGTTATTGTTGTTTGTTTTAATACGTGTGTTTTGGTGATTGTTCTGCTAAAACTACATTTACTGTCGACTTCTATACCTACTTAAGTAATGTCGGCCATCTCGGAGGCTGCGTCGACCTTACCTAAACAAATTTAAGGTAATTTATCTGAAATGTTAATTATTATTAATATTGACCTACTGGATTCTGTGGACGAACGTATGCATCATGTGAAAAACGGATGACGACGGATGATGAAAGTAGTTAAGCGGCCACACAATATATTTGAGCTTTTGGCTCAGGACATCCAAAATATTTAGCAAATATATCGTGCTAGAAATGTATAAGTGTATGAAAATCTGCTCATGCGTACCAAGTCTACAAAAGCCATATATTATAACAATAACATATCTAATTTAACATCTATATTACGTTTTCTACCAGATGTAACCTGTGAAGAGATAATGGTAACAATGTGGACACGGACGTCTTCCTGATTGATTTTTTTCATAAGATTGAGTTGAAGTAATGACCTTGTCAAATGAGGACACAAAATGTATCTTTGCGATGAATACGTTTAAAATGTCATAATTAACATTCATACCATAGGCAACAATATATGGCTTAGAGAGAAAAGAGTTTGAATTACAATAACCATTTAGTTTAAAAGGATTGTTTTTGTGTTGTTGTTTATTTCAGTACAAGAGTAAATGAATTGCCCTATTTTATTAATGTGCGTGTATATCATGAAGAAGACGATAATAGCCTGAACGCTTTCAAATAGGGTATTTTTATATAACAAGACCTCGGTCGGAGGGTGTCTCGCCCACCGCGGCAAACGCATATGAAAAGTTTTATTAAATGTGTGCTTAAATGATGTCCACCAAAGACAACACATCATATGGCAAATCAAACAAATAAAAGCGAAGTAATCATAGGAAGTTAAATTACTGAGGCTAAGGGGTTTAACCAGGGTGTAGTTTTGGGAAAATAATGCAAAATATGACATTGACCTTGGTATTTTTCGTTTAGCGATGTCCACCAATGCCCGCACTACATATGACCAAGTAACAAAGACATCAAGTCAGGCATAAAGTTATCTGAAGTTAAGTTACCTAACCAAGGTTGTTACCTAACTAAGGTTAAGTTTGTGGGAAATAACGCAAAAAAAATACCTTGACTTTTTTTTTATTCAGCGATGTCCACCAATGCCAACTAGAGCTGTCGACTTTTAAGGGCGACAAATATACCAACACCAGTCCCCCACATTCCCCACCCTACTGTTTGAAGATTGAGTGTAATGGTGGCCTTT
Source organism: Cyrtodaria siliqua (assembly GCA_037043455.1). Lineage (NCBI taxonomy): Eukaryota > Metazoa > Mollusca > Bivalvia > Adapedonta > Hiatellidae > Cyrtodaria > Cyrtodaria siliqua. The sequence goes on along the minus strand of JAWPHD010000086.1, from coordinate 44,441 downwards.
ACCTTTGACCTACTGACCTCAAAACCAATAAGGGATATCTTTTCTTCAGGGGGTGAGGGCGTACATAATTTTTCATTATCTGGTCCCGGTGACCTTGACTTTTGATCTACTGACCTCAAAATTAATAGGGGTCATCCTCCCACTACAAGCAGTTCACCTATGAAGTTTCATGAGATTTGCTCCAGGAAGAAAAGCGTTATGGAGCAGACAATCTTTTTCATTATCGGGTGCCGGTGACCTTTACCTTTGATATACTTACCTCAAAATTAATTGGGGTCATCCTCTCACCACAGGCAGTTCGCCTATGGAGTTGCACGAGCTTTGCTTCAGCGAAAGAGAAGTTATGGAGCGGACAAGGTTTTTCATTATCGGATGCCGATTACCTTGACCTTTGACATGCTAAATCAAAAGCAGAAGTCATCTCACCACAGGCAGTTCACCTATGACGTTTCATGAGATTTGCTTTAGGGGGAGAGGAGTTATGGGGCGGTCAATGTTTTTTAGTATCGGGTCTCTGTAACCTTGACCTTTGACTTATTGACCTCAATATTAACAGGGGTCAGCCTCTTACCAAATGCAGTTGGTCTATGAAGTTTCATGAGATTTGCCTCAAGGGGAAAGGAGTTATGGAGCGGACAATGTTAAACATTATCGGGACGCATGAAGTTGTATGAGAGTTTCTTCATGGGGAGAGGAGTTATGCGGCGGACAATGTTGCGTCTACAGACAGACAGGCGGACAGGCGGACAGGGTGAAACAAGTATAACAATACATATGACCTAGTATCACAGACATAAAGTGAGACAATCACATAAAGTTAACTGAGGTTAAGTTACCTAACCAGGGTTAAGTTATCTAACCAAGATTAGTTTTGGGGAAATAACGCAAAATATGACCTTGACCTAGGTATTTTTTGTCATTCAGTGATGTCCGCCAATGCCAACAATACATATGATCAGGTATCAAAGAAAGAAATTAAAGTTATCAGAAAAAGTTAACTGAGGTTAAATTACCTAACCAAACTGATGTTTAGGGTAAATAACGCAAAACGTGACCTTGACCTTGGTATTTTTTGTCATTCAGCGATGTCCATCAATGCCAACCATACATATGAACAAGTATCAAAGACATAAACTTAGGCAATCACATAAAGTTAACTGAGGTTAAGTTACCTAACCAAGGTTAAGTTTGGGAAAATAAGCAAAATGTGACCTTGATCTTGGTAATTTTTGTCGTTCAGTGATGTCCACCAATGCCAACAATACATATGACAAAGTATCAAACAAAGAAAATGAGGCAATTACATACAGTTAACTGAGGTTAAGTTACCTAACCATATTTAAATTTTGGGAAAATAACGCAAAATATGACCTTGACCTTGGTAATTTTGGCATTACGTGATGTCCAGCTGAAAAGTTTCAGAAAAATTCGTGCAGCGGTTGTTGAGATATAGTCGATCTAAAATGTGGTCGCCGCCGCCGGAAAATTAACTGCTATGTCTCGCTACCCACTACGTGGGCTAGACAAAAATAGCACGTACCATTACAACTTAAATAAAATAACTGTTTAATTATTTAAAATCAACTTATTTAGTTTATAAGCTTGAAACCCAAACGGCCTTTTTGCCACTGACCGTTCCAAGGCGGTAGCCTTACTTTCACGTGTGTAAGTGATGTCAACGATAAAGGTAACAGCTAAACGTAACAATTTTATCGCTGAAGGTAACAACCCTTTTCAACATTTACAGTATCAATGAAAAATTGAGTAAACAGGTTTTTATTAGTTATTCGCCACCTGGTTCAGAACATTTTATCTGTACACGTACACACTGGTCAGTGTAATCTGTAATAGAGTGAAGTAAAAAATATCGAATATTGATTGCCATTGATTTGTCTTTTTTATTTTATTAAAGCAAAATAGATAATATTAACGTAACAGAATCAAACGAAATAGTTTAAAGAAGGTATCTTTAGACATAGGTCCAAATTTGGTATTTTAAAGCATTAACACAAAAGCGGATACACAATCTGAGTTAAGGTGTGTGTGTAGGGGGAGGAGGTGGGTAGCGAGCGGCGCATCTTTGAATATACAGTTGGAAGGCAAACACACATACAAATACTTTTTAAAACTACCCCCATCCCCTGAATCCGCCTCTGACAGCCACTAATACGTGTTACTTAGTTATTTGTTGTATAGAAATGGTTTCGATCATGCTATGTATATATTAATGCATTGAAGTAGGAACGTAGGCCGTGGTGAGAAAGGGCGGGGTCAGTATACACTAGTATACTCCTATATGACTACCTCTCAAATAATGGGAAAGAAAAACCCCTATGTCCACCGCCATCTACATGCCATCTTCGGGATGGTTAAAATTATGTACTATTGATTTTATGAATATTGCGTTATGCTCAACCCGGGGCTAGAGGGCGTGGGCATATTTCACTACTGTCTCAATCAAACCAAGACTGCAATGTTTCGTATGTGTCGTGTTCGGCGTTTCCAAAGGTCCACTCCCATACTCTTTTATAAGTAACAGTTACTATTTAGGACTCACAACGCAGTTGCTTTTTCCCTGCTCTGCTTATGTTGAAGGACCTCTCTGGACAACTGTACAACTTTTTGTGAATTTTCTTAAAATGTTTTCTTTGTGAAACACGGGGTTGACAGATTTGCTTTTTTTTAATATCCACAATTTGTTGAATTTTCCATTACGCTAAGTTCACTTTTATTTTAAATGTTTCAATACCACCCAGTATTAGATTCTCTGATATGGACTCAAAGACATTCAGGGATATCCAAACCTGTATGAAATCATGAACTTGTCAAAAGAAGAAAAAAATGGTGCATATATAGTGTAGAATACATTAATTATAGTGTTATAAATGTGACCGAGATATATATTTCAATTCAATTTGTTGATTTTATCATATGGAGGGATACGCTCTATTTATTTTTTCTACATCATTGAGAGACATCGTACGTGGTCTATTAGATATCCACCCCCCAACCCCAACCCCAACCCCCATCCCCCAAACCTCCCGCCCTTACCCACATCCCCGCCCCAAGCCCCGACTGACAACCTCCCCTTCTATATTTTTATATATAATTGAAGTTTTAAATATGTCATTTGCGAATATGAAAGGTAATGTAAACTGTACTTTTCACATCAGTGCCATTAATATGAAAACTATACAGAAATGAAAAAGAAATGCATAATCACAAATGTGCCTATATTTCTCTATAAGACACACTTATATCCACGATATCGTTCAGGCGTTTTGTTTAAACAAACTGCTACAGATTATAGAAGAAAGGATAAAACTGTGTGGTAGAATAGTAAACATTGCTACATGACATTCATATATGTTAAAGCTCCGCTTTGAAAATTCGAGCTAGTTCAGTAGCGTATTTAATGTTCAGAGATTTTAAACAGTTTACTGATCAAATGTTTGGTTTACACATTTCTTTTACATCATTTGCGAAACACGTTTTTGCAACTTGCATTAATCACTCTCGGTGGCTTCCTTGGTAGAACCAGTACTAGGCAATGTGGATTAATTATCTTGCTCAAGGATAAATAACATGACCGCGGTATGGATCGAACCGACGACCTTTAGATAATGAGTCCGACGCTTTACCACTGGACCACGCACTCCAGCTCACCTACTTGGGCCGAACGCGAATTATGGTCTAACAGCCATGGATGGGAAAAATCAAGTCGTGACCCAAACAATCCGGCAAATGTCACTTATATCATGAGTAGTTAATATGAAACTTCATGTGACAGATGAAAGGTTGCATGGTTGCATTACATGTTATGCGTTTAGCATATATAGTAGTGCATAATTACGGTTTACCCTATGCATAGTGTTTACCATGTATAACTCAATTTAAGATGCATACATGACAAACAATTCCCTCATGTCTATTTAAAATATGACAAAGTTCGTTCCATTTTAGTTATTTTTGCATTTAAGCGTCAAAACCGTTCGATTTAGAGGGTTAATTTACCCCACCCTCCTACTTATTTAGTGTATCTCATTTGTTGCATTTCCGTGTCTTTTTGTTACCATTTTAGCACGATACCGCATAAATAATGTGTGATAGAATAAAACCAACAATATGAGACGCACTAAGCATTTCCAATATCTGTAGTTTTGGGGTGAGAAAGCTATATACTGAACAAAAATAAAAAGTACTAACTGTTAATGCCGGTTATTCCATAGGTCGGTTATTAATCAGAATGTTAATAAAACAATGTTTGATGTTACTGAGTGAGTATAAAAGTTTCATTAAAATGTTAATGAAACAATGTTTGATGTTATTGAGTGAGTATAAAAGCTTCATCAGAATGTTAATGAAGCAATGTTTGATGTTATTGAGTGAGTATAAAAGCTTAATCAGAATGTTAATGAAGCAATGTTTGATGTTATTGAGTGAGTATAAAAGCTTCATCAGGATGTTAATGAAACAATGTTTGATGTTATTGAGTGAGTATAAAAGCTTATTCAGAATGTTAATGAAACAATGTTTGATGTGTGTAAGTACTAACTGTTAATGTCGGATATTGAGTGAGTATAAAAGCTTCATCAGAATGTTAAGGAAACAATGTTTGATGTTATTGAGTGAGTATAAAAGCTTAATCAGAATGTTAATGCAACAATGTTTGATGTTATTGAGTGAGTATAAAAGCTTCATCAGAATGTTAATGCAACAATGTCTGATGTTATTGAGTGAGTATAAAAGCTTAATCAGAATGTTAATGCAACAATGTTTGATGTTATTGAGTGAGTATAAAAGCTTCATCAGAATGTTAATGCAACAATGTTTGATGTTATTGAGTGAGTATAAAAGCTTAATCAGAATGTTAATGCAACAATGTTTGATGTTATTGAGTGAGTATAAAAGCTTAATCAGAATGTTAATGCAACAATGTTTGATGTTATTGAGTGAGTATAAAAGCTTCATCAGAATGTTAATGCAACAATGTTTGATGTTATTGAGTGAGTATAAAACGTTAATCAGAATGTTAATGCAACAATGTTTGATGTTATTGAGTGAGTATAAAAGATTCATCAGATTGTTAATGAAACAATGTTTGATGTTATTGAGTGAGTATAAAAGCTTCATTAGAATGTTAATGAAACAATGTTTGATGTTATTGAGTGAGTATAAATGTTTCATCAGAATGTTAATGAAACAATGTTTGATGTTATTGAGTGAGTATAAAGCTTCATCAGAATGTTAATGCAACAATGTTTGATGTTATTCAGTGAGTATAAAAGCTTCATCAGAATGAAACAATGTTTGATGTTATTGAGTGAGTATAAAACGTTAATCAGAATGTTAATGCAACAATGTTTGATGTTATTGAGTGAGTATAAAACGTTAATCAGAATGTTAATGCAACAATGTTTGATGTTATTGAGTGAGTATAAAAGCTTCATCAGAATGTTAATGCAACAATGTTTGATGTTATTGAGTGAGTATAAAACGTTAATCAGAATGTTAATGCAACAATGTTTGATGTTATTGAGTGAGTATAAAAGGTTAATCAGAATGTTAATGCACCAATGTTTGATGTTATTGGGTGAGTATAAAGCTTCATCAGAATGTTAATGAAACAATGTTTGATGTTATTGAGTGAGTATAAAAGCTTCATTAGAATGTTAATGAAACAATGTTTGATGTTATTGAGTGAGTATAAAAGCTTCATCATAATGTTAATGAAACAATGTTTGATGTTATTGAGTGAGTATAAAAGCTTCATTAGAATGTTAATGAAACACTGTTTGATGTTATTGAGTGAGTATAAAGCTTCATCAGAATGTTAATGCAACAATGTTTGATGTTATTGAGTGAGTATAAAGCTTCATCAGAATGTTAATGAAACAATGTTTGATGTTATTGAGTGAGTATAAAAGCTTCATTAGAATGTTAATGAAACAATGTTTGATGTTATTGAGTGAGTATAAAAGCTTCATCATAATGTTAATGAAACAATGTTTGATGTTATTGAGTGAGTATAAAAGCTTCATTAGAATGTTAATCAAACAATGTTTGATGTTATTGAGTGAGTATAAAATATTCATCAGAAAGTTAATGCAACAATGTTTGATGTTATTGAGTGAGTATAAATGCTTCATCAAAATGTTAATGAAACAATGTTTGATGTTATTGAGTGAGTGTAAATGCTTCATCAGAATGTTAATGAAACAATGTTTGATGTTATTGAGTGAGTAAAAGCTTCATCAGAATGTTAATGCAACAATGTTTGATGTTATTGAGTGAGTATAAAGCTTCATCAGAATGTTAATGAAACAATTTTTGATGTTATTGAGTGAGTATAAATGCTTCATCAGAATGTTAATGAAACAATGTTTGATGTTATTGAGTGAGTATAAAGCTTCATTAGAATGTTAATGCAACAATGTTTGATGTTATTGAGTGAGTATAAAAGCTTCATCAGAATGAAACAATGTTTGATGTTATTGAGTGAGTATAAAACGTTAATCAGAATGTTAATGCAACAATGTTTGATGTTATTGAGTGAGTATAAAACGTTAATCAGAATGTTAATGCAACAATGTTTGATGTTATTGAGTGAGTATAAAAGCTTCATCAGAATGTTAATGCAACAATGTTTGATGTTATTGAGTGAGTATAAAACGTTAATCAGAATGTTAATGCAACAATGTTTGATGTTATTGAGTGAGTATAAAAGGTTAATCAGAATGTTAATGCAACAATGTTTGATGTTATTGAGTGAGTATAAAGCTTCATCAGAATGTTAATGAAACAATGTTTGATGTTATTGAGTGAGTATAAAGCTTCATCAGAATGTTAATGCAACAATGTTTGATGTTATTGTGTGAGTATAAAAGCTTATTCAGAATGTTAATGAAACAATGTTTGATGTTATTGAGTGAGTATAAAAGCTTCATCAGAATGCAACAATGTTTGATGTTATTGAGTGAGTATAAAAGCTTCATTAGAATGTTAATGCAACAATGTTTGATGTTATTGAGTGAGTATAAAAGCTTCATTAGAATGTTAATGCAACAATGTTTGATGTTATTTAGTGAGTATAAAAGCTTCATCAGAATGTTAATGCAACAATGTTTGATGTTATTGAGTGAGTATAAAACGTTAATCTGAATGTTAATGCAACAATGTTTGATGTTATTGAGTGAGTATAAAAGGTTAATCAGAATGTTAATGCAACAATGTTTGATGTTATTGAGTGAGTATAAAGCTTCATCAGAATGTTAATGAAACAATGTTTGATGTTATTGAGTGAGTATAAAAGATTCATCAGAAAGTTAATGCAACAATGTTTGATGTTATTGAGTGAGTATAAAGCTTCATCAGAATGTTAATGCAACAATGTTTGATGTTATTGAGTGGGTATAAAAGCTTCATCAGAATGAAACAATGTTTGATGTTATTGAGTGAGTATAAAAGCTTCATTAGAATGTTAATGCAACAATGTTTGATGTTATTGAGTGAGTATAAAAGCTTCATTAGAATGTTAATGCAACAATGTTTGATGTTATTGAGTGAGTATAAAAGCTTCATCAGAATGTTAATGCAACAATGTATGATGTTATTGAGTGAGTATAAAACGTTAATCAGAATGTTAATGCAACAATGTTTGATGTTATTGAGTGAGTATAAAAGGTTAATCAGAATGTTAATGCAACAATGTTTGATGTTATTGAGTGAGTATAAAGCTTCATCAGAATGTTAATGAAACAATGTTTGATGTTATTGAGTGAGTATAAAAGATTCATCAGAAAGTTAATGCAACAATGTTTGATGTTATTGAGTGAGTATAAAGCTTCATCAGAATGTTAATGGAACAATGTTTGATGTTATTGAGTGAGTATAAAAGGTTAATCAGAATGTTAATGCAACAATGTTTGATGTTATTGAGTGAGTATAAAGCTTCATCAGAATGTTAATGGAACAATGTTTGATGTTATTGAGTGAGTATAAAACGTTAATCAGAATGTTAATGCAACAATGCTTGATGTTATTGAGTGAGTATAAAGCTTCATCAGAATGTTAATGAAACAATATTTGATGTTATTGAGTGAGTATAAAAGCTTCATTAGAATGTTAATGCAACAATGTTTGATGTTATTGAGAGAGTATAAAGCTTCATCAGAATGTTAATGAAACAATATTTGATGTTATTGAGTGAGTATAAAAGCTTCATTAGAATGTTAATGCAACAATGTTTGATGTTATTGAGTGAGTATAAAAGCTTCATCAGAATGAAACAATGTTTGATGTTATAGAGTGAGTATAAAAGCTTCATCAGAATGTTAATGCAACAATGTTTGATGTTATTGAGTGAGTATAAAACGTTAATCAGAATGTTAATGCAACAATGTTTGATGTTATTGAGTGAGTATAAAAGGTTAATCAGAATGTTAATGCAACAATGTTTGATGTTATTGAGTGAGTATAAAACTTCATCAGCATGTTAATGAAACAATGTTTGATGTTATTGAGTTAGTATAAAAGCTTCATCAGAATGTTAATGCAACAATGTTTGATGTTATTGAGTGAGTATAAAAGCTTCATTATAATGTTAATGAAACAATGTTTGATGTTATTGAGTGAGTATAAAAGCTTCATCAGAATGTTAATGAAACAATATTTGATGTTATTGAGTGAGTATAAAGCTTCATCAGAATGTTAATGAAACAATGTTTGATGTTATTGAGTGAGTATAAAGCTTCATCAGAATGTTAATGAAACAATGTTTGATGTTGCTGAGTGAGTATAAAAGCTTCATCAGAATGTTAATGCAACAATGTTTGATGTTATTGAGTGAGTATAAAAGCTTCATTATAATGTTAATGAAACAATGTTTGATGTTATTGAGTGAGTATAAAAGCTTCATCAGAATGTTAATGAAACAATATTTGATGTTATTGAGTGAGTATAAAGCTTCATCAGAATGTTAATGAAACAATGTTTGATGTTATTGAGTGAGTATAAAAGCTTCATCAGAATGTTAATGCAACAATGTTTGATGTTATTGAGTGAGTATAAAAGCTTCATTATAATGTTAATGAAACAATGTTTGATGTTATTGAGTGAGTATAAAAGCTTCATTATAATGTTAATGAAACAATGTTTGATGTTATTGAGTGAGTATAAAAGCTTCATCAGAATGTTAATGAAACAATATTTGATGTTATTGAGTGAGTATAAAGCTTCATCAGAATGTTAATGAAACAATGTATGATGTTGTTGAGTGAGTATAAAAGCTTCATCAGAATGTTAATGCAACAATGTTTGATGTTATTGAGTGAGTATAAAAGCTTCATTAGAATGTTAATGCAACAAATTGTGATGTTATTGAGTGAGTATAAACGCTTCATCATAATGTTAATGAAACAATGTTTGATGTTATTGAGTGAGTATAAAAGCTTCATCAGAATGTTAATGAAACAATGTTTGATGTTATTGAGTGAGTATAAAAGCTTCATCAGAATGTTAATGCAACAATGTTTGATGTTATTGAGTGAGTATAAAAGATTCATTATAATGTTAATGAAACAATGTTTGATGTTATTGAGTGAGTATAAAAGCTTCATCAGAATGTTAATGCAACAATGTTTGATGTTATTGAGTGAGTATAAAAGCTTCATTAAAATGTTAATGAAACACTGTTTGATGTTATTGAGTGAGTATAAAAGCTTCATCAGATTGTTAATGCAACAATGTTTGATGTTATTGAGTGAGTATAAAAGCTTCATTAGAATGTTAATGAAACACTGTTTGATGTTATTGAGTGAGTATAAAAGCTTCATCAGAATATTAATGAAACACTGTTTGATGTTATTGAGTGAGTATAAAGCTTCATTAGAATGTTAATGAAACACTGTTTGATGTTATTGAGTTAGTATAAAATCTTCATCAGAATGTTAATGCAACAATGTTTGATGTTATTGAGTGAGTATAAAAAGCTTCATTATAATGTTAATGAAACAATGTTTGATGTTATTGAGTGAGTATAAAAGCTTCATCAGAATGTTAATGAAACAATATTTGATGTTATTGAGTGAGTATAAAGCTTCATCAGAATGTTAATGAAACAATGTTTGATGTTATTGAGTCAGTATAAAAGCTTCATTATAATGTTAATGAAACAATGTTTGATGTTATTGAGTGAGTATAAAAGCTTCATTATAATGTTAATGAAACAATCGTTGATGTTATTGAGTGAGTATAAAGCTTCATCAGAATGTTAATGAAACAATATTTGATGTTATTGAGTGAGTATAAAAGCTTCATCAGAATGAAACAATGTTTGATGTTATTGAGTGAGTATAAAAGCTTCATCAGAATGTTAATGCAACAATGTTTGATGTTATTGAGTGAGTATAAAACGTTAATCAGCATGTTAATGCAACAATGTTTGATGTTATTGAGTGAGTATAAAAGGTTAATCAGAATGATAATGCAACAATGTTTGATGTTATTGAGTGAGTATAAAGCTTCATCAGAATGTTAATGGAACAATGTTTGATGTTATTGAGTGAGTATAAAAGGTTAATCAGAATGTTAATGCAACAATGTTTGATGTTATTGAGTGAGTATAAAGCTTCATCAGAATGTTAAAGGAACAATGTTTGATGTTATTGAGTGAGTATAAAACGTTAATCAGAATGTTAATGCAACAATGTTTGATGTTATTGAGTGAGTATAAAGCTTCATCAGAATGTTAATGAAACAATGTTTGATGTTATTGAGTGAGTATAAAAGCTTCATCAGAATGTTAATGCAACAATGTTTGATGTTATTGAGTGAGTATAAAAGATTCATTATAATGTTAATGAAACAATGTTTGATGTTATTGAGTGAGTATAAAAGCTTCATCAGAATGTTAATGCAACAATGTTTGATGTTATTGAGTGAGTATAAAAGCTTCATTAAAATGTTAATGAAACACTGTTTGATGTTATTGAGTGAGTATAAAAGCTTCATCAGATTGTTAATGCAACAATGTTTGATGTTATTGAGTGAGTATAAAAGCTTCATTAGAATGTTAATGAAACACTGTTTGATGTTATTGAGTGAGTATAAAAGCTTCATCAGAATATTAATGAAACACTGTTTGATGTTATTGAGTGAGTATAAAGCTTCATTAGAATGTTAATGAAACACTGTTTGATGTTATTGAGTTAGTATAAAATCTTCATCAGAATGTTAATGCAACAATGTTTGATGTTATTGAGTGAGTATAAAAAGCTTCATTAGAATGTTAATGAAACAATGTTTGATGTTATTGAGTGAGTATAAAAGCTTCATCAGAATATTAATGAAACACTGTTTGATGTTATTGAGTGAGTATAAAAGCTTCATTAGAATGTTAATGAAACACTGTTTGATGTTATTGAGTGAGTATAAAAGCTTAATCAGAATGTTATGCAACAATGTTTGATGTTATTGAGTGAGTATAAAAGCTTCATTAGAATGTTAATGAAACAATGTTTGATGTTATTGAGTGAGTATAAAAGCTTTTTCAGAATGTTAATGAAACAATGTTTGATGTTTGTAAGTACTAACTGTTAATGTCGGATATTGAGTGAGTATAAAAGCTTCATCAGATTGTTAATGAAACAATGTTTGATGTTATTGAGTGAGTATAAAAGCTTCATCAGACTGTTAATGAAACAATGTTTGATGTTATTGAGTGAGTATAAAAGCTTCATCATAATGGTAATGTAACAATGTTTGATGTTATTGAGTGAGTATAAAAGATTCATCAGAATTGTAATGAAACAATGTTTGATGTTATTGAGTGAGTATAAAAGCTGCATCAGAATTTTAATGAAACAATGTTTGATGTTATTGAGTGAGTATAAAAGCTTCATCAGAATGTTAATGAAACAATGTTTGATGTTATTGAGTGAGTATAAATGCTTCATCAGAATGATAATGAAACAATGTTTGATGTTATTGAGTGAGTATAAAAGCTTCATCAGAATGTTAATAAAACAATGTTTGATGTTATTGAGTGAGTTTAAAAGATTCATCAGAAAGTTCATGCAACAATGTTTGATGTTATTGAATGAGTATAAAAGCTTCATCAGAATGTTAATGAAACATTGTGTGATGTTATTGATTGAGTATAAAAGCTTCACCAGAATATTAATGAAACAATGTTTGATGTTATTGAGTGAGTATAAAAGCTTCATTAGAATGTTAATACAACAAATTTTGATGTTATTGAGTGAGTATAAACGCTTCATCAGAATGTTAATGAAACAATGTTTGATGTTATTGAGTGAGTATAAAAGCTTCATCAGAATGTTAATGAAACAATGTTTGATGTTATTGAGTGAGTATAAAAGCTTCATCAGAATGGTAATGTAACAATGTTTGATGTTATTGAGTGAGTATAAAAGCTTCATCAGAATTTTAATGAAACACTGTTTGATGTTATTGAGTGAGTATAAAAGCTGCATCAGAATGTTAATGCAACAATGTTTGATGTTATTGAGTGAGTATAAAAGCTTCATTAGAATGTTGATGAAACAATGTTTGATGTTATTGAGTGAGTATAAAAGCTTCATTAGAATGTTGATGAAACAATGTTTGATGTTATTGTGTGAGTATAAAAGCTTCATCAGAATGTTAATGCAACAATGTTTGATGTTATTGAGTGAGTATAAAAGCTTCATTAGAATGTTAATGAAACAATGTTTGATGTTATTGAGTGAGTATAAAAGCTTCATCAGAATATTAATGAAACACTGTTTGATGTTATTGAGTGAGTATAAAAGCTTCATTAGAATGTTAATGAAACAATGTTTGATGTTATTGAGTGAGTATAAAAGCTTCATCAGAATATTAATGAAACACTGTTTGATGTTATTGAGCGAGTATAAAAGCTTCATTAGAATGTTAATGAAACACTGTTTGATGTTATTGAGTGAGTATAAAAGCTTAATCAGAATGTTAATGCAACAATGTTTGATGTTATTGAGTGAGTATAACAGCTTCATTAGAATGTTAATGAAACAATGTTTGATGTTATTGAGTGAGTATAAAAGCTTATTCAGAATGTTAATGAAACAATGTTTGATGTTTGTAAGTACTAACTGTTAATGTCGGATATTGAGTGAGTATAAAAGCTTCATCAGATTGTTAATGAAACCATGTTTGATGTAATTGAGTGAGTATAAAAGCTTCATCAGAATGGTAATGTAACAATGTTTGATGTTATTGAGTGAGTATAAAAGCTTCATCAGAATTTTAATGAAACAATGTTTGATGTTATTGAGTGAGTATAAAAGCTGCATCAGAATTTTAATGAAACAATGTTTGATGTTATTGAGTGAGTATAAAAGCTTCATCAGAATGTTAATGAAACAATGTTTGATGTTATTGAGTGAGTATAAATGCTTCATCAGAATGATAATGAAACAATGTTTGATGTTATTGAGTGAGTATAAAAGCTTCATCAGAATGTTAATGAAACAATGTTTGATGTTATTGAGTGAGTTTAAAAGATTCATCAGAAAGTTAATGCAACAATGTTTGATGTTATTGAATGAGTATAAAAGCTTCATCAGAATGTTAATGCAACAATGTTTGATGTTATTTAGTGAGTATAAAAGCTTCATCAGAATGTTAATGAAACAATGTTTGATGTTATTGAGTGAGTATAAAAGCTTCACCAGAATGTTAATGAAACAATGTTTGATGTTATTGAGTGAGTATAAAAGCTTCATTAGAATGTTAATGCAACAAATTGTGATGTTATTGAGTGAGTATAAACGCTTCATCATAATGTTAATGAAACAATGTTTGATGTTATTGAGTGAGTATAAAAGCTTCATCAGAATGTTAATGAAACAATGTTTGATGTTATTGAGTGAGTATAAAAGCTTCTTTAGAATGTTAATGCAACAATGTTTGATGTTATTGAGTGAGTATAAAAGCTTCATTAGAATGTGAATGAAACAATGTTTGATGTTACTGAGTGAGTATAAAAGCTTCATCAGAATGTTAATGCAACAAAGTTTGATGTTATTGAGTGAGTATAAAAGCTTCATTAGAATGTTAATGAAACAATGTTTGATGTTATTGAGTGAGTATAAAAGCTTCATCAGAATATTAATGAAACACTGTTTGATGTTATTGAGTGAGTATAAAAGCTTCATTAGAATGTTAATGAAACAATGTTTGATGTTACTGAGTGAGTATAAAAGCTTCATCAGAATGTTAATGCAACAAATTTTGATGTTATTGAGTGAGTATTAACGCTTCATCAGAATGTTAATGAAACAATGTTTGATGTTATTGAGTGAGTATAAAAGCTTCATCAGAATGTTAATGAAACAATGTTTGATGTTATTGAGTGAGTATAAAACTTTAATCAGAATGTTAATGCAACAATGTTTGATGTTATTGAGTGAGTATAAAAGCTTCATTAGAATGTTAATGAAACAATGTTTGATGTAACTGAGTGAGTATAAAAGCTTCATCAGAATGTTAATGCAACAATGTTTGATGTTATTGAGTGAGTATAAAAGCTTCATTAGAATGTTAATGAAACAATGTTTGATGTTATTGAGTGAGTATAAAAGCTTCATTAGAATGTTGATGAAACAATGTTTGATGTTATTGTGTGAGTATAAAAGCTTCATCAGAATGTTAATGCAACAATGTTTGATGTTATTGAGTGAGTATAAAAGCTTCATTAGAATGTTAATGAAACAATGTTTGATGTTATTGAGTGAGTATAAAAGCTTCATCAGAATGTTAATGAAACAATGTTCGATGTTATTGAGTGAGTATAAAAGCTTCATCAGAATGGTAATGCAACAATGTTTGATGTTATTGAGTGAGTATAAAATTCATTAGAATGTTAATGAAACAATGTTTGATGTTATTGAGTGAGTATAAAGTTTCATCTGAATGTCACAGGTTGACCTTAGTGGTTGGGCTAACTCAAGAAAGAATCAATGACGGTGAATGCATTTACATAAGCTTATTGCAACTTTTAAAATATGTTTAAGATGAATACAATTATCTAAAAAAAACAAGCGAGCACACAAATGAACTATGAAAGAATTTTCTCATGAACGTTTAAGACGTTCTTAGTATTGTTATAAATACTGAATGTGTAAGACACTAAAGTGTTGTTAAAACTATTACAATGTTTATCTATGATCTAGCGCGATAACTGTTATGCGCGAGAGCTCATAAAGATGATGATGCGCGAATTCAATGGATGATTGTCATCAAATGCCTTCTGTAAGGGTTGATGACGCGATGTAATGATGGTTAACCTCCACTGAGATGGTTGGTGATGTTTCTCCAGTGAGGACTGATGACGGGCCCACCTTGTGTCCTGGGGGTTGTCGTTAATTAAACCTTGACATACTGCGCAGATACGGGGACCGTCTCCACCGCTCGTTACGTTAATCGTGGAAACTTAGCTCCACTCCGGAATATTCAAACCTGGATGGCTATCTCCAACCCTGGATGGCTTATTTCCAACCCTGGATGGCTTATCTCCAACCCTGGATGGCTTATCTCCAACCCTGGATGGCTTAGGTTGTAATTATACATACGTTTTAGATGTCGGTTGACAAACATAACAATCTTGCATAATTATAATTACCCAAACAAATCATTATTCAATAAATATACGTAAGCTGTACTAATGACGGGTAGCAATGTATACATATTCTACAACGCCATGTATACGCCATGTACGTCGCTGGTAATCAATGCCCCATGATACATGTAATATAAACATTATCAAATCACTCGTATATTACACCCACTGAGTTATGCATGCACGCATGTCAACTAATGACCACATTATACAACGCTATGCATACGCGTCGAACATTTATCCTAGTCACTCATCCCATTGTTAACTAATGTTAACCATTGTTAATTAATGTTAACAATCGTGTATTACAATCACTGAGTTATACGCCAACGTTAACTAATGCACCTATTATCCACTGTTATCAAATTAATATTGTTTTACAATTAATGATCAATTACAATAATTACATCTAATACAGTAACTTCAAAAGCATATGCTAGTCTAAAGTTAATGTTTGAGAAACATCAGAGCATTTCCGGGGTGGAGCTAAGCTTCCACGATTAACGTAACGAGAGGTGGAGACGGTCCCCGTACCTGCGCAATATGGCCAGGTTTTATAAACGACAGCCCCGGGACACAAGGTGGGCCCGTCATCAGTCCTCACTGGAGGATCATCACCAACAATCTCAGTGGAGGTTAACCATCATTACATCGCGTCATCAACCCTTACAGAAGGCATTTGATGACAATCATCAATCGAATTCGCGCATCATCATCTTCATGAGCTCTCGCGCATCACAGTTATCGCGCTAGATCATATATCAACATTGTTATAGCTTTAACAACACTTTAGTGTCTTATACATTCAGTATTTATAACAATACTAAGAACGTCTTAACGTTCATGAGAACATTCTTTTCATAGTTCATTTGTATTCGCTTGTTTTTTTTTAGATAATTGTATATATATTAAACATATTTTAAAAGTTTCATTAAATTTATGCAAATGCATTCACCGTCATTGATTCTTTCCTGAGTTAGCCCAACCACTAAGGTCAACCTGTGACAACTGGTGTCAAAAGTGGGATTTTGGGCGACTACGGAGGGAAAGAATCAATAAGTGATCTTTATTATGATATACTAAATCTCTACTTATTATTTGAGAATTGTGTACCACCCTCTAATCCATCAAGGTGACTGTCGACGATCACGGCCACAGCTTGGAAGACAAGTCAATACACGACAAGGGTAGGGTGAGTCCAAACTGTTGTTTTGTACGTTCTTTCCTTGGCAAGAGGTCGCAGTGATCTACACGATTGGGTCTGAGGCCCTTTTGCTCAATAATTTGGGTGTTTGTTTTTACCTCCCTTGACATACACATAGTATCCAATTAGGTTGGCGAACAAGACGTTCTACTCATGTTGTGACACTCGAGAATACTTATATTGATGGGAGAAGTAAATATACATGTACATTTTATACACATTTCTATGATTGTTTAAGGTTTATGTCCAATATCAAATATAGATATTTTATGTAGTGTATATGTTTTGTGGAAGCTGATACTATCTATACATAACCGTTAGTAGTTAGCGCTAGTACAAATGTGTATGTAACTTGTCCTATGATGATGCCCAGGTATTTACTGAGGACACAGTGACTTACCATTAGTAGTTAGGTGAGTAGAATTATTAGTGACGTGTGTATTGTAATTATTGTAGTTAGTTGTCCACAATGTCCATAGACATGACGTCTATAAAGGAACTTACGGAGATAGGTAAGGAGTTAGGTTATAACTGCAGTGGATGTTTTCCGGAAGATGGTCGTTGTACTGGCTGAAGGTTGCATCCCCCGGTATATAGCTTATATATAGTATATATTATATTCTACAACGCCATGTATACGCCTTGTACGTCGCTGGTAATCAATGCCCCTAATACATGTAATATAAACATTATCAAATCACTCGTATATTACACTCACTGAGTTATGCATGCACGCATGTCAACTAATGACCACATTATAAAACGCTATGCATACGCGTCGAACATGTATCCTAGTCACTCATCCCATTGTTAACTAATGTTAACAATCGTGTATTACAATCACTGAGTTATACGCCAACGTTAACTAATGCACCTATTATCCACTGTTATCAAATTAATATTGTTTTACAATTAATGATCAATTACAATAATTACATCTAATAAAGTAACTTCAAAATCATATGCTAGTCTAAAGTTATGTTTGAGAAACATCAATGCTAACCGGATGTCGTAACCGCCAAACAAGATGGCGCCGCCCACTGAATACAAATGTACGATACAATTTAATAAAATAAATACTAACCACATGTTGCCTTTGAATTTTGCCGTCCAATCTCTGTTCCAACAAAGTAACTATCGACAATCCCGGCAAGAACTAGAAGACAATGGGTTTTATAGCAAACATTACGCTCAAACCATTATTTCCCCCGTTCAATCCGTGACAAACGTGGCTAAATCTGCAGTATTGAATCTACACGAGAGGCCCCTTATACAATTTTGCCGTTTAAGGAAGATAGACCTATACGTTTACATGCATTAGCACAAAACTAAACTTATGACACGGCCTCTCTGGCGGCCACTTAAAATGTGCACGCTTTTACGTGTTACATGAATATATCATGAATTTGTTTCAACACGAACAATAGATTAGGGTGTAACTGATAACTTACAAGAGCTATATACGACCAATACGCTCTACCCGTGACATTTTGTGACAATGAAACAATGGTTGATGTTATTGAGTGAGTATAAAAGCTTCATTAGAATGTAAATGAAACAATGTTTGATGTTTGTAAGTACTAACTGTTAATGTCGGTTATTGAGTGAGTATAAAGCTTTATCAGAATGTTAATGAAACAATGTTTGATGTTATTGAGTGAGTATAAAAGCTTCATTAGAATGTTAATGCAACTATGTTTGATGTTATAGAGTGAGTATAAAAGCTTCATCAGAATGTTAATGAAACAATGTTTGATGTTTGTAAGTACTTACTGTTAATGTCGGTTTTTGAGTGAGTATAAAAGCTTCATCAGAATGTTAATGAAACAATGTTTGATGTTTGTAAGTACTAACTGTTAATGTCGGTTATGGAGTGAGTATAAAAGCTTCATCAGAATGTCAATGAAACAATGTTTGATGTTTGTAAGTACTAACTGTTAATGTCGGTTATTGAGTGAGTATAAACGCTTTATCAGAATGTTAATGAAACAATGGTTGATGTTTGTATGAACTAACTGTTAATGTCGGTTATTGAGTGAGTATAAACGCTTAATCAGAATGTTAATGAAACAATGTTTGATGTTTGTAAGTACTAACTGTTAATGTCGGTTACTGAGTGAGTATAAACGCTTCATCAGAATGTTAATGAAACAATGGTTGATGTTATTGAGTGAGTATAAACGCTTCATCAGAATGTTAATGCAACAATGTTTGATGTTACTGAGTGAGTATCAAAGCTTCATCAGAATGTTAATGCAACAATGTTTGATGTTATTGAGCGAGTATAAAAGCTTCATTAGAATGTTAATGAAACAATGTTTGATGTTATTGAGTGAGTATAAAAGCTTCATCAGAATGTTAATGAAACAATGTTTGATGTTACTGAGTGAGTATAAAACTTCATTATAATGTTAATCAAACAATGTTTGATGTTACTGAGTGGGTATGAAAGCTTCATCAGAATGTTAATGCAACAATGTTTGATGTTATTGAGTGAGTATAAACGCTTCATCAGAATGTTAATGGAACAATGTTTGATGTTACTGAGTGAGTATAAAAGCTTCATCAGAATGTTAATGCAACAATGTTTGATGTTATTGAGTGAGTATAAAAGCTTCATTAGAATGTTAATGAAACAATGTTTGATGTTATTGAGTGAGTATAAAAGCTTCATCATAATGTTAATGAAACAATGTTTGATGTTATTGAGTGAGTATAAAAGCTTCATTAGAATGTTAATGAAACAATGTTTGATGTTATTGAGTGAGTATAAAAACTTCATCAGAATGTTAATGAAACAATGTTTGATGTTATTGAGTGAGTATAAAAACTTCATCAGAATGTTAATGCAACAATATTTGATGTTATTGTGTGAGTATAAAAGCTTCATCAGAATGTTAATGAAACAATCGTTGATGTTATTGAGTGAGTATAAAAGCTTCATTAGAATGTTAATGAAACAATGTTTAATGTTATTGAGTGAGTATAAAAGCTTCATCAGAATGTTAATGCAACAATGTTTGATGTTATTGAGTGAGTATAAAAAGCTTCATCAGAATGTTAATGCAACAATGGTTGATGTTATTGAGTGAGTATAAAAGCTTCATTAGAATGTTAATGCAACAATGTTTGATGTTATTGAGTGAGTATAAAAGCTTCATCAGAACGTTAATGAAACAATGTTTGATGTTTGTAAGTACACTTAATTCATAACAAAATTCCATTCAACAGTTTCAACGTTGCCAAGTAGAAATCTGTTACGGACGATATCGAAACGTCAAAGCGAGGTAATTTGATAATTGTAGATAATGAAAAAGCTGCTATCTACAAAAGTTATGTTTTTTGTTGAGATACCAGCAGAAAATCTTGTCTCCGTCAAGTTTAGGAATGTTTCATAGAGATAATGGTTTTAGGCATAACAAAAGCATTTTTAAGACGAAGGAAGATAACTTCCTCGTGTAGGAAGATAACTTCCTTGTGTATTAAATGTTTAAACTAGTTCTTTGTTCGGACTATTGTTGGCGGTCTATATTATTAGTCCATACATATAATAATTTCCTGTTTTATCCATGAAGTTAAAAAAGAAAAATGAGTACCTTATTTTTGTGCTTAGTTTATGTTCATTCTGCGTGGTTTTATTTCGACGAAAAAAAGAAAGAAAAGTAATTCCCATCTTTGGAGATCGCTGAGTCAGATATTTATATACAGAAGTGGTAAATTCTCAAATACTTCGTTTTCTTACTTTAATTTCGAATATTGGTTCCACTACTCCAGCATCGCAAGGCTCTGAGTATCGTTTAATTACCATTATGATAGGTTGTCTACCTTGTAGTTTCATTTTTCTGTATTTTTTGTGTGACTTTATAACCTCGGCTCGCATCTTAATTCCATTTTGTTTTTTCTACCCATCGTTTAGGGCAAACCATTTAAGTTTGAAAATGGAACCATACGCCGCTGATCATGAGACCACATTGAAGGTTCCATGTTCACTGGCATATCCCATCTACGGGTTGGCTGACGTCTTCGTACAAGTGATATTTTAACAATAGATCTCTGCTCAATCCGGTTCTAAAGGGCGTGAATGGTCGTTAACATTTTTCAAAACCGTTCACGAACAGTCAAACCGATTGTGAAGTATGTTTTATATCTGTCGTGTTCGGCGATTTCCAAATTCCTTTTTCTTACTATTTTGTTCTGGCATGTTTTGTTTTTTGGCGCCAGATGATATCTATGCAAGAGTTAATGCACCGTAAAAGAAAATTTAATTCAATTGGCCCTTGTTTACTTGTCTTAATTCCTGTCAATCTTTTAAACGAGTGACACAATTTCTACAAGTATATATTACAGTGTCAATAAAGAAATATAAAAAGATCGGACAGGGAAAGTAGCATTCAAGGAGGACAGTCAACCACAAAACACAGAAACAAACACGCAAACAGACAAACAAGAAGGCAAAAGTAATAATAAATGCAAACGACATCACAAACACAAAAGGGTTGACAATAGGGCTACCACCTTGGAAAAGTCAGTTGCAAAGTAGGCCACTGGGGGTTTAAACCGTTTCTAGGGTGCATCAAACCTCACACTAACCCTACTGTCATCCCATTAAAACAGGACAGTGTAAATAAAGAAATCTAATCTCTAACCAACAAGGCAGCATCAATAGGCAATATAAGTAAAACACAAATATGCTCGTGTAAATATAATACAAAAAACAATAGCCTAGAAAGCCACAATGAAGGTACTCAATGACTTGGCAGAAGCCAGAGCAACAAGAGAATAAACCATTTAGGGCACGATAAGAAAGATCATAGACAAACATCAAACGCCACCGTCCCAATGGGCTTTGGGTAGGCGTCATCATAAGGTCCACAGTCTGTCTTGTCATCGTACAATTAAAAGAGGAAAGCATAATGGCGAGCTGTAAAATGGTTCACCACCAAGCATGCAGTACGTTGCAAAATGATAGGGTCATAACCTCTGTTAATAAACTTTTTAACAAGTTTAACAAAGATAGAATGAAAGTGATCATGACCAAGAATCTTTCGAAGTTTATAAATCACATCACCATAGAAGTCAGGTTGTGATAGTCCTTGTCGCAGAAGAGTTCTTAAATTACTTTTATATTTGAAAAGAAGATCAGGGTTACGATAATACAATTTTGCAAAGGTTTAACGAAGTTTATGGTAACGGTAACCTTGATTGAGTAGCTTTTTTGTTATACAAAGATTACGAATATTAAAGTCCTCAACTCGAGTACAAGCTCTTAAAAAACGAATAAGTTGAGATACATACACCCCATAAGAAGTTCCTCGGGGAACATCCCCATCCAAATGGGGATAATTAACAATGTCAAAATTAAAATCATCTCTCTTATCATAGATTTTGCTAATTATTTCACCATTTTCAATCGAGAGATCTAAATCAAGAAACGAAGCTTTAAGTTTTCTTTTGTGTTTGTTCTTTTAATTATTGTTTCTCCTTATGTGTGTCATAACAATTATATTCCACCTTACTTGTACCAATTGTTAAATCCCTATCCCTCAATCAACAGGCACAGTTTACAACAGATGTATGCAGTCTCTAAACCTACTGACGACCAGTTATATATAACTTACATATTTTGAAATTCCGAACTCAATAGACACAATATAAACGGATTTAAGCCAAACCCCACAAGTGGAACGTCGAATCAAGAGTTGCACGCTCATAATTCATTTCACGCATAATTATTCGCGGATATTTTAAGCACCCAAGAATAAACCATACATTTTTATCGGCACATATGCATTGGTGTATGACCTGAACATCTAGCTAACGTTTTGATAAACGGTTATATAGAGCAATTGTGTCGTATGTGGCGGGTTAATTTCTTTAATAACGCGTTATATCTTATCAGACAGGCAGTCTCGATATATGTTTGCGAAATTTTCGAACCGACTATGTCATGATGTATATAGATCAAATAAACATGTATAAAAGTCGAGCAGCAAATGTAGCTTTCACAGAATAAATTCAACCACAAACTTGCATTAAAACAAACAATAATTACAAGTTGAGCAATAATTCAGATAAGCCATGTAACTATGACAGATAAGCCATGTAACTTTGACAGATAAGCCATGTAACTATGACAGATAAGCCATGTAACTATGAACGATCAGATAAGCCATGTAACTATGACAGATAAGCCATGTAACTATGACAGATAAGCCATGTAACTATGAACGATCAGATAAGCCATGTAACTATGACAGATAAACCATGTAACTATGAACGATCAGATAAGCCATGTAACTATGAACGATCAGATAAGCCATGTAACTATGAACGATCAGATAAGCCATGTAACTATGAACGATCAGATAAGCCATGTAACTATGAATGATCAGATAAGCCATGTAACTATGAACGAATGCCATACGTATTTTGTCTGGTATATTCCTAATGTATAATATTACTCTTGTTTCCTTTTGGCAAAATAAATACCAAAACGACTTGTTCCTTTACTAGTATACCACATTATAGAGGTCAGTTTTTACCACATTATAGATGTCAGCTGTTACCATTTTATAGAGGTCAGCTGTTACCACATTATAGAGGTCTGCTGTTACCACTTTATAGAGGTCAGCCGATACCATTTTATAGAGGTCAGCTGTTACCACATTATAGACATCAGCTGTTACCACTTTATAGAGGTCAGCTGTTACCACATTATAGACGTCAACTGCTACCATTTTATAGAGGTCATCTGTTACCACATTATAGAGGTCAAACGTTACCACTTTACAGAGGTCAGCTGTTACAACATTAACGAGGTCAGCTGTTTCCACAGTATAGAGGTCAGCTGTTACCACATTATAGAGGTCAGCTGTTACCATTTTACAGATGTGAGCCGATATCACTTTATAGAGGTCAGCTGTTACCACTTTAAAGAGGTCAGCTGATGTCACATTATAGAGGTCAGCTGTTACCACATTACAGAGGTCAGCTGTTACCACATTATAGAGGTTGGCTGTTACGTCATTATAGACGTCAGCTGTTACCACATTTCAGAGGTCAGCTGTTACCACATTATAGAGGTCAGCTGTTACCACATTAGTGAGGTCAGCTGTTTCCACATTATAGAGGTCAGCTGTTACCACTTAATAGAGGTCAGCTGTTAAAAAATACGAAACAAAGTTACAATCAATGGAGTATATATAACTCTTTTAGTCAGAACTATAAAGTTTCAGTGGAACTCTCGATTTAGAAACAATCAATCAACTAAATTTAGTCTAAACAAGGCCACACTTAAAAAAAGTAATGTTTGCCCTTTCCCGACCGACCCCAAAAAAGGCCACTACCCAAATATTTTTTTCTCATTTTAAGCTTTGTTTTTTTAAATTGCCGGTCGCATCAAGATGCCACTAATAACAAAAGTATGTTTTTGTTACCAAAAAAAAATGAATAAATATAATTGCCGACTCAAAATTTGAAATTAGGGACGGGAAATAAAATTTTTAAGGCGGCCGAAGTACATTATTTTTCCCTACGGAAAGTCATTTACTAAAGAAATATAATTATGTCAAATGGGAATTATAAATGAGCAAGTAAGCTGTAGATCATTATCAAGTATCGGTTGCTAGAAGCGCCGCTGATGTCTTCGTGTGTGGGTGGACTTTGTGTGTGGGTGGACGGAATAATTGTTAATTCTAGATTGGAAGTTCCGATCATGATCAGTGATGGGGCACCTTTTGATTATTACCTTCAGTTATTATAATTATCTAGTAATAATAGACAGTAGTAATTAAAAGATAATCTTTTTTTCTTTAAAAACCTTTTTTAGTGCAGTTTCCTGTTATTTTTTGGCTGTAACTGTATTCTGGACATGTTGTTGATATTTGAAAATGCAACTCATCATGTTTTTGACAGTTTTTGATATAAATATGAGAAGTGAAAGTAGACAGGGTATGAAATTGCAAGGGGTAAAAATAGTGTTGACCTTTGACCCGATGTAAGTATACAACTGAAGAAATTTTTCTTAGAAGGTATTAAACCCCCTATTTCCTTGTTGATGTTTAATAGCAGACATGTTTATTTGGATGATAAAGTAAGTTTCCAAGAATTCTAACGAGGTTTGAGTTTTTAACAGGTTGTCAACATTCTAACTTTACTATGGAAGGGCAATGGAGACTCATTTACGCTATTATAACCTATATTTCTTATGTTATTTAACATGTGTTATTGTTTAATTCTGTTCATATGAAGTTTCAGAGAAACGTTTCTGCATTTATTTTTAAATGACAAACAAGAAACTACACTTGTACATAAAAACTAAAAACACTACAGTAATACCACAGCCGCAAATAGAGGCTTTCTGTCTCGATGCTACACTTGAAACAAATGTATATAAAGTAATCAAATTGTTAACACATCAGCGCTAAAGGCAGTACATCCCACACATCAGCGTTAAAGGCAGTACATCCCACACAAGAGCGCTAAAGGCAGTACATCCCACACAAGCGTATTCTGTTAATGACACGGTGTACAAACTCACGCTAAATTCAGACTGCTTTTGACGTCTTTCGAAACATCAATTCTCCGTTTCATCAGATATAGGATATGGTGTTCCATTTATACAAGCTTTGTGTAACATAATAAATGTGTTAAAGTGCAATTTGCTTTGGGCAATATAATTATGATCTAAAAGTTCACGGTCTGCGATACATCATTTACCTCAATGTGAAGATTAGTCCAATCAAAATTGCCACTGACCGTCTACGACAGTAGCCATTTAACCCATTGACAGGCTACTGCCTCTGAAAGAAGCAAAGAAATGTGATAGAAAGAAGCAGAGAAATGTGATAGAAAGAAGCAGAGACATGTGATAGAAAGAAGCAGCGAAATGTGATAGAAAGAAGCAGAGAAATGTGATAGAAAGAAGCAGAGAAATGTGATAGAAAGAAGCAAAGAAATGTGATAGGAAAGAAGCAGAGAAATGTTACAGAAGCAGAGAAATGTGATAGAAAGAAGCAGTGAAATGTGATAGAAAAGAAGCAGAGAACTGTGATAGAAAGAAGCATAGAAATGTGATAGAAGAAGAAGCAGAGAACTGTCATAGAAATGGCAGAGAAATTTGATAAAAAAGAAGCAGAGAAAAGTGATAGAAGCAGCAGAGAAATGTAATACAAAAGAAGCAGAGAAATGTGATAGGAAGAAGCAGAGAGATGTGATAGAAAAGAAGCAGAGACATGTGATCAAAAAAGAAGCAGAGAAATGTGATAGAAAAGAAGCAGAGAAATGTGATGTGATAGAAAAGAAGCAGAGACATGTGATAGAAAGAAGCAGATACATATGATAGCCCATGCGATTGATTTGTTTATATTTCTCGTTTCCCAACTTCTGAAGTCTGAGTAGGTACTTATTATTACGCCCTCTCAAAAGCTGGCATCGTCCGTCCGTTCTTCCGTTCACAAATCGTTTTTCGGCTCTAAACTCTTGAAACTTAATGGTGCATGAGCTTTCGTCCCTCAGTTTTCTGGTAGTACCATAGATGAGTTTTCTCTTTAGCTGCAACTACTATGGTTGTTCAGTACGATTCTGGATACATCCTGAGATGTTTATTATTTTTTTGTCTTTGTTTCTTTAGTTAGTTTCTCTGTTTGTGGACTTTATTGTTAGAGAATTCCTTTTGATGGGATGTAGTTTTGTTTACACTGTCTTGTCTATTTGGGCGCTGAAGACAGGATAATAGCGAGGATTGTGCGCATATAAAATCGATTCAAGCTAACCAGTAGGCCTTATTGCCTACTGACCGTTCCAAGTCGGTAAACCTGTCTTCACCACCCTTTCTGTTGTTTTTTGTCTCCTTCATTGTATTTTCAAGTCCTTGTTTGCGGTGCAGTGCGGACCTACGATGCCATTGCGTTCGGACGCTGTGGTTTCTATAGGACCCTATATCTCATTTTAACATAGACTGGTCTTGGTGAGAGGACGACGTCTACTGTTAATTTATATTATTAGGCCTTTCAGTTTATATTCTTCGTTTTACGAGAACCCTCCTACGATTTTGATCGTTTTTAAGTTACCACCTCCCAGATTTTAATCGAAAATGTCATGCTCTTTGTTTCCCAACAAAATAAAAAATAGCTTTTCTAAATGTTTATTTTTTTGCGCACAATATGACCTATTTATGTGTCGACGTGCCGTAAAAAAACATTCATTCATTCATTTATTTTTATTTTTTTCCCCTCTTACTACGACACTTCTCTGTCTCAGTGGTTAGTAAAGCGAGTTTCCTAGAGTGGGTTTGCTTAAGTAATTAATTCATAATTTTGCATTACAGAGAGGTTGAGATTTTATTTTATTTTCAGTAGGTGATAAAATTTGTATTACTCGGTTTTTATCCTTAGGTTCTATAGTAAAATAAAAATCTTTGGCAGAGGATAAAGACCGAGTTTATAACCTACCAGAATGTATTGGTTATGTCTTATTTCTGGTCACTGATTGGTCAGTTTTTTTGATGATGCTCTATCAAAATTATTAATATGTTTCAGGGCTTTTGGCTCAAGTATGGTGCTATCATTTAGTTTTTTTGTAAATGATGATGTACTTGAGAACAGCCATGGCTGACACATTGTATAGTTGCTTGGCGCCTGTTGCCCACTCTATGAAATTTGCGCTGGTACCCCCAGTATCTATACTACTAACATGCATTATTTAAAAAAATAATTTGGTGTAGATTTGGGTGAATTTGCGGAAAATATGTAGATTTGGGTGTTCCGTTACACCCTTTTGTAGAATAACTTATAAGATCAGGTATGTCTAATAATTATGTATTTGAATGACCCTGATAATATACAATCAAGTAATGTGCCATATAAGTAATATGTATAGCATAATTTTTCGAGTATATGCTTATAGTGCAGTATAAATCGCATACGAGAGAAATATGCTATAAATGTTTGTACCATAGCCATTCAATGCCGGTAATTGACATTTTGATTGACAGGTTGTGTGTAAACATTACTACTACGCGCCTGTAAGATTGGATAGACCAGGGTATAACTGCCGAATCTGTCAATTGTAGCACGGCTGAAATATACCGGCAGTTATAGCACGGTTTAGAGTCAGACCTTCAGGTTTATGAACATTATATCATAAGCAAGAACAAAGGAAAACCATTAGAGCTATGGTACAACTAAATATGTAGGGCGCATAGAAATGGATCGACTATCTTTTTAATAATAATTTGCAGATATTTTACATATAATGTGTTAAAGATGAATGGCCACACTTTTTGTAGTATTATCAATTAACAAATTTAACTCTTAAACATCATATATGAAAATTTCTTGATATTCTTGAAGAGAAACATGGTATTGAAAACCGCTACTAAGTTGTATGTAAAAATAAGTATTATTTGCATACTACTTATACCACTGCGTGACTGCACTGGGAAATTAAAAATGTGTGAATTGTAAATATCTATTGTTGCGTATTGATTTCGATTTAAATAAACATAAACCTGTTCATGAAACAAAACATGACCGGGGAACTTTAAACATCACAATATTACAAGCAACATATGCAACATATGCACATGGATTGAACTATAATTTATTATAAAAGTTTTCTCCATTGTGGTTGAAAAATGTATGTGATTCTCGGTTTTAAATCGAGCATTTAATCTCTTATCATGATAGTTACCTTACATACAATGCAGTTACATACATCTGGAAATGTTTTGCACGACCTATATAACTTATAATCCTGCATGAACCTCTTGCGAGTAACCTATGCAGCTGCGCTTCAGTGTTAACTGTTAAAAGATCTAGATCCTATTCATTTGGGAGGCCTAGGATATAACAAGGTGGAGGATGTCTCGTCCATCGGGTGTCTGCTTATTCAAAATGTCAGGTTCGTGTTGTGTGAGGGGGTAGGGTCGCATGATGATGTTAATTGTTAACGAAACACATAACCAATTACACTACAAAACCATTTATCAAAACTCTATCGAGGTGTTTAGGTCATATAATAATGTATATGTGCCAATTAAAATCATAGTTTATTCAGATTGTTAAAAACCCGTGATTGAATATCATGAATATGCGTAAAATGAATTGAGTTGGTAACTCAAAAATTCGACGCTTCAGTTTTGGGGTTTGACCTTGTTGGTTTAAGCCGTTTATATCCTGTCTATAAAGTTTGGATTCTCAAAGAAATCTGAGTTATATATAAATATATATATATATATATATATATATATATATATATATATACACCTCGTCATCAGTCGGTTAAGAAACCGTGTACATACGTTGTATAATGTGTATGTTGATAGCGGGATACGGACTTTAAGGGTAATGTCCCCTTTTGTGTAATCCCATTGATATTGCTTTGAAAGAGATAACAATTAGAACTCAAATTCTCTTGAATATTTTTTATATCTAACTTTCAGTTTAATATGTTAACACATTTATCTAGGCAGTTCTACCCTTAAATTATAAATACATACTTGATAAATATGTGAATTAGTCCATATACACGACAGAAGCTGAATATGGATCAATACACATCTTTACCAAGTTTGTGTTTATTATTCAAGTATAGCACCCTCTAGATAAAAGTGTAAACCTATTTAACTGCAAGTTACATGTAAAAATATTCAGGATTGGTTGAGTTTTAATTTTTTTCGTTTGTTAATGTACTTTCAATGGGATTCCACAAAAGGGGACATAATTCTTAATGCTTATTCCAGTGAATGTACATTCCAAGTTTCAACCAAGGATACCAGTATATTTGTCTTATCAGTTTTTGTAAAAAAAGCTTAAACAACATCACCTCTAAAGGTGTAATATGCAAAGAAGGCGAGTACTTGTCTGATACGCAATTCGTCGGGAGCATCCGAAAAACATGAAATGTCACACAAGCTGCTGAATGGTTTTGCACATGTTCACGCATCATAACAACAGTTCCTTTCTTTCACGCATATTCAATAAATAGACTTGTTTCGTTTTTGTTGAGCCCATTTACGTATCTCTACTTAGAGATCACAATGCCGTCCGGGTGTATGTGTGTTTCTCGTTAGTTTTTCCGTCCGTGCATGTGCTTTTAATTTCTGCAGTTCAGGGTGAGAAGGTTCTAGGCCCATTTTCCATATTTTATCTCGATGTACATGGAAGATGAGCCTGGCATGTTCATGCCTTTTAGGCGCCATATAACCATTTCATGTGTTGGTGCGCCTTAAAACCCCAACTCAATTCAATTCAATTCATTTTTTGACATCTTCTTCCTTTCTTGTAGGATTTTCACCAACCTCCACCAGAATGTTCATTATATGAATCCAACATTACGTACACTATTTCGGGTTGCTGTGAACTACTTTGGACGAAATATAGGTCATGTCTGGTCTTCGCTACGACATATGTATCTTTCTCGCAGGATTTTCACCAAACTTCACCAGAATGGTCATTTTATGGATCCTACGTACATTACGTACACTATTTAGATGTGACCTACGTTGGACGAAATATAGGTCATGTCTGGTCTCCTCTACGATATACGTATCTTTCTCGCAGGATTTCCACCACAAACTTCACCAGAATGTTCATTTTATGGATCCTACGTACATTATGTACACTATTTAGATGTGACCTACGTTGGATGAAATATAGGTCACGTCCGGTCTCCGCTACAACATGCGTGTCTTGCTTCTTTCTCGCAGGATTTTCACCAATCTTCATCATTATGTTTCTTATATGCATCTAACATCATGTGCACAATTTTTGATCGTTGTGGCTTACTTCCGTCAAAATATAGGTCGCGACCGGTCGCTACGATATGCGTATCTTGCTTCGTTCTCGCAGGATTTTCACCAAACTTCATCACAAAGTTCCTTATATGCTTCTAACATCATGTGCATATATACTATGTAAAATAAGTTTAGCAACACATAGGGAATTTTGAAATATTTACCATTTTTCAAAGTATAATAACACAAGCACAATATAGAACGTTTAATTCAACCCCCATTTACCAATTACCAATAAAATGTGTGTTAAATATCAAAAACAGATTGAATTAAATGTTCTATGTTGTGCTTGTGTTATTATGATTTGAAAAATGGTAAATATTTCCAAATTCCCTAAGTGTTGCTAAACTTATTTTACATAGTATATATCAGAATTTCTCTTGGGACCGACATGGTTTTGGTCAAATCATACATAATAGAGCATGGCTTGCTATTTTAAAATAGTTTGTATTTTTTTTTCTAAAACGAGCAGGATCCGACTTAAGATGATAAATAATGAAACAAATAATTTAAAACTGTATAATAATGATTTTTCCTAAGGCACCTCAGTTCTGAATATTGATATGTGGCTGTAAGAGAAACCAATTTATTTGTAATCTTTGATAAACTGTTAGTCAACTAGAAGGAACACTTGTGTCGCCATTTCAGAATGTACAATTTAACTATAAAGTTTGAAGACAGGGGGTGCAATTCTTCTTTTAAGTGTTAAAGTTTTATGAAAAGGGGCACACATCTGCATTGGATAATTGATAATGAACTGTGTTTCATGACCATAGGTCAATATTTTACCAAGTTATGAGCTAGGTTAGATTGCAGGTTAACGTTTTATGAAAAGTGGGATAACTCTGCCAAAATTGAAAGTCAAGAGTTATTGGAACATGTGTTAAGATGAAAGTGTGTGTGAAGTTTCAAGAACATAGGTCACATACTTTTCAAGTTATGGACAGTTATGAGCTTGGTTAGGTTGCAGGTTCAAGTTTTAGGAAAAGGGGCATAATTCTGCTGAAATGAAAATCAGATTTATTGGTCTTGAGTAACAATATTCTGTTAGTTCTTGAGCTGGCTGTAGACTCCACTCCTCCCCCACTCGGAATTTTGTAGGGTAGGATTTTCTGAAAGAACATACATTAAGCTTCAAAATGAGACATGTGTGCCATCGGAGCGTTGGGGCTTTAGTGAGTTTTGGGGGAAAACGTTGCGATTTTAGACGAAAATTGGTGAAATGTGGAACTATTTTTTAGAAAAAGAATGGAATACATTAGAACCTATTTGAACTAATGGAATCTTTCTCGGAAAGCATCTCTACCTGTCCCACCATATAATTTATGGATCCGATACTTAAATATTGAGATTTTGGATAAAAATGTTAAACAAGAGGTCAATGACCTCGAAGCTCTACTGATTGATTTTGATTTCAGGAAGTAGTCGCTACAGACTTATTTTTCGAAAAATTATTTTTAGCCGTGGCGGCCATCTTGAATTTTCGGCCGATCTGAAATTTTGCTAGGATCAATAAAACATCAAGAGCAACATTCGTGTAAAATTTCATGAAAATATCCGTCAAGTAGTTTCAGAGGAGTAATCGCTACAAGTTTTCATTATATAACTCTATGTAAACAAAGATGGCCACTGGCAGCCATGTTTACCGTCGAATCAAAATAATGTTCGACTCGGATAACCATCATGTCATGTTGATCATTTTAGAAAAAGTCCCATATCAATATCACTTATAGTTTTCAAGAAGTAGTCGCTACAAACTTATTTTTTAAAAATCTATTTTTAGCTGTAGTGGCCATCTTGAATTTTTGGCCGATCTGAAATTTTGCTAGGATCAATTAGACATTAAGAGCAACATTCCTGTGAAGTTTCATGAAAATCCGCTTAGTAGTTTCAGAGGAGTAGTCGCTAGAAGTTTTTACTATATAACTCTATGTAAACAAAGATGGCCACTGGAAGCCATCTTTAACGTCGAATCAAAATGATTTTTGACAAGGACCTACATCATGTCATGCTGATCATTTTAGAAAAAGTCCAATATCAATATCACTTATAGTTTTCAAGAAGTAGTCGCCACAAACTTGTATTTTAAACATATTTTTAGATGTGGCAGCCATCTTGGATATCACATCTACATGAATTTTTGCTAGGATCAACTAGACTTCATGGGCAACATTTATGTAAAGTTTCATGAAAATCCATTCAGTAGTTTCGGAGGAGTAGTCGCTATGTGTATTTTTGTCAAAAATCGCCGGAATCTGGAATTATTTTTTAAAATTAGTTGGAACATAAACTTATCAAATTGAAGCAATAGAATGTTGCACAGCATACATATTCAAGTTTTTCCTGTCATCATATATAACATATGTGCTCAAATATTGGCATTCTAGGGCAAAATGTTGGAAAAAATGACAAAAAACACTGATTTCTGTAATCCTTTGGGGTATTGGGTTAAAATTTAGAAAGAAATATGTAATACATTAGAATAAAGACATATTGTAACATTTTTATAGACAAAGGTCCAATAATTAAGTAGAAAAAAGTCCTGAACCATATGATACTTAAAATATTGCCTTAATTTTCAGGCGAAAAATGTGAATTTTCGTCAAAAATCGACTTGCGCTGAGTGACAGTGTTATCCCCCAAAACTCACTAAAAGCCCCAACGCTTAGATGGCACACATGTCTCATTTTGAAACTTATTGTATGTTCTTTCAAAAAATCATACCCTTCAAAAGGGTTTTTCCTACTAGCTCACAGTCTATGTGTGGCAAGATGAAGATGTGTGAAGTTTCATGAACATTGGTCAAATACTTTTCAAGTTATGGCCACGGTCAGGTTGCAGGTTTAAGTGTGACGGACAAATGACGATGGAAAGTGATCCCAAAGTGTCTGCCATGCTATGCAGGCGACACAAAAATAATCTCCATTTCAAAACAAGAGGTCCAAGAGAGCCTGTATTGCTCTACCTGTTTAAAGCTGTATGGTGTCATAAGGTTATTCGAAAATGTTATTAAATTTATAAAAATCGTCTGACAAATTTGGTGGGAATAGAGTGCCAAATAAAGCTTTTTTCTTCGCTGGGATATAGTTTAAAATAGAACAGACATACATACAGTAGTCATGTGATTTATTTTACGGTTTCAACAGAAGTTAATAGACTTACAGTCTACGAGTCGAATGCTTACATCTCCAATATGTTAAAAGCAAACTTAACATACATTATAATTATACTAAATGAATAAATGAAATGAATAAATGGTTTTCATGGAACATCAACATATATATAGGGCAAATGAGAACAAGAGGCCCAAGAGGGCCTGTGGACGCTCTACTGGCTAAAACAGCTCTTATAGATTTAGATAGATATAGCTACAAAGGAAAATATAATAAAGCATTTTTCAACAAATCAAGAACCATAACTCTGTCATTACTAACAAGATCTAGCTGGTTTTCGAAATTGTCCAAGATTTCATTGATATACCGCGTTTTGCACAACTAGACATCATACTGAGGCTTCCTGCCAAATTTCGTAGAAATCCAACAAGCCGTTTAAGAGGAGTAGCGCCGACAAGAAATTTAAAATAAAAATGTTAAAGGGCCATAACTCCGTCAAAAATCAGCAAACTTGAACAAAAGCGTGATATGCACAACTGGACATCTTACCGATGCTTCCTGCCAAGTTTCGTCGAAATTCAACAAGGCATTTAGGATGAGTAGCGCCGACAAGACATTTTAAAGTAAGTGTCAAGTAATTAAAAAGATAATGAAAAAAAAAAAAAATTCAAATCAAAAAAAAAAATCCTATATAAGTCTATGTAAAACTGTGAACATCGGGGCGGGGAAAAATTTGACCCCAGGGTCACCATTTGAACAAACTTAGTAGAGGACCATAAGCTGATGCTACATGTAATACATGAGAGCTTTGTGCCATGTGGTTCCAGAGAAGAAGATTTTTTTCAGTTTTTGCCTATACAAGCATTTATGTAAAACTGTGACCCCCGGGGCGGGGCCAGATGTGACCCCAGGGTCACCATTTGAACAAACTTGGTAGAAGACCATAAGCTTATAGCAAATGCAAAATATTAAACCTCTGGCTCTTGCAGTTTCAGAGAAGAAGATTTTTTAAGTTTTTCCCTATACATGTCTATGTAAAACATGTGACCCTTGGGGCGGGGCCAAATGTGACCCGAGGGTCACCATTTGAACAAACTTGGTAAAG
Organism: Cyrtodaria siliqua; assembly: GCA_037043455.1. NCBI lineage: Eukaryota > Metazoa > Mollusca > Bivalvia > Adapedonta > Hiatellidae > Cyrtodaria > Cyrtodaria siliqua. Next base: position 9,566 of record JAWPHD010000086.1, on the reverse strand, counting down.
GACCATAAGCTTATAGTAAATGCAAAATATCAAACCTCTGGCTGTTGTAGTTTCCGAGAAGAAGATTTTTAAAAAAAAAATCCTATATAAGTCTATGTAAACTGTGACCCCCGGGGCGGGGACAAATTTGACCCCAGGGTCACCATTTGAACAAACTTAGTAGAGGACCATAAGCTGATGCTACATGTAATACATGAAAGCTCTGTGCCTTGTGGTTTCAGAGAAGAGGATTTTTTAAAGTTTTTTCCTTTATGTCTATATGAAAAACATGCAAAACCTCAATATACAAACTTTGGACCCCCGGGGCACAGCCATTTTCGATCCCGGGGACTTTATTTGAACAAGCTTAATAGTCTAGGCGTTGGCGATCATTTTAAAAGAAAAACTGTTGAAATCTGTCCAGCGGTTCTGGAGAAGAAGATTTTTTAAGGTTTCGATTATATATGGTAATGGCAGCCATCTTGGATGTAGCGCTGATCAAATTTTAACAAATCTAAAAATTATTCATCTAAGGATCATCCAGGTGAAGTTTGGTCAAAATTAGCCAAGCGGTTTTTTGAGGAGAAGTTGTTTGAAGAAAAGTTAACGGACGGACGGACGACGGACAACGGAAGACGGACAACACACCATCCCATAAGCTCTGCTGGCCCTTGGCCCTAATAATGACAGCAATAAATCACATTTTTATTGAAGTGTATGTTTGCCATAATGAAGTCAGTTATACAACTTTTTGTGGACATATTTACTGGAACTAACCGGCCAAATAATGACACAATTACACTATAAAACTGTTTATCATACTCTGTCCAAGTGTTCAGGTCATAAATACAACTTTTTGTGGACATATTTACAGGAACTAACCCGCCAAATAATGACACAATTACTATAAAACTGTTTATCATACTCTGTCCAAGTGTTCAGGTCATAAATACAACTTTTTGTGGACATATTTACAGGAACTAACCCGCCAAATAATGACACAATTACTATAAAACTGTTTATCATACTCTATCCAAGTGTTCAGGTCATATATAATTTGTATGTGTAGATTAAAAGTACAGGTTTATTAACGGGTTCTTAAAATGCCCATGATTGAATAAGCGTAACATGAATTATGAGCTGGCAACTCATAATTTGACGCTCCGGTTTTGGAGTTTGGCCTGGCTGGTTAGTCATTTATATTGTGTCTATAGAGTTTGGCCTGGCCGGTTAGTCATTTATATTGTGTCTATAGAGTTTGGCCTGACTGGTTAGTCATTTATATTGTGTCTATAGAGTTTGGCCTGACTGGTTTGTCATTTATATTGTGTCTATAGAGTTTGGCCTGACTGGTTAGTCATTTATATTGTGTCTATAGAGTTTGGCCTGACTGGTTTGTCATTTATATTGTGTCTATAGAGTTTGGCCTGACTGGTTTGTCATTTATATTGTGTCTATAGAGTTTGGCCTGACTGGTTAGTCATTTATATTGTGTCTATAGAGTTTGGCCTGACTGGTTAGTCATTTATATTGTGTCTATAGAGTTTGGCCTGACTGGTTTGTCATTTATATTGTGTCTATAGAGTTTGGCCTGACTGGTTAGTCATTTATATTGTGTCTATAGAGTTTGGCCTGACTGGTTAGTCATTTATATTGTGTCTATAGAGTTTGGCCTGACTGGTTTGTCATTTATATTGTGTCTATAGAGTTTGGCCTGACTGGTTAGTCATTTATATTGTGTCTATAGAGTTTGGCCTGGCTGGTTAGTCATTTATATTGTGTCTATAGAGTTTGGCCTGACTGGTTTGTCATTTATATTGTGTCTATAGAGTTTGGCCTGACTGGTTTGTCATTTATATTGTGTCTATAGAGTTTGGCCTGGCTGGTTAGTCATTTATATTGTGTCTATAGAGTTTGGCCTGGCTGGTTAGTCATTTATATTGTGTCTATAGAGTTTGGCCTGGCTGGTTAGTCATTTATATTGTGTCTATAGAGTTTGGCCTGGCTGGTTAGTCATTTATATTGTGTCTATAGAGTTTGGCCGGGCTGGTTAGTCATTTATATTGTGTCTATAGAGTTTGGCCGGGCTGGTTAGTCATTTATATTGTGTCTATAGAGTTTGGCCGGGCTGGTTAGTATTTATATTGTGTCTATAGAGTTTGGCCGGGCTGGTTAGTATTTATATTGTGTCTATAGAGTTTGGCCTGGCTGGTTAGTATTTATATTGTGTCTATAGAGTTTGGCCGGGCTGGTTAGTCATTTATATTGTGTCTATAGAGTTTGGCCTGGCTGGTTAGTCATTTATATTGTGTCTATAGAGTTTGGCCGGGCTGGTTAGTCATTTATATTGTGTCTATAGAGTTTGGCCTGGCTGGTTAGTCATTTATATTGTGTCTATAGAGTTTGGCCGGGCTGGTTAGTCATTTATATTGTGTCTATAGAGTTTGGCCGGGCTGGTTAGTCATTTATATTGTGTCTATAGAGTTTGGCCGGGCTGGTTAGTATTTATATTGTGTCTATAGAGTTTGGCCGGGCTGGTTAGTCATTTATATTGTGTCTATAGAGTTTGGCCTGGCTGGTTAGTCATCTATATTGTGTCTATAGAGTTTGGCCTGGCTGGTTAGTCATTTATATTGTGTCTACAGAGTTTGGATTCTCAAAATATCCAAGTTATATATATATGGTCAGTAGGTTTAGAAACGGTGTACACTGTTGTAAAATTTGGCTGTTGTTGGCAGGATAGCTACTTTAAAGGACACACGCACTTCTTCTATTTCAAGATTGCCGTGCATTTTTTTGATCTCTGCTTCAAAGCATTATTTCGGGTACAAATTAGTACAGGGTTATTAAACTGTATTGAAATGTGAGAAGGTTTATCAATGGTCACAATTTTGTTTAATGGCAATCACACTTTGTGTTCTGAATAAAGAACTAAAGTTTAATCCTCACTCAGCAAATTATAAAACCATCAACTTATCAGACTTTAACAATAACATCTGCCTTCAAATCATAGGAGTGCGGAGGTGGGGGTGGATCCCGACCTTGTCTGCCCGCCCTGTAGACTAGATCCGCTACTGAATAATCTAGCCAAATTAGCACTGTACGTTCTTGAATATCTGTTGCAAGTGAGCATTACTCAGGGATCACTTTAGAGGGAGATTTGTGGAGATTCTCACATTGTTTTCTCAACTATCTCATCCAAAACTGTTAAATGGGCAAACAGATCTCATTACTGTTTACCAATTTGCAGTAAACAAGTTGTGAAAATCTCACTAAAAATCTGATAAAATTTCTCCAAGTGAGATTTTTTTCTCCAACCATTTTTTGGCTAGAGCGACCCACGATTACTCGTCCTTATCCAGTAACTTCAGTCGAAACCAAGACCCTTAGTTCAGTATAATTCAGTACAATTGCCCTTGCACTTTGCTTATTCAATTAAACATTCCTGCATGAATTAAGAGCTGGCTAAGTCCAGATTCAGTAACTGCAGGCTCTCACTTATGTATGAACTGGTCTCTATGGATGTATTGATGCCAGCACAGAACGCTTTCTGTAGAATTACGTCTGCAAAATCTGCAAAAGATAAAAACTATTTTCTTAATTTGGAACTAGATGCCAGCACAGAACGCTTTCTGTAGAATTACGTCTGCAAAATCTGCAAAAGATAAAAACTATTTTCTTAATTTGGAACTAGATGCCAGATGGTGCAGACGATGTTTATTCATATTCTGACATGTTGCATATTAACTGGAGACAACAGGGACTTGTAGCAGACCAGTATTCCAGAAGGTATTCCAAATATAGACAAACACAGCATGGGGTTTGTAAATACAAGCTTTGGCGAACAGATTTTCATATGTTTGTCTGTTTTAAGAATAGTTCAATAAAACTTGTGCATCTTGCTTCTTTTTCGTGGGTTTTTCACCACAATTCACCTACATTTTCCTTATATGCATCTACGTTCTATCATCAAGTGGAGTTTGAAGTTGCTGTGACTGACTTTTGATGAAATATAGGTCACATCCGGTCTCCACTATGACATGCGTAGCTTGCTTCTTTCTCGCAGGATTTTCACCAAACTTCACCACAACATTCCTTATATAACCTACTTTATATGCATGAACCAATTTAATATTCTATTTTGAGAATAGTTCAATGAAAATTGGCAGAAACAAAAAATAGATTCATTTCAGCTGATAGTTGCTAAAACGGGAAGGGTCTCCAAATTATCTCAGATAATAATAATAATATTGACGTGTTTATAGTAAACATGTTTTATAGAAAGCGTGCCATAGGTAAAAAAAGATAGAAGTATATGTTTACGTTCGACTCATCATTATTACAATTCTTTACTACATAATGTGCTTTGGCTGTTAATTTTACAAGGCAGAGAGAAGTTAACATAACTAGAAGGGTGTTTCACACTTGTTTCGCCTGCCGTTTGCTTCTTTCACTCAGTTACAAGCTTTATTAGGTTGCAGGTTGAAGTTTTATGAAAAGGGGTATAACTCGTGTCAAAATGAAAGTCAGAGTTATTGAACAACATTCCATGAGGTAAGATGAAGATGTGTGTGATGTTTTACGAACATTGTCAAATATTTTTTTAACTTATGGCCAAGGTTAGCTTGCATGTTAAAGTGTGACGAATGACGACAGACGATGGACGAAGTGATACCTAAGTGTCTGCCTTGCTATGCAAATACAAAAATACTGGTCTAGTAATATTTTTAAATATTGTTTTCTTAATCAAGGTATTTCAAACGCATGTAACTGACGACATGGACAATAGAACCTTATATATGTATATGAAGGTCATGGTTGTAAAGCAAACCATAAATCAAAGTCACAACACGATTATAAACTTTCCTCAGATGTCTCCAATGTAACATCATTGTGTTGAAATCCATAATATACCACCCTACCACATGGATAACACAGCGCTACTGACCTTGACACAGAAGTGTAAACTCGGCGAGGTTTGTGAGGGCCGATTTGACGATGTCTGGATTGGTACTCTCCAGACAGTGGAGGTAAGTAGGCACAAAATCAGGGGCTTGTCTACAATGGAAAATTACTGGATTTGCATTTAAGTATTGCATCATTTTGGACAACTTTATTTTGTTTTAAGATAATATTACAACTAACACCTTGGTTAATAGACATTCATTCTAACACAATTCAGGAAATTAAAAAATCAATGTCCTCCATTCTGATAGGTCCAGTCATTAAAAGTTGTGACGCATATAATGTATATACCGTCACAAATTTATCAAGGTTTCAGATAAAACACTCATTGTGATTGGATGACTGATACCTGTACATTTCAATGAACGACTTCATAGTAACTGACATCAAACAAATCGAGATGACGGCCCACACGGAATGAGGTTCAACCGTTAATTTGGACCATTTGAACAGGTTTAGATGCGTTCCCTGGTTAAAGTGCATTAGAATAGGGTTAAATAATTTGTACTTTTGAATTTTCAGACAGTATTTTGACCGTTTAATGTTCTAAATGATGTTTAACGGCTATTGAGCCGTCAATAAACAACATTTGTGAGTTGAGACCATTAAAGGGTCGACATAGCATCACAAAATTAAAGGTACCGACTACTTAACCCTATACTTAACACCTGGTTTAACACACTACCCATACTGAGATGGGGACACTACACACTACCCATACTAAGATGGGGACACTACACATTACCCATACTGAGATGGGGACACTACACATTACCCATACTGAGATGGGGACACTACACACTACCTATGCTGAGATGGGGACACTACACACTACTCATACTGAGATGGGGACACTACACACTACCCATACTGAGATGGGGACACTACACGCTACTCATACTGAGATGGGGACACTACACGCTACTCATACTAAGATGGGGACACTACACACTACCCATACTGAGATGGGGACACTACACACTACCCATACTGAGATGGGGACACTACACGCTACCCATACTGAGATGGGGACACTACACACTACCCATACTGAGATGGGGACACTACACGCTACTCATATTGAGATGGGGACACTACACACTACCCATACTGAGATGGGGACACTACACGCTACTCATATTGAGATGGGGACACTACACACTACCCATACTAAGATGGGGACACTACACACTACCCATACTGAGATGGGGACACTACACACTACCCATACTGAGATGGGGACACTACACGCTACCCATACTGAGATGGGGACACTACACACTACCCATACTGAGATGGGGACACTACACGCTACTCATATTGAGATGGGGACACTACACACTACCCATACTGAGATGGGGACACTACACACTACCCATACTGAGATGGGGACACTACACACTACCCATACTGAGATGGGGACACTACACGCTACTCATACTAAGATGGGGACACTACACACTACCCATACTGAGATGGGGACACTACACACTACCCATACTGAGATGGGGACACTACACGCTACCCATACTGAGATGGGGACACTACACACTACCCATACTGAGATGGGGACACTACACGCTACTCATATTGAGATGGGGACACTACACACTACCCATACTGAGATGGGGACACTACACACTACCCATACTGAGATGGGGACACTACACACTACCCATACTGAGATGGGGACACAATACACACTACCCATACTGAGATGGGGACACTACACGCTACTCATATTGAGATGGGGACACTACACACTACCCATACTAAGATGGGGACACTACACACTACCCATACTGAGATGGGGACACTACACACTACCCATACTGAGATGGGGACACTACACGCTACCCATACTGAGATGGGGACACTACACACTACCCATACTGAGATGGGGACACTACACGCTACTCATATTGAGATGGGGACACTACACACTACCCATACTGAGATGGGGACACTACACACTACCCATACTGAGATGGGGACACTACACACTACCCATACTGAGATGGGGACACAATACACACTACCCATACTGAGATGGGGACACTACACGCTACTCATATTGAGATGGGGACACTACACACTACCCATACTGAGATGGGGACACTACACACTACCCATACTGAGATGGGGACACTACACACTACCCATACTGAGATGGGGACACTACACGCTACTCATACTAAGATGGGGACACTACACACTACCCATACTGAGATGGGGACACTACACACTACCCATACTGAGATGGGGACACTACACACTACCCATACTGAGATGGGGACACTACACACTACTCATATTGAGATGGGGACACTACACACTACCATACTGAGGTGGGGACACTACACACTACCCATACTGAGATGGGGACACTACACACTACCCATACTGAGATGGGGACACTACACACTACTCATACTAAGATGGGGACACTACACAATACCCATACTGAGATGGGGACACAATACACACTACCCATACTGAGATGTAGACACTACCCGCTACTCATACTAAGATGGGGACACTACACACTACCCATACTGAGATGGGGACACTACACACTACTCATATTGAGATGGGGACACTACACACTACCATACTGAGGTGGGGACACTACACACTACCCATACTGGGATGGGGACACTACACAATACCCATACTGAGATGGGGACACAATACACACTACCCATACTGAGATGTGGACACTACACACTACCCATACTGAGATGGGGACACTACACACTACTCATACTAAGATGGGGACACTACACACTACCCATACTGAGATGGGCACACTACACACTACTCATACTAAGATGGGGACACTACACACTACCCATACTGGGATGTAGACACTACACACTACCCATACTGAGATGGGGACACTACCCATACTGAGATGGGGACACTACACACTACCCATACTGAGATGGGGACACTACACACTATCCATACTGAGATGGGGACACTACACACTACCCATACTGAGATGGGGACACTACACACTACCCATACTGGGATGTAGACACTACACACTACCCATACTGAGATGGGGACACTACACACTACCCATACTGAGATGGGGACACTACACACTACCCATACTGAGATGGGGACACTACACACTAACCATACTGAGATGTGGACACTACACACTACCCATACTGAGATGGGGACACTACACACTACCCATACTGAGATGTGGACACTACACACTACCCATACTGGGATGTAGACACTACACACTACCCATACTGAGATGGGGACACTACACACTACCCATACTGAGATGGGGACACTACACACTACCCATACTGAGATGGGGACACTACACACTACCCATACTGAGGTGGGGACACTACACACTACCCATACTAAGATGGGGACCTTTGTTGATAGCCTCATCAAAAGGACTGTTGAGACAGAGGATCAAACCCACAAGCCCTTGTTCACTAATCCAATGTCTTGTATGTACGTTTATACATTGCTACCTTTCTGACGGTATAATTGGTGACGGGAAACTGTTGGGTTTATTTCATAGCAAGCAATAAGGTCCAATTTTCCAACACGTGGTAAAACCTGTTTTTGTATCAGAACCATGTGTATGCCAAAGTTCCGATTAAAATAATTATACCAAGAGATGGAATTAACATGTTGGCAGTTGTCAATCATTTATCCATTTCAACCAATCAAACCAAAACGATACATCCGACAAACAACAGCATGTGTCGCTGTATAATAAAGCATATGCAACTATGTTATAATATAACCTATTGTCAATATATTCAGACATCAACAATAGGGTGGAGATATCTAAGTACTGGCGATATGACAATTTCCCTGTTTTCAACAGATACCCATGACTGATTCTTTTTCTTGCATCCATTAGACATTTAGCCAATAATCAACGTTTTTACACAATGTCATACAGTTATTGTTGTTGACAGTACATGCTTTTTATCTACACACGTGGGTAAGATAAGATTTTTAAACACATCTGTAAAATGCGAATATCCTTTAATAACTGGCCGTTTGCAAGAAAATAATTTTTTAAAAGGTACACCTTAAACTTCTCTCAACCATATATACAGGAACTAAATGATCGCTTTTTCCTTTGCAAATTCAAAACATTAATTGTTACATAGTACACATTTTATTTACCAATGAAAAAATTTTTCCCATGTAAATACGCATACATTTTATTATTTTAACCTCTGTCTGCATTTTACAAGAGTTAGAAGAAAACCCCCACAAAATCCATACAAATTAACACAGAAAGGCAACTTGATGCTGGACAAGCTAGTCTTACGTTAATGATGATTAAATATTTCACCAGTATACTTACTTTGGGTCGTTTCTAATAAAGCGCTTGATGAGTTCAAATGCTGTATTCCTACACTGGTCACTGTACGTCATGAGAAGGCGCTTCAAATCGTCCTAATGAAAGAATGGCAATAAAATCTCGATGAAAGGTTTCATAAAAAGCTGCAACTTAACTTTTTCTTATATAATAAATAAAATCCTACAATTGAAACATAAACAGTTGTCATGGCTATTTGATAAAGATGCCTGAGTTTTGTCGATGTGTTCTTGGGAGACACTTTCCC